>OY848930.1:0-717841 GCA_963693285.1 Xestospongia muta | reverse complement strand
TCTCTCTCTCTCTCTCTCTCTCTCTCTCTCTCTCTCTCTCTCTCTCTCTCTCTCTCTCTCATAGGATTCTTTGGCCTCTCCTGATAACTTTGCTCTCCTTCGTCTTCAATTAAGTCAATCTCTTTATTATAAACTATTAAATAATATTGTTTGTGATGAGGAGAGAAAAACAACTCATGCTAGTCATCAAATAAAGTACTTATCAATTGAGGTATTTATGATATAATAACAACTACTAATATAATGTTGAGAATATTTCTTACTTATAGAAAATGTTGGAACATGATTTCTTCCATAAATCTTTGTTTGCTGTCTGCATTGAAATAGTGTTGTTCTCCTACAACTCACATAGCAGGTGAGAAAGAGAGAGAGAGAGAGAGTGTGTGTGTGTGTGTACATGTAATCCAAGTTCTTATTTCCTTATCTTTACAGGATCTTTCCCTGGGTATTAAGTGTTATTGATATCAGCCCTTATCACTTTTACAAGGCAAGACAAAACCTGCTATAAGTTTACACTATCTACCTACTATATATCATGTTTACATTACAATACGTTGTTGCTAGGATACCATTAATCCATTCTAATGTCCTAATATGTCTATAGGTAATTGAAGTTATTATTAAAGATGAACCAGGCTTCCCACGAGCTATTGTCAAACACTTAAGCAAGGTAATCTTATAATAGCAACACATTTAAATGTATATACATTTATATGAACATGTATTTGTATAACAACTGAAACATTACTACTATATGTATATGTAGCGACAATAATTAACCCTTTATGAATAATGAATTACCATTTTAAATGGTAATTCTGTGGGAAATGTTCCACTGCATTATTTAAAACTACAATTTACAAATATATTAGCAGAATCAACAGAGACACAATATTAAGTTGTCATTTTGTTTTTAGATTGAGGAATCTGTTCTTAGTTCCCTCGCCTGGAAGTCATGCTCTCCTCTGTTTGCCAATATTGATTTTGTGGGGTCTGTCCCACGTTATGATGAAGTTGCTCTACCAAATGTAGCCATCCTGTCAACTGCGGTCACACCCTCTCCTCTTTCACCTCTCCATAGATTTAAAGCTTCTAGAGGGAGTAAGTAGCTCTTTACTGAATATATCATGTTTGTTCTGTCTCCCTTTAGATATGATAGCTTCTCCACTTTCTGCTAGAGATCGTTATTCATCTCCTCTCCCAGCATCATCTCGTCGTCAGCTCTTTACAAGTAAAAAACCTGTAGCTTCCCCCTTAAAAACTGCCATACCCTCGTCTCCATCTAAACCAGCTCCAATAGCTCCCAAACCCCCTCAGGGTGTTGTCCAAGTCACTCGTCTTAGTCCTTTACAAGGAGCAGCTCATCTTAGTCCTTTACAAGGAGCAGCTGCCATTTTGTCATCGCTACTACAACATAAATCAGTGTCATCACCACAGAAAACATCTCTGTCTCCTGGGGGTATTACAAACCTCACCAATTCTCCCACGGCAGCTGCTGGTGGGGAATCACCACTGACTATTCAAGCTCTTGTTTCCATGGCAAACATGACTAGTCCACTAAAGAATTCACCTGATAAGTCTGGAGTAGGTGGTCAACCATCTGTACCTACTATCACCTTCACTGTTTCACCTTCACAAAATAAGACACCGCAAAAAATGATGCCAGTTGCTACACCTACTGTAACCACACCCACAACTGGATTAACTGGTACACCTCAACGAGTTAGTCCTCCTAAACCGAAACGAAATGGCTCTGTAGCTTTGTTCTATAGAAAGGTACTCTCTCTCTCTCTCTCTCTCTCTCTCTCTCTCTCTCACTCTCATGCATACACACATAATTTATATTACTCATATAGGTTTATCAAATGGCATTTTTGAGAATAAAAGACTTGTGTGAGAGACTACAATTGGACACAGAGACGATACAAAAGTAAGTTCAACTATAGTACCTGTTTTAGATAAATGAATAATTAGACAATTTTGCTGTACATGTAATTGTGAGTTGAGTAACTTGAGTTTGTGTTTAACTTTCATTGTTGTCTTTCTCTCTTTAGAATATGGACGTGTTTTGAGTATTGTCTCGTACGATCACCTGATATTATGCGTGAAAGAAATATTGATCAAGTGATCATGTGTTCTGTTTACATTGTTGCCAAGGTAACAATAATAATAATATGTACATTATACAGTATTGATACATGTACATGTTTGTATAGTACACCTGTATTGGGTGTAGATATGGGTGTGTCATTGTACAGGTGTGTGCTATTTATTGTAATATATTTTTAGGTTCTCAGGAAAGAAGTTACCTTTCAGGAAATTATGAGACAATATCGACATCAACCACAGGCTAAAAGTCATGTAAGAGAATAACGAAGTATAGTATACACATCTTTGAGATAGCATTAACTTAAATGCTTTGTGGATTTTAAATTGACATAATATTTAACTACTGTACAGGTATATAGAAGTGTTCTATTAAATAATGGACATCGTGTTAGAACTCCTTCTCAAACCACTCCACAAGAAGTAGCTTCAGTCTCAGTCCATCAAACTGGGAATGAGACTCAATTTGAGACTGAGTCTCAAGTCAGTTCAGAGAGCCAACCTTTTAATGTTGATCCATCAATTGCTGAGGGAGAGGGTGAGATGAACATAGAATCTTCTCTCACTAATAATAAGGACATCCCCGTGGATGCAAGAGGCGATATTATTCAATTCTATAACAAAGTTTTTATAGATTACGTCAAAGATTATGTATTAAAGTTTTCCCCTGGTGATGATGTAAGTAATTGCAGTAACTATAATAATATTATACATGTGGTTTTACATGTACATTGTTGTGGTATAGGGTCAAGTCCCTCAATTATCGCCTCTACCTGTAATAAGGAGAAGTGCCGTGTCACCACGGAAACTCTCAAAAAGCCATCAAATTTACATATCTCCTTTAAAAAGTAAATCAAAAAATATATAATAAAATATAATTACTCATTAATTATGTGAGTTTACCTTATATTGTTTTTGATCCAGGTTGTTTATCATCTCTCTCACCTCTGGCTAAGACTTGTGTTGTTGGTAAAAGTACTCCATCAGTAAGTTTCAAATTCTCATTAAAATTTAATTTCATTCTTGGTCTATAGGACTTTCAAGAGTTAAATCATGTTACAGGTTCAACTAATGGAGGTCATGCTAAACGCAAACTAGATGCTCTTTTAAGTAATAGTCCAGGGTTAACTAGTCCATCAAAAAGACCTTACATAGAGGTAAGACATCCTATACATGTACATGTACTTTTTAAATATTATTTAAGTTCATATTGTAACTGACTTGATAACAATGTATGTCAATAAATATATTAGAAATAGTCTTTAAATACAACAATTAATGTAATCTGTTAAAATCGCCAATAAACTCTTATCTATTAACACTGGAGTCTTCATTGTACATTTGTCCTTGCTTACCTTCTTTCTTGCTTAATTTCTCAGCGAACAAGGTTAGCAGTACAGCGTCCTCAGCCTAATGTATTATTCCAACAAGCCAGTCAGACTGTAAGAAGTACAACTGGTTTAACTAATGGTCAATTTAATACATCAACTTATAACTCTACTTAACATAGCTCTGTTATATTATAGTCATTGCTATATATTACATACTGATATATGTATTATAAGCTGTATCACATGGTTGTCACATGACTATCACATGAATGATCAGCCACACTCTTTCTTCCTTATTCCTGTAATTGTTATGTTGAGAGATAGTCTTTTTGGTTTTGAAATTTTCTTAGGTTCATTTTCAATTTTTTTTGTGTTCCTTTTTTACTATTTGGTTTTAGTATGTTATATATTAAGTGTTTTATTAAATTTGTTGTGGTTTAGTGTATTAGTTGTCATGGTTACATCAGGATTATACAATTCTGTTCTTAAAAATCAATAATTTATTAGAGATTTAGCTAAAAGTTTAATATATTTGTTAATTTGACCTACAACTGAAACATCTGAGTTAGAAAAAATATCGATATTGCATGAATTTTTGGACTATTCTTTGGAAAGTGATGAGACTTTCTTCATGAGTGTATAATGGAGTTGCCTCCACTGATATATCTCTGCTGTTATCCAGTAGCTAGCTCTACCTGCTTCCAAAGGAGACGTGATTTGTTTTTCTTGTAACATTTTAAAGCCATTATTATCCTTACTTACTGGTGTAATGGATTTATAAGCTACTTTAAATTTTTAGTGCAATTAAATCAAAACATACCAATTTTTCTTTGGTAAGTTACAAATAAACGTACATATGTCACATGACATGCACTACTATATACAGCATATTGAGACTAGGAGCTTCTTTAAGAGTATATCTGAATGAATGTAACTGATATGACCAATCAGATTTGAGAATACTCAATGAAACTGACCAATCAGATTGCATCATATGTTCGTCATGTTTTTTGTTGTTGTTTTCAGTAGCGCTAACCAGTTTGATAACATTCTGTGATACTCATTACATCATTATTACATCATCATCATTACATTATTACATCTTTTAACATAATGTTCATTTCAACTGTTGTCTTTGTTACCATAATCTTATCAATACAATGTAAGCCCAATATCAAGTTACCACAAAGCCGGAACTGGTCTAACTCGGTATGCATTAAGCCAATTACAAGCTAAAAACTACTCTTTGTAGTTTATATCCAATAACTGAAACTATAATGAGCGAGGGATAGATACTATTTCAAGTTAACTAACTGGGTTAGTTCAGTTGAAATAGTATCTGCTTATAGCTCCAATTGAAGCCATGATTCAATTACTATAGTAAAATGGACGTAAATGCAATGTGCTTGTAGATGTAACTAGTTGGTTTTATGTATATTGAGTTACACCAGTATTGGCCTTGTAGCAACTTAGATTTAGGCTTACATCATATTGATGAAACTGTGGTATTAAAATGACAAAATGCTTTTTCAGTTAAGTGAGAGTACATGCAGTATATGGGAGATATTACAGTAAGTGGAAGATACTTACAGTGAGAGTGAGCTGTTTTTTTAATAATAATAATGTCATGGCTATATTATATGCACACAATCGTCATATGGAGGAAGAAATTGACCGATGTTACGAATTTCCTGTGACAGTTCCATGCACAGAGACTATCACTGTCTCTGCTGTACTTTATGAAGGATCATTCTCTACTCAGTACAGGGGAAGAGTGTATTATTACTTGGAGAGTGGCACACATTTCTACACCACAGTTATTGGAGTATATAGTGGAATTGGCTCCAGCAAAATAAGCGCAATTGTCCAGTAACTGATGTACCTCATTTTCAGAATTATTAAGTACACAACTTTTGATATACCCTGACTAGTTTTAGTCTATGGACTATTTTATATGTTGTAGCTGATGTAGTGGATACACGAACATTTCATTATTGTTATCTCAGAAATATCATTTTTTGTCATTCCCTTTTTTCAAACAATTTCTTTAATGTTAAAACAGATATATTTGGTTGTTTTAACCAATTGATAGTCACTTAGATTACATGGCTATATTGAAATGCATTAACAACACATACTGCTTCGATTAGTAATGCTGTATATACTTACACACACACACATATATACATATAATTTTTCCCATGCTTTATTGATATATAGACTCATCATCTTCAGTGCAGTTGAATCAAAATAAATTTTAGTGCAATTAAATCAAAACATACCAATTTTTTTTCTTTGGAATGTTTTACAAATAAATGTACATATGTCACATGACATGCACTACTATATACAGCATATTGAGACTAGGAGCTTCTTTAAGAGTATATCTGAATGAATGTAACTGATATGACCAATCAGATTTGAGAATACTCAATGAAACTGACCAATCAGATTGTATCATATGTTTGTCATGTTTTTTGTTGTTGTTTTCAGTAGTGCTAACCAGTTTGATAACATTCTGTGATACTCATTACATCATTATTACATCATCATCATTACATTATTACATCTTTTAACATAATGTTCATTTCAACTGTTGTCTTTGTTACCATAATCTCATCAATACAATGTAAGCCCAATATCAAGTTACCACAAAGCCAAAACTGGTCTAACTCGGTATGCATAAAGCCAATTACAAGCTAAAAACTACTCTTTGTAGTTTATATCCAATAAGTGAAAGTATGCGTGAACGAGAGATAGATACTATTTCAAGTTAACTAACTGGGTTAGTTCAGTTGAAATAGTATCTGCTTATAGCTCCAATTGAAGCCATGATTCAATTACTATAGTAAAATGGACGTAAATGCAATGTGCTTGTAGATGTAACTAGTTGGTTTTATGTATATTGAGTTACACCAGTATTGGCCTTGTAGCAACTCAGATTTAGGCTTACATCATATTGATGAAACTGTGGTATTAAAATGACAAAATGCTTTTTCAGTTAAGTGAGAGTACATGCAGTAAGTGGAAGATACTACAGTAAGTGGGAGATACTTGCAGTGAGAGTGAGCTGTTTTTAATAATAATAATGTCATAGTTATATTATATGCATATGATCTAATTTAGCTGTACTCTCTATTCAAAGAATGGAGGGAATCTTTGAATAAGTATAGTAAGATTTTGACAGTGATATGTGATCCCAGTCTGCTTGTCTCTGCATAAGTAGATTAACAAGTAGGATAATATAGGAGAATTTGATAATAACATTCATAGACTACAAGTGATATTATCCTGTTGCCATTAGTTGCACATGGCAACGACATACATTGCATATGTAGATAAGTATTATTGCAAGCATGCGATGTGATAACATTTCAATTGAAGTAATGGCAAAAATATGAAGGAAACATACCATGATCTATTAGTCACTAGTCAACATGACTGCATTTTATGTCTTTACTTACTATTCTATAGTTTAGCCATGCAAGTATAGGCTATTACAAGATTGTATACACAAGTTACATTATATTCCCTACAGTACATAGTTTACTCTAGTTACAGTTATACATTGTTATAATGAACTGTTGCAGCGCTATAGCAGTGAGTATATAAAAGGAGCATACATGCAGTGTCAGTCAGCTAATCTGACTTCAAAATATCAGATTATCCAACTTTCACTCAAAAATGAAGGCATTTATTGTATATCTGTTCATTGGTTTGCTTGCAGCCTTCACTCTTATTGGTGAGGGTGGTGTCCTTGTGAATGGAGGAGTGGATGATTTATCTAAGGACTTAGAAAAGTCATTGGATGCACCATCCACAGACAATCATGCAGAAAGCAAAGATGGTCCTGTTTTAGAAACTGATAACAAACCAACTAAAGATGGTCCCACTTTAGAAAATGATAACAAAGACACAAACAATGCTGACAAGGATAAAAATACCAACTTTGAAGCTGTCTATGAAGAAGACCAATCTACTCTTGACAAAAATAACGATGACTCTAAAATCGAATCATTAACAAATGCAGCCAATATCCCACCATCTTATATGAATCGTTACAGTTCAATTAACAGGAAGATCTTTACATCTGATGTATTCATTGGATACAATTCAGGATCAATGAAAACAGTCAATTTTAATGGATACGTACATGGTCGTGTTATCAAAAGTATTAGAGGTTTTTATTACAATACATATATTCGAGGCATCCTCTTTGAGTTTACAAATGGAAAAAACACATGGTCTTATTGTATGGGATCAGGTAGTGGGTATTCAACAGATACCTTCTACTTCCAAACTGGAGAGAAAGTAACCACTCTTCTCTTGTATGCTGTTACACATGGCTCCAGTACTAGAGGTTACTTTGGTGGAATCTACTTGAGAACCAATCTCAACCGCACTTTCTCTATGTATACACAGAAGGGACAGTTGCACGGCCCATATCGAGTACCAGTTGGGTCTGGAGTACTCATCAGCGCTGTTGGTAGGGTTTCCAGTTATATAATGTCATTTGGTTTCCAACTACTACGTAATGTTGAAGAAGTAAAGTTACAATCTCTTTCCTATCCTTACCTCAGCAGAAATATTCCTATCAAGCCGATCCATGACCACACTGTGACTTATGATAATACCAAAGGGAAAATAGATCAACACTATGTTCTCAAAGGGTGCAAAAGAGTTATTGAAAAACGTGACTGGTCATATACAACTGCCCTTGAGTCTCATTTCAATACCAAGGTAGAAACTGCTTTACCTGTTTTCACTCCTAACCCTAGTGGTGGACACACAAATCTCCAATTAAGTTCTGCATCGATTTACGATCGTCATATGGAGGAGGAAATTGACCGATGTTACGAATTTCCTGTGACAGTTCCACGCACAGAAACTATCACTGTCTCCGCTGTACTTTATGAAGGATCATTCTCTACTCAGTACAGGGGAAGAGTGTATTATTACTTGGAAAGTGGTACTTATTTCTACACCACGGTTATTGGAGTATATAGTGGAATTGGCTCCAGCAAAATAAGCGCAATTGTCCAGTAACTGATGTACCTCATTTTCAGAATTATTAAGTACGCAACTTTTGATATACCCTGACTAGTTTTAGTCTATGGACTTTTTTAAATGTTGTAGCTGATGTAGTGGATACATTATTACATTATTGTTATCTCAGAAATATCATTTTTTGTCATTCCCTTTTTTCAAACAATTTCTTTAATGTTAAAACAAACATATTTGGTTGTTTTAACCAATTGATGGTCACTTAGATTACATGGCTATATTGAATTGTATTAACAACACATACTGCTTCGATTAGTAATACTGTATATACATACACACACGCACATGTATACATATAATTTTTCTCATGCTTTATTGATTTATAGACTCATCATCTTCAGTACAGTTGAATCAAAATAAATTTTAGTGCAATTAAATCAAAACATACCAATTTTTTTTCTTTGGAATGTTTTACAACTAAATGTACATATGTCACATGACATGTACTACTATATACAGCATATTGAGGCTATGAGCTTCTTTAAGAGTATATCTGAATGAAGGTAACTGACCATGACCAATTATAGTATACTCAATGAAATTGACCAATCAGATTGTATCATATGTTTGTCGTATTTTGTTCTTGTTGTTCTCAGTGGCACTAACCAGTTTGATAACATTCTGTAATACTCATTACATCATGTCTTGTTACATAAGTAGATACTTGTAGTATTACTTAAAATAGCAATTTTCATTTTGACAGGGATATGTGATCCCAGTCTGCCTGTCTTTGCATAAGTAGATTAAGAAGTTGGATGGTGTAGGAGTATTTGATAACATTCATACACCATTAATGATATTATGATAGTTGTGTGTGGCAAGGACACACATTGCATATGTAGATAAGTATTACTGTAAGCATGGAAGATGATAACATTTCAATTGAAGTAATGGCAAAAATATGAAGGAAACATTTCACGATCTATTAGTCACTATAATCAACACGACTGTGCTTTTTATATGTCTTTACTTAGTATTCTATAGTTTAGCCATAGAAGTAGAGGCTATTACAACATATTGTATACACAACAAAATTATATTCCCTGTAGTGCATGGTTTACTCTTACAATTATATATTGTTATAAATGAACTTCCGTTAGTGCTATATCAGTGAGTATATAGAGGGAGCATACATGCAGTGTTAGTCGGCTAATCTGACTTCAAAATCAGGTAATCCAACTTTACTCAAAATGAAAGCATTTGTTGTATATCTGTCCGTTGGTTTGGTTGCAGCCTTCACTCTTCTTGGTGAGGGTGGTGTCCTTGTGAATGGAGGAGTGGATGATGTATCCAAGGACTTAGAAAAGTCATTGGATGCACAAGTCACAGACAATGATGCAGAAAGCAAAGATGGTCCTGTTTTAGAAACCGATAAAAAACCAACTAAAGATGGTCCCACTTTAGAGGATGATAACAAAGACAAAACCGATGCTGACAAAGATGAAACTACTAACTTTCAAGCTGTCTATGAAGAAGACCAATCTACTCTTGACAAAAATGTTGACGACTCTAAAATCGAATCATTAACAAATGCAGCCAATATCCCACCATCTTATAAGCATGTTTACAGTTCAATAAATAGGAAGATCTTTACATCAGATGTATTCATTGGATACAATTCAGGATCAATGAAAAAAGTCAATTTTAATGGATATGCACATGGTCGTGTTATCAAAAGTATTAAAGGATTTTATTACAATACATATATTCGAGGCATCCTCTTTGAGTTTACAAATGGAAAGAACACATGGTCTTATTGTATGGGATCAGGTAGTGGATATTCAACAGATACCTTCTACTTTGAAACTGGAGAGAAAGTAACCACTCTTCTCTTGTATGCTGTTACACATGGCTCCAGTACTAGAGGTTACTTTGGTGGAATCTACTTGCGAACCAATCTCAACCGCACTTTCTCAATGTATACACTGAAAGGGCAGTTGCACGGCCCATATCGAGTACCAGTTGGATCTGGAGTACTCATCAGCGCTGTTGGTAGGGTTTCCAGTTATATAATGTCATTTGGTTTCCAACTACTACGTAATGTTGAAGAAGTAAAGTTACAATCTGTCACTTATCCTTACCTCAGCAGTAATATTCCTATCAAGCCGATCCATGATCACACTGTGACTTATGATAACACCAAAGGGAAAATAGATCAACACTATGTTCTCAAAGGCTGTAAAAGAGTTATTGAAAAACGTGACTGGTCATATACAACTGCCCTTGAGTCTCATTTCAATACCAAGGTAGAAACAGCCTTACCTGTTTTCACCCCTAACCCTAGTGGTGGACATACAAATCTCCAATTAAGTTCTTCATCGATTTATGATCGTCATATGGAGGAAGAAATTGACCGATGTTACGAATTTCCTGTGACAGTTCCACGCACAGAGACTATCACTGTCTCCGCTGTACTTTATGAAGGATCATTCTCTACTCAGTACAGGGGAAGAGTGTATTATTACTTGGAAAGTGGTACATCTTTCTACACCACAGTTATTGGAGTATATAGTGGAATTGGCTCCAGCAAAATAAGCGCAATTGTCCAGTAACTGATGTACCTCATTTTCAGAATAAGTAGACAATTTTTGTTATCCCCTAACTAGTTTTTAGGCCATGAACTATTTTATATGTTGTAGCTGATGTAGTGGATAGGTAAACATTAGATTATTGTATCTCAGAAATATCATTTTTATATTTTCTTCTTTTCAAATAATTTCTTTAATGTTAAAATAATTTGTTTGGTTATTTCAACCAATTAATGGCCGCTTACATTACATTCCTATATTTAAAAGTATTAATAACACATACTGCGTTGGTTACTAGTCACTACATGGAATTGACATTTTATAAATTTCATAGTGACATCCCTCACAAATATGAATGCTAAGTGTCAATCCACACATATTATTTATATGAAACAGTATGTGTTTGATATTGTATATTATATGGAATATAATATACAATATAATATATATATAAGTGACCTTATATAATATATATCTAATATCTAATATATATCTTATATAATATATATCTAAGTGACCTTTTAGTGTTTTAAATCATAAAAAATGACTAAATTAGATATTATAATTATCTTGTACATAATAAAACTATAGTGATACTATAGTAACATTGAAAATCATCATTCATGTTGCATATAACATACAATCTGCAATCCAGTCATGTTTGTGAGGGCTGTTACTATGGAATTTATAAGTGAATAGCTGTACTACCAGGAGGCACACGTCTCTTTAAATTGTTTGTTCAATGATACGAAACATTAATCCTATAACTCTAATTTCATGAAAAATTCAAGCAATTTGATGAGTTGATGAAAAAATACCATGGAATATTATATTACATGGTTTGAATTAAAAATTGGCCCAAAATGAAAAATTTTTTTATATAGTTAGATATATGGGTCCTTGATAAACAGAATAATTGTTTGTGGTTAGAAATGTTATTAAAGTCTGTAAAAGCCTGAAGAAATTCATTAATTTGCATGTACATGCACAGAAAATTATTATCTTTACTCAGTAGTTTCTTAACTATTAATAAACTATTAATATATTAATATTAGTTTATAACTAGTTTATTAATAATCCTTTGTGTCTCATCCTGTATGAAATACATCATGAAAGATGACGGATTGATTAAAACTATATAATTGTTTTCAGTGTTTTAAATCAAATAGAAAAAGACAACATAACAAAGTAGATACAACAAGACTAACACTATATATATTACTAATCAAGTTTCAAAACTATTAGTTCATTCTCACATAAAACAAATACCAGTTGTTCACTTGAAGCTTGTAAACCAACTATTCCCTCATTACTACCAAGTGTGTGTACATATTGTACAGCAGAGGTACCTTTAATACCATCAACAGGCTGACAATAAACAAAAATATGACGACTGGCTGTACTCAATACTGCAAAGGACATATTGGGACTGCAAGTCAAAAACTTTTTGTCCCTCTTTGAAGCTTGGACATATCCCAGAGCATGAAATGTACCAATGTGCGTAAAATTAAGAGAATTAGTAGGAGAGAGAAAGGGAGAGTATAAAAGAGCATCAATGTCATGTCTAATGGACAGGAAAGAGCTGTGGTTTAAGCTGGGTGGTACTGTGAATAAAAGTTGTTTACCTCCTAATCCCATCTATTGAAGAAAAAATGAGTAAGCAATTAAATTTGAGACAAGCTATATATAAAAATAAAAATTTAACTCAACTATGTCAATTTGAAAGCAGCAAGTATGCTATTGTTCCAACAAAATAGTAGCATAATTTAAACTTTTATCATTCAAGAAAAAGTATATAAGACTTTAATAATAAAGTGCTGCTAAGTCATGTCTATAATATATTTCTGAAGACTGATGGTTAGTTGGCGTTGAACTCTAGCTATATACAATGTATATATGCACGCATTAACAGGGCACTTACAATACAAGTAAAAGAAATTCATGATATTATAAAGCAGTAGTTATATACATTACATTAGGATATTAAAAAGACTCAAGTATTAAAATAATTTACTTCATTACCTGTACTTAGGACACTCACCCTTTCATTAATATTCCCATCTTGTGAGATAAGAAATAGGCAAATATCTTTATCATCTTCTGTGTCACATTCTTCTAATGTTGTTTGAACAAGTGGCTTGGAAAATTTAGAAGAAGATGTAGACCCATCAGCTAACACTTCCTATATAACAGTAATAGTCATGCTTTAAAATCATGAAGTGGAAGATCACATAGCTAAAACTATAAGATCAACAGCTAACATTCTATCATGTAGCCAGATTTATAGCTGTTGTAGCATTTCATATTACTTTCTCAATTAATGTGAAAGGAGTCGATTAAGTAATAATACATTCTTTACCCTTTTTCTTTTAATTTCAGAGACACCCAACAATCTCTCTTCAATCATTTTTAATTCTTCAGGAGTCAACTCATCGTTATAAGATAACCCCTCCTCTAGAGGTAGAGTTTGCTTTGCTCTAGGGACATTGTTAAGTAAAGATGGCCACAGTTGACCAACATGGAGTTTTTCCAACGATACTTCAAGTCTACAGTCATATAAAAAAGCAACTAGCAAGAAATCTATCTTACCTTCCTTTCTCCATTACCCAATGGCTAACATCAGGGTCCACTTTATTCCATAGCTCTCCTCTGACGTATGTGGTACCATCTGTTAGTCCAACCACTAGACTATCTCTTTCAATAATGCAATGTATATCTCTCTTAGCAATATCCTCAGACAGAGACACTGATACATTCACATCAGTTTCAGTCTGAGTCCACTCATATTTCTTCTCAAACTGGTCTCCATAACCAAGACCCACATATTCCTTTATGTTATTATCATTTTGCTCTCTTTCTCTCTCAACAGCTTCTATTTCTTCTTCATTGAGTTCTTCTATTCTTTGAGGTGATGTAGTCATAATCTTGGAGTCACTTGCTATCATAAGGTGATGGCCTATAAACTCACTGTACAGTGGTACAGTTGAACATTCAAACTTGCAAAAGAGGGTTGGCTTCGCTTCTCCAATATTCTCAGACCCTAGTGGTTTAGCAAAAGTTGTGTTTAACCATGTACATGTACATGTGGCTATGTTGTTGTCATCTTCTTCTCTTGTATGTCTTGATGTCCTTTCTAGTTCGTAAGTCATCAAGTTGAGTACCGAGTGAGTCTCGTTTAATAAGGCTGTTTGAATTGTAATGTTAGGTGATAATAGAGGAATAGTTGATATGACCTGCCACAGAGAAGGTGGTGTCAAGTTTCCTGTACGATTTTTAGTATCAAACAGCAGGATTTGACCATGAGTGCATTTGACATCATAAAGAAGAGAATTAGTCTGAGAGAGAAAGATAAGAGAGGCGTTGGACATATTTTGTTTGGTTTCCTCTCCTATTAGCTCCTGACACTCATAGACTGTTGATATCACCAGCTCTCTTGATGACTAGAGAAAAAATTATAGTTTTTGAAAATTGAAGAGTAAACAGATATGATTCAAGATGCTAAAATGCAGAGAAGCTAGCATAGAAGAGGCTTCAAAAATCCATCAACTACACCCATCATCATAATGCTCATAATAAATCCTAATAAACTTAATCGATTCTCATGTTCATTGTCAGTTAATGTATGAAGTTACTTTTATTTGTCTCCTCTAATTGACACAATATAATTCCTATAATGTCATGACATGACATCTATTATCACATTATCACAATGATTCTACATATACTGCAACAGTACATATTGCTGTTTGGAATGCTTCATATTCCAGGCAGCAAAAAGGAATTGATATTGTATTTGCAATTTAATAATAAGAAACTTCAAACATGTATCCATTAATGCTGAATGTTAACACTAAAATAAGACAAATCAGGTGATGTCTAGGTATGATGAAACAATAATATGATACACTATAATATTGACGGACTAAAAGAAAATGAAACGTAGGGATCACCATGGTAAGCTGGTCAGCAGACTTTAAATTTTTTATTACACTACTGTGACTTTCTGTCTCTAATGTATGAACGGATGCATTTAATTAAACTGACCATAAATGTTCCACACAAAACACTATGGGTCTGAGCTGTAAACCAATAAACCTGGAACCCATTCCAGGGGTCAAGAACAAGGTGATTGTACATGGTTGCTTGTCGTACATGCTGATAAGAGAATTGGTCTTCTGAGAGAACAAGTTTGTTGACTCCACCTACAAAACTTTGTCTAGTAAATGGTAAGGACACTTCAGCTAGTTTGTAGCCTTCAAAATTTGCATTGAGAAGGTCACGATTTGGTTTTAAGGCCATAATGAACACGTGTATACATGAGTTGGTAAGAAAGAGTTAAAATTTACATGTGGTGCAGAGAAAAATGGCGTTAAGTTTAGTGGACAAGTACGCTTATAAATCGATCGCTGGATGTTTTGTGGACCCATTAGGAAAAAGAGAGAATGATTTGCTGGGTTCTCCAATGGTTGACTTAGCTCTTAACTCAAGTACCTTTGCCGTACCACCTGGAATAGAGGCAAGAAAGAGTTATTTTAAAATCCTCTGTATTATAATAAATTAATTCTTCTATTTCTCTTATAGCCGATGGAGTTTGTGAAACCTTTTACATCAGACAAAAGTGATTTCAGAATCAAATTTGCTCATGGGACGACAACATTGGCATTTAAATTTGATCATGGAGTGATAGTTGCCGTGGATTCCAGAGCAACAGCTGGTTCCTATATTGGTAAATAATGGCGTAAAATAACTAATTGTAAATTATTAACCCTTTACTCACTTAGCATCTCAAACAGTCAAGAAGGTAATAGAAATTAATCCTTATCTATTGGGTACTATGGCTGGTGGTGCAGCTGATTGCTCGTACTGGGAAAGACAGCTGGCATTTGAGTGTCGTATATATGAATTACGTAATAAGGAGCGAATATCTGTAGCAGCTGCATCTAAACTACTAGCAAATATGGTCTCCTATTACAAAGGATATGGACTATCTATGGTGAGTGTAAAGTAGATAATAATCTTACATGTACATGTATATATATCGGAGGTTGTTATGTTAATGGTAAAATGGAACCTCTTATAAAGGACATTTAGAATTAAAAGCACTGTCTATATTAGGACATTTATTTTAATCTCCATATTAATATTTTAGTATAGTTATAGTTGAATACATATATTATATTCTGACTGTAAAGTTTATATCACTAAACTATTATATATATATGTGTGTGTGTGTGTGTAATGTAACTATCTCAACTTATTAGTATATCCTAGCTATATTGCTAAATTATTATTTAAAAAATAAAAAAAAACAAAATAAATATCTTTATTAAGTACACCTCTATACTAAAGGTATATTGTAATAATGTCCAGTTACTATTGATAAAGATTTCTAAATTATTAAGTAACATGTTATAGTCATTGATATACACTTGACCAATTAAAATCAGTGAATTATTTTTATTTCATCATTTTAGGGAACTATGATCTGTGGTTGGGACAAAAAAGTAAGTTAACAGCAACAGATAAAGTGACATCTTTACATTAACACACACCTCCCTCTCTCATTACAGGGTCCTGGAATATATTATGTTGATACTGATGGTAACAGGTTCACTAATGACAAGTTTAGTGTTGGGTCTGGTTCAACTTATGCATATGGAGTTCTAGACTCAGGATACAATAAAGAGATGAGTGTTGAAGAGGCACAAGAATTAGGACGTCGAGCTATTTACCATGCTACTTTTAGAGACTCATTTAGCGGAGGAGTTGTCAATTGTAAGATGACAAATATTTTATATAAATATGTTATCCTGCTCTCTCTCTCTCTCTCTCTCTCTCTCTCTCTCTCTCTCTCTCTCTCTCTCTCTCTCTCTCTCTCTCATAGTGTACCATATCAAAGAAGATGGTTGGGTCAAAGTATCACAAACTAATGTTGCTGATCTTCACTACCAATATCAAGATGAGAAACAACAGGAACAAGAATTATAATTAATTATAACTAGTTATAACTAATTATAACTTGTTATAACTAGATATAACTAATTAGTACATGTCATCTCACTGACACTTAATTATTTAATAATCAATTTTTTCTGATTACCTTTTTAAAAAAAGAAGAAAATTACTCCCCACTTAGGATTACAGACTTAATTTTACATAAAAAGGAGTTAAAAATAACATAATAGTAAGTTTAATCAAACCAGTCAATTTATTATCATCCCTTTATAATAAGTTATTACTTGTCTCATCATTTGAGTACAAGATATATGAAATTTTAATAAAGTCTCTTAAATCGCTTTAAACGTTCATCTCTTTCTTGTTCAAATTGTCTTAATTCTGTTCGTTGTAAAAATGCTTGTTTTTCAAGATACCTTAATTATTAAACCAATTACTATAATATGATAACTAAATACATTAACTTACCCATCTTTTGAATGGAACTCTAGTTCCTCTTCAAGCCCCTCCTCCTTTTTGTACTTAGTCCAGTCCAGCCGTGACTTGTCCTAGTGATAACAAAATTATGATGTAATAACTAATGATGTCATTGATTTAAATGGTTCTTACAAGAGTACTCATTTTAGGTTTCTTAGAGAGAGAGTTTAACAAAGATTGAGCCCCTCCAGTACGTTTAATAGTACTAGGGGAGACAGGTAATGAAGTAGACAAAGAAACAATTAATTCACTGGTCTTGTTCACAAATGCAATTAAATTTCTTACCTTTGTGCAAATGATGATGGAAAAACTTTCTTAGTTTGTTCATTTGATGTTTCTTGTGATTTTAAATATTCTTTTGCTTCTTTAGATTTAGCAGATACTTCTTCCTCCACACTACCAGATAGTTAGAGTTCAGTGGATGATAGGATTATAACATGACCAGACAACAATTATAGAGCTCAGTGGATGATAGGATTATAACATGACCAGGCAACAATTATAGAACTCAATGGATAATAGTATTATAACATTACTCACATTACTTCTTCTCCAGCAAAATCATAACTCTTTTTAATAGTAATTGTCTTCTCTGACTCTTCGGTAGAAGGAGATACCTAGTGTAAATAGTAACTTGAAGTATTTAATATAGTATCATATTTTGAGGTTAAAAAGTTATCAATAATAATATTAATTATTGTGATAATTTTTATATTTCTAAATTAATTGAGACTAACAATATGAGGAGTGTATACTATACCTTGTCTTCAGTAATAATGTCTTCCTTGCTAGATATGGTTCCCTTGGCAACATTACTGTCCTTTCCCTTAACAATGTGCCCACTACTGTTACTCTTAAACTCCGCCCATAATTGATCAATATGTGCTTTCTTCTCACTTTCACTTTCTCTGTCATCTTCATCTTCTCTCTCTCCCTCACTTTCCTCACTATTCTCTTTTTCTTCTGCTTTCTCTCCTTCAAGACATATTCCTCCTTTTCTCTTTCTAAAGAAGAAGAATGAGAGAATGCAGATATTGTTGTTATAAGAAATTATACCATCACTATAATCTAAATTAAAATATATTTAGAGTGTTAAAAGACCAAAAAACATTTGGTATAAAATTCTCAGCAGATCTTCACTGATAATAGTGATTAATAAAATAAAATAATTCTGGAACATTTTACATGTGATGTAGAAGAAAAACAGCAACAACTATGGTCATTTATTATATCTAATAGAACATTCACAGTAAGAAAAACAAAACAAAATTGATCAGCTAATCCAATCAATTAAATGCTTTTAATAATATACTGAAAGAAAATGCAAAGATAAGAATTTTAATTTTATTATTAATAGTTATTGTCGGAAACATTTAGTCTCTAACTCAATCCATTTACCTAGTAGAAGTAACCTTCTTCCTGTTTGTAAATTTCACTTGAGGTTTACAAGTGTCATCATCTTTCTGTTTTCTCTTTAACTTCTCACTACCAGTTTGTATATCATCATCACCTTCAGAACTAGCATTATCTCCTAATATGGTACATGTACATGTACATAGCATCACAGATATCAGAGCAATATCTGTTACATGATTATATACCATTATGGTACATACACATGTACATCTACATGTAAAGATACTATCAATCAATGTTTCTATTGATCTTTTATGGGACTATTTATCATACCTTCAGGAATGTAGTCCTCATCTTCTGAATCTGTATCTGATGTGTTAGTAGCCATTAATATACACGTGGATATGGGAGGGACAGAGTAAGTGAGCTTTAATTAGAACAATAACCTTTCCCCTTTCAGACATTTCAGAATGACTACTGTCTCAGATATTGGTTTGATCTTATTGTTAGCAGTTTTATCAATGGGCGTGGTCATTGCCTTCATAATAATAAGTTAGTACAAATTTTATACTACATTGTTGTTGTAGTAATCTTGTTAGTCTTGTGTAGGTAGCCCACCTCCTCAGTTCCAGATTCTGGCTCTGATATTTGGGCAGAATAGGAGTCTGGAGATGAGACTACAGTAATTCAGTAATACATTGCATGTAGTCCCATACCTAATGAGTTACTGTTGGTATCTTCTCATTTACATCCAATCATGATACTCTTTATATAGAGAGGTCTACTTGCATATTTTACCTCATTACTTCTATCATAGATACTATCTACGCTTCCATCTGCTTTACTGTTAACAATTATATATTTATATCTCTAATATTTAATTGATTAATCTTGTCATGATCTTAGTCATGTGACCATCATGGTATATATTTACATACATTGATATTTTATCAGTGGATAAATACAATAGTCTTGTTACCAGATATTCTTTCTTGCATTAAACAATTTGGGTGTCCGTTGACAAGACTACTAAGCTCATGACAGGACTAGTAAAAAGTGATAATATCATGTACATGTTGATGATCACATAATTAGAACTATTATCTCTTGATTTTATCTTTTATCTTATTAACTAGGTTGGGGGTTAGTGTGGAAGTTGTTTTTGTCACGATTTGAGTTCATGAGAGCACTCTTAGCGTCAGATACAGAGAAATCACCTGATAAGAACAAGAAGACATCATTACAATCTAAAGTAACTTCTAACAAATCTAGTTCTTCACACTCTATTAGAACGTCATCAATTAGACAAATAAACAGAGTAAAACAAAATTAATTTAAACTATTAATAACATTAAGAAGATTAAGATATAAGATATTAAGATTTATTAAAATATTATAATTTTGTTGACAGAACAGTCTGCATTGAGTTCATTTGATAAGCTATCATTTTGAACCAGATTATTTTCTTCAAGATTAATCATCTAAAGCTGTCAGCATGTATTCCTTCATATAACTACATTTTTGGTATATATCAAAAAGTTTGTCATCATCTTATTACATTAACATATTATTATATTATTATTACATATAATAACTAAAGTCATGACAAGAGACACTATTGTACATATTTGGTCAAAATTATAACCTTTCTCCATCCACTAACTGAGTTATACTATATATAAATAATGCTGACCACACCTCACATGATATATTAGAGATATTCTATGTTCCCACATTTATTAGTCAAAACATCGTATGAGTGTCAGTTTGAAATATATTCATAATAACTATTACCTTTATAAAGAGTCTAAGGTTATTCAATAAATCATTTGTCCTTGACAATCATTGCATTCCCATGCCAACCAAAAAATTATAAAAGGACAAAAAGGATACGTAGCTCTATGTTCTCTTTGTGACCAAGAAAAATAGAACTGGGCCAGGTTTGCCTGTGGCAATAGTTGCTATAAATAACTCATTAATAACTTCAGATCCTGCTTTGTTTGTCAAACCAAATTAAATTCCAAGAACATAAGTAGTAGTAAAAACTATCTGTTTCCTAGCTTTACATCTTGATAGCCATTTTAACTGTGTTATAGAGGGTGCTTCTTTTAATAATGTTAGGTTTGGTTTAGGGTTTAGGTAATGTCATCATATATGATGACATCACCATATGTCATTATGATGTTATCATAGTCAAGTTGCACCAAGAACCACCCTCTATTGAGCTACTGAATTGACTACTGGTATCCTGTGGAGTAGAGAGTCACTGTGGTGTGCAGACAGGAACAAAAAGTAACTAAATATGTAGAATAAGTTGTCTTTTGATATAAAGATTGTTTGTAGGTCAATATGATTGATATCTCTCAATGGAGAGCCAGTATTGGGCTATGGTATTGTCATCAGATATCATATACTACTAAAAAGACTCCTTCTACCACTGATATCCCTGGATGGATAAAGTCACTATTGATGTCAGGAGATGAGGGTGGTGGTACTTTGATATTCTCTCTAGTTTTGTTTCTCTTACTTCTCCTCATTTTATCAGGTGATATTGAACTCAACCCTGGACCTAAAACAGGTCGGTAATCATTAAAACATATAACTGATGGGATGATGTTTCAATTTACTTCAATAGAGTTAACATCAAATAATGCTCTACGACTTCTTGTTAAGAGTGGTTTTGTTGTTGAAGATAAATGGAGTAAACTCACTAGTTTTCTAGGTGTGTCACTGGAGGAGAGGAGAAGGCTCAAGAAAATGGCCAGCAGTGATCAAGACTACCACTTTGCTTTAGAAGAAGGTTTACAATGGTGGATTACAAATGGTACTGTCCCCTCTTGGGAAGAACTCATTTCAGTTGTTGAGAGTTGTGGTGATATTGATATAGCTACTACACTGAGAAGACAACTAGATATTAAAGATGAAGGTATCTACTATGTATAGTTCATTATATACTAATACTTTAAAATAATTATCAATGTAGTATAATAGTTTAGTAAAGTACATAACAAGGTATCTTCTATTGATTTCATGTATTGAAGGACACAGTTAGTGTTTTGATATAGTTCTGATATGACTTACTCCATTAAAAGGAGTGAGCTAGATTGATAATTCACTCATCTAAACTCAATCCTTATAGCTTCTTTTCTATACCGAGGGCAAACAGAAGGACAAAAAGAAGGAATATGTGACCAGGTTGGAGGCCAGACTTTTTCTTCTCGTGATAAATCTGTATATGTTGACATTGAAGGTACTAGTGCTACAGAAAGTGATGAAGTTTGTAAAATTTTGAAGAGTGTACTGACAGCCCATTTTGCTGACTTACGTAACCTGTTAAGTAGATGTTTGCCAGGAGTTTCTGCAGCAATGTATTCTAAAAGACTGATAAGTGAATCAGTTAGAAAGTCTCCAACTATTGACAGTGTGATTGATGAATTTGAAAGTGGAATGAGACTAGCAAACAATATTTCAAAGTTACAAGAACATTGTCAAATTTTCTTACAATGTCTCTCCAGTGAACGTGGGCCTATCAAATTAGCTGCTCAAAAGTTATGTCAAGACTGGATGGAAGAAGTTAAAAAACAATGCAATATCTCACTAGATCTTACATGTGATGAACAGGATATTAAACAACAAGGTCAGTAATACAAAATAATTATGGTAGTCCATATTTTTGAGATGAAGAGTCAAAAATGTGTATTATTATCATTGTTAAAATTGTTTTAACCAATAAAATAACAATAGTATAGTATAATTCCGATAGATTTCTTGTCACAACTGTTATGTGTGAAATTGTGATAGTGAACAAAGCAAGCTGTGACACGTGTGCACTCCTCCAACAGTCTATTAATGTATTATTATTATATCATAAAGCTCAATATATTACTATATTATGTCTATAAACATACATATCACATATTACATTTAAACATCATACACTCTAATCTATGATGGAATTTACTCTTATACTATAATGTTCATAGTGTGATGATTATCAGAAAACCTATAGCAACTAGTGGTTAGTAGGAAAGTCCACAGTATTATTATTAATTGACCAAACTAAGAAACTAACTGATTACATAGGAGGTGTCATATATTTTGAAATGATGGCATAAAAATATATTTGACTATACTCTTAGAAAATAATTAAATATACATTATACTAATAAGTGGTTGTGTTCTCATTATAGCTACATTACTAGAAAAACAAGAAGAAATAGAGATACTACAAGAAAAAATAACCTCACAGTCCTTACAAGTACTAGAGTTAAAAGAAATGAACAGTCAATTAGCAAAGGACAATGAAGGTAAACGATAGTAGTTTATTTAAAATTCCATTTTATAATTATCAAGCATACATACATTTAATGTAGCTAGCCAGACCCTCCATTATGATATGTGGAAGGACATGGAGGATCTGACCAGCCAGATTTTAGATATATTAGAATAGTGTATATTATGGTTATGTTCTATAACTACTCATATATAAATTGTTAACAGAGAAACAAGAAAAAATGGACCAGCTATCAAGACAAGTGGAAGAGTTAAACAAATTAGAAGCTAAGACCAAAAAGAGTAAGGTAAAGACAAGACAAATAGAGAAGTTAACCAGTCAGAAAGAAGGTAACTAGTATTGTTACTAGTACATACCACATATGGTTATATTTTGTAGCTACTGACAAAGTATTAAAAGAAGAAACAGAACAGTTGACCAGAGAGAAAGAGAAAAAAGAAGAAATGCAACAGTTGCCTGAACAAGGTGAACTAACAGTACTCTTAGTGGTACATAGGCTATATTTATATTCTATTATTTACAGTTTTAAGTTCATTATAATAACAATAATATCACTCCATGTAGCTAACACTCTTCAAGAATCCTCAAGATTCAGTCCATTATTGGCTGCTCATGATCCCAATTTGTCTGTTAGACCAAAGTATGACCAGTTAATAGAATTACTAGATACTCTAGTTAATTGGCAAAAGTTTGGCACTTTCTTACCTGGAATTAAGAGTGAACATATCCAAGTAATTGAACGTGACTTCAGAGGAACTGACCTACAAAAAGCTGCTCTATTTTCAAAATGGCTTAGTGTTCATCCTGAAGCATCATGGAAGGATGTACTGTTTGCGCTAGAAAAGTCACAAGAATATTCTCTAGCATCAAGAGTATATCAAAAACTTAACACAACTTTATCAACAGCTTCAACTATTTCTCAAGGTATGTTATTGTAATAATTACAGTTAATGTTCATCTCATCTCATCATGTAGATCCTCGAGAACTTGTTAAAACAGTTGTGTTAGAAAATGAAGAGAAAGAAGAAGAGCTTCAAACCACATTAGAAGACCTTGATAGAAACTTTAGTGTATTAATGGTAGCTGTTCGATCATCTCTTGATCATAAACTACAACATCAACAACTAGTACTAGTGGACTTTATTAGATGGATTGAACATCAAATGAAGTGGATTGGGGAGCTGGGTAACGTCATTGAATTAAATGAGCTTTTTAAGAAACTACATCCATATTTTGACTTCATAGACTGTGAACTGATTGTAGATATGAGTGAAAAGTTTCTCAATAATGAATGTTTTGGGAAAGACAAAAGAAGCCTTGTAAGTGAACTTAAAGAACACATAGCTAAGGCTAATACACTTCGTTGCTCATTGACAGTGAAACAATTAAAAAATCAACTAAAAAGCATATATTTTCCACATATTGGAAATTTATCAAAAATGTCCCAAATATGCATTACATTACACATGTACAGCAATTGGAATGACGCTAACATCAATGCACTCTATCTACTAATACAACATATACTTCCTCACAAGTCTAAACAGTCAATTTTGAAGTATATCACAATTGATACAGGCTCAGTTCGTATTAAATATTTTGTCCATGAATCAAAAGCTGATTATCTCATAGCTTATGCTGAAGGCAAGCTACAGTTTATGCGTCTCATTGGTATCTTTGGTTTAACAATTAATGGTAAACTTGTCCTAGAAGAAGATGAGAATATGAACTTTAGTTTTGAATTAGCTCTTCATATAGCTGCAATATCTGGTCATAATGAAGTTGTACAATTTCTCCTCAAGTTAGGAGGTGATGTAGACCATTGCGATGAACTTGGCATAACAGCACTTATGCTAGCTAGTAAAGGTGGACATGAACAAGTTGTACAAACACTAGTATCAGCTAGAGCTGATGTTAACATTCAAGATAATGAAGGTTGGACTGCCCTAATGCTAGCTAGTCAATATGGTCGTCACCAAGTTGTTGAACTATTAATCAAAGAGAATGCTAACATTAACCACCAGCAAAAAAATGGAGTGACTGCTCTAATGGTAGCTACTGGTCATCACCAGGTTGTTGAACTACTACTTAAAGAACATGCTGACATCAATACTCAGAATGAACATGGATGGACTGCCTTAATGCTAGCTAGTCACTTTGGTCAAATTCAGATTGTTAAACTACTTCTCCAATGGGATGCAGATGTTAGTATTCTAAATAAAGATAATTACAATGCCTTAATGGTAGCTAGTCAAGAGGGTCATCTTGAAGTTCTGGAATGTTTACTACAATCACAAGCAGATCCTCATATACTAGTATATGATGGATCAACAGCATTTTCATTAGCAGCTTTTAGTGGTAACAGAGACCTTGTTAATATGCTGTTAGACAAATTTAAACCCACTACTGATGAGATTGAAAAAGCAGTAGTACTATCATGTTATGGTGGTCACCCTACTCTCATTACCTTCCTCTCAAACAAACTTCCACACCTCACTAATGACCAGAGAGAACTACTAGACTCATGTGTTAATGGAGATTTAGGTGCAGTTGTAATGAAGATAGTAGATAGTCCAGATACTCTACTGGTACTTGGTCTTACTCCACTCATGGTAGCTTCATCATGTGGACATGTTGATATGGTAGATGCTCTCATACAAGCTGGAGCTGATGTCAATAGACAAGAGAGTCATTGGGGATTTACCCCTTTGTTCTTTGCAGTAAGAGGAGGTAAATCCTTCACAATAGTAGAGGTACTCTTGGAAAGAAATGCTAATCCCAATATTATTGCTGACAAGAAGACACCATTAGATGAAGCTAATTACAAAAATCAGGAAAGTATTAGTGAACTACTAACCAAATATGGAGGTCAAACAAGAGCAAAATTAAAAGGAACAAAAGAGAAAGAATCAAAGTCATCATTACTGTGATATCTTTTGAACTCTTTCAAACTTTGGTTTTGTTTGTAATTATGTAGTTAGTTAGTACCTCTACTGTAAATTGGTGCTAATTTGTGTTAATAGTGTTGTCACTTAGTTCTTTTCTTTATTGTTCTTGATTTTGTATAAATAAGATTTAGTTTCTCTGTCGTTTGTTCCATTAAAAATTATTTCAACTTAACCAAACACTACAGTTACTAGTATCTGGTGAACTAAACACATCAGTTAAACAAGGCCAACCATCATGCCTTCAAGCTGAAGGTAAGTTTTAACCATTGGTGTAGAAATATTAACAGTTTTTCATATAGGAACTACCAATATAGTCAGTGATCCTACAACAAAACAAACACTTAGTTCTTCTCAAGGTCAGTAGCCTATATAAAGTTTAATTCATCTACACTATATGTGATTGATGAATTTGACAGTGTGATTGATGAATTTGAAAGTGGAATGAGACTAGCAAACAATATTTCAAAGTTACAAGAACATTGTCAAATTTTCTTACAATGTCTCTCCAGTGAACGTGGGCCTATCAAATTAGCTGCTCAAAAGTTATGTCAAGACTGGATGGAAGAAGTTAAAAAACAATGCAATATCTCACTAGATCTTACATGTGATGAACAGGATATTAAACAACAAGGTCAGTAATACAAAATAATTATGGTAGTCCATATTTTTGAGATGAAGAGTCAAAAATGTGTATTATTATCATTGTTAAAATTGTTTTAACCAATAAAATAACAATAGTATAGTATAATTCCGATAGATTTCTTGTCACAACTGTTATGTGTGAAATTGTGATAGTGAACAAAGCAAGCTGTGACACGTGTGCACTCCTCCAACAGTCTATTAATGTATTATTATTATATCATAAAGCTCAATATATTACTATATTATGTCTATAAACATACATATCACATATTACATTTAAACATCATACACTCTAATCTATGATGGAATTTACTCTTATACTATAATGTTCATAGTGTGATGATTATCAGAAAACCTATAGCAACTAGTGGTTAGTAGGAAAGTCCACAGTATTATTATTAATTGACCAAACTAAGAAACTAACTGATTACATAGGAGGTGTCATATATTTTGAAATGATGGCATAAAAATATATTTGACTATACTCTTAGAAAATAATTAAATATACATTATACTAATAAGTGGTTGTGTTCTCATTATAGCTACATTACTAGAAAAACAAGAAGAAATAGAGATACTACAAGAAAAAATAACCTCACAGTCCTTACAAGTACTAGAGTTAAAAGAAATGAACAGTCAATTAGCAAAGGACAATGAAGGTAAACGATAGTAGTTTATTTAAAATTCCATTTTATAATTATCAAGCATACATACATTTAATGTAGCTAGCCAGACCCTCCATTATGATATGTGGAAGGACATGGAGGATCTGACCAGCCAGATTTTAGATATATTAGAATAGTGTATATTATGGTTATGTTCTATAACTACTCATATATAAATTGTTAACAGAGAAACAAGAAAAAATGGACCAGCTATCAAGACAAGTGGAAGAGTTAAACAAATTAGAAGCTGAGACCAAAAAGAGTAAGGTAAAGACAAGACAAATAGAGAAGTTAACCAGTCAGAAAGAAGGTAACTAGTATTGTTACTAGTACATACCACATATGGTTATATTTTGTAGCTACTGACAAAGTATTAAAAGAAGAAACAGAACAGTTGACCAGAGAGAAAGAGAAAAAAGAAGAAATGCAACAGTTGCCTGAACAAGGTGAACTAACAGTACTCTTAGTGGTACATAGGCTATATTTATATTCTATTATTTACAGTTTTAAGTTCATTATAATAACAATAATATCACTCCATGTAGCTAACACTCTTCAAGAATCCTCAAGATTCAGTCCATTATTGGCTGCTCATGATCCCAATTTGTCTGTTAGACCAAAGTATGACCAGTTAATAGAATTACTAGATACTCTAGTTAATTGGCAAAAGTTTGGCACTTTCTTACCTGGAATTAAGAGTGAACATATCCAAGTAATTGAACGTGACTTCAGAGGAACTGACCTACAAAAAGCTGCTCTATTTTCAAAATGGCTTAGTGTTCATCCTGAAGCATCATGGAAGGATGTACTGTTTGCGCTAGAAAAGTCACAAGAATATTCTCTAGCATCAAGAGTATATCAAAAACTTAACACAACTTTATCAACAGCTTCAACTATTTCTCAAGGTATGTTATTGTAATAATTACAGTTAATGTTCATCTCATCTCATCATGTAGATCCTCGAGAACTTGTTAAAACAGTTGTGTTAGAAAATGAAGAGAAAGAAGAAGAGCTTCAAACCACATTAGAAGACCTTGATAGAAACTTTAGTGTATTAATGGTAGCTGTTCGATCATCTCTTGATCATAAACTACAACATCAACAACTAGTACTAGTGGACTTTATTAGATGGATTGAACATCAAATGAAGTGGATTGGGGAGCTGGGTAACGTCATTGAATTAAATGAGCTTTTTAAGAAACTACATCCATATTTTGACTTCATAGACTGTGAACTGATTGTAGATATGAGTGAAAAGTTTCTCAATAATGAATGTTTTGGGAAAGACAAAAGAAGCCTTGTAAGTGAACTTAAAGAACACATAGCTAAGGCTAATACACTTCGTTGCTCATTGACAGTGAAACAATTAAAAAATCAACTAAAAAGCATATATTTTCCACATATTGGAAATTTATCAAAAATGTCCCAAATATGCATTACATTACACATGTACAGCAATTGGAATGACGCTAACATCAATGCACTCTATCTACTAATACAACATATACTTCCTCACAAGTCTAAACAGTCAATTTTGAAGTATATCACAATTGATACAGGCTCAGTTCGTATTAAATATTTTGTCCATGAATCAAAAGCTGATTATCTCATAGCTTATGCTGAAGGCAAGCTACAGTTTATGCGTCTCATTGGTATCTTTGGTTTAACAATTAATGGTAAACTTGTCCTAGAAGAAGATGAGAATATGAACTTTAGTTTTGAATTAGCTCTTCATATAGCTGCAATATCTGGTCATAATGAAGTTGTACAATTTCTCCTCAAGTTAGGAGGTGATGTAGACCATTGCGATGAACTTGGCATAACAGCACTTATGCTAGCTAGTAAAGGTGGACATGAACAAGTTGTACAAACACTAGTATCAGCTAGAGCTGATGTTAACATTCAAGATAATGAAGGTTGGACTGCCCTAATGCTAGCTAGTCAATATGGTCGTCACCAAGTTGTTGAACTATTAATCAAAGAGAATGCTAACATTAACCACCAGCAAAAAAATGGAGTGACTGCTCTAATGGTAGCTACTGGTCATCACCAGGTTGTTGAACTACTACTTAAAGAACATGCTGACATCAATACTCAGAATGAACATGGATGGACTGCCTTAATGCTAGCTAGTCACTTTGGTCAAATTCAGATTGTTAAACTACTTCTCCAATGGGATGCAGATGTTAGTATTCTAAATAAAGATAATTACAATGCCTTAATGGTAGCTAGTCAAGAGGGTCATCTTGAAGTTCTGGAATGTTTACTACAATCACAAGCAGATCCTCATATACTAGCATATGATGGATCAACAGCATTTTCATTAGCAGCTTTTAGTGGTAACAGAGACCTTGTTAATATGCTGTTAGACAAATTTAAACCCACTACTGATGAGATTGAAAAAGCAGTAGTACTATCATGTTATGGTGGTCACCCTACTCTCATTACCTTCCTTTCAAACAAACTTCCACACCTCACTAATGACCAGAGAGAACTACTAGACTCATGTGTTAAAGGAGATTTAGGTGCGGTTATAATGAAGATATTAGATAGTCCAGATACTCCACTGGTACTTGGTCTTACTCCACTCATGGTAGCTTCATCATGTGGACATCTTGATATGGTAGATGCTCTCATACAAGCTGGAGCTGATGTCAATAGACAAGAAAGTCATTGGGGATTCACCCCTTTGTTCTTTGCAGTAAGAGGAGGTAAATCCTTAACAATTGTAGAGACACTCTTGGAAGGAAATGCTAATCCTAATGTTATTGCTGACAAGAAGACACCATTAGATGACGCTAATTACAAAAATCAGGCAAGTATTAGTGAACTACTAACAAAATATGGAGGTCAAACGAGAAAAAGTAGAGGGAACAAATGAGAAAGAATCAAAGTCATCGTTACTGTGATATCTTTTGAACTCTTTCAAACTTAGGTTTTGTTTGTAATTATGTAGTTAGTTAGTACCTCTACTGTAAATTGGTGCTAATTTGTGTTAATAGTGTTGTCACTTAGTTCTTTTCTTTATTGTTCTTAATTTTGTATAAATAGGATTTAGTTTACTGTCGTTTGTTCCATTAAAAATTATTTCAACTTAACCAAACACTACAGTTACTAGTATCTGGTGAACTAAACACATCAGTTAAACAAGGCCAACCATCATGCCTTCAAGCTGAAGGTAAGTTTTAACCATTGGTGTAGAAATATTAACAGTTTTTCATATAGGAACTACCAATATAGTCAGTGATCCTACAACAAAACAAACACTTAGTTCTTCTCAAGGTCAGTAGCCTATATAAAGTTTAATTCATCTACACTATATCCCAATGTAGTGAATGTTGACCCAGACAAGCTTAGAAATTATGCGGTTTTAAGTGACACAACAAAAGCTCCTCTGTTGAGTATTGCTAAAGAGATGTTTGCTGGGGATTTAATTTCAGAAGGTGTTAAAGATAATCCTAATGATAATATAGCAACCAAACCTCCTCCTTCTACTGATTTTTCTGTTCATAAACCATGTCACTAGTTCAAGCATCAAGTAATATATCTACATTAACAAGTGCTATTAAAGGTACATTGTATATTCCACTTATATTTACTAGCAAAAGTAAAATCTAGAACTTTTTATCATTGAAATAAACTTGATATTATGAATGATGTGCTATCTGAATATATCTAGGTGTCTCTGACATTTTAAAGAGTGCTCCTGATGAACATGAACTATATGATCTATTAGCTAATATCAGTAACGAGTGGCGTGAAATTGGTATAAGTCTGAGATTACCCTTTAATACTTTGGATGGTTTAAGCAGAAAACCAGAGCATGATAATGTCAGACTTTCCATTGTAATTCACATGTGGAGAACTACATCTGAACAAAAGCTTGTCACTTGGGATACGGTGGTTGCTGCATTTAAAAAATCTAAAAACTTGAAGAAAGTTGAAGAAATTTGTAAATTTCTTGCCTCAAAAGCCAAGTGATTAACTCCATTTAATGGATTATTAATATGATTTTGATAACCTTTCAAATATTTTGTCTAGCAATTTTGAATTTAAAAATATAATTATGTGTGTTGGTCAATAGGAGGGACCAAAGATGATAATTAAAGTGTGTGGATAATAAATGGTAAATTTAATAATCAACTTAGTGATAGTTTTTTATGTCCAATAAAAAATTTATTCACTTGTAGAATATTAATTTTTAGTTTATGATTAGTATAATTATTGAGTATGTACTTTGATACTTAGTTCTATCATTTTGAAGTGAACAAGAATGCAATTTTAAAAATTGTTCTAAGATTATTATGATGGTACTATTGTCATTGTAAGGGACTGGATTACTGTTAACTTCAAAGACTTATCTTAATTAATTTATTACTCAAACAGGAATTACTGATGTGAGTCCAGACAGGGTTAGAAAGATATTAAGAGGGTACTTCAGGAACAATCTGCAGATTTAACTGAATTATCTGGCTGTCTACCAAATGTTGCTATACAAATGTATCCCAGGAGATTGATCACAAAGCCTGTTTATCAAAACCCAACCTATAAAAGTGTAATGAAAGATTACAAAATGGAATTAAGTTTAAAAATGTCCCTGAGTTGAAGCATTTGTCAATTATTTCTGGATAACTAGTCTGCTTAGTCAAGGTGGTCCAGTAGAAAGTGCAGCTAAGGCTATAGTAGGATACTAGAAAGATGAAATCAATAAAGAACTTGGTATAAAACTGAACTTAAATGTTTACTAATAATGTTTTATGTTCTGATAATAGTTTGATAACATAATTTGTTTCGTATACTTAATAAAAAGAGCATTAAGCATTCAATTTAAATTGTTTTATAAAACATCCACTAACTTACAAATGTTCCCACAGTTATTAGATAAAATCACTGTCATTTTAAAATATATTCATGACAATTGTTACCTTATAAAGAATTTAAATAATCACATATCATTTGACAATAGAAATATACTTCAATCAACTAGTGAACATTGGGTACATTTTGTCTAGAAATGATTTTTATACATCATAGCAAAAGTCAGTGATACATAACTGAACTAGAGAATTGCTACATGAATATTCTCTACTGGGGCAGATCTAGAGCTCAAGAATAGGGGATTCAAAGGGATGGTATGTGAAGTGCTCTGCAACTTAATTAATTATTCATTAAGGTGTGGTCAGTGAAGCCATTATTTCCATGTCTTTTGCCGTTTGTTAAGGATATCAGGTGTTGAAATCAGCACTTAGTTCATTTAAAGCTATTATGCTAAGATTATGTACAAATGTGATTGAAGTTTGGGTCAAATACTTGGAAGATTATAATGAGAAATCCCAAATGATCTGAATATGACAATGGGTGTGGTCGATTGTCAATTAAATCGAAGTGCAATTTCAGATTCAACTTTGTTGTTGCTTCTACTACTTTCATTCTTTTATTTCAGCTGTGCATGTCTAGCCTACAAAACAACCTCAGGAAAATTTCTATGGTGGTTAATCATTATTACCATGAATATAAGTAGAGCTCAAAAAAGGGGGAGTGTAAGAGCACCCCAAGATTCTCCTCCCTTAGATACACCCCAGCTCTAGATACTGGGACAACATGCAATATAATGTACACAAGTGTAGTCTGTATATACTAACTCTAAACAAGTGCTCATTTAGTGGCTGCTACTTTTGTTTCCTTGTTATAACGTCACAAATAAGTAATACATCTATATTATTTATATTGTAATATGTAATATTAATAATATTACATTATACTATGATCATATTCTTTATATGTAAGTACTATTAACCAAATAATGTTATATCTAAATAACTTTAATTATACGAATAGCTTGTCTTATTATGTACATGTATATGATATCACATTACAGTATTGACAATATACCTCTAATGTATATAGTCAGAGAGAACATATTGTTTAGGCTTGTTAACTATATTGTATCTAATAAAGGAACTTAGAACTTGTAAATACTCATATCAAATAAGCAGGTATCACCATATAACTTGAGATATTGGATTTATCTTGGTTGTACTTAACTTGTCCTTCATACATGCTCAAATACACCACAGAATCACCCAATACCATTCTATATATCCATCCAATAATACATGTATATATACATTCCAATAGCAGTATTTTTAATTTAAGACACTATTGTATATATGTGGTCAAAATGATAACCTTTCTCCATCCACTAACTGAGCTATGCTATAAATAATATTAACTACACTTCATGTGATATATTAATGATATTCAATGTTTCCAGTGAAAAACACTGTATGAGTGTCAATCTAAAAGTATATTCATGACAATTATTAACCTTTGTTGTTGTTGACAACCATTGCATTTCCATAGCAACAAAGAAAATAAAGGCACAACTGTTTATCAGCATGTTGTAATCAAAGTTATTGAATTGGTGCTTATATATAAGCATCAATTCAATAATTTTGATTACATTTAAATTAACAAATTACTAAATGTAGTCAATCAATTGTGAAACATAATCATGTCTATTGTATGAACGAACAATAGTTAGTCTTTATACAAAATGAGTTCTAAGGCAACATGGTAGGATGTACTAGAAATATCATTAGAATATACTGTATCTTCTTAGAAACACAACTTAACACATTATGACATGTACCAACCATTATAGACAACTTCAACAACCACTTATTGTTATTAAGTAGTAGTACTTATAGCAGTTCCTAGGTTTGTTTTTTTGTTATAACATATGCTATGATCATATTCTTTATATGTAAGTACTATTAACCAAATAATGTTATATCTAAATAACTTTAATTATATGAATAGGTTGTCTTATTATGTACATGTATATGATACTACATTATAGTATTGACAATATACCTCTAATGTATATAGTCAGAGAGAACATATTGTTGATTATATTGTATCTAATAAAGAAACTTGTAAATACTCATATCAAATAAACAGCTATCACCATATATCTTGAAATATTGGATTTATCTTGGTTGTATTTGACTTATCTTTCAGACATGCTCAAATATAGCACAAACTGATCCAATATCCTTCCACATATCCATCCAATAATAGATACACACACACACACACATATATATTATATATATATAATTATTCCAATTACAGTATTATATATATATTCATAACAAGAGACACTATTGTACATATTTGGTCAAAATTATAACCTTTGTCCATCCACTAACTGAGTGATACTATGAATAATATTAACCACACCTCACATGATATATTAATGATATTCAATGTTCTCACAGTTATTAGCCAAAAACACCGTACGAAAGTCAGTTTGAAAATATATTCATAATAATTATTGCCTTATAAAGAATCTAACGTTATTCAATACAACAGTTGTCATTGACAACCATTGCATTCCCATGGCAACCAAAAAACTATAAAAGGATAAAAAAGGATATGTAGCTCTATCTTCCCTTAGTAACAAAGAATAATAGAACAGGGCTGGGTTTGCCTGTGGCAGTAGTTGTCAATTCTACTATAAATAACTCATTAATAACTTCAGATCCTGCTTTGTTTGTTGAACCAAATTGAAGTCCAAGAACATAAGTAGTAATAAAAACTAGCAGTCTCCTACCTTTATATCTTGATAGCCATTTTAATTGTGTTACTGACCTACTCAATTGTCTACCAGTATCCTGTGGAGTAGAGTGTCACACTGTATGTGGTGTACTGATAGGAACAAAAGGTAACGAAATATGTAGAACAAGTTATCTTTTGATATAAGGATTGTTTGTAGGTCAATATGATTGATGTCTCTCAATGGAGAGCTTGTATTGGGTTATGGTATTGTCATCAGATACCATATACTACTAAAAAGACTCCTTCTACCACTGATACCCCTGGATGGATAAAGTCACTATTGATGTCAGGAGATGAGGGTGGTGGTACTTTGATATTCTCTCTAGTTTTGTTTCTCTTACTTCTCCTCATTTTATCAGGTGATATTGAACTCAACCCTGGACCTAAAACAGGTCAGTAAACATTAAAACATATAACTGATGGAATGATGTTTTAATTTACTTGTTAATATTGAAGGTTATACAGATAATTACATATGACCTATATGTAACCATTATTGGTTAAATCAAATAATTAGGGTTTTTTCATTTTTATTTATTATAATGAATACAACCAACTGATAATAAACTGGTTACTTGTATAATTAAGCTTGTTGGAAAGTCCTTGTGAATTTCTTTAAAACCTTCCTGTGATAACTCTACATTTTCTAATGATATTACAGGTGCCAGTGTGTCAAAAAATGATGAAGTTCATAAAATATTAAAGAGGATACTGACAAACCATTTTGATCATTTAAGTGGCCACTTACAACCATGTCTCCAACGAGTTGCTAATAGGATGTACCAACATGAGCTAATAACTAAATCAGTCCAAGATTCTCCAACTGTTCACAACATGATTGATCAATTTCAATATGCAATGCAAATTCTCAAAGGAGACATTTCAAAGTTACAAGAACATTGTCAACTTTTCTTACAATGTCTATCCAGTGAAGGTGGTCCTACTAAATTAGCTGCTCAAAAGTTATGTCAAGACTGGATGGAAGAAGTCAAAAAGCAATGTGATATCTCACTAGATCTTACATGTGATGAACAGGATATTAAACAACAAGGTCAGTAATACAAAATAATTATGGTAGTTCATATTTTTGGGATAAAGTGCCACAAATATGTATTATTGTGATTGTTAACAATGTTTTAATCAGCAAAATAATTAAAGTATAGCACTGTTCCAATAGATTTCTTGTCATAGCTGTTGTTATGTGTGAAATCATTATTGTGAGTAAAGCAAGCTGTGACAAATGTACACTCCCTTATAGATATAACAATGATATTATAAAGCTCAATATATTATTACTATATTATGTCTATAAACATACGGACCACATATTACATGTAAACATCATATACTCTAATCTATGAGGGAATTTACTCTTATACTATAATGTTCATAGTGTGATGATTATCAGAGAGCATATAGCAACTAGTGGTTAGTAGAAAAGTCAACAATAATATATATTAATTAACCAAACTAATAAATGACTGATTATATGGGAGATGTCACACAGCATGCTTAACCAGCCAAAGAATGACATTAAACAATTTGACCTACACTTAGGAAAAGTAAATAGCTAATCTACAGTCAAGCTATAGGAACACTATAACATTCCCAACTATTATTGTTGTAAAGCTAATTAAATTCATTGGACTTACCAGTGAAAAGTCATTTTAATTTATTTGCTGTTTCTATCGTTGATGTAATAAATCTACAGTGGACATACAAGCAGGAGCTAATGTCAAGAGTGCAGACAATGATGGGTACAGTCCATTTGTATATGCTATAACAGGACACAAGTCACTTCAAGTTATAGAACAACTACTTAAAGCTGGTGCTCAACCTAATGTCTTCATTAATGACCAGAGTATTGCTGATAAAGTAAGAGAAGAAGATAATGAAGATATTTGTGAATTAATGCAGTGTTTTCAACTTTTACAAACCTTTTTACAACAAACTTCATCAGCAGGAAACAATAATGGAGTCCAATTTCTTCTGGGATTAATAGGAACTGCTACTATAGATCATTGCAATGAAGAAGGCAGAACATCACTTATGCTAGCTAGTAAAGGTGGACATGAACAAGTTGTACAAACACTAGTATCAGCTAGAGCTAATGTTAACATTCAAGATAATGAAGGCTGGACAGCACTTATGAGAGCAAGTGAACATAACCATCTTGCAATAGTCAATACTCTCATCCAGCATGGTGCTGATCCAAATTTACAGAAATCAAATGGCTCAAATGCATTAATGATTGCAAGCTTTCATGGCCATTATGATACTGTTCAAGTATTACTACAACAGAAGGTTGATATTAACTACCAAAGCAATGATGGATGTACTGCATTAATGTTGGCTAGCCAAAATGGTCATAGCCAGGTCAATGAACTAATGGTTAAGGAAAAAGCATTTATTAATATTCAAAACAACAATGGAGTAACTGCTTTAATGTTAGCTAGTGTAAACTCTCATGCTACTGTTGTTGAAATACTTCTAAAAGAGAAGGCAGATGTTAATAGTGTCGACAAGAATGGAATGACAGCTTTAATGCTGGCTAGTCTAAAAGGTCAAACCCACATTGTTGAATTACTACTCAAAGAGCATGCAGATGTCAGTATTCAGGAAGAAGATGGATTCACTGCTTTAATGCTGGCTAGTCAAAGTGGTCATACCCAGGTCGTTGAACTACTGGTCAAGAAAAAAGCGGCTATTAATATTCAAAACAGCAATGGAGTAACTGCTTTAATGTTAGCTAGTGCAAAAGGCCATGCTGATGTTGTTGAACTACTACTAAAAGAAAATGCTGATGTTAACATTATCAGCAATGATGGAATGACTGCTCTAATGCTAGCTTGTTTAAATGGTCTAATAAGCCAAGTTGCTGAACAACTACTCAAAAATCTTGACAGTAATATTCAGGGAGAAATCAGTCATACCCATATCATGAAATTACTATTAAAAGATCATGCAGACATTAATAGTGCAAACTGTCATGCTAACGTTGTTAAAATACTTCTAAAGGAGAAGGCAGATGTTAACAGTGTAAACAAAAAAGGAATGACTGCTTTAATGCTGGCTAGTCTAAATGGTCAAACCCACATTGTTGAATTACTACTCAAAGAGCATGCAGATGTCAGTATTCAGGAAGAAGATGGATTTACTGCTTTAATGCTGGCTAGTCAAAGTGGTCATACCCAGGTCGTTGAACTACTGGTTAAGGAAAAAGCATCTATTAATATTCAAAACAACAATGGAGTAACTGCTTTAATGTCAGCTACTGCAAACTGTCATGCTAATGTTGTTGAAATACTTCTAAAAGAGAAAGCAATTGTTAATAGTGTTGCCAAAAATAGAATGACAGCTTTAATGCTGGCTAGTCTAAAAGGTCAAACCCACATTGTTGAATTACTACTCAAAGAGCATGCAGATGTCAGTATTCAGGAAGAAGATGGATTCACTGCTTTAATGCTGGCTAGTCAAAGTGGTCATACCCAGGTCGTTGAACTACTGGTCAAGAAAAAAGCGGCTATTAATATTCAAAACAACAATGGAGTAACTGCTTTAATGTTAGCTAGTGCAAAAGGCCATGCTGATGTTGTTGAACTACTACTAAAAGAAAATGCTGATGTTAGCATTATCAGCAATGATGGAATGACTGCTCTAATGCTAGCTTGTTTAAATGGTCTAATAAACCAAGTTGCTGAACAACTACTCAAAAATCTTGACAGTAATATTCAGGGAGAAATCAGTCATACCCATATCATGAAATTACTATTAAAAGATCATGCAGACATTAATAGTGCAAACTGTCATGCTAACATTGTTAAAATACTTCTAAAGGAGAAGGCAGATGTTAACAGTGTAAACAAAAATGGAATGACTGCTTTAATGCTGGCTAGTCTAAATGGTCAAACCCACATTGTTGAATTACTACTCAAAGAGCATGCAGATGTCAGTATTCAGGAAGAAGATGGATTCACTGCTTTAATGCTGGCTAGTCAAAGTGGTCATACCCAGGTAGTTGAACTACTGGTCAAGAAAAAAGCATCTATTAATATTCAAAACAACAATGGAGTAACTGCTTTAATGCTAGCTAGTGCAAAAGGCCATGTTGATGTTGTTGAACTACTACTAAAAGAAAATGCTGATGTTAACATTATCAGCAATGATGGAACGACTGCTCTAATGCTAGCTTGTTTAAATGGTCTAATAAACCAAGTTGCTAAACAACTACTCAAAAATCTTGACAGTAATATTCAGGGAGAAATCAGTCATACCAATATCATGAAATTAGTATTAAAAGATAATGCAGACATTAATAGTGCAAACTGTCATGCTAACATTGTTAAAATACTTCTAAAGGAGAAGGCAGATGTTAACAGTGTAAACAAAAATGGAATGACTGCTTTAATGCTGGCTAGTCTAAATGGTCAAACCCACATTGTTGAATTACTACTCAAAGAGCATGCAGATGTCAGTATTCAGGAAGAAGATGGATTTACTGCTTTAATGCTGGCTAGTCAAAGTGGTCATACCCAGGTCGTTGAACTAATGGTTAGGGAAAAAGCATCTATTAATATTCAAAACAACAATGGAGTAACTGCTTTAATGTCAGCTAGTGTAAAAGGTCATGCTAATATTGTTGAAATACTTCTAAAAGAGAAGGCAGATGCTAATAGTGTTGCCAAAAATAGAATGACAGCTTTAATGCTGGCTAGTCAAAATGGTCATACCCAGGTCGTTGAACTACTGGTTAAGGAAAAAGCATCTATTAATATTCAAAACAACAATGGAGTAACTGCTTTAATGTTAGCTACTGCAAACTGTCATGCTACTGTTGTTGAAATACTTCTAAAAGAGAAGGCAGATGTTAATAGTGTCACCAAAAATGGAATGACTGCTTTAATGCTGGCTAGTCTAAATGGTCAAACCCACATTGTTGAATTACTACTCAAAGAGCATGCAGATGTCAGTATTCAGGAAGAAGATGGATTTATTGCTTTAATGCTGGCTAGTCAAAATGGTCATACCCAGGTCGTTGAACTACTGGTTAAGGAAAAAGCATCTATTAATATTCAAAACAGCAAAGGAGTAACTGCTTTAATGTTAGCTAGTGCAAAAGGTCATGCTGATGTTGTTGAAATACTTCTAAAAGAGAAGGCAGATGTTAAAAGTGTTGCCAAAAATGGAATGACTGCTTTAATGCTGGCTAGTCAAAATGGTCATACCCAGGTTGTTGAACTACTGGTTAGGGAAAAGGCATCTATTAATATTCAAAACAACAATGGAGTAACTGCTTTAATGTTAGCTAGTGTAAAAGGCCATGCTAATATTGTTGAAATACTTCTAAAAGAGAAAGCAGATGTTAATAATGTCACCAAAAATGGAATAACAGCTTTTATGCTGGCTAGTCAAAGTGGTCATACCCAGGTCGTTGAACTACTGTTTAAGGAAAAAGCATCTATTAATATTCAAAACAACAATGGAGTAACTGCTTTAATGTTAGCTACTGCAAACTGTCATGCTACTGTTGTTGAAATACTTCTAAAAGAGAAGGCAGATGTTAATAGTGTCACCAAAAATGGAATGACTGCTTTAATGCTGGCTAGTCTAAATGGTCAAACCCACATTGTTGAATTACTACTCAAAGAGCATGCAGATGTCAGTATTCAGGAAGAAGATGGATTTATTGCTTTAATGCTGGCTAGTCAAAATGGTCATACCCAGGTCGTTGAACTACTGGTTAAGGAAAAAGCATCTATTAATATTCAAAACAGCAAAGGAGTAACTGCTTTAATGTCAGCTAGTGTAAAAGGTCATGCTAATATTGTTGAAATACTTCTAAAAGAGAAGGCAAATGTTAAAATTGTTGCCAAAAATGGAATGACAGCCTTAATGCTGGCTAGTCAAAATGGTCATACCCAGGTCGTTGAACTACTGGTTAGGGAAAAGGCATCTATTAATATTCAAAACAACAATGGAGTAACTGCTTTAATGTTAGCTAGTATAAAAGGCCATGCTAATATTGTTGAAATACTTCTAAAAGAGAAGGCAGATGTTAATAGTGTCACCAAAAATGGAATAACAGCTTTTATGCTGGCTAGTCAAAGTGGTCATACCCAGGTCGTTGAACTACTGTTTAAGGAAAAAGCATCTATTAATATTCAAAACAACAATGGAGTAACTGCTTTAATGTTAGCTACTGCAAACTGTCATGCTACTGTTGTTGAAATACTTCTAAAAGAGAAGGCAGATGTTAATAGTGTCACCAAAAATGGAATGACTGCTTTAATGCTGGCTAGTCTAAATGGTCAAACCCACATTGTTGAATTACTACTCAAAGAGCATGCAGATGTCAGTACTAGTGTTCAGGAAGAAGATGGATTTACTGCTTTAATGCTGGCTAGTCAAAATGGTTATACCCAGGTTGTTGAACTACTGGTTAAGGAAAAAGCATCTATTAATATTCAAAACAACAATGGAGTAACTGCTTTAATGTTAGCTACTGCAAACTGTCATGCTACTGTTGTTGAAATACTTTTAAAAGATAAGGCAGATGTTAATAGTGTCACCAAAAATGGAATAACAGCTTTAATGCTGGCTAGTCAAAGTGGTCATACCCAGGTCGTTGAACTACTGGTTAAGGAAAAAGCATCTATTAATATTCAAAACAACAATGGAGTAACTGCTTTAATGTTAGCTAGTGCAAAAGGCTATGCTACTGTTGTTGAACTACTACTAAAAGATAAGGCAGATGTTAATAGTGTCACCAAAAATGGAATAACAGCTTTAATGCTGGCTAGTCAAAGTGGTCATACCCAGGTCGTTGAACTACTGTTTAAGGAAAAAGCATCTATTAATATTCAAAACAACAATGGAGTAACTGCTTTAATGTTAGCTAGTGCAAAAGGTCATGCTAATGTTGTTGAAATACTTCTAAAAGAGAAGGCAGATGCTAATAGTGTCACCAAAAATGGAATGACTGCTTTAATGCTGGCTAGTCTAAATGGTCAAACCCACATTGTTGAATTACTACTCAAAGAGCATGCAGATGTCAATACTAGTGTTCAGGAAGAAGATGGATTTACTGCTTTAATGCTGGCTAGTCAAAATGGTTATACCCAGGTTGTTGAACTACTGGTTAAGGAAAAAGCATCTATTAATATTCAAAACAACAATGGAGTAACTGCTTTAATGTCAGCTACTGCAAACTGTCATGCTACTGTTGTTGAAATACTTCTAAAAGAGAAAGCAGATGTTAATAGTGTCACCAAAAATGGAATGACAGCTTTAATGCTAGCTAGTCAAAGTGGTCATATCCTGATCATTGAACAACTACTCAAAAAACACGCAGACATTAATATTCAGAATGAAAATGGATGGACTGCCCTAATGATAGCTAGTCAAAATGGTCATTACCAGGTTGTTGAACTATTAATCAAAGAACATGCTGACATTAATACTCAGAATGAAAATGGATTGACTGCCCTAATCCTAGCTAGTTTTAATGGTCATACTCAGGCTGTTAAACTACTTCTCCAACGGGATGCAGATGTTAGTATTCTATGTAAAGATGATTACAATGCCTTAATGGTAGCGAGTCAGAATGGACATCTTGAAATTGTGCAATGTTTATTGCAATCACAAGCAGATCCTCACTTGTTAGCATATGATGGATCAACAGCATTTTCATTAGCAGCTTATAGTGGTAACAGAGACCTTGTTAATATGCTCTTAGATAAAGCTGAACCCACTACTGATGAGATTGAAAAAGCAGTAGTACTATCATGTTATGGTGGTCACCCTACTCTCATTACCTTCCTCTCAAACAAACTTCCATACCTCACTAATGACCAGATAGAACTACTAGACTCATGTGTTAAAGGTGATTTAGGTGCAGTTGTAATGAAGACATTAGATAGTCCAGATACTCCACTGGTACTTGGTCTTACTCCACTCATGGTAGCTTCATCATGTGGACATGTTGATATAGTGGATGCTCTCATACAAGCTGGAGCTGATGTTAATAAACAAGAAAGTAATTGGAGATTCACCCCTTTGTTCTTTGCAGTAAGAGGAGGTAAATCCTTCACAATAGTAGAGACACTCTTGGAGAGAAATGCCAATCCCAATCTTATTGCTGACAAGAGGACACCATTAGATGATGCTAATCATATTAAACAGGAAAGTATTAGTGAACTGCTAAGTAAATATGGAGGTCAAAAAAGAGAAAAAGTAGAGGAATTAAAAGAGAAAGAATCAAAGCCATCATTACTAGCATTTAGTGAACTAAACACATCAGATAAATGGCTTCAAGCTGAAGGTAACTTTTAACCATTGTTGTAGAAATATTAACAGTTTTTCACACAGGAACTACCAATATACTCAATGACCTTACAACAAAACAAACACTTAGTTCTTCTCAAGGTCAGTAACTTATATAAACTTCAATTCATCTACACTATATCCCAATGTAGTGAATGTTGACCTTAATTTTGGTGTCATGAAGCGTTTTCAATTATCTCTGAAATGTCCATCCATTCAAGGTGGTCCAATGGAAATAGGAACTGAGGCTTCAGCAAATGACGAAGCCAATCAAAATTTTGAGATAATTTTGAAATTTGATAATTGTTCTAGCTCTAACAAAGTTACTATTCAAGTTAATGATACCACATGTCAAATTAAGACTGATATATTATTTAAAAACTCAGGTAAAGATATTGATAGAGTTATCTTTACATGTGATTATTACAATAGATGAAGTGGAAAAAAACTTTGTTGACTCAGGAAAACAACCAAACACTCAAGGTGAGTAACTAGTAGTACTCTATTACACATATATAGCTACAAGTGTACATGGTACCACAGGAATACGACAAATACTTAGCTCTGATCATATTGATTGTTTGCACCAATTGCTTCAAGCAATAGATAATGACTTTAAGTTAGTCACAAGATAATATGTTTTTTTCAGTCACTATGACACCTTCTTGCATCCACTACATGAACTTTTCTAGCAAAAGTAAAATTAAGAACTTTTTATCATTGAAATAAACTTGATATTATGAATAATATGCTATCTGAATATATCTAGGTATCTCTGAAATCTTAAAGAGTGTTCCTGATGAACATGAACTACGTAACCAATTAGCTGATATCAGTAGTCAGTGGTATGAACTTGGTGTAATTCTGGGATTAAGCTTTAACTTTTTGAATGGTTTAAGAAATAATCAGCAGGGTGGTGATTTTATCAAACTCACCAATGTAATTCATGAATGGATGATTACTACTGATCAAAATCTTGTCACCTGGGAGACAGTGGTTGCTGTTTTTGAAGAATCTAACATCAAAAACTTGCCGAAAGCTAAAAAAATTCGTGAATTCCTTGCTTCAAAAGCTAAGTAATAAACTCCAACATTTTATGGACTATTAGTATGACTAATCTATTAGTACTATTAATAGCTTAGTAGTAGTAGTAGTAGTAGACTGATAGTATGATAATCTTTCACTATTTTATATGACAATTTTGAATATTACAATTAATTATGTATGTTTGTCAATGGGAGGGACCAAAGACTCTACATGGGTGGGTAAGGTGTGGATAATGAATGGTGAATTTCATGATTAACTTAATGATAATATGTTATGTCCAATATAGATTGTTATACATGTACAATTGTAGAATATTCATTATTAGTTTATGATTAGTGCAATTATTGAGCATGTGTTCCAATTCTCAGTTTTATCATTTTTGAAGTGAACAAAAATGCAATTATAAAAATTGTTCTAAGATTATTTTGATGGTACTGCTGTTATTATAAGGGACTGGATTAGAGTTAACTTCAAAGACTTATCTTAATTAATCTATTATACTCAAATAGGAATTACTGATGTGAGTCCAGACAGGGTTAGAGAGATATTAAGAGAGTACTTTAAGAAGAATCTGCAGATTTAACTGAATTATTTATTATCGATATCTGGCTGTCTATCAAATGTTGCTATACAAATGTATCCCAAGAGATTGATCACAGAGCCTGTTTATCATAACCCAACCTATAAAAGTGTATGAAAGATTACAAAAATGGAATGAATTTAAAAAATGTCCCTGAGTTGAAGCATTGTCAATTATTTCTGGATAGCTAGCCTGCTTAGTCAGGGTGGTCCAGTAGAAAGTGCAGCTAAGGCTATAACAGGATACTAAAAAGATGAAATAAACAAAGAACTTGATATAAAACTGAACTTAAATGTTTATTAATAGTGTTCTGGTATACTGATAATAGTTTGATAACATAATTTGTTTCATATACTTAATAAAAAGTCCATTAAGTATTCCATTTATATTGTTTTATAAGACATCCACTGACTTACAAATGTTCCCACAGTTATTAGATAAAACCACTGTCATTTTAAAATATAATCATGACAATTGTTGACTTATAAATAAAGACAACAATTGCATTGTCATAGCAACAACCAAAGACACAACTGTTCAACAGTGTGTATTCTTAATTCAATTTACTCACTTTATAAGTATCATTTTACTAATTGCACATTATTTGACAATAGAAATATACTCCAGTCAACTAGTGAACATTGAGTACATTTTGTTTAGAAATGAGCTTTATACATCATGGCAAAATGTCAGTGATATATGACTGAATTAGAGCATTGTTACATGAATATTCTCTACAGGGGCAGATCTAGAGCTCAAGAATAGGGGATTCAAAGGAATGGTATGTGAAGTGCTCTGCAACTAATTAATTATTCATTAAGGTGTGGTCAATGAAGTCATTATTTCCATGTCTTTTGCTGTTTTGTTAAGGACATCAGGTGTTGGAATCAGGACTTACTTCATTTAAATATATTATGGTAAGATTATGTACAAATGTGATTGATCTTTGAAGTTTGGATCAAATACTTGGAAGTTTATAATTAAAAATTCCAAATGATCTGAATAAACAATGAGTCTGGTCAATTGTCAATTAAATCGAAGTCCAATTTTAGATTCAACTTTGTTGTTGCTTCTGCTTTCTTTTTTATTCCAGGTGTGCATGTCTAGCCTACAAAACAACCTCAGGAAAGTTTCTATAGTGGTTACTCATTATGAACACGACAACAAGCATGGTTGATCGTCAATTAAAATGAACTACAATTTCAGTTTAAACTTTGCTATTGCTTCTGCTACTTTCCATACTTTCATTCCAGCTGTGCATGTCTATCCGACTCAGGAAAATTCTATGGTGGTTACTCATTATTACTACGAACATAATTAAAAAAGGGGGGAATGCAAGAGCACCCTAGGATCCCCCTAGATACACCCATTCTCTAGACACTGGAAGAACATGCAATACAATCTACACAAGTATAGTCTGCACATACTAACTTTAAACAAGCACCTCGTTTTCCTCAAAAATTTTTAGCAAATTTATTTACCTTGCTAAAATAGTCTCCCCTCCTATTAAAAACTTTGGGTGTCTTTAATACCATAATTCTTCTCTCACTCCCCTGCTCTCTTGATACTCCTTCTTTCATTCCACTCTCTTTTTATAGTCTTCACCTTCCAGCTAATATATATTGACTCAACATTTGGCACTATCTCTAATAATAGTGTGGTACCTGTAAGAAAATATCAGCTATAAAATAAAGTTATGCTATAGGATTCTACATACCTTATAAGGAAGGCAATCTTTGTCTTCTTTATCCAGTTGTGTTTGTAATTATTAATATGCAAACATGTGGATATGGGAGTGGTTTCATTTCATGGTGGTTTTATTTTCAAAATGACAACTGTCATTGACATTGTTTTGATCTTGTTGCTAGAAAATTTATCAATAATGTGGTATTGCTTGAATTATGTTTAGTTAGTACAAATAACTCACATGCACTAAATCTTGTTTGGTTCATGCAGGTATGGGCTACTACTGAGTAGTACCCAACTTCCTTTTTTGGCAAATTTATAAAAGGCACTGAGACTCGTATGTACACTTATGATATTTCTGTCTTGTTATTATGTGCATAATGACATGATGGAACTAAATTAATTTTATATTTTGTATTTGACGAAATGTGAGTTGTTGAGCAGTTTCAGTTTCTGTGCATTAAGTTATAAGAAATGATGTTGATGAATTTAATATAAATGTTATTTTGACTTTGACAATGAAGTTAAGTTGGTACTATCTTATCATTTAAAACAATGACACATATCATGATAATACGAAAGGGAAACATCATAAGATTTTAATGTTTTACATTGTGCTATGTACATATCTGTAACAATTAATTGAAGGACATAAAACAATTAATGAAACATAGAAATAAAAGAAATAATAGCAAGATTCAGTAAGTATAAGAAATAGGAAATGAAAGGTATTAACAAAATGATTTTGTTCTTTCAAAAGAACATTGCAATAAATTTTAGAGGGGAGTTTTCAGTTGTTTTTAAAAACATGACAAGTCGTTTAAAATTATGGACGTTGCTCACCAAGGGATCAAAGAAGCCACACCTCCTATTGTTATAAAATTGGATAGATGGGAAAACAGGCAATGATGACATTGATAAGTGACGTAACTAGACTGATTCCCACGCCCCAAAGTAACGCAAACTCTCCAGCCATAGTTTCTTCTAAAGTGACATAAATGGCGGCAACAAAGGCACCTGGAATAGACAGGAGAAAAACTTACTCAAAGATAGCAGTAAACTTTTAATAATAATTACATAGCATAGACTCTTATGGCATAGCAATAGTTTGATAAGGAAAACATGCTTGTGTACAATATGGTGTGCTTATATAACAAAGATGTGCTTATAATCAGTACCTATACTTGTGTATGATATGGTGTGCTTATATAACAAAGATGTGCTTATAATCAGTACCTATACTTGTGTACAATATGGTGTGTTTATACAACAAAGATGTGCTTATAATCAGTACCTGTTATAACATCATGTTAAATTGAAGATACTACGTGCTTATAGCAAATGGTATGTACTAGTTTATAATAATTAATTGTCAATTAAATGAATATAGAATTATTTGCTATTAATAATAATAATCTCTTAGTCCCTAATGATACTAAAAGTGCATCCAAGTTAGGTGTGGTGCTTGTAGGATGACCATAAAGTCCTAAATCTCCATATCCCAAGTCATCTGCAAACAAAATAACAATATTTGGTTTGTCAGCAGAGATTGCTAACAGACTGCAAAGAATGCAACACCAAGTTAGAGAAGTTTAATATAAATGTTTTAAGGACCATCGCTACATTGGTATTGTTACTGTGTTCCTGATAGTTAGAATATTTTATCTCAGGTATGGGATGAAGATTAATGATTAACAGTGTCATGTCATAACAATAACAATATTAATTGTATAATTAAAATATTAAATTAGATAATTACTATTATATATAAAGGTTAAAGGTCAGATATCCCAGTCTAACTTGTCTATAACAGTCAATTAAAATGATAGCAATTGTTGTATTTATTAATTAATTTATATTCTTGTTAATTATAAATAAAGTTTAATAATGATTTGTAAGTTCAAGCAATAAAATCAAATTACAACTCAGAAAACTATCAATGGATAATATAATAACTGTCTGTTATAAAACCAGTTTATAGAACAGGTTTTACAGGATTTATATACTAATATAACTCTGTTCAATTCATGAACTAAAACCATAACAGATAGTCTATGATATACCATATTTCAAATTATATTCCTATTTATCAGTAATTAGAAAATATTACATAAGAAAAGTTCTTAGGACACATTCTCAATACACACTATATACTATATTATACTATATACACACACATATATATTATATATTACATAACACTGTATAAATAAAGTCTATTATACTATAGCAATATATATATAGTTATGTACATAGTCAGCTTTGAATTTAGAATCATATCTAAAAAACTACAATGTTGATAGTAATAAGTATATAAAAAACTAATGAGGTCACATGACTCTTATGTGATAGAGACATATACAATGGAGACATTGAGAATATAATAACCTTGAACAACTAGACTAATGTCTACTACTCATAGTTGATGAGTAGAGTATAATATCATTTCACAGACATGGTTCTTGTTTTAGTAATTTAATGAGTAGTACTTCAAAGACATTACACTACATGTGGTAATGTACTATTTATTAGTTAAACAAATAAATGGTGCCAATTAAAATATATGCAGCTGTTACTATTTTTCTTTGTAAAGGAATAAAATGAATCTAATCAATCATTTAATCATTAATGAATTAATGATATTAATTAATTACTTTAATAACATTGTGTGTCATAAAGATCACTAGCATCTGTACATAGCAAAACCACAAATACTTACAACAATATAATACAGGTGGTACAGTAATATAATAAAGGTGGTATAGCAATATATTCAGGTGGTACAGTAATATAATAAAGGTGGTACAGCAATATAATTCTGATTACTACTTCCAGCTGTTCACTTTTCCATAACGATAATATGTCATAAAATCAACAGAGATATACTCGCCTTGAGGTAAATAATTTGAGAGATACATTCCAGATAGTCTATAATTATAATCTAATGATTTGGTTGATCACCATATGAACACACAAGGCAAATTATAGTATAAATAATATATAATACTTTAGTATGGAATTAACATAATATTATATAATATTGAAGTATTATGACAGCTGTACATAAGTAGATATATAATGTATGCATTATCTAATACAGCTGTTAGTATTATACAGCTGTTAGTATTATAACAGTTTTTATTGTACTATTAATTTGTGGTCAGTATGTGTGTCTTGATGTTACATTATTAGAATAGTTGGTATTATTTTCTCATATTATTACCAGATATTAGATATATATATTCTTTAATACATCATTACCATAGTTACATCCGGTATTAGGAATACCACCCAAGACCTCTACATTAATATTTACCACATGACCTAGGGTAACTGTACCATTAGTAAGCTCTAATTTAGTAAACATTAGTCAAAACTTACCATAGTGACCTAAGATAGCTATCATTAGTAAGCTCTAGACTAGTGAACATCAATACTTACCACAATGACCTAGGATAGCTACATTAGTAAACTCTAGACTAGTATCTACTGTAAACAAAGCATTGGGATAAGACAACATATATGTGTGTATGTGTTAATATAAAGTAAAGATTATTCTATTAAACTAACTATAACCACTACATTTAGTGATTACCATAATAAGCTATGATCTCTACATTCAAATTTATATTACCAGCTGTTATAATATATAGTGTCTCTTATTAAATAAACACAAACAAATATTCCCAATATTGATATCAATGTCAATATGATAATGCTATAAAGTTTAGTAGAGGCTTCAGACACCCTCCATTCATGGATCTCTCTACTCCTACATAGTAACCACATAGCAACAAATAAGGTATATATAGAGACAATGTACTAACACACCCACTTAAACCATGATATAATTCCCACTGTAACCCAACATTAGTTTAGCATACACACACATGTATATGTACTCACACACCACACACACACACACATACACATGTACACACAAACACACACACAAACACACACACACACACACACACACACACACATGTACACACACACACTATAAATCATTTCACACACATACACACATTATAAATTATTTACATAATTAATAATACATTTATTTATAATAATTATTACAATTTATGATTCATTAGTCACTTAGTGAGCCCTATACAACTATTTAAATAATAACAGCTGTAACACCACTACATGTACTACTCTATATAATCTCTATAACATCAATCTACAATCATAATGGGTGTCATCTCTATCAGGATATGATCAGTGCTCAATCAATGCAATGTCTAACATGATAATCATCACTTTTGAAAACCAATCATCTTCAACTATTATTAAGATAATTTGTACCAGTATAGTCAATTGGTTATAACAACTTTCATGGAACCACATCTTTTACTATCCTTATCACGAGATATTCCCACACACAGACAGATACATGTATAATTCAAGTACAAATACCAACCATATTTAGACTATTAATATTGGCTTCATAATTACCCGCCAATTTACCTACCATCATTAACAAATATTACTTCATTTGTCAATCCTAAGTGTATACAAAGTTAATAAAGGGTTAATTATTCAAGTCAGGTGATCGACACATGATAGAGTAATGGGAACTATGAAGGGGAGAGGATGTTAGGGGGAGAAGACGTGAGTATATAGAACATCATTAATTGGATTACATGTTACTATCTATGCATCAAATGTTCATGTAAAAATTATTTATCTTCAAATCATAAAGGATTTAACAGACAGCTGCTTAAACTTGTTGTAGACACAGACACCAGATGTTGCATAGAGAAAGAAGGATAGGATAAAGAGTTCAACTAATGGAGACTATACAAGAGTTATTTACAAAAGATAACAGACAACTAGTTAGCAGCTGTTAATTTAATAATTGTACCTGTAAATATGAATAGACAAAACTTTAAGTCATTCTAGAATGATCTATTAGCACTTTTAATTCATTAGTCATGCTTCATTTTGCATTTAAAACACACAAATTTATATATGCTTTAATATGGGAGGCAATAAGAATAATATTGCAGCTGTAAGTAATTAACAGGCATAGTTATATATCTGGTTCATGTTCAAAAACAATGTGTCATTTCCCTCCAAATTAGAATTCATAGGTGAAAAGCAACACAAAGTCACATGAGTGACATAAAAGGACAATAATCTGAGCTCTTGTTGTCATGGTAACACTATAAGTCATGATCCATAAATATCCTTGCAGAAACACATGCACACGCTTTATTTCATTGCGGTAAGACTTGACATTGATCTAACTTTTAGATCATTATCACATGAGTATAGGGAGATATCAACTAGGACGTGGTTAATTAGATTACTGATTATCTGAGTAATTTATGATATAATCATTGTGGTTTATCAATATTATGTTGTTTCCCTTGGGACACAATAATCACAACATGTTAAGCTACTTATTCAACGCTAATTCTTGACCTTATATAATGTTAGAATACTTCCTTTAGCTGATAAACAAGTATTCCATAAAAATTTCCTTATAGTAAACACAGCGTAGTAAATTAATCTATTTTAAACTTGTTTATTGCAATGGGATCTTCCCATGGTATGGATTTCTTTCAAAAGAATGCATCGAGGAAGCATTATTATGAAACCAACTTTCTTACCAAATAAGGTAAACATTTTGTATAAAATGGCAGCATGTGTAAGAACTGGGAGGTATTCATTCAAACTTTTCGGGGTGATTTGTATACTTGCCAGGTTTCAAAATAGGGTCACCTGCTTATTCTTTTAAATATTAGGTTTCTAAGTCTTATCACTAATGCTCAAGTTATTACATCATCATTACATCATTATTAAATAATAATTACATAATTATGTAATATAAATCCTCAACAACTAATAACTTTAACATTGATTTGCTAAATAATATACAACTAGTTAATTTAATGAATACTCTCAATTAATTTAATGTAATATCAACATGATATTGTACATGTCAAGGCATCCTTTACACTGTTGTCATAGCAACACAATAACATGTGATTATTCTGCAACGTGTACATAAGCAAGGACATTTCATATCTATCCGTGTGGTAACGATATTGTAAATAAAACATTTAATTAATAGATTTTTATTATATTAAATAGATCAAGACTAATTGGACCAGAACATGTGGTTAATTAGGATCATTAAACTGTTATAGTATGGTTTCCAAGGGATACAACAGATGTAAACAACTATTATGTGAACTAACATGACCTGTTTTCCTTTTCATATTAACAATTAACGACAACTAAATTGTTTGCCTTCTTACTAAACCACAATATGAAGGAGTAGGATCATCTCCTTATTGTGTAATATCTAGCAATAAATTTGACCTCTGTGATGTCATATTATGTAATACTCCTTCCTACACAATCACTACATTGTAGATCAGTATAACAAAGAAACAATATACACAGTGAATATATCACAAGAGAACAGTCTCATCACTGAACACTCTCAAACAGAGAATATTTTATATATTTCAATATTACTTATACTCTTAAGTTCCAATTGTGGAGAGTGTAATAATTACTAATTATAATATTGTTTTGATAGTGACATTGCAGTAATTAAAATACAAGTACAGCTGGTACAACTGGTATTTGTCTGTTGTGTGGCAATCTAGTAGCTTCAACTTAGGGTTAATTATTACCTCCCTCTTTTTAAAACTACAGCAAGGGTGTGTGTTTGTGTGTTAGAGATCACTGCATGTATAGTTATCCTGCCTTTAATAATTGATAATTACATATAATTGTTATTTAATGAACCATGGTAACCATTGAATGTATATACAATAAAACAGGAGATATGGTATTATGACAACTGCTCTCATAAATAGCCCCTTTTTTGAAGAGACAATTACTGACAACCATATATGGCAAAAGATTTAAAGAACATTTGAGTTAGTTTAGATAAGTTAATACAATCAGTTGTCGTATCAACCAACTATAAGATACTAACATTACAACAACTGAACAATTTACAGCTGGTATGTACAATACAGCTGGTAGTATATATAGTCAGTCTGATACAGCATTATATGATAGCAAGCCAAACAAGGGGATTTAAAGAAGATTAGGAGGAAGTGTATATATGATAACAAGATTCATATCACAACTAGTGAGTATATTATCAATGGCTAACTCCTTTTATAGGAGAAAAGGAAATGTTGCTTGTACCAAACATATGCAACTAGGAAGAACTTCCTTTTATCCTTGACAAACATAGCACTATGTACCAGCTACATATTGAATAGAATAAAAAGTAACAGAACTGAACTTTCATCAATTGATCAGGAAATGTATGATATACCGGCATACAATAGATATGGAAGTAAATATGAGGTTTGTTGGGGACTCACGATAGCCAAAGGTCATAAGTACACTACAAATTATGTAATGTGTGTGTGTGTGGTTGTGGTATCTTAATGTGGAGACAAGACAACAGAGGAAATACCAATTAAATGAACTGATATTTAATGGAGTCAATTGGTTATGTCGTGATGACAATTAATGTAGTCAGTACTGGTTATGTTGTGATGTTACTTGTTTAAACAAAAAATAGTAACTATCTTGACATAGAGATTGGTACTAGATATATCCTACTAGTACTGGAGTGTAGTACTGTATTGTGGTTTACTATATAATCTAGAGTTTGTGCTAATAATGATAGCTATCCTAGGTCACTGTGGTAAGTACTGATGTTCATTAGTTTAGAGCTTACTAATGTAGCTATCCTAGGTCATTGTGGTAAGTACTGATGTTTACTAAATTAGAGCTTACTAATGGTAGCTATCCTAGGTCACTGTGGTAAGTACTGATGTTTACTAGTCTAGAGCTTACTAATGTAGCTATCCTAGGTCACTGTGGTAAGTACTGATGTTTACTAGTCTAGAGCTTACTAATGTAGCTATCCTAGGTTAGTTTAGAGCTTACTAATGTAGCTATCCTAGGTCACTGTGGTAAGTACTGATGTTTGCTAAATTAGAGCTTACTAATGTAGCTATCCTAGGTCACTGTGGTAAGTACTGATGTTTACTAAATTAGAGCTTACTAATGTAGCTATCCTAGGTCACTGTGGTAAGTACTGATGTTTACTAAATTAGAGCTTACTAATGTAGCTATCCTAGGTCACTGTGGTAAGTACTGATGTTTACTAAATTAAAGCTTACTAATGTAGCTATCCTAGGTCAATGTGGTAAGTACTGATGTTTACTAGTCTAGAGCTTACTAATGTAGCTATCCTAGGTCAATGTGGTAAGTACTGATGTTCACTAGTTTAGAGCTTACTAATGGTAGCTATCCTAGGTCACTGTAGTAAGTACTGATGTTCACTAGTCTAGAATTTACTAATGAGAGCTATTCTAGGTCACTGTGGTAAGTCTAGAACTTATTAATGGCTGCTATCCTAGATCACTAATATTTTATTACTAATAGTGACCACCCCATATAGATTACTTTGATTAGTACAAAGCTTCACACAAACCTTTCTAATAGTCACCAATACTACCCATCCCATCTTAAAACAACACCATAGAGTCTACTATCTGTCACAACTCAATGACACTTACTTTTGTAAACATACTACTAACAATAGAAACCTCTCATAATGGACACTATTGATTTTAAGGATATCCTTTTTATTGACAAGAAACTTGTTCTAGTCCCATACTATAGTGTATTATATAACCTCTATATTGAGGACACTTGTTCTAGTCCCATACAAATACTTTAGTGTATTATACAACCTCTATATTGAGAACACTTGTTCTAGTCCCATACTAATACTTTAGTGTATTATACAACCTCTATATTGAGGACACTTGTTCTAGTCCCATACTAATACTTGTGTGTATTATACAACCTCTATATTAAGGACACTTGTTCTAGTCCCATACTAATACTTTAGTCTATTATACAACCTCTATATTGAGGACACTTGTTCTAGTCCCATACTAATACTTTAGTGTATTATACAACCTCTATATTGAGGACACTTGTTCTAGTCCCATACTAATACTTTAGTCTATTACACACCTCTATATTGAGGAAACTTCTAATTTGCCCTGTAAAACGGAGTGTATTTTAACAATAAAGACATTCCACTGTTGGTAGACTCAGAGTGTCCAATATAGATCATATTTTATTAAACAATTAGCACTATACTAGTGACATACAAAACAGAAATCTTACATACTCATCCCCAATACGCATCATCCATTTGAAATAAATTTTGTCAGAATGTTAAAATAATTTTAAAGGACATCTGGTGGTAATAAAACAATTAATAAAACAGACAAAACTAAGGTCTTGCTATGTACAAAACAATGATATAGAATAGCCGTGGGTATTCTAACTACGTAGAGATTATGTTACAGCTGCTACTGACAATATTGATATTGGTAAGTCATTATAAAGTCGACTATACAATCTGGAATAATACAAATTAACAAATTTATTTTGTTAAGTAATGGAACATACAAACATTTCCTTATATAATAAATAAATAAATAAAATGGCATATTTATTTTATAATTTCAATTTTAATGATATCACAACCTTATTAAAACTCTTTTATATAATAATAATTATTATTATTATGTTTTCCCAATATATACAAATATAACTTTATCGTGAAATGTTTTTAATTTCAATGTTTTCTATGACACATTATTCAAAAGACATAACAATGTTCAACAAAGATGAGGTCAAAATATAATGACAATACTAATGTAACCAATCTAAAGGACATCCCACGTCAGTTACACCAGTATGCACTAGGGTAAATATCGACTGTGAGACTAACTCACTATATCAGAACAAAATTATGATACAATGTTGTCATAGTATTGCTGTTTTTTGGGATGGGTGGGGTTATCAAATTGATTCTTAACCAAACAAATTTTTTAAATTTATTTTTATTCCACCCACCCTCACAAAACATCACACTTCAATCAAACAAGATTGTACTTATATTACTGGATGTCTTTGTATACTAGCATCAACCACAGCATTGCACACACACACACACGCCCTCAAACCACAAACCCACTCCAACTCATTTCCAAAAATGTACAGCTACGCTTTTGTTTTCATTTTAATTCCCATCTGGGTTTGAGGTAATGTTGCTATGGATACAATTGAAACTATACAAAGTGTTTAGTCTATTGCCATATTTGGTCACGGTCAGTGAACCAAAGATTTGTAATAAATGCATTATTATTATTAAATATGGAAAGAGTGACAAATGTACTGTTGTACATAGGTATGTCATCATAAATACCTGATCATATATGTCAACACATTATTATATTATTAAATTGGTTAACCAATAGAATTAAATATTGAAACAGCTATTATATGAGTGGGTTATAGAATGACCTCAAAATTAGTAAGCTCTGTTGTCATTGATACTTACCACAGAAGTGTAGGATAGCTACTATTCATAAGCTCTAGACAAGTAAACATCAGTGCATACCATAGTGACCTAGGATAGCTACCATTAGTAAGGTTTACCCTGTAAACATCAGTAGTCAGTTAGGATAGCTATTATTAGTAAGCTCTAGACTAGTGAACATCAGTACTTACCACAGTGAACTAAGATAGCTACCATTAGTAAGCTCTAGACTAGTAAACATCAGTACTTACCACAGTGACCTAGGATAGCTACCATTAGTAAGCTCTAGACTAGTAAACATCAGTACTTACCACAGCAACCTAGGATAGCTACCATTAGTAAGCTCTAGACTAGTAAACATCAGTACTTACCATAGCGACCTAGGATAGCTACCATTAGTAAGCTCTAGACTAGTAAACATCAGTACTTACCATAGCGACCTAGGATAGCTACCATTAGTAAGCTCTAGAATAGTAAACATCAGTACTTACCACAGTGACCTAGGATAGCTACCATTAGTAAGGTCTATCCTTGTAAACATCAATACTTACAACAGTAACACATAGCTAGTATTAGTTCAGTCAATAACTAATTAAATAGTATTAATTAATATGACATGAACTACAGATGTACTATGTACTATAACAGACTCTGTCTTCATATGTCATCACAAAGTCTAGACCACTAAGCAAACCAAACACATCATGTCAGATATGATCTCTAACCATTTCTCTTGTAATAACAATTACACTACTAATGCTATGATGACAGCAGACAGCTTTCTTTATCAAATTTTAAATCCTTAACCAAGTCACTCACAGTTAGTGACTAGTGTGTCTAAAAACAGACTCGCTGGCTTTATTTTTACAACTACTAACTCAAGCCTACTCCTCCAAGCATTCTAGTACATTCCATACCAATGGCAGATTGAATGGAATGGCAATCGGTCCCTCATATGGTGCAAGTGAAATGATAGCTGTGTGGGATACCATCTTTGACGAGTTAGATAGACGAAACAAAACCGATTAAGTCATGTTAAGACTTATTATAACAGACCTTTGATGGTATTTTACATGGCAATACGTAATTTATGGTTAGCTATTAGGAAAATTAGATGAGGTATTAAGCTACTCTGGACTATTATGTAAATGAGAATATTTATTGAATATATACTAATAGATATCAAGTGAACAGTGTGTTATGTCACAACTGTAGATCACATTATTAATGTATGAAATATACAGGTTGATATATGCCACAGTATGATATAATTTAGATACCATTGAAGTGTAGGTATTAGGTTATCTCATATACAACTTGGAGATCAAGCAGATCTCATGGGTACTGAATGTAATAAGTCAGACATTAATAATGTTAGAGGTTTATTACACACATACTCTTATAGTTTAATTTAATAGTAGTCTACAGATGAGTGCCAAGACATTTAGCCAATTACTACTGTACAATTATGTACATCTAATAAATGACAAGGAAGTGTGATCATGAGGAAATTACACAAAACACTTTTACATATTAATAATCATTTGTTTATAAGAAGGGGCGAACACAGAATCATGGCTACAGAGTATTGACGGAAGATTGTTAACATGATAAGATCTTATTACGTTAACTTTACTAAATTAATGGAAGTATTTTCTTTGTTCTAACAATTCATGTGAAGTTATTGTTTCTATTCCTAAACTTCCTTCTTTTCCAAGAATTACCTGCGTATCTGTTTAGAAGTTGCAATATTGTTTAAACAACATAACATTAAACAACAAATGCCAATGACAACAAATGTCAAGTTGTCATTATAAACTCATTTTTTAGTGACGACTTCTAAATAATTCCATAATTATTGTAAATCGATGATATCTGACCAGCTGACTATTGTCTCAAGAAAATAACTGAAACTAAAATTGAATGAAAAATTAGCTCACCAGTGACAAATAAAACTATAAACAGCTCCCACATACTCTCCCAAAAACAATTCATGTTTTAAAATTTGCTTTGTTATTATTTATTACGTAATTGCCAAATTATTAGGGGTTTCCTTACAAATTTAAAAATTAAGAATTGTTTATTTATTTGTCAAATATTTAGAGAAGTCCCATCAGGTATTGGGCGGTTTTAACAGGAGTCCTCTATACAAACAAGTCACTTAGATTTATGGTGTCCAGTTTGCGGAGTAGAGTGAGGCTCCCTCCATGGTCTTATATTTTAAGTGAAAAGCTAACACAAATTTTGTAGCATAATTTCTATCACTAAAGGTCACATGACTTATACTGTTACATCTATACACAGCTGGATTATCAAGCGTCAAAACTATAAATGTAGCACACACAGACATTGCATAGAAACTAGAAATAAAATATACAAGAGAAGATGACTTACAAACTATAGCATCATGGGAAACCATCTTCCATCCCGCCGAGATGACAAAGACCCCAGCAGCTGCTAATTTAATACTTTTCTTTTGTCCCACTCGTAGAAGTGCCACCCATAAAACTCCCACAATAAAATATACAAGTAACGACGTAACGACAGCCCATAATAGCACATGACCCCAAATATCTGTTAATTTATTGGAAGGAAAAGAAAGCAGCTGAATTTGGCTCAAGCAAAGTAATAGCTCATGTAATGGAGTGCATGTAATAATACCAAGTGATACATGATTCAGTTTAAATTAAGTAGGAGGTGGGGTTTGTTGTAAATATTGGCAAACTATCGCATTTATAAATTCTCACCTGTCATCGAACTTAAAACTTGATCAGAGCCTGGTAATACAAAGGCCATATCTAATACTTGAAGGAGAAAAGTGGAGAGACTCTATGTAAGGAGCTAAGTTAATTTATTATAGATTGTTACCTGAAGAAAACAAGTAAAAGCACACCTTAGCCACACCTACAAAGCTGGGGGTGTGTCTTGTGCTATTATAGAATTTCATTTACTTATGAATAATTGATATTTGCATTTTTGTGGTGTTTTTATAAATAGCTACTTGCCACTTCTAGTGTCATAATTTCTGGAGAGCTAAAGTTACACATTGTAGCTTCACTATCTTTCAAACTTACTAAGTTTCTTTTGAAAGTTTGATAGGCTTAAAACTTAGTTTATAGTGTCTGATTTAGTACTACTTGTAGGAGGACAAAGAGAGAACAATGACTGATGTTATTCGCGCTGTAAGTATTATTACCTCCACCCCGAATATATATTTCATTCACTTACAAATATAAGATTTACTGCTTTCTATGTCTTTCTCTCAGGGATTTTCACAGCCGCCTCTTTTCGCTAGAGCGAGATATCCCAACCAAGCTGATACCCCAGACGAACTAACATTTCGCAAAGACGAGATTCTTCAAGTTCTACAGAAAGATTTCAATGGCCAAGTCGACTGGTGGCTCTGTCGTCTTGGAAAGAGCGTAGGGATGGTACCAGCTAACTATCTCGAGATTTTTCATCCCCATGCTCCTAAGACAGACCCATATGGTACGCATCAGAAAGAGAAAGAGAAGGAGAAGATAGATGACGAGAAAGCCGATTATGCCGTTCCTAAATCACAACCAAAATCGGCCCAAGTGGCTCCAGCAAATTTTGTTCAGACTGGTGGTATACCACGTCATGAGTTAGAAACAAAATATGCTGACTACGACATACCACGGGGTACTCCTGTCTCCCGAGATGAAGATGATATGTACGACCGTCCTCCACGCGATGAGACTGATGACCCAACAAATCGAGACTATGATCTTCCTCCTGTTGAGGTAACTGCAGACCCTTATGACATTTACGACAGACCCCCTAGTAACAAGTCTTCCTTAAGTAACAGAGTATCAGCAGCTTCTCTCGGCTCAAGTCAAATATACGATGTCCCCCCAACAAGTCCTTCAGCAATCTATGATGTCCCTCCTTCTGATATGTTTCATCCTTCTCAACCACACGAAGGCCGCAACAGCAGACGTTCCTCAGGAGAAGGTATGGATTTATCTAACATGTATGAAAATGAAGCTGAAGACTTCCTTAAAAAACATCGTAGTGAACTTGATAAAGAATTTGAAGGACTTTGGCAGTGTGTTTATGGTAACAGTGCATATTGGGGCTCTGATAACAAGATTAGAAGAAGAGAAACCTTACAAAGAACTATCACAGCAGCAAAAGACTTTGATCGATGTCTCTTGAGTTTGGTAGAGTTTGGAAAAGGTTTGACAATAGCTTTGGAGAATTCCAACACAAAAGATGCCAACTTTAAGCGAAAATGTTTGGCAGCTAACACTATTTTGGTAAACAAGAGACAAGAGGTACTATCAAAAATTGACATCCTTGTTGAAGCTGATGAAAAGGATGTGCCAATCACTGCTACTGTCAAATCTCTCTTAGAAGGAGCTCGTACCATCCCTCAGGCTGTTCAGGCATTTGTCATCCTTGTCCAAGCCAACAAGGCAATCCTCTTTAAATCTGCAACCTTAAAAGTCGAAGAAACTTTACCGGTTCTTACAAAATCCGAAGTGAAAAACCGCCCTCTTCCTGAACTCCCTCAAACAAGACCAACAATGATCAACTCAGTAGATTTATCTGACGCTGACTATGATTTTGCCGATGATCCTCCGTCTACCTCTCAAACACAAGAATTGAATATTGGTACTAATCGTAAGCGTAACCCTAATGATGACTTACCCCCTTTGCCTTTTGCTACTCTTCGAAAACCTTCCTGGAAGAAAGGAAAGAATCCACCGACAAATACAGAAGGTGGTGACTATGACGATATCGATGGGTCGTCTCATATCGTTCCACCTCCAATACCTTTAAGAACTGATAATTATCACCTCTCTGTTGGAAATTCATCTGGAACAATTAAATCACGAAATCAAATCTCACGTCAGAGCTCTAGTAGTAATCATTCTAATAATTCTGATGGGACGAGCAGTCCACGTCGTAGCTGTTCACCTGAACGTGCTCAACGAAGTGGTTCCCCTTATGGAAATGGGATCGATGGTCATACAAACGGTATGATTGATAGATCTGGAAGTCCACCTCAGCCACTAAGGCAAGAAGACCGTGAACTGTTAATAAGGTATTCACAACAGATGGAATTGCTTAGACCTGGCTTAAAAGAAGCCATTGAAGTTTTTCTAGAGAGCATAAAGAGTTCAGAAACTCCAAAGGAATTTGTTACAAAAAGTAAACTAGCTGTTGTCGCCGCTTACAAGTTGGTATATATTGCTGATGCTCTTTATCAGAAGTTATTACATAATGATATCAAGGCTGGGGTCGTTTCCTCAAGTAATCAACTTGTAGAGACTATCAAAGCTCTTGTTTCAGAAACTAAAACAGCTGCTTTGCAATATCCTAGTAAAATTTCAATGGAGCGCATGTCAGAATGGCTACGGAAACTTTTTCCAGCTGCACTAGATTTGATAAATTTTGTGAAGAGTCCTAAAGTTTAGTGGGTTATTTTTCCTCATTTCTGAACCTTTCTTTCTTTCTCTTTCTAAATTTATATCCATCAATTGTCATAATTATGCCACTATTTGTGTTGTATTATAATGCCTACTGTTGATTTTTCATAACTCATCTCTGGGCGCCACATTTTCACTTCAGAATTTCAAATTATTATAATTGCAATATCTGTGTGATTGTCTTTGTCTTATAAAAAATTAATAAGAACTTTCAGTCTGTATTATTATTCATATTAGGGTGGTGCATGCTGTTTAAGTAAAGAAAAAGATGGCTGTCCTACTACTATTGGTTGTATTCACAGTTATGACAGGCGCCTTGTGTGAAGACATGACTGTCAGTGTTTCGCATAGTTTAGTCTATGGCCCTGGGGTGGATGCTAAACGAGCTCCCATGCCAATTGAATACATCTATGTACAATTAAAAACTAAAGAAGGAAAGAAGTAAGGCTTGGATGCTTCACTGCCTTCTATTGCAGCTGTTAAGTTGACAATGACCTAGGAAGATCCTAATGGTCGCTTTGTTTACATAGCAATAGTAATAGAGATTATTAACAAATTATTGGATATAGATTTCTCTTGTTCATTAGCGTACAGCTGTATAGCCTGTATAGCATTGTATTTATTATCATATAAAAAACATTCTTTAGTGAGCTATTAAATTGTAATTTGGGAATTGAATAGGCAGTATGGTAACCTATGTCCTCAGGATATCATGCCTAAGGTGTATGTGCTGAGTGTAGGTTGACAAGTTAAATAATATAGTTTTGACAGCTGCTAGCTAAACACAAGGATATGTTTACTCCCTCTATTTCTATCAACTCTTTGTGATATCCCCTTATCTAAGGGTATATGTATACCTTGCACAATAACACCTGTGAACTTGACATGTGTTCTCATTAACTCTCTTGGGTATCCTCAGTGAAGGACATATTCAAAGCTTTACACTAGGGGTGTCTATTACTAACAACCACCATGCTTTAAATGCTTTTTTAATCTGTTCATTGCTTTGATTACTTTATGGGAATAGTAATTTACTATTAGAATATTGTGAAGAACTGTTTAGGCTATAGAATTAAAGTCAGTCATGAATATGTCACTGCCTTGGCACAAGTACAATTGTGGTTATAAAACAGAAGCAGGTGCAATATTTGTGCATGACCTTTCAACTTTATTCTCATTCATTATATGATAGCTATACTGGTTCTGTCTCTGAGGATGCCTTAGAGTTCTCTTTCACTACAAGTGAAGGAAGGGTATTTGTGCACAAGTTGACTCACTATATCGGAGAAGGCCTATTTATTGCACGCTATCGTTTACATCGGGAAGCAAAATCACTAACAATAACTATTACATATGATGGTGAGCATGTTGCTGACTCTCCTTATAACTTAGGTAAGTCAGAACTACATGATGAGAAAGGTCATCTTTTCATCATGCACTCTTTGGTAAGCATAAATAATTAATGTTAATAGTATAATATTGTATCATGAACCTATCTATAGATGAGACTTTTGAAAGGGTTCTTAGTATAGAAGTCTCTTACAGTACATAGATTTATTGTCATATGTGGATATGGGACCATTGAAAGTGTTCTTAATATGAAGGGAATTTTAATAGATAACTCGTAGTACTAGTAGTCATAACAACATGCATTTTGTAGGTACTGTGTTAACGGATAGATGTCATTGTCCGTATCGAACACTGGACCAATGGTTATCTGATTTCCAATGTCCTCGTAGCTTTGATCAAATCAACGCCAACTTAGCTCCTTTTCAAAATGAAGGCATTAAACTAGAAGGCATTTACAATCGGGTTACAAGGGAGTTCTCTCATTCACATGGAGTACACTATTCTATTATCGGTAATAAGGTATGTTAGTAAGTAGACAAGTAGGAAATGTAACAAGTTGTAGAGGAGGGACAACTATGGAGACCAGCTGTCTGTACTAAAGTTTAACTGTTCCATTACAATGGGCATGTGTATGTAATTTGTATGTAACTTTTCCGTAGCTTTATTCTACAAAAGTGTAGGTTGTGATTGACTATAATTTATAAAGTTTAGTTTATATAACTGTATTATAAGCAGCTGTACTGTGTTCACTCAATGTGCCACCCAATAATAGTTAATTAGCCTCTAGACATTATTCAACTTAACTTAATTGTGGTAATATAGCTTATTGCATCATTGCTCAACTTTCAACACTAAAGAGATCATTATTGTATGGCATTAGAGTAATTGTAGCAAAGAGTCATGTGATCATATTTGTATGGTGTATTATTTGTATTATAGATACATAAAGTACAAGTTAAGTACATGAAAACATGACATGTCATGTACAAAATGTAGTGTGAAATACAAAGTTTGTCAACATTAATTTTTTAGCAGGCAGTGAGGAATGTGGTTATTTTAGCTGGAATCTTCATTAGTGTGTATTTGTCTGAACATTGATTGAATGAGATTCCTTTTTGTTCAATTATTAATTTATTCAACATTCCTCACCATGTTTATTGTAAACATTTATGTACCTGTCTTCAAAGACATATAGATATCATATACGCTCTACTGTTATATTATAAAATCCAGCTAAAATATTAGGAAATAATATTTACAGAAATTGAAAGATTTCTGTTATCATTCTTTAAGCTTTGCTGTCTGTCATCATCATGAAGTTAATCATGTAGTTAAGCATATCACTGCCACTACTATAGATATATTGTCAGTTACTGTAAACTGTTAATAGATATTACATATTAACTATCATTGACAGTCATTATTACTACTGTCATTTTGTGAACACATTAGGTTACCAATTTCTATAGTAAATTAACAGTTTATCTCCATCAGTAATTGCACATAATAGACATGTACATGTATACGTACGTAATGGAGTGACCTTCTTTACATTATTATGGTTAATATTTTATTTTGTTTTCATATTATTAGAAGCTGTTAGTATAAATTATAATTAACTAATTATGTTTTTATGATGTCAAAGGTGGAGTATATACACACTGACTCACTGTTTCTATTTGTGAATTAGCTTCTTTATTAACTTTGTCCTCACTTGGCATGTGTCAATCCTCCCTTAACTAAGAGACGTATAGATTGATGTAAATAAAAAAACAAATATTTTGTTAATGTCTTACTTCCTTTTTCCTTTCTATAGATCTATAGTAAGACATTTGGCACCATTACTGATTTTCGTTTCATGTCCAACTTCATTTTGACCTCTTTAGTCAACAAGGTCAGTTCAGTATATTTCAGTAAACTCTCAGTAAACTGCTAGTACTGTATACTATAGTTTACTGAACAGTTTACTGATACAGGTATTCTCATGTAAATGTACATGAAATGTGTAACATGACACAAGGTGTGTATCCCCAAAGGGTTAAAACGCTGTGTCTGGTATTGTCTTTGAGATCTCCAGCTCCAATAAATAAATTTGGCTCACTACAGAATAAAAGAAAATACATTTCTGGCAGCTGTTCTCAAGTAACTACCAATGTTACTACTATGTTTTGTAATCAGTGGTTCTTTTAATAACATACACTATCTGTAATGGGATTACTGTTATCATAGCCTGGAGGTCAAATGTGGATAGCAATTTGTTAAAGAGTCATAAATTAATTGATGTGTTTAATTCTTTACATTTTAAAATAACGTACAAGCACGTATCGTTATGGAAACATGAGCATGTATATGTCATTGGATGTATATGTATATTGGGTTTACACACTACTTTAATAGAGGGTTAATATACTCATAACTATAAGGTCAACTCTGGTTGTGATATGTGTGGTATGTGTTAAAATGTTATGGAGTAACTATGTTGTTGACTAAGGGTTAAAAAAGAAGGGGATATAACAAAAAGTGTGTCCATTAGATATTGAAAATTTTATGACATTCAACTAACAAACAAGTTCTATACTTTTGTGTGTGTTTTTAATGAATGTCAAATGTTTCATACAAATAGTGAATGTTTTGCAAGGAATAGTTTCCATAGCAACCACCCACTTTACTATACACTGCTAAACCTCATAACTAACCAGTATTTATTAACCTATATACGATATTTCTGTTTGGGACCATAGATGGCATATTTTTCTTCATATGTTTGTACACTCCAGCTGCAAATGAATTCTTCACTAATTCAGTTGTACTTACCACTAATTATAATCTAATACCAACCAGTTATATTATTAACTATGAAAGCTAATCAATGGATTGTTCAATAAGTGATGCCATATAGTCGTATATATAGTATTACAGCTGCTAGATGTAGTGTTGTTGTTAGTGGCATAAAAAGGTTTCTGACCAAAACAAGCATTTGTATGTGAAATTTTTCCCATTTATGTCACTCTAACCAGCTACTCTCAGAAATGCATTGTTAATTTACCAAAACCATTGGATACACATGTATACATAATAAATTATACATGTACATTGTGTGTGTGCGTAACAGTTATCGTACATCATTTAGGAATTCCAGTTTATTTCAATTATCACTTTTTACTTAGATCATGTCTCCTTTAATGGTTAATCGCTTAGTGTCGTGTATGTGTGTCATTATTGTTGTTGTTATAAGGATGTCATACACATGTCTTTACTGTTATGCAGCTGCAATGATGTATATTTGATAAGCATGTACTATTATAGATAATGAAGGTTTTTACTTTATTTTATCTACAGTACTATAATGGTCATATATATAATTGAAAATAGAGTAGTTATTTTTACTTTGAAATTGCAGCTGCTTTTCATGACTAAAATTTCATAAATTGTTCGTTAATAAGTCAATAATTAAATTCTAAATACACGAATGAAGCTATGAATGGAATAAGCTACATAAATTCCAGCTGTGATTTCTTTTGGACTCAATCCAGCATCTAAGTAGATCCTATAGTCCATGATGCAAAGCCTATACCAGCTGCACACTTTTATTGCTTCCTCTATTGATGTGTATGTAATCTCATGGGGTACTTTTCAAGCAATGATGATGCCAACTTTTCTGAAATACACAAACAAACCTTTCCCATTTATTAAAAATATCGTTGCCAATTGATGTAGTTCAAATAACAGTTCACTTTGTCAGCTGTACCTGTTTGGTGTGTAGGAGTTAATATATGACTAGTTATTAATTTGTGATTATTAATAAACTACTAAACAAGGTCAATGAGGTAATATCCCTTAATGAATGAAGCAACATGTTTATTGGCAGCTGGATAGTGCCAATTAACCGCCATTACTTATGATGTGGTTTAGTAAATTATGAAGCATTCTTTTGATTAGTTTGTAGATGTACAGTTTATTTTATTTGATTATAAAGATAATCATTCTCTAATTGTCTTCTTTAATCTCTTTCTTTCTCCATTAGGCCAAGCTTCCTAACATGGAGCTTATTGTTCAAGTTTCAGATTGGCCACAGGATAGAAACAACAGTAACACAAAACCATTTCCATTTTTCTCTTGGTGTGGATCAGAGCACTTTCGTGATATTATCTGGCCTCAATATGATCTCCTACGTCATACTATTCAAGCAATGGATAGGTCAGTATGTAGTACAACTGTTGCCATGGTAATCATTTGACTATAGCAACTTATGAATTTATGGCATTTGTTCCATTGTCATTTATTTGTTCTTGTTGCAAAGACTATTTTAAGTTCTATTTGTAATAATAACTGAACTGTAGTGATACTCTATTAATGCAATCACTATCATTGCTATTATAATAGTCAAGTGAGCATCATGTGACAAGCACATGCTCTATTTGTAATAATAACTGAACTGTAGTGATACTCTATTAATGTAATCACTATCATTGCTATTATAATAGTCAAGTGAGCATCATGTGACAAGCACATGCTCTATTTGTAATAATTACTGAACTGTAGTGATACACTATCATTGCTATTATAATAGTCAAGTGAGCATCATGTGACAAGCACATGCACATCATATGATATATAGGATATTTATATGATATCTATATTATTATTAGTGGCTTGTGTTCAGTTGACTATGGAGTATTGGATTTTGGATTTAAACCTTTTAGCTTACAGACCTTAAGTCATAAAGTTTAATTAATTGTCATTCTAATAAATAAAGAAATTGGAGCAGATATTTGTGTCCTCTCCTACATAGTACAAATGACCCCTCTACATGTGAACATTACAATAAATGTACCTAATACGTACATTTATTAATTGTACATGTACATGTACATGTAATAATAGTACACTACATTAGATTACACGCATGACCAACTGAATATAATTATATTTGTTCGTTATCTTCTCTGGTCACTAATTCGTATATATTAGACAACAATGGCTATAAACCACTACAAGTGATGTTATTATCTTCCAAATACAATATCATATAAGTAATAATGTATTACCATAGACAGAGATAGACTGCTAGTTAAGATGACAGCAGACTATTTATAGGTATTATACATTCTCTAGTCAGCTGGTAGAATCTACCACCAAAAGAGGATTATATTTCAAAGTTACCTACTAATGACATATTTGTGGAAAACTCAAAAGATGACTACTATCACAATACATAGCTATGCCATTCCTAGAGTTGCAATTGGCACCTAGTGAACACACACGCAACTCTATTCTCACTATACCAAATAACATAAGCAATAAAGAATTGATTACTATGGTAACTAATAATTTCTATTACCAAACCAACCTACACATCTACTTGCACTGATGACCACAATTCATTGGTCAATAAAAGTAGGATCAAATTCTTTTTTTTCCTGTTTAAGCATGCATTAAAGTAACCATAGTAACATGTTACCAATGGCAATATTTTCATTGCTGTTTCTCTTATTGTTTCCAATAGGGTAACACTTGATATGGTGATGCTACAAGAAGCGTTTGCTGTTCCATGGGAAGAACGTATACCAAAGGCATTCTTTCGAGGAAGAGATAGCAATAAAGTCCGTCTAGAATTGGTTAAAAAATACCGAAAGCAAACTGACTTGTTCAATGTAACATTGACACAATTTTTCTTTTTCCCCTACGACAAAGAACTGTATGGAGAGAAAGTTAATAGAATTTCTTTCTTGGAGTTTTTCAAGGTAATCGTATCCATCTGTTAGTTGTAGTAACGCTCACAATGTCTAACTAGTATTGTTTGCAGCTGTTCATTATGTTGTTGCCAAATTATTTAGTGTCAAAGTGTTAATGGATGATAGAAATTATTGTAGACAAATTAAATAAATTGATTTATTTAAATTGTTTGCAAAGAAAACTTCCACACAAACAGTATCACCTTGCACTGTACATGTACAGGTACATGTATATTGACGTAAATGTACATGTACCTGTATCTGAGGACGGTGTGATTATTATTATCATAAGTTAGGTATTAGAAACATCCTTATAATTTGTTGTTGTTCTCAGATCATAGCCAATCTCTCATAACACGTTAATATTATTTTAAATTGTTATTTAATTAATAACCTTTTAATATTTGGGACTTGTCACATGTAAGTATTCTCACTGTGTATGTTATGTACTATAATGAATTATCCTGTTAGCTTTTATGTCTACTATACCATCTGTATTCCCTATATGTTGCTATGTGTGTAGACTGTAGTCAATGCTACTCTCTCTCTCTCTCTCTCTCTCTCTCTCTCTCTCTCTCTCTCTCTCTCTCTCTCTCCCTCTCCTTCTTCCCCCTCTCTCTCTCTAGTATAAATATCAAATAAACATTGATGGTACAGTAGCTGCTTACCGGTTTCCTTTTCTAATGGCTGGTGGGTCTCTAATCTTCAAACAAGACTCAGAGTATTACGAGCACTTTTACCACCAGCTTGTACCCTGGGTACATTATGTCCCAATGAAGCAGGACATTTCTGATATTGAAGAGAAATTACAGTGGGCAATGGAGCATGATGATGAGGTTAGTATCTTATGAAAAGAACATGCTTACCAGGGCTAGTTCTTTGCAATCATTGTTGTTTGTTTCCATGGTAACAGGTCTTTATCAGGGCTCTAGATAATATTTTCTATAATAATCAAAAGAGATAATGTATGAATATTATAATAAGTCTAGTTTTCACTGTTATGAATATCATGTGAATGTCATGTGATATATTTTATATACAGGCACGACAGATAGCCAGAAATGCTCACCAGTTTGCAAAGGACAACCTCCTTCCCGATCACCTTTATTGTTACATGTTTACTCTATTAAAGGTATGGATCATGTGATTATCACATGACTTGTATGTTTTGTTGTAGGAATATGCTAAATTACAACACGGGACTCCCAAAATCCATGAAGGTATGACAGAAGTAACAACAGATGACCCAGAATGGACTAAATCTTGTTCGCTATGTCCAGTGAGTTAGAAAGACATTTTAACTTCATCTCTCTCTTCTCTCTCTAGCATCAAGTCAAAGATGAACTGTGACTAATTTTACTGTTTTTCATACAATTTTAATTTTTATTTATTAAAGGCTAGGGACTGTCACTGGTTTTCATATTTTATATGTTTGATTTATAAATGAAATGGTTTAAAAATAAAATAAAATTTTAACAAACTCAAAATCTAATGTCAGTACACAAACACATTACAAAAAGTAAATATAAATGATAATATGATGACAGTGTTTATCGGTTCCAACCATATCGACGAACCATTCTCTCAAATGCTTGTCTAGCTTCACTTTCTGAATAATCTCCACATGAGTATAAATCTAGTCGGGCTTTGGGATCAGACATAATCTCTGCTCTTACTTGTATCAAAATACTCTGAGAGAGAGAGAGAGAGAGGTAAATTTACAGCACACACACCTTTTACCTCTATATCATTTGAAGGAGACCATCCAGATCTTGTAAGCATTTGCATACAAACACTACCACCGATAGTCACATGACCTACATATGACAATCACGTGATACATCCATAATTCCAAAGGGTAACAAGTCCTTCCTACCTGTAAGGAATTGAAACTTCGGTCTAAGTACTCTAACAAAAGGAGGAGTCATTGGATAGTCTTTTGGAAACTTCATTTCTAAGTCTACTACTGGCTATATCACATGAATGTCACATGATATATCACATGACCATTGTTACTAACTTTTCTGTTATGTCTTTTGGCATAAGCTTCTAAGTCTTTGTAAAGAAGAGATTTTGGATCAAAATCAAAAAGTTCAACATCCCATATAAATAAATTATCCTAATAATAGTAATAACTATGATGTCATAATGACATCATTGGAACATACTCCTCTTGGATGTCCTGAGATACCAAACTTTCCAGCAGATTTGTTCATGTTTTTAAGATCTAAATGACAGTTAATGGGTAAATGATACATGTTATATAACTATAGTAACAGTAACTATGGCAACATTACCTGATAATAATCTATGCACAGCTGCAGGACTGCCATCACCAGTAAAGAAATCGTCAGCAGAAATTTCATCATCATCAAATCTTTAAATTATAATAGAAGATTGAGAACATAAAGTTAGAATTTTTTTTCGATAATGTTTACTAACATTTCTTTCTCTTTAACTTCTTCCTTCTCTACATCTTCATCCATATCATAATATCCATCATACATATCCTCTTCCTCTTCCTCCTCTTCCTCCTCCTCCTCCTCCTCTTCTTCACTGTCACTTACAGTCTATAAACATAGTGTTGTATAAATAGTATCATTATTCTATTTTTAGTATATAATCAATGACATAATACATTTGTTTGAAAATTATTATTGTGACTCCATGGTACACACACACCAGTACATGTATTGTTAATTAATTACATGTAATTAAACGTACTTTATTTAGGAGTTCAAATGTTTTTGATAATATTTCTGTGATAGTTCGACTTGGAGAGGTAAGATAATCAAGGTTGTTAGAAATTTTGTTAGCAGTATCAGAATTATCACTCCATACTGTCTGATAGAGTTCAAATCATTAATTATTCATTAGTTAGTACTTAATTAATTACCCATTGCTGTCCGGACTGTAGTGGTAGAACAATATAGAATGTGCAATGAAATGCAACTATGTCAATTCGTCTTTCATTGATCTTCTCGAGGTCTATACTTGCTCCATCCACATTGTCATTCAGCCATTGCTTTGCAATTTCTATGGGAGTTGTATCTTCAGGAGTAGCCATTGTTAGGCGTGGTCGCAAGGCGTATCATCAAGAAAAAGTAGGTGTGGTCGCAAGGCGTATCATCTAGAAAAAGTGGGTGTGGCTTAGCTGCACGTGGCACAGGATGGAAGAGAATAAACAAGTACCGTTTTTACTGCAGGAACACAGCTATGCTAAGGTACTAACTATTTAAATTATTAACCCCCTTACAATATTCATTGATAAATAGCCCTCTACTGAACAAAATGAAGAACCCATGGAGACCACACCCTCTCAACCACTTGACTCCGCCCATGTCTTGTTACCTCTTGCCTACGGCCATGATACACTTGAGACTGTATTCATATCTTTACTTAAAATGCACAGTCGAACTTTATCAAACACACAAGTTGGTGACTCTGAGGAAATGGAGATTGCTCCTAAAGCTCTAGATTGCCTTAGCAACGAACAAGTTAACTTCCTGGTTACGAGTAACTCAGTGAACTATATTGCTATTCAACAGATTTTGGCGCAGAAATCAAAACAGATCTCACCAATATCTACATTATCACAACAGGTATGAAAGGGTTAATAATTATATTAAAGAAGTTTACCCTTCAAATCTCACCTGAAGGTATGGTATTATAAATCAGTACTACTTGTACATATTTTTGTATTTTGATTTAAAATTGAGAGGTTACTGTTTAAATTTAAAGAGGTGGTATTATCATGCAAGCCCCTTAATCATTTGTACCTAATTATGTCAAGTCTTTAATTACTAGCCATTGCAAGACTCCGCCCATTCTTCAATAACCCCAAGTACAGTGAAGACACCAGATGTCAATTCAAGAGGCAACACTACTGTTCCATCATCAGGTCTAACTTCTCTCAACCCCACCCCTTTAACTAACACACTTACTCCTACTGTATCAAGCACTGACAATGTTTCAACCTCTTCTCTCTCCACGGTGACCTCTCCAATCAATTTTACAGCAGCTCAAATCAAACAATTACAATCTCAAGTCAACGAGATACTACGGCAACAAAACATCCAAATCAGTCCCAATTTGTCACTTGAACAACAACAGTCCATCGTCAGTACATTGCTGACTCAGCAGTTAAAGAACCTCATATCTAATAGTAGTATGGTATTACCGCCAACTTCTACAACTTCTCATAGCATTTCTGACACTACCGCTACTAACACTGCTGTTGAACAGGTCACGAAATACAATGTACTTATGAACATTAACTAGTTGTATTTGTAAGGCAATCTAATAAAATGTCTTTCCCCATATAGTCTGAAGGTGCTGCCTCAGTAGATTCTTTACAACCAGCTGCTGCAAACACTGCAAAGAAGAAAAAGGAATCTGACACAAAGAGGTATGCTCACCATTGGTGACTAAGTGATTGATGTGCTGTTTATATCCTTTAGAACACCTACTCCATTTAATCTTTATTTCAGTGAAGTTTACCCATCGGTACAAGAGGAACACTCCAATGTTAGTATCTAGATTGTGAAGAAGTTTGTATACTCGCTCTCTCTCTCACAGTTGTCTTTTTCAGAAGCATCCAAAATTGTCTCCTCTATGTGGAACAAACTAGGTCAAGTTGGTAAACAGGTGCATTTATTACACACATAATGTTCTAATATATAACTGTCCTATATCAGAAATACTACGAAAGACACGAACAGTTAAAGTTAGAGTTCAACTCTAAACAACAAAAAGGTGATGTCACAAAACCCAATGAAGACTCCATGACTACAACTAGTCATAGTTCAGTGGGACCCTCTCCTCAAGAGAGACCAGAAGTTCCTAAATCTCCATTAAAACGTAAAGCTAGTAAGGATTTAGAGGAAATGGAGACGAGGGAGAAATTAGAAGGAATGTGTGTAGCCAGTGGATGTTACAATATGACTGTACCTAATGAAGAACGTGGATTGCTATATTGTTCAAATGAATGTGTTGTAAAGTATTGCAGGTCAGTATTGTTACTATATTTAGCATTGGTACATTTCACATCAGTATTGTTACTATATTTAGCATTGGTACCAGATTAATAGTGCATTAAATCAATGTTATTAATTCTAGAATTTTCTTTTTAAAAGGACTGTGTATTTAAACTGGGTAGCACAAAGAAAACAAAGAACATGACAATGATCCATACTTCTCTGGATATTTCAACTATTATCATCATATTTTAATATCATGTAGTCATTTGGTGAGTTTTTGATAGAAATGATCATTTAACCTGAGTTAAAAATAGTAATGCTAAGTGTTCTATTTTTAGTAACTATGACTATTGTAAAAACTACAAAAAGTGGGTCATCTTTTTACTTACTATTTATAGATTTGTATTAGTAATAATTGTTACTATTTATAGTAGCAACAGCTACCTAAAATCAAATTCCATGTTACCGCTAGTGGTATCAAGTTTGACTTCATAGTAAATGCCATGTCTTTGATAGTCCATAAAGAAACAGACTGCTTGATTGTGACATGTAGACCAGACTAATTTATTTCTCTCCTTTGGTTCCTGTAAGAGACCCTCAGAGAGAAGATCATGGTCATTGTCTGTTGTGAGTTGGTACTCCATCCACAGAACAATACCATGACAAGGACCTGAGAAGGTCAATGACCAACTAGAAAGAAAGAGAGAGAATGTCATATGAAGTATCTTTCATACCTTCCTTTGGTTTCAAGTACTGTCTGTAAAGGGACTGGACAAGTGAAGTCAAATTTCATTAGTGTCTGGACCCCACTTAATGGATAGCAAGGATATTCCCAAAGAGAGTAATCTTCTGGAGGTAGTGCTTTAGGAGGAGAATTACAATGACATTTAGCAACCTAAAAGGTCATTAATATACTTGTAATACATAATAAATAGTACAAACATAGACTTACAGCTTTATCATATGCAGTGATATCAAATCCTTCAACGATCCCTACTGGTGCCTTGAGATAATGCAAATTGTCAAATGACACTAAATTAAAATAACATCTTAGGATTATATCTGTGCTCCTTCTAACCTGCAATGGCTTTCAAATAAGCTTTACAAGGCATGATAACGGCATTAGGTGAGAGAATGTGAATCAACTTTGTCCGGACATACCAGAAAAACAGGTTATGCCAAGGTAGTGTTGTTGAAATAAAGAATGGTTCAGCTAACAAAGCATCAATATGACAATTGTCTAGTTCATTTAATGTGAGATCAGTTGATGTGGTAGTCAATAGTTTAATAGTATCTTTTAAACAGCTGGAGCTAAAAAGCTATAGAGATATTTAAAAAATTACACCTTTATCATAAAAAATTGAATTTACCTCTTTTATACTCTTTGCTGAGTGTGAATTACTTTCAACAGTAAAAATCTGAAAACTTACAATAATTAATAATTAAAACATTTAATGTGCCGCCACCTTCTTTAGTGCAGTGACATTTTGTTGAACACACATAATTGGTAGTAATGATCCATCACTTACACAGAGTACAATGGATTTAGATGGCAATATCTAAGGATGACATCATAATGACATCATAATATTAAGCATAGCATAGTGTACTTTAGTTAAGGCCTCCATTAACTTAGTATTGCGTCCATTATCGTTCATCATTCTCAGTCGACTTCTACTCCAAGCCAAATGAATACCACATGTACAGACTGGGCGATTACAAGATAATGTCGTATTGCTATAGGATAATATGAAATGGACAATATTATTATGATACTCTCTAAGAAATAATGTCAAAGGTACTTTTAACAGATCCGAAAAAATTACAAGTTCAATTCTTACCCTTGTTGTAGAACTGTCCATAATGTATACTCGTCATTTATTGCCTGAATCTCAATAGGAACAGCTGTATACCACGTTAAACACTCGTGAATATTATTATAGTTAATTACCTTTCTGTATTGAAAAAGGTTCAGAAATGAGCTGTACACATGGCAACCAATGATCTCGCCATTGTCCATTTGGTTGCCATGGTGACATACTTAGTACTACTCCGGGTGCCATGGTAATGGTCCACCATATGGCTATCCCATGACATAGTCCAGATGTTGTTGGCAATATAGTGACTGGTTTGAATTTATAATTTTTTGGAAGGGAAGGATCAGAAAAGTTGAATCTAAGAGCGGATAATTAGAAACTAGTATAACTGGTTATTTAAACTTGTTTTATGTACTTAGCTACAAGATGAGGTTCTGATAAGTGAACAAGTTGATCTGGTACTTGAACCTCTTCTAAATGCAAGTCCCAAAGTGATGCAGGGCCTGGACACTGTTTCCAGGACCCAGGTATGTTAACTTGTACACCAGTAGGTAGCTATGTAATAATCAATACACAATAAATTAATGATCACAGCTCCTTTCTCTATTTACTTGTGAAGGATCTAAACACTGAGATCTCCAGAGAAACTCACTCTGAATTAATTGAGCATATACATGTGCTTCAGATGGTATGACAAGAGCCCCACTCTACAAAACAAGAGAGTAAATGACTTCAATCCTCTCTCCCTCTCCCTCCCTCTCTCTCTCTCTCCATACTTCTAGTAATTCTTGTGTAGCATGAGAAAATGTTGGTATAGCTCCTTCTCCTATTAATTCTGAATCAAATATTTCTGTTACTAAAATATTAGCTTGTGTAGTCAGATCACAATCTGTAAAGACAAAGTCTAACATTTCATTTTAACAAATAATACATACTAGGAAGTCCAATTGTTAGTGCTTTAGAATGTTTTGGTATCACTTTAATTATATTCTGGAATCCATTATCTTCAATGGCTTGTCTAGCAATTTTTACCATTGGTTTGAGGGTCTGTTATAAAGGCAGTCTTATTTCATGCATAATAAGTAATAGTAAAGGTCTTGAACTAAATTCTTAGAATGGGAATGAGTCTATACCTCACAAGCTGTCACACTCTTGGCTCCACTTTGAGCAGCCATCATAGATAATAAACCCGTTCCAGTTCCGATATCCAATACCCTAGGCTCCACCCCTTTAGATTTTAAATGGTCAATAGCCCAACGAAGTCCTTGGTAATATTTTTGGTTCTAAATAAAATAAATGGTTTGCATTATTTAATAAATTATTGACCTTACTCGCTCAGTATCATGGAGCATATCACCATATTGAGATCTATAAAATGATGCATCATTTATTTTCAGTGTCGATTTGCTAACCTTGAGAATTCTTCTGATAGATCTGTGTCCATTGATTCATAATCTTTATTAGTAACCACCCATTCCATCTTCCCTGTAGTTGGGTTGACTCTGGAGGCAAACATCTAAGAAAAACCACGTGGGTACATACTTTTGAGTACACGTGTTGTGTAGTATACGGAAGTGAACGGAAACATTCTAAAATTTACATAGAAATAATTATAATGGAACAAAATCTGCTCCGTATACTTCTCATTAAGAGGATATGACCTTTTGCTCTTGTAAATGTAGGTTTGGTCTATCTTTCTTCTCTACCACGTGCAGCACTCTCAGCAATACCAGAGCAATAGACCTTGTCATTCTAATCTTATTGTTGTTGGATAATATGAGTTGGTGTAGAGTGTCAAAGTATCTTTGGAACCTAAAGACATGTCAAAAAGGACTGGTTACTGACCGTCTTCAAAATAAAGTAAGAAAGTAATGAGGTATGTCATTTGGAATTTTAATTAGCAAATTAGTATAGGGTCTCACTCTATATTGCATCTCTCTCTCTCTAGCTCGCATTAAGATGGATAAGAACAGGTTCAGTCCTGTCAGATATGACTGAAGGTGAAAAGAGACTAACAGATCTCTTACAAGAGAAACTTAATCCCTCGTACATTGAAGTCAATGACATATCAGGTTATTAGTGGTTGCTATGGTGACCAATAGTCTAATCTAATTATCATTATTATATTAGGTGGGTGTGGTGCAATGTATCAAATTATTATTGATTCAGAACTGTTTAAAGGAAAACGCACACTACAACAACACAAAATAGTCAATGAGGTAATAGAGGAATAAAGGGGTTAATAATTTAATTTTTATTGTGTAGAATAAAATTATGCTTGGGACTTTAAAATTTTTTGTAATGTACCTGATTACACTAAGATTGTTTGTTTGTTTTTAATATAATAAAGTGTCTCTGAATTCTTTTATTAGAACAATTGAATTGCATTTTTTTTCTTCTAATAAAAAAGAACTAGAGATCTATAATTTTAATTTTAATTTTAATTTTAATTTTGATGTTAATTTTATTTTATAGGCGTTAGGTGATGAGATCAAATCATTACATGGACTCACTATACAAATTGGTAACCCCACTGAAGAAAGATGATCCCATTGTTGCCATGGTAATAATCAATTAAACAAATGAATTAATCAATGACAGAAAAGATGTCTCTTTTTAAAACAAAAGTGCACTGTTATTTAATTAAATTTAATTGAATTATTATTTAAATTATTGTTTATGTTAACAATTTTATTATCTCTCTTCATCTTCATCGTTGTCATCAAATGACAATAACTTTGAGTTCTTTACTCCTACTCCTGAACCTTTTTTCTTTTTCTTATCTTCCTCACTTTTTGTCTTTCTCTTACTACTTGAGGAGTAAAGAGGACCAGTAGTAGCAGCTGCTTCTGTGCTGGTCCTTTTAATTGGTTTCTTGAACATTATTTTCCCTCCACTTTCGGATGAGGTATTAGTGTTATCTGTTGTTTTAGTACCAGTTGGGACTGAATCTATTTTTGAATCAATTTTTGTAGCTTCTTGTTTGACTAAAATAAGAATCATTGTTCACTATTTGCATCATCCATCCATTCATCTATCTATCCATCCATTCATCTATGTTATGTATCCATTCACCCATCCATCTATTTATGTATGTCATGTCCATTGTCTCTTTGTGTCCATCCATTAATTCCTCTATTTGTCCATACATTCTTCTCTTTGTTGCTCCAAAAACTGACGATACTCTTCTTCAGTAACATTACCACTCTGATATACCACAGTAGGTAACTCATCTTCTCGAAATCGATCTGGTTCGTCATCTTTATCATCTTTTTTTGAAATCTGACCACGTTTAGTGTCAATAGTAACCTCTGGCTCTTTATAACCAGCTCTATAAATTAAAATTGAGAAAACATTGTTATAATAATTATATTAATCAATAAAATTACTTATACTAGAATGAGGAGGGACCCTATTACTTGCATTCATTAATGTATTAATGACACAAGCTTTATACCTTACTTTGCCTTGAATGCTCTCAGAAACGAAGGCTCTTGTGGCTTGACATAGGAGACATTCCTACTGGGTGCAGACATTGTTGTAGATGGGCGTGGCTAGAGATCCTATTTTCTAATTAAACGTTTATTAACTTAATAACAGAAATATTATAACAGAATTGGCGGGAAATCTTAGTCAATATAATGGAAGAAAGTTCTAAGTAAGTTGTCTTCACACTCTAAGAAGTAACAAGCACTATTTCGTTTTCTCCTAATTTTCTATCATGTGATAATCACATGACTATCACTTTCTCTCACATACAGTTCAGGAGATGAGAGTATCAAAGTGTACATTAGAGTACGTCCCCCAGACTCCTATCATAACAATGACAATACCAGTATAACTGCTAACTGTCTTGAAGTGACCACACCCACAACTGTTATCGTACACAGTAAACCAGAGTCCAAAGTATTCACTTTTGATAATGTTGCTGGTCCTGAGACTACCCAAGTATGGAAGTAGCCTATGTGTCCATTTACATAGCTATGTATCCATTTATATAACCATGCATCCATTAAACATATTTTAACATTAGGAGATGGTCTTCTCTACCGTGGGTAGACCCATCATTGACGGCTGTATGTGTGGATACAATGGCACAATATTTGCATAGTAAGTATGTACACATACCAATAAAATAATGCAGCTGATATTTATAATTCCTTCTTCTATATATACACACAGTGGTCAGACAGGGTCTGGAAAAACATTTACTATGATTGGTAACTACATGTATTTTACATTGTAATTCACATGTACATATACCACCAGTTCCATGTATGGTGGATTTGTTGCCATGGTTGTTGTTATAGCAACTGTCATTGTTTTATGTTTATAGGTCCATCTGATGAGGAGACAAACTCGTTTTCACATGAGCTACGTGGAGTAATACCACGTAGTTTTGAGTATCTATTTAGTCTTATCAATAGAGAGAAACAAAAAGTTAGCCAATATAAACAGTCTTTATGTATCTATTTCTTATCCTTATGCATCCATTCTGGTTTCTATGCATCCATTCTTGTCTCTATGGATCTATTTCTATAGTATGGTGACTTAGTTGAGTATCTTTGTAAGTGTTCTTTTTTGGAGATTTACAATGAACAAATTTATGATTTATTGGATCAAGCATCAATTGGTCTTCATATCCTTTTATAGTAGTATTTAGTCCAACTATGGAGTTCTCCAATACCTCAGTGGTAGAACAACTATCTGAGAGATAGGAGAGTCCAACAGCTTGTATTATAATCACTTATAGTTTTCTTAACAAAAATCTACATCTTCGTGAGAGTATAAAGAGAGGAGTGTATGTTGATGGTATCACCGAGGAAGTTGTCACATCAGCTGTGGAGACATACCAGGTACTAACTCAATCTATATTTGATAGACTCATACTCATATTTAGGTACTGACACGAGGTTGGATTAACAGACGGGTAGCGTCCACGTCTATGAATCGTGAAAGTAGTCGCAGTCATGCAGTATTCATGTTGTCTGTTGAGTCTAAAATTAGAGTGAGTCTAGTTATATGATGTCTTATTATATTGTGAATGTTGTTGTGTTTTAGGAGAGTAGTAACTCCTTGTCTAAGATACGTAGTTCTACTTTGAATTTAGTTGATTTAGCTGGTTCTGAAAGACAAACAGATACACAGACAGCTGGATTAAGATTGAAGGTGAGTGTGTCCTGAATTGGTACCATCTCTCTCTCTCTCTCTAGGAAGCTGGTAGTATTAACAAGTCCTTATCAGTATTAGGTAATGTTATTATGGCACTAGTTGAGATAGCTCATGGCAAGTCACGTCATGTTCACTATCGTGATTCAAAACTAACCTTCTTATTACGAGTAAGCACAAAATAACATTATAATAGATAATATTAATACTATATTGTATTAGTACATGTAAATAGAATGAATTCAATGTATTATTAATTTATTATATGAATATTCAATTTTCTTTAGGATTCTTTAGGTGGTAATGCTAGGACTACACTGGTTGCTAATGTCCATCCCTTGGCTAAGTCAGTATATTGATATATTGATGTTGTAATTATTGTGGAGTATTTTAGATGTTTTGGAGAAACTTTGTCAACACTACAGTTTGCTAAGAGAGCTAAAATGATTAAGAACAAAGTTTGTTAGCTTCTCGGTTTGTTTGTTTTAGAATGCTCTCTCTCTCTCTCTCTCTCTCTCTCTCTCTCTCTCTCTCTCTCTCTCTCTCTCTCTCAGGCCGTGATCAATGAAGATACAGCTGGTAATGTAGCTCAGTTACAAGCTGAAATCAAAAAATTAAGAAGTGTTATCAATGAAATGAGAGGTTAGTCAAGATTAATCAGACTTCTATTCAGTTATTAATTATACAGGTCATCCTAATCCTAGTGGTTCGTTATCTCCATTAATTGAAGGGGCACCAGAAACCAGTTACAACGAGGAGGCAGGACAACTTAAGGACATGTTAGCTATGAGTATAAGTATGAGAGAGAAAGTAGAGGCAGAAAAAATGGTAGAGAGACAATTAATATATTGTGTATTTATAATATAATACTGGTAGACATTGTTGGAGAGGGTTGACAAACTGCAAGAGTTATGTCGAAGGAAGGACAAGTCTTTACAAGTACTGTTGATATTAGTGGAATAATTTATATATTACTGTTATCATAGTCGACTAAAATGATATTGAAGTTAAGAGATTCTCGTATTGCTGCATTAGAGAAAAAGAAACAAGAGGATAGTCTGAACGAGGGGAGCTCTGATGATGTGGTCAGTAACATGTTTTCATTTATTCATTATTTCATTTATTGCCCATTAGAAAATGTTACAAGAAGAAATTAATCAATTGAAGTCACAACTTGATCATCATCCTGAAGTAACAAAATATGCTATGGAGAATTATGTATTAAAAGGTACATGTGTTATACACTATATCTTATGTATCTTGCAGTGCTAATCATGCATCTATCATTACAGATTATGTATCCATTTATTCTTTCATTTATCCATTCCTCTATTGTGTTTTATAGCTGAATTGAAGCGATTACAAGAAGGCACTGCTGATGTTTCCATGGAAACAAAAACTGAATTATCACGTTTGCATCAGTACACACTACAACTTGAGAAACAAGTACGTGGATCATTGAGGAAAGAGGATCAACACTTAGAGCCTTCTATCTCTGCTAGTGAGGTAGCCAGACTTAACTCAGAGATAGAAAGATTACATCATCGATGTCAACAATTACAAAATGATTTAAATCAAGTGAGAAGCATAGCTGTAGATATATTTATCCTTTGTCCATTGATTAATTTTTTATCTATTTTTCCATCATGAAGGCTCAACAAACATTAAGTTTAGAGAGAGAAGAGCATAAAGTAAAACTATGTTCACTAGAGAACAGTCTTACTTTGAGCAGGAAAACAAACCAGGATCACGAAGTAAGTAGTCCATGTAACTATAATACACTATTACTTCATTACTCTATTACTTCAATACACTATTACTTCAATACACTATTACGTCAATACATTATTACTTCAATACACTATTACTTCAATACTCTATTAATTCAATATTACTCTCTCTAGCGTACTATTGAGGCTATTAAAGCTAAGCATTGCTTGGAAAGAGAGTCATTCAATGAGAGTCATATACGAGCTATTAAAGTCAGTATATATATATCTCTGTAGTGGTCAGTAAGTTATTGTATCTCTCTCTCTCTCTCTCTCTCTCTCTCTCTCTCTCTCTCTCTCTCTCTCTCTCTCTATGTTGGTTTCTTTAGGCTATAGTTACACCAAAAAGTGTAAAGAGATCAAAGTCTGTTACTAGTACTCCATTCACTAAAATCAATCCCAAGTTACATCAAAAGTTGTTTTTTCCTCCAATCTATACATCTAGAGTAGTACCTGATTTAGAAGATGTTAGTTTCAGTTTTAAGGAAATGGAAGGAAAAGAGGAAGTGGAAGATCCTTTATTGGATGTACTTGATAAAGAGAAACCAGATGAAGAGAAAGTGGATGAGGAAAAGTTAGAGTTGGAGGAAGAGGGTGATTTTGGTGAGGCTGTTGTGAATGGGCTTAAAATATTGCAAGATTGTAACTCTGATTTAAAGGAACAGATTGAGGTATGTGTATGCATAGAGAGACAAAAAATAACTCATTTCAATTTATATTACAGACACGAGACATTAAATTGTTGCAGTTAAATTCTTGTAAGAAGGACCTAGAGATGCAACTATCAGAACTGACTGGTCGACATCAGAGGGAATTGGAGACAGCTATGGAGAAAGAGAAGATTGCACTATACCAGAAAAAGATGGCTGAGGAGTCAAAGTATCAGATTGAAGTGGACAAAGATAGTAAGGAACAATAATATAATATTTGCTGAAATAAATCTTTGTCTTCTAGTTTTAGCTGAAGAAGTGAGAGATTTAAAGATTTGTCTTCAGTCAGCTGATAAGGAATTGGTTGAGTTGAAGTCACAGCAAATAAAAGAGAGAAATGAGGAGGCTAATAAAAGAGATCAGTTATATCAGAAGGTGTGTTCATGTGAAATATAACTGTTGTGATATGACTTGTTATAGATTGGAGAACTAGAACAGGAGACAGTGTCTAAATTGAGAGAGTATGAACAAACACTAACACTACTTCAGAAGATACAGGTATAGTGAGTGAATGGTGGTGTTATTTCTCCCTCTCTCTCTCTCTCTCTCTCTCTCTCTCTCTCTCTCACTCTCTCTCTCTCTCTCTCTCTCTCTCTCTCTCTCTCTCTCTCTCTCTCTCTCTCTCTCTCTCTCTCTCTCTCTCTCTCAGGATGAAGCTGAGACACTTAGGGAAGAAGTGATTTTCAAAGATTATTGTTTATCTGAGAAAGACCAAGAACTTAAAAACAAAGAAACAATCATTGTTAACTTAGAGGCTGACATACAGGTACTATATTATAGAACAATTTTTTCTGTTTTTAAATTCTATATTCTAGTCTCTTGAGGAACAGCTTTCTCTGGAGATGGACAAGATATCTGCTCTGTCTCGTGAAGAAGAAGGCTCAAAGATGGAGCTAGCAAGTGCTCTCAGTGAGAATGCGGTGTTAGTAAAGGAGATTGGTCAACTAAGAAAAGAACTTCAAGAAAAAGTAAGCCCATACAAACTACTTTATAATTTGACAATTTGAAAACTGACTTTTTAGCAGTATCCTCAATATAGAGGTTAAATTGCTAAAATATTATTAGTATGGGACTAGAACTGGTGTCCTTTTGATTGTCTTAACTATTTGATATGCTATTACATTCTTTCTACATTTTTTCAAATAGCTTACAGCTAAACAACAAGAACTGGAGTCAACTCAAACTGCTCTTGCTAATCTCACTTATCGTTCATCTGAAGATAAAGAAGCTATTACCAAATTAATGGGAACTGTTCAGTTGTTACGTGGAATAGAAGGTGACTTGGGAGCTCAATTGAGTACTTTGAAGAGAGATTTGGAAGAGAAAGACGCTCAATTGAGCCATTCTATGTCTAAAACAGAAACTTTAGTAAGTGAAATATCTATTGGCTCTAGAAACATCATAAACATCAGTACTTACTACAGTGACCTAAAATAGCTACCATTAGTAAGCTCTAGACTAGTGAACATCAGTACTTACTACAGTGACCTAGAATAGCTACCATTAGTAAGCTCTATACTAGTAGACATCGGTACTTACCACAGCGACCTAGGATAGCTACCATTAGTAAGCTCTAGACTAGTAAACATCAGTCAGTACTTACCACAGTGACCTAGGATAGCTACATTAGCCAGCTCTAATTTAGTAAACATCAGTACTTACTACAGTGACCTAGGATAGCTACATTAGTAAGCTCTAATTTAGTAAACATCAGTACTTACCACATTGACCTAGGATAGCTACATTAGTAAGTTCTAGACTAGTAAACATCAGTACTTACCACAGTGACTTAGGATAGCTACATTACCAAGCTCTGACTTAGTAAACATCAGTACTTACCACATTGACCTAGGATAGCTACATTAGTAAGTTCTAATTTAGTAAACATCAGTACTTACAACAGTGAGTGACCTAGGATAGCTACATTAGTAAGTTCTAGACTAGTAAACATCAGTACTTACCACAGTGACCTAGGATAGCTACATTAGCAAGCTCTAATTCAGTAAACATCAGTACTTACTACAGTTACCTAGGATAGCTACAATCACACTGTTTAAAATATATTGATATTATCTAGGTTACTGAAATATCTTTACTACAAACACAAATAAAATCATTAAAAGAACAACACAATAAAGATATTAAAATAAAAGACATGGAAGTAAGAACTCCATAAAAAAACAACAAATATTTGAAGAGACATTTTGTTATTTATAGAAGGAGGTATTAAGTGAGGAATTTATGGATGTTCACAAGAAATTAAAAGATCAATGTGAAAAGGAACAGATAATATTAGAAGAAAAAGAAGAGGAAATAACGAGTCTCAGTAAACAGGTAAGATAATAGTTAATAAGAACATGTATATAGTAGTGATATGGTACCAATATTAGTAGTAGTACAAGCAATGACCCTCTCTTAACTTATACCTAACTAGATCGCCCTAGTATAAGCATGTAGTAGAACCCTCTCTTAACTTATAGCTAACTAGATCACCCTAGTATAAGCAATGTAGTAGAACCCTCTCTTAACTCATAGCTAACTAGATCGCCCTAGTATAAGCAATGTAGTAGAACCCTCTCTTAACTCATAGCTAACTAGATCGCCCTAGTATAAGCAATGTAGTAGAACCCTCTCTTAACTCATAGCTAACTAGATCACCCTAGTATAAGCAATGTAGTAGAACCCTCTCTTAACTCATAGCTAACTAGATCGCCCTAGTATAAGCAATGTAGTAGAACCCTCTCTTAACTCATAGCTAACTAGATCGCCCTAGTATAAGCAATGTAGTAGAACCCTCTCTTAACTCATTTGTTAACTAGATCGCCCTAGTATAAGCAATGTAGTAGAACTCTCTCTTAACTTACACCTAACTAGATCGCCCTAGTATAAGCAATGTAGTAGAACCCTCTCTTAATTCATAGTTTATAGGACTCAACTTGAATGCCCTAGATTAAGGAAGCATCCTTTTATAAACCAGTTACATTAACCAGTTGACACATAGAGGTTCAGTTTTCCACACGTTATTATTAAGGCATTCTCCTATAGCTTGTAGTGAAAGAGAATGAAGTCCAGCAACTTACTCAAAATCAACAAGAAAGAGAATCACTTCTACACAAGGTCAGTATATTATTAACCAACAACTTGTCTCATATAGCCCATTAGATTCAATCATTTACTCATGATGAAGATATCTCTGAATATATGGAGAGTCAAGTTGAAAAGATCTTGAAACTTGAGACAGAGAGATCGAAGTACATCTCATTAGTAGCCGAACTTCAAGATCGACAAGAAGAGAAAGAGTTTACTATACAAACATTACTGGTATGACTGGATTTAGGAACTGGTTTATCTGTCGTTATTGTTAACTAATAATATAGAGTCAGGTAGATAAGTTTGAAGAGATACAGCAAAAACATGAATTGTTAGAAACTCAGTATTTGTCACAGCAATACAAGATGGAAGCTGATAAGGAAGATTACTTGAAAAGGTAAGGCTGAGACTGAGAGAGAGAGAGAGAGAGAGATAACGATCTTTTTTTAGAGAGGAAGTGTTAAGATCTGAGGTAACTAATCAAGCAAACACAATTAAAGAACTTCAAACACAACTTCGTTCACTTGATGAAGACAAACAACAAACTATGTTAGCTATGGAAGAGATTCAATCAAGGTACTAAATATAGTAACAAATAGTAATGTTATACGTTACTTAAAATAGACTAGTACTACTAAAAGAAGACTATAAAGTGACTGCCGAACAATTAGAAAGGTAGGTAACCGTCATGGTTGACGATTAGTCTCTCTTAGAATTAAGATACAAGAAGAAACAACATTTGAAGAGAAAGAGAAGCTACGTTCTCAATTGGAGGGAGTACTGGAAGAGAAAGCGAAACTTTATAAAGTCAGTGAGAATTATTTAAGCTATCTTTTTGAAGATGGTCTATAGGAACACCAAGATCTTGTCAAAGAGAATGCATCATTGTCTGGTCATCGTAACACACGACAAAGAATTCAATTTCATGCTAACTTAAAAATAGAACACCACAAGTTATTAAATGTACGTTAAATAAATAGCAACAAGACAACAGTTAGATTATCTAGCCGTTAATACATGTCAATACATCTCCATCTACCTACCCTATCAACCTATGTTTACTTATTGCAGGATTATAGAGTCTTAGAAGATAAATATCAGCTGCAAAACCAATATATTCAAGAGTTAAAGGATCAGATGTTATTATCAGAAGAGGACAGTCCTAAAAGCTCAGAAAGACGAGTTCTTCGAAGCACAACACGACTTAGAAATCAAAAAGAAAATGTCAATCCTTAAAGTCTGCTAATGACTAGTCTATTTTTTTAATTGGGAGAATACTAGATCAAGAAATAATAGACGACCCTAGGCTTAATTTAAAATGATGTTATAATGTTTCTATGGTAACTTATACCACCATTATTGAGATTCTAATAACTGATGGACTAAGTCAAAAGAGTGCATTAAATAGAACAATGCCAGTAGTACACAAAATGCCATATAATTGTTCAATGTCTACTCTTGTGTCTCTATGATACTCGAGAACTGATACCCTCGATAGGATTGGCCTTTTGTCTAAGGAGTTTTTGTCGTGTATTCTCTTCCCATTCAGCATTACCTAGAGTATGAGGTATCTCTGGACCAACTAGAGAAGATAAAGAATAGAGATCATTTTAAACAGACTTAATTGTTTTGACCAAACACAGGAAGTCACTGAACTTTGGATTCTAGGTCAACAAACGATTATTTAATGGGTGCTTAGCAACAGCCACAAAATCATGTCCACTTGTGCCTTAAAATCATATCATTAGTCAATGATAACTTACCTGCTTTTCTGAGATATTGAGCTAACACGATACCTATAATCACACCCGCTGACACGCCCAGAAACACCTTCATTCCATCTCCACTTGATTGTGACATCATCTCTTTAAATGTCATAGGAAATGTAGCTCTGTACACTAAACAATGAGATATAGATGACATATTAAACTTAGTCTCATTCTCAGAAAATAGCTGTATGAAAGTCTTGGTATGAGACTGGCCCCAACCCCTAATAAACAGATTGGTAATAATAATGTGGAGCCTATTTAAAGGAACATGTGTTTTTATTTATAATTTGTAACGTTCTCTCCCAACTGGTCGGCTTACACATAACTTTCTCTTCATTAGTCAAAGATTTCCAGGGTCCCTTCGCCTTCTCTCCCAATGCACGTAATTCTGGAGTAGTTAGAGCAGTGGTTGCATAGAGCGGCGCTGGAGTAGCCACAGTGATTTTCAAATTGGACAAACGTGCTGTGGAACTGAAGAACCTCCTTGCTATGAACGCCATTTTGGAAATAGCTGTGCGCATGCGCAAAAAACGCCCACTAAATTTATTAATCATTAATGAGTAATAATTAAGTGGTAATAACGAACAATGAACAACATGTAGTCAAAGAATATCATCTTTTTCCAAATTTATCTTTTAATTTAATTTATACAACCTTATCATATAATAACAATAGTTCTATTTAGTGACCATGGTGTTATACATCTAATGTTCTCTTCTATATCTGACACATTATGTAATAATACAGTTACTAATTTTAGAAAGAATGTTACTATATTTAGGGTTTAAGGTGTATGGAAAAGAGACCAGCTGAGCAAATACCCAAGACAATTATAATAAAATGTCCATATCGCTAAGTCAGTGTCAGTAAAAAAAACAAAGTATAAATCAAAACTGGAAATAAAATTTCTAAAGTTTTGGTTTTTTATTTAAGATATTGTAATGTCAATAACAGAGAAGTGTTAAGTTATTACATAAACCTGACATGACAAAAATTGTTCACGCACCCACTGATTTGTTACCACGAGGGTATAGAGAAGTATTAAATCAGAAACACATCAGTGTGTAGTTTCTATGAATGTCAATTTCAAATTCAATATTACATGCTCTTAGAAACTTGCAGGAAATGACACAATATATAGTTGACAGTGAGTCAATGAGGAGTGGAAATGTTTTCTATTTTCAATGCACTGTTGTCAAGGGTACTTCCAGTAAACTTAGGGAAACAAACATGATAATATAATAATAGCTGACTTTTTAATTTAATTAGATAGAGAGAGAGAGAGAGAGAGAGAGAGAGAGAGAGAGAGAGAGAGAGAGAGAGAGAGAGAGAGAGAGAGAGAGAGAGAGAGAGAGAGAGAGAGAGAGAGAGAGAGAGAGAGAGAGAGAGAGAGAGAGAGAGAGAGAGAGAGAGAGAGAGAGAGAGAGAGAAAGAGAGAGAGAGAGAGAGAGCGAGAGAGAGAGAGAGAGAGAGATAGAGAGAGAGAGAGAGAGAGAGAGAGAGAGAGAGAGAGAGAGAGAGCGAGAGAGAGAGAGAGAGAGAGAAAGAGAGAGAGAGAGAGAGAGTGAGAGAGAGAGAGAGAGAGAGAGAGAGATAGAGAGAGAGAGAGAGAGAGAGAGAGAGAGAGAGAGAGAGAGAGAGCGAGAGAGCGTTACTGACATAACACTCATTAAAGTTTAAAATGATGAATATAACATAGTAGGTTACTAACATTTGTTGATAATACAATGGGTTACACAAACTTCAAACTAATAATTTTGATAACAGAGAAAGAGCCAAATATTATTGACTAATTTATTGCAACAGTTTATCAATTATAACATATACCAGTCAAGTACTTCATTGTACTTACTAAGTGAGGCTTTTTTACTTACAATAAAAAACAACAATGTTATTATAAACCTTTTATATAAAACGATAATTTCTAAATAAATATACTCACTCATAAACCACTTCATAGCTAGTAAACAACCAGTGAAAACCACACTACTTAAAAATGAAAACACAAACTAATTTAAAAATAAATGAAAATATACAATGTAGACTGCAAACACTCTCACATTAATACCTTTATTACACTAATATAGCTTTTTTTCAAGCATTGATAAATCTGAAGTCATAAACAGTGGATACTAGAATTACCACAAACTCTATTAACATATTGCAAACATTTCAAAACACACTGTGAAGGCGTTACATATGGAACAATGACAATTGAACAGTACACTTTGTAATAGTTTCAGTACTAAGTGACCACAGATTGAATTAGGGATAGAACTTTCTCTTTTCATGCGTTACTTAATTCATCAGTTTTGACTTTCAAAATCTTCTCTATTGACTTAGAGTAATCATCAGTTACAAGCTGAATCTGCATGAATAGAAAAAAGAATAAATTCGATATTTGTAGATAAATGAGTATAGTCAGATGAAAGAATGTCTTGAGAAATAGTTAGATAATTGCATGCATGAATGAATATAAGGGTTAAATATAGGTGTGGTGGTTCAGTAAATAGAGTCATTAGATTAATCCGTCTAGCCACTGTTATGCAATTTAATGGGTAGATGAACACAATATCTCTGCACTTTATTTACTCTACCAAACACAATGTCACACACTACTCACAGCGTCTTCAATTCTCTTTAATGAATCTTTCGACACATTATTCGTCTCTTTACGTAATTTAGCAATAGACTTTTGTCTAACTCTTCGAATCATAACTTTTGCTTTGTCAGCCAAGCCTTTGGCATCCTTACAAAGAATCTCTCTTAGTTCCTTAGTAGGTCTGTCAATATTAATACCAAAAATAACAGTATGATCGTTTCTAATAACAAACACAACTTTATTTAAACAATCATTAATGGTTGTCTTTCCATTAAAACTTGGCTCCAGCTCTTTTACTTACTTAGGGACAGTTATCTTTATGACTGATCCTTCCACTAAAGGTTTAACATGATATCTTGTTTTAATCTCCTTAACAACATCAGATATACACTAAAAAGATATGAAATATACATATATATGATGTGTGTCCTTCATGCATGTATGAACTTGTAAAATTTCTTACTATCTGCCAATTACCACAGTGACTTATGATTAATAAGCTCTAGATTAGCTAACATCAGTACTTACCACAGTAACCTAGGATAGCTATCATTAGTAAGCTCTAAACTAGTAAATATCAGTAGTTACCATAGTGACCTAGGATAGCTACCATTAGTAAGTTCTAGACTAGTGAACATCAGTATTTACCACAGTAACCTAAGATAGCTACCGCTAATAAGTTCTAGACTAGTGACCATCAGAACTAACCACAGTGACTTAGAATAGCTGTAAACTCTAGTAAACAGTATTATAGCACCTATTATACTTACAGATGGATGTGACATGAATTTGATAATAATGTTCTGTTGAGTAGGCATTGACAAATGCCCAACTTCAGATATAGGGACCTGTTTCTGACCTATCTTCACTTTTACAGTTCCAAGCACCACTACATCAATACTATAACATCATTATACATTGTAACACATTGTATATGTACTTGGTGAGAGTCGAAGTGTCACAGTATTGGTGTACTCCCATCGTAGTGTTTTGATGGCTGTCTCCATTTCTCCCTTGATTGTATTCATATCAACAATGTTGTTTTCTTCCTGAGTAAGTTCAACTTTGTGTGCTATGAGACATAAAAGAAGTTATATCATTAATATTCTTCAGGGCAAGGTATAAAGGCCTTGTAACATTGACATTACTAATTTGCGTTTAAAATACCAACTATTGAATGGTTAATATATACAAATTGGTTTGGCATTGTATTACTAAGATAGGGTCATCATATTACACGGTGTTGCATTGCTAGTATTTTAAATGCTTTATCTTCTTGAAAGAATCTTACATTTTTTTTTAGCATAATATCTTAGTTGTATTAAACCATTCAACAATACAATGTTTGGTTGAATATCAGGCACTTTTCTGATTCTGACTGCGTTGGATTTAATAGTTAATATAGGTGATTTATAAAGAGAGAGACTCCTGCTCAAGGAAGAGAACACACCCCTCTTTGCTAGCCACACAACAGAGGAATAAATCTTGAAAACGCCATTTCTTTCCATGTTATTTTATAATATATTACTAGTGGGTGTGGCTGAGAAAAGGAGGTCACCCCATAGTGTGTAACCTGATCGGTAGTAGTACTCCAACATGGAGTGCAAGAAGAAGGCGACTCTCTTTGACGAACAGCACAAACGTGCTGGAAGAAACCATGCAGGAGCAAAAGAATTGGCCGCCGGATACACTCTAGGTATGCTCTAGGAATTAATTGTGTGTGAAGTTTATTGTTTGTGCTGTTGTTTTGTTTATAGAAACAGTCTTTTAAAACTATTGTGAACATTTTGTCCCCTATAGGTAAACGTCGAATGGAGAAAGCCAGTGTGATAGCTTCATTAATACTTAATATTCTGGTCTATATTAATCTTTGCTACTACTGGGAGATGTCGTTTCTACCATCCATGTTACTAAATATAGGTACACACGAGCTAAATATAGTAACATTGTTCAATGAATTGATTTGGGAACATAGTGTACTTTAAAATGCTCTTTACTATATGTCATCGTTGTAATGCAACAAAGATAACTCGGTTTATATAACACTGTGTTTAGTACATATAGCTTTGTTACCAATGATATTTTATTTATATAAAGCAAATAATTATAGCGATTATAAAACTTGACCACTTTAAATTTAATACCTCTTAGTGCTGAATGTATAACTAAACCACATTGCATAATACACAAGGCGAGTTTGTATTACCTGTCAGACCGTTATGGTATAGTTACTATTAATAGTAACTCAGCTATAAATAGACTTGCTTAATATGGCTCTGTTTCCATAGTGTTTGGCATGCTATTGGCAGACTTTCTCTCTGGATTTGTTCATTGGGCAGCTGATAGCTGGGGATCAGTGGAGATACCCATTATTGGAAAGGTACCTAACATGAAAGCCATTTTTAAAATTGTACACAACTTTTTATTTAATTAGGCTTTTATTCGGCCATTTCGTGAACATCACATTGACCCCACCGCCATCACTCGACACGACTTTATTGAGACCAATGGAGACAACTGTCTAACCACACTTCCCGGGCTTTTGTTCCTTCTCTATCTTCTTTTTTCCCAAACTGCTCAACAAATAAAAAACTGGTATTCGTTTCATTGTTTCTCCGCATCTCTGGTTTTGTTTGTAACATTTACAAATCAATTTCACAAGTGGTCTCATACATATTACGGTTTACCAAAATGGGTCCAAGTACTACAGAAACTACACATCATCTTACCAAAAGCACACCACCGTGTTCACCACGTTGCACCTCACGAAACTTACTTCTGCATAACTACGGGTTGGCTAAACTACCCATTAGAAAAAATAGGATTCTGGACAAGTCTTGAAAGAATTATCGAGCGAGTTACTGGGATGAAACCACGTAGTGACGATATGAAATGGGCAAACAAGAAATAAGCACAGATACTACGATAGAAACAATGTTATTACAAAATCTTAAGTCACCCCACTCTATGCACCTGTATTTATTTCATATCATTTTAATAGCAGTAGTATAGATCACTTCAATTTATTCAGATAGCCAATACCCACCCTTAGTGTACACACCATCATGTTCACAGTGATAACTTTACAGCTGTAATTTTTTTCATCCCAGATAGTTTGGAAAGGACTACTATCCAATTTGTATGCAAATTAATTTTGTTAATTGTGTTTTAGTTACACTGTATTATAGCATATGACTCAATATATTCATACAATATTTGTGTGTTTCCTTTGACTTTTGATATTACTGTTACTCATATGGAACCAGTTATTCACTCATGTTACAAATATTTCTGGTATTAAGATAATACAGGCGTTACAGGACACACTGCATGTTAAAGGGACTATCATAGACCTATGACTTGATACATTTTTGTACTTTACAATGATGAAAACACTCGTCAAAAATATTGTGGTGTTTATCAAACAGAACTATCTACTTTTTAAACAATGAATTTTTAATAACAATTGCCCTCAGGCAGGGAGATTATCACTACTTGTTTAAGTGTGTTTATATAACAATAGCAATGTTTGCTTGTTCTCTGTGTCTGTTCTTCTTATTTATCTGCCCTTTTATTTACTCTGTTTGTTTATTTCTTTATCTATCAATTGTTGAAGTCATTGTTGAAGACGGAGTTTTAATAATCTGTGACATATTAAATTTTAAAAATAATTAGTTTTTTTCAAATTGATATTTAAAGTTTAAGAGACTCGATATAAGTTGTTAATACTAAAAATTTGTTTTCAAAAGCTGTATAAAGAAAAAATCACTCTATTAAATAAAAGAAAACAAAGACCTGTACAAGTGCCAAATTAATTACAAAATTTTCAGATTAAGACAGTTATTTTTAAAAGTATCTTGTTAAAAAAGAACAAACAATTTTATATAATATCTTTAGCTATTATATTTGATATATTTGACAGCAACAAATTGATAGAGTTCTTATAATACAAATGAAGGACGTATATAATATATATGAAGAAACTGAGGTTTCTTCAATAATTACCGAGTTCTCAAGTAACTCATTGCAATGAAATCTGTTCTTTTTAAAGCGGGTTCCAAATATCGGGTGAGGATGGAAGATGACTACTGCTCTGAGTGACGGGAGCTGAAGGCTGATACGTCTTACTGGTATCAGTGGGGAGAGAAAGGGGCTGAGGATGAGGATTGCCAGTATAGCTGGATGGAAACGCAGGGAGAGCTGGTGGTGGATAAGGGGTTATTAATGGCATAGAGGACTGGACAGAGGCTGTCGGCCTTCCAATAGAATCTGTCATGTTTCTTGGAGAATAAAGCAATGGTGAATAGCCACCTGGTTGGAATGCTGTGGCACCAGTTTGATGGCTTAGGGAACTGGTTCCCAAGGCACTAGCTAGTGGTGACTGTAAGGGCCCGGCATTGTTATTACCATTGACATTAATGGATGGTAATCCTGTATAGGGTGATTGGAACATACTGTGCATACCTGCAGTGTCCCAGCCTACAGCAGCAGCTGGATTCATTGCCCGGGAGGTATAATCTGGCATTCCATGATACAGAGGATAATATGGAGATCTGCTGTAATGACTATGGTAGTGAGTTGGGGGGAAAGTGACTTTCTTTACAGGGCGTCTGCGACGTCTTCGGTAGTTGCCTTCCTCAAACATGACCTCGTGGTTCGGATCCAGCACCCAGTAATGGCTTTTGCCGTTCTTGCCTCCTTTTGCAGGGAGTTTCATGAAACATTCATGCAAAGAGAGATTGTGACGAATCGAGTTTCGCCAGCCTTGATTTTCTCTGTTGCGATAGTAAGGAAAGTTTTTAGTGATGTAGTCGTAAATACCATTTAACGTGAGCCTCTTCTCTGGACAGCTCTGGATTGCCATAGAAATGAGAGCAACGTACGAGTAAGGTGGCTTGACGTTTGCCATCTTTTCGTCTCCATCTTCTGTGTAGGAAGGATTGAGTTTGATTGCTCTAGCAGGCACGGTCGCCACAGGCTCGGGCTGCTTGCTGCCGTTCTTGCTCATTTGCATCGATTTCTCTAGTGCCTCTCGAAACTCCTTCTCGCAGACACTGGTTGCGTAGCTCTGCTCTCCACTCATTGGATAAACGCTTGGCATACTTCTACAAATTTCACAATGCTATAATCGGGTTGGTTTGCAAAACTCTTTGCAAAGTTTGTAAAACTGTGTCTAATCTCTCGAAAACGTTCCCCTCTTATTTATGCGTGGACAACGATCGAATTCTTTTATTTACGCGCATACGTCATAATAATTAATTACCTCGTTAAAATAATATTCCTTGCAAAACCTCAATGTTTTTTTATTATAATTATGAACAATGATGGTTACTAGTAAATTAATCTAGCACATAATTTTAAAAAAATAATGAAAATAAAATGATTGTTCAATTAGATCAGTGTATTTATAACTTGAAAGTACCTGAAAAGTTGAAGATTGGGAAAAGGGTCACACAAATCAATTAGCAATGTGAGCTTGGATCCCAACCAGCCACAACGAGCATTTCATGTGTTAATGACATAAGTCAATTGCAAAGCCACAGTCAACTGGACCAGAGGTATCTAAAATATATTATAATGAATGTGATTGTTAGTGATGTTCACTAGTCTAGAGCTTACTAATGTAGCTATCCTAGGTCACTGTGGTAAGTACTGATGTTTACTAGTCTAGAGCTTACTAATGGTAGCTATCCTAGGTCACTGTGGTAAGTACTGATGTTCACTAGTCTAGAGCTTACTAACTGTAACTATCCTAGGTCACTGTGGTAAGTACTGATGTTTACTAGTCTAAAGCTTACTAACGGTAGCTATCCTGGGTCACTGTGGTAAGTACTGATGTTCACTAGTCTAGAGCTTACCAATGGTAGCTATCATTTTTTCTTGATGATCTAATAATCTAAAAATGCTAACAATTTCACAAAATATGTAGCTTATATTTCCTTCAAGTGTTTACTACCTAGTTTATCAAAACTAATAGGAAAAAGCAATCACTATTAACAGATGACAGAAAGCCTCTTTACACACTACAAACTAAACAATCATTTGTAGCCATTGACAAACTCTAGACTAGTGAACACCAATCATTAACAGTCTAGTGTACCTACTATCAATAAGGCAAAACCACTAAAATATATATTTGGAAGCCACTGTGTGTATAAAAAGCATTAACCACTCATACTAACATTCAATCTTTATTTGTCACTTCAGCTGGTCTCTGCTTATTGTATACAATTAACTAAAGTGTCAGCAAAGAGTCTGAACAATAGATTGTCATGTAAAGAGTGTATCTCTCACAAGATTTTACTTGACAAAACATTGAGTTCGGTCTATAAACTCAAATGGGAATTGTAAATTGAAGCTTAGAATTAACAAATGATTCAGAGATAGTTTATAAAGAGAGAAGTGAATCGACTGGTTAAAAACATTCTATAACTAGATTGAAAGTGCATGTCAAATTTGGTGGCTATGTTTTCAAAATTTTACATGGATTATAAACTGTGACTCCGACAAGCAATAACCGAGACCATTCCTGTTGACCAAGATTTTGACAAACACACAAGACTATATTACATAACACTGCACAAAACTAGTGACAGGCGGGAAGATGTTCCCATAAAGAAAGGATATAGCATGTATAAAAGAAAACTATTCTCAATTTCAGTTTGGCAACAGCTGTACCATTCACTGAATGAACTTATGACTTACCATCATAGGGAATACCCTGGAAACAGGATATCACCCAGTTGCAGGCACTTTCTTTCTCCATTCTAGCATATTGTGCATAAACACACTCATGGTACTAACTATAGCTGTCACTAACCTCACATAACCTGTGGAATTAGTTTTATTCTGAAAAACTTCGCAGTTTGTAACATTGCCAAAAGACTCAACAATACTTTGCAATTCCTGGTGTAACATAAGTGATTTTTTATAACTAAATTGTTAATAACTCACTTCAGCTTTCACAGTAGAGGGAATATTTTTGAAGTATAACGTTTGTTTATCAAGACTCCAAGTCTGTGTTATGTTAGAGAGAGAGAGGGAGGGGGGGAAGAGGGAGAGAGGGAGGGAGGGAGGGAGGGAGAGAGAGAGAAAGAGAGAGAGAGGGGGGGGGGGAGGGAGGGGGGGAGAGAGAGACTTAGTTTAAATAGTTTACATGTCCTAAACATTATTGTTATCAATACACCTACAATAAGTGTCAGCTAGGTGGAGCTGGTTCAAGCTTGAAGGTTGTGTACAATGCATCAGGTTGTAATAGTGGTAAAGCCTAATTGAGAATTAACAAACAGTTGAACTAAACGTCCATCTAACCCAATGCATTTTACAAACTTTACCATCCTGAGTTGATCAGTGATTAGTGAGGCATAAATATTAACGTCAACTGTCTCGAGTGGAAAAGAAAATGGTGCACAAAAATTCAATATATATAGCTACAAAATTTATTAGTTTGCGGTGAAATTATAGCTACAACAGGAGTGCAAAAATGCCTGTGATCAGTGGGTCGGCATCCACCACAATAACAAACACAGCTTGAATTGGCATACTGATCTCAATCAGCTTGCAATTAAGACAACTGGAACCAAATGCCCATAAAATTTACAACAAACCCTATACTACATAATATTTGGGTGGTGAGTTAAATATCACCATGCATACTGAACATCTTCAAAAGAGCATAACAAAGAATTTTCTGTGGTATGTTAATAGTTAAAACCAAAAGAATGTCTTCAGGTGGGTAGCTCATCAAGGCTTAATGGTGCGTGTCCCTATCAAAGAGGAAAGTATGTAGGAGGTAGACCACCCTCTAAACTAACAGCCAGTAATGGAGGAGGGTGAACTTACTGGGTGAAGTGATGTAGATGAGGTTGTATTACTGACGATTTGGGTAGCAATTCTAATTGGAGAAATCAGAACAATGAAGGTGATTAGGTTAATGAACTAAGTATGTGTTAGTTTATATACTCTCATTACAAATTACTCACTTTAAATTATAAACAAATAATTGTAAATATTTTATCATCTACAGCTTTTATTATTATTATTATTATTATTGTGTTGAGCTTGGCATAATAAGTACTACCATTACACAATATGTCTTATAAATTATAACATTAATTTAATAATGAACACAAAAAGCTTATACAATTAACCCACACTATATATTTTGGACACTAGTTCTAGTCCCATACAAACATATTTTATGTATTATTCAACCTCAATATTGAGTAACACCTCTATACTAAGACTAGTTTTCAATGTCCCAAAGCATCTATTACAGAGAATTCCATACAACGTATATTAAGACTACATTGATATGACATTGTTGTATATCATCGCTAGCTAACCTAGAATCGTTAAAAGAGGAGGGGTTACTATCAACTGTCGCTGACGTCGACAGCTTCCGGAGACCACCTGGTTTATGATAAGTCTTATTAATGTTGGTACGTAATATTTCCGCCCTCCCACTCCCATGGCAATACTGCTTTGTGTTAGACTGTGAGCTTTCTAGAAAAATTAATGTATAACACAATTAGTACGTATTAACTTATTGTAGTCTCACCTCTAATGGCTTGAACTAAAGAAGGAGGTATTTTAAATTTTCCATGCGTGAGGGTATCTTGAAACGTTTTCCAGTCTACTGTGTGTGGTATTCGCGTGTACTTGTTCAGTCCTGAGGCCAGTTCTCTCTCTACGTCAACGCAGTAAGAATCGAGACGCACGTGGGAGCCTGTACTCCATACCCGCCGCGCCATGATTAATAATTATTAATTATTTTTGAAATTAAAATTAATTAATTTAGCCCCACCCACTAATCAATTTGAAGTTATGAATCCCAGTCAGAAAACAGCAAGACCCAGGCCACCAGATAAAGGTAGTTTCCCCCTTGATCATGAAGGTAAGTTGCATTTTATTCCAACTACACACTTACCTTTGTTGTCAGGAGAATGCAAAGACTATATGGAGAAATATATGAAATGTTTGCAGCAAAATAAATCTGAGCATTCTCAGTGTCGACAAGCTGCCAAGGACTATCTTCAATGCAGAATGGAGAAGTATTTTTAGTCCAATTTGGTTATATATTATGATTTCTTTTTAGACAGTTAATGGCAACAGAGGAGTGGTCAAAGTTGGGTTATCACGAAAGAAGATAGCATTGTTGAACACACTTAATGTCACACAATGTACAAATTATTAGTCCAAAAATTACATAGTTCAGAATATTCACAAGAAATATAAGTTTCAAAAAAGTTAAGATTTAATATGCAAAAAGTGATTGTTTCATAATTACCTACTCAAATGTTTCAAGATTATGAAAAGAGAGCACACGTTAGATTAAAGGTTAGTTGTGAAGGAGAGAAGGGGTCAGGGGATCTCATCGCCAATGTTCTTCACCTATAACTATCTCGATCATAATCACGATAAGAGTAACTATCACGATAATCTCTGCTACTGTAACCATCTCGGCTGTAACTAAAGAGGATTAATTAAAAGCATAATGATAGGGGCATGTTTTAATCATACCTATCTCGGCTGTAGTCTCGGGATGAGGGTGATCGGCTTCGTCGTGAATAACTATCATATCTGTCATATCGATCTTCGCGGTCTCGGTAGTCACTCCGGCTATATCGATCATCGCTGTAGCTGTATCGGTCACTATGGCGATCACTATAGCGATCACTGTAACGATCACTATAACGATCGCTATAACGATCACTATAACGATCACTGTATCGGTCACTATGGCGATCATAACGGTCACCATAACGACCATAATCATAGCTCCCTCGATCATGTCCTCGATCATATCGACTAGAATGCTCATATCGTCTATCTCGACTACGCAAGACAAAAATAGAAATATATATAATTCGTACTTACATTTTAGCATATAACATGTATACATGTAACCGTTCAAGTGATATTAAAAACTTCGACCAAACACTCCTTAATTATAAACTAACGAATAGGAGTACTGACCCTCCACGTGAGTAGTTGTCACGGTAACGGGAACTGCCCCCTCCTCCACCTCGTCCATAGCCATGTCCTTTTGTCCGAGAAACCTGTAAACGAAATAAACGTTTGAAGTCAAAACAGTTCAATTCAAACGATTTCGATGGACTTCGGCTTTTGGGGGAAAGAAATAATTTTTATACAAATAATTAGAGACGATACATAAGAATATATAGAACGAGTCGAACGATACTAAACCTGGACTTGAATGTGAGACCCCATGAATTCCGAATCGTCAAGAGCTTTCAGTGCAGCATTAGCATCTTCGGACTTTCTGAAATGCTGTGAGAAAGTTCGAAAAGTGATGTGTCGATTTGAGCGCGGGATATCAACTTACAACGAAACCGAATCCACGTAGAACAGCTACCTCATCTATTTGTCCAAAGTTCTCGAACAATTCTCTGACGTGTTTGACAGTAGCTGATTCCGAGAGATTGCCAACGTACAGTTTGGTAGCCATTTTTGAAGTAATGCAGTACATAAATTCCGTATAATTCCGTAAATTAAGTAACATGTGATCAAGAATTCGATTTGAGAATATAACAAAAATTATGAGAATGAAAAAAAAAGAATTAATTATTATTTCACAAAGGCTGTAAATACACAAGCAGTGCATAAATTATATAAGTTCTTTCTGGAGCATGCCAAAGTTGTTGTAATGGCTTCTCAAATCCATTTGGTTTCTCCACATTATATGAACCAGGTTGTACAAACACCTAAAGAAAATAAGCATGCTTTATAAACTGCATTGAAACAAGCATAAAATATTTAATACTACTATAATATGTGTATATGTACATGACAGAATCCTGCAGTACTAGTTCAGCATATGAGTACTACAGTATTACATTTATTATGATAATACATGAGCTAGATTTATTAGTAGTCAATCACAGCACTTATTCTATTATCTCAATAATATTTTAAGCGTAAAGGACTTACTTGAAATGCTACATTGATTCTAAAGTCCATTCTCTCCACTTCATCATGATAACTATATAGAAACAGAAAACATTTTTTTAATTTTAATTTTTGACAGGAGTGTTCCTGTGGCTGGTCTACTAGGGAGTGTCCCTTCAGCCTGTGGCTGATCTACTAGGGAGTCCTGTATGGGCCACAATACACAAATTCTAACAACAATAATGAAAGCACATACAGATACAAAAATAATAATATAATTTTAAACACTGTGGACCTTCAAGTAGATCATAAAAGTTTTAATATTCTTTGTATTTCTCAAACACTCTGGCAGACAGACATGTAAAATACACCCACACGATTAATTAATATTAAACCCAGCATCTGGGAGATGAGACAGACAGATAAACAGAGCAGGAGATAGCCATGGCATGCAGACAGACAGACAGACAACATGCAGACAAGCATACAGACAGACGACATACAGACAGACAAGCAGACAGACAGACAACATGCAGACAAACAAGCAGGCTGCAGACAGACTTCAATATCTTACAGTTCAGGTTTAATATTAGAGGTCAGTTTAGCCCATTTGATATCAGGACTGATTAGAGTATCATTATCTTGTGTCCGATGAATTAGACGTCCTGTTCTAATGATACCAGCTACTTGAGTCGCTGGTACACTAGAAAATGCCACATGCCAGTTGGAACAGAACTTCTGAGATAAAGAATGAGTTTGAGACCTATTGATATAAATAAAATATGTAAGTGAATAAAGAACTTGAATTTGAAACTCTTGAACTAAGACTGAATTATAAATAATGGAATAGGTTTCAGGCTTTAGTTATAGTCTGTAATAGTGTTACTAATAAAGCACTCTCAGATCTAGAATCATAGGCTCAAATCCAAGCTAGCAAGCACAGTACAGGAATGAGTCCATCATTTAGCAAGAAGGATGTATTGTGTCCTTATAAGGACATTCAGGATATAACTTCAGGAACATGTACATGTACATGTACATTATAATGTAAACAAACATGTCTTCAATGACAGAACTTCACTGCTAACATTATGGGAAATTATCTTCTTTCTACAAAATATAGCTATGTAATTTGTCTTGCCTTAATATGAATTGGCACCATCCAATAGGTAGAGTATATTGGTGTGGTGGGGAACCAGACACAGACACAACTGGTTTACCAGCTGCACAAGTACAGCAATAACAATGGAATTGTAGAGGAGATAATGCCGATAGAGAACTTCGTTGTAATAACAGTTCTTTATATCGAGTACATACACCACTATAAGTACATGTAGGTAGAAGGAACTTTCGTGGGATAGGTTGGGGTACCTCCCCCTTGGTTGAGCAATTTTGAAGCTCATCAGCAAGACGACTTGCTCGAATAGTTTCGTGTCTAAGAGCAGAATCCACAGCTAAAGCAGCTGTTCTTTCATCACTTGTAGTTGAGCTAGTTTCAAAATTATGGAATTGTTGAGGTGGTCCACCCATTTCGTAAACTTTATCCAATATGAACTGCAACGTACCAACATCTTCTAACATTGCTCTAGTGACACCTGCTTGTTCAAACAAGTACTGCCATTCTGGAGAGAGATTGTATACCTATACATCGAGAAGAGATGGGATGAACTTGGAGAGCAGTGCATTGATAGAGCATGCTATTTGGATTACAATTGTAAGTACTAAGGCATGTTGATACAGTACATATAAGGATACACATTCCTAACTTGTTAAATCAACTTAAACAGGAACTATATCATTATACATACCACAAATGATATATTCCATATAAAGTTTGATTCTAAAATGCAATAATAGTAAATGATGAAAGCAAGGCTCTCAACACTTAGTAATTACAAAATCTAAAACTCGATCACTACTTCAAACTATTTCTTAATAATGCATAAATTTAGTTACTAAAAAAGTCATTATTATAACACACTAAAATCATCACAAAGGACAAACAAGATGGCTGCTATATAATACAAGTACAAAGTACAAATTATGTATTTAACAGCTGAATAACCAAGAATGTTATTACAGATGTGTCATTAAATATTTGGTTGGCTAAGACAGACAAATTACAAGACGTACATCAAAATCTTCTGCTTTTGCAGGATATTTCATTCTGCAGAAAGAAACCATCACCATTATTTCTATGACAAAGTATTCTCACTCACTCTGTGGGACTCTCTCGTTCAATGGCGTCTGTTCGAGGAGGGCTGGTAGAAGAGTGGGTTCTGACTCGTAACTTTATTGCTCGTTCTTGTTGGAGCTGTATGATACGATCAACATGTCTCAAAAACATGTCCCTTTCTGGTTCATCTCTGAATCCGATACATGTAATCCCATGCTATTTAAGGGTGTGGTAAAAAAAAGGTGTGTTAATAGTATTTAGACAATAATAATAGAATTATATATAGTAATTAAATAATATTGATATTTAAGGCTAACGCAAAATTCAAACAATTATAATACCCAGGTGTTACTTTAGCTTACAAATAACATGTTTTCATTAGAGTTGCCATTTTATATGAACATAATGTCATATACCTAATACTAATATTAGCATATAGAGTAATACTATTCTAGGGTGTGTGTTGGACATATATGGTTGCTAGCTGTGGGACACTTGTATGTCTTAATATTATTATGTTTGTGGTCTTGATTAGGTGAGGCAAGACATCACATTAGGGATTTGTTTATTGGCTATGTAAGGCATTAGTCATCTTGTAGTTGTCTCTTATTATAACGTACTATGCTCCCTCTAGACTTAACATATCATTGTATTAGCGTTGTAGTGTGTCAACATCTATCATTAAGTATGCACTGAGTTGGGATATTAGGGTCAATATTATGTTTTGTGCCAAGACTAAGTGTTATGATTTGTTTTATCATCTCTCCCTCTTCTTTGGTTATTATTATGACCAGCTGCTAGTCAAACTATCTCCATTATTCTCCACCATATCACTATCGAATTGTCTCACACATTTTCTTTTACTAGACAGTAGTCATTTAGTCTGTCTTTAGTCTTACCTCAGAAAGAAATGTAAGCACTAATTCTGAAGGCAAATCATATTCAAAGTGTTTAGTGATCTTCTTCTCTCCAATCATTTCTCGATTCTATTGTTAAATATAACAATTACAATTATAAAATACATGTTAATAACACCTTATCAACTTACTGTAGTATCAATAGTACGAATAAAGAACGATCTCTGTTGGTTGTCCTTAACAACACAGACAAGATAACTTTGTCCTGATGAGAGCAGCTGTCCATCAAATTGCAGTTGACTATGAATCACAACTAAAACCTAAAAGGATAACAAAGTAATTAGAGTTTTAACGAAAGGGTTATTAAACTAACTTACTGAACAATGAGAACCAAAAACGGAGGCAAATAAATCTGTTAATATATCGCAATCTTCACTGCTTTCTCTTTTTTTGCGTACACCTGTAAAAAGGAAGTGTTTGTTAAATAAACTATAATTTGTTTAAATGTAGTACCATTAAATGGATTTAGTAGCAAAGCTGTACTGCCATCATCACAGATAATAGGCTCTTGAAGGAGAACTTCATCACCTGCAACACGAAGTTCATGGGACATACTGAAAAGAACCAGTTCTTCTAAACTGGTGAACCTTTCATCACCACTTTCACCATTACTGTCAAGATAATATTCTCCGGCCTACAAGCAAATAGAAAGTTTTTCATCAAAAAAGTTGAATACTCTTCAGTTACTAACTTCATGAAATATCAGCACATGATATAGTTTCCCGCCATATCTAAATTACACAGAGAGAGAGATAGAATTACAAACTCATCTTTTAATGCTAGAGTACCTTATTGATAAAACAAAGCTCCCAGGTTGGCTCTGACTATCACGAATGAGGAAGCAACCATCACCTCTTGCTTTGCTAAGAATTGCATTAGCTTTTCTGCTGGAAATAAGTCCGTGGTAGTAGCTCATCCTCGATAGGAAACAATATAGTAAACACTTCAGCTTTTGAAAAGTTTACTTAACGTTTTGTCAATTATATATTGTCGTTCGTGGTCGCGGTAAATTACGTAAACGTGATTGGCCCCCATTAATTGCTGAGTTCGCGACTTGGAGCAAATAGGGATGGGCTGGGGGAGAGGAAAATGCCCAACACTGAATAACTGCTAATCAGCGAAGAAGCCAGCTAAGGGACATACTGTCCTTTAGTGTTCACACCTTAACTCACTTCACACTTACTTCAGATCTAAGATAAACAAGATATGGGTTCTGGAGCCAGTACAAACCGGGTTAACGTTCAGGTTGCAGTTCGAGAGCAAGGTACACAGACTGAGAATTTAAATGAAGACTTGGTCCCAGTTTCATCCAAAGGTAATAGCACTAATGTAGGATTGAAGTTATGGAGTTATAGATAGGTTTAGAAATATTTCAATTTTTAAGAAGTATGTCTATTGTATTAGGGATTGTAGATGTTCTAAAAATAGACACATTTTGATACTATTTATAGAACTATATTTTATATGAAAAATAAACCTAACAATTATATCTTAATTGTATTAATATACCAGTTCTTCTCTCTTAGTTTCCATAGAAACATTGCATTTACGAGATCATTCCAATTTTAAAAAATTAACAATAATTCATTTCAATGATGTCTATAATATTGAGCCTAGAGACAAAGATCCAGTGGGCGGTGCAGCTCGATTCAAGACAGCCATCGATGATTTTTTAAATGATAGACCTCTGGTATTATTTAGTGGTGATGCATTAGCACCTTCAAACAGTGAGGAAGACTCTATTATTTTATTATAACGATTAGTTATTTTATTTCTTTATTTTTAGTGAGTGTCGTGACACTAGGAAAACAGATGGTACCAGTATTAAATTCCCTCCACATACAAGCAGCTGTTTATGGTAACCATGACTTTGGTAAGTCCTTAAAGAGAGTGTTAATTTTGCACTGCAAATTGTATTATATTCTCTCCCAAATATTTAGTCCACTAACAGCATATTCCAGAATAGTCCATAATAACATACCCAGCATGGATGCTATCATACCAGTCTTCATAACCCAAACAATATGAGAATGCAACGTCCAAGCCTCACACCATCTGGTTATAAATATGACTACAATATAACTAGTACCTTGTGGCTTAACTGGGATTGAACTTAGGATCTTTTAAACTATAGTCAGACACTCTATCATCTGAGCTACTCTAGCCCAGATAATGGTTACAATATAACTAGTACCTTGTGGCTTAACTGGGATTGAACTTAGGATCTTTTAAACTATAGTCAGACACTCTATCATCTGAGCTACTCTAGCCCAGATAATGGTTACAATATAACTAGTACCTTGTGGCTTAACTGGGATTGAACTTAGGATCTTTTAAACTATAGTCAGACACTCTATCATCTGAGCTACTCTAGCCCAGATAATGGTCTTGTAACATTGTTCTTATCTGTGCCTTTCACTAGTCCATATTACCAATACTAATATAGAAACAATATTACAATAATACATAAATCTTATAGTACTATAATATAAGAAATAACATTATATTACAATTTATAGTACATAATCCCATTATTAGTCATGTTAGTCAATGAGGCATTAATATATATATATATATAATAATTAATAGTTCGGTTTATTAGTATTTTTCTTTTGATTAGATTTTGGTGTGGACCATTTGGTTGAAATAGCAAGTGAAACTAACTTTCCATGGCTTATGACTAATGTCCTCAATAAATATACTAACAAACCATTAGCTGAAGGAAAGGAATATTTAATATTAGAATGGGAAAATGTTAAGGCAAGCGACACTATTACCATATATGACTTATAATTCTCTAGTGTCATGTGACACCCTTACCATGTATGGCTTAAAAATCTCTAGTATCATGTGACCTATACAATATCTCGGGTTTTTCTTCCAAAATGGTTAAAATCTAGTTATCTATTATGACTGTTATTTTAAGATGAAGGGGATATGACATTAAAAGAATTTAACACATTTACAAAATTTACCAAATTCCCAAATTAAACTATAGTCATTAGGCACTACTTGCTGCCACACTTACAACTTTAGTTGTGTAACACTATTACCAAATATGGGTTATAAATCTCTAGTGTCACATGAGCCATTACCATATATGACGTAAATCTCTGACACTATGGTTAATAGGACATGATTTCATGATCATTAGTTATAATAACATTTAAAACACAGCTTAACCACTGACATTGTGGTTTTTAATGACATCATATCCTGTCACATGACTACAATGTAGTAAACATCAGATTAATAATGTACATTTAGATTGGATTATTGGGACTTGTTGAGGAGGAGTGGCTTGCTACCTTGGCAACGCTAACAATGGATGATGTTATCTATACAGATTACGTGGAGTCTGCTAAACACCACATACCAATCCTAAAAGAACAGGTGAGTCTTGTCATCATATCTTTCATTGGATTTTAAGTAGACACGTATAATAATACATAAATAAATGATCTGTGAGTATAACCCTCTCATTGAGACAGTTAATTACATCCAATGACATCCAGATTGATGCAGCTGTCATTATGATCAATCTTATGTTATTTCCTCCATAAGTTCCAATAAGCATGTATGACTAATTCTCTATTATAAGGACATGTCTAATTAATTTGGACAATTAATCGGAGATCCGTTCCAATGTTGTTCACATTGAGAGCCTTAATAAGGAGTTAAAATGCAAACCACGCCCATATAAGGCTGTAACTCAAGTTTGATCATGATCTGCATGATCAATTAACCAATTATTTCTTACAGCTGCATTATTTAATAAAGTGCACATTGTGTAATTAATTAGATAATTAAATATTCTCTTAATTATCATTTGTTATTATAGGGTTGTGAACTCATTATTGCATTAACACATATGAGATTACCCAATGATAAACGTTTAGCAGAAAATGTCCCAAATATCGATATAATTTTAGGTGGACACGATCACCATTATGAGATATGTAATGTTGATGGTATACAAATTCTGAAGAGCGGCTCTGATTTTAGAGACTTTTCTCACTTGACCGTCATATTAGAAGAAGATAGTAACAGACCACAAGTATCAATAGAAAGACATACTATTACTAGAAATATTCAAGAGGTATGTATGTAGTATATGGTTTATAAAATATAGTTCAAATTATTACCACTATAGAGGTAATACTAATATTAATTAACATTTATAATGAACCTCTTAAAGAGGATGTCCCTGCATTATTGACAATATAATTATATTCATAGCCTCTAAACAAGGGACACTCCCTTTAACCGTGACAACTAGATTTGATCTGATAATGTTTCATTGTGCAACTTAATAAACGATTGTTATATTCTATTGATAGGAGTTGCTATGTATGTTTACTAACATTACTAAGTACTATGAATATATTATGACTAACCTACTAAATAAACGTTCTTATAAACATCTTTATTATGTAACTTGCTATTCAACATGTCTGCCTTCCTGTCTATAGGATGAAGAGGTTCGTAACATAGTGGAGGAGTACATGCAGTCTGTTGTGGAGGGGCTAGAGGAGGAAATAGGAACAATTAAATGTTCATTGGATGGTCGTTTTAAATCTGTACGTACACAAGAGACTAACCTTGGCAACCTGGTCACTGATATTATGTGTGTATCAACTCGAGCAGATTGTGCTTTATTGAATTCAGGGACCCTCAGATCTGATACCGTTCATGAGTCTGGAGCTTTTAAACTGAAGGTTTGAATTATTGTAACGTATATGAGTCATTACGATGCATTGTGATGTAATAAGTCTGACAGATGAAATGTGATGCATTATGATGTAGGATGACTTATCATGATGTATTGTGATGTAATGACTCGTCATGATAATATTAAAGCAACAAGATGTAATATTACTAAATGTGATGCAATGTATAATATGATGTATAACTCAATGATGTAATATGACACAATATGAGGTCATGTGATGTCATTTATGTAGGATCTCATGGCAATCTTACCAATGGTAGATTCATTAGTAGTTCTTGAAATAACTGGAAAACAATTACTAGAAGCGTTGGAAAATGGAGTAAGTCAGTATCCAAAATTAGAGGGTCGGTTCCCTCAAGTATCTGGACTGATATTTACATTTGATTCAACACAACCATCAGGAGAGAGAGTATTATCTGATACTGTCAAAATTAAAGGGGAATCACTTGATGTTGAAAAGGTACAGACTGATCCTTTGTTGATAAAACCACTTCCACTTAAATGCCCACATATATATGTATATGTCCATTAAACTATTAATATGTCCATTGAAATATTTATATATCCATTAAACTATTTATATATCCATTAAACTATTAATATGTCCATTGAACTATTTATATATCCATTAAACTATTTATATATCCATTGAACTATTTATATGTCCATTACACTATTTATATATCCATTAAACTATTTATATATCCATTGAACTATTTATATGTCCATTACACTATTTATATATCCATTAAACTATTAATATGTCCATCAAACTATTAATATGCCATTAACATATTAATATGCCATTAAACTATTAATATGTCCATTAAACTATTAATATGTCCATTAACTATATATATGTCCATTGATTAAACTTGACTATTACTATCCATGCATCCATTGTGCTTTGTATTCATCCATTTTGTAGAAATATAAATTATGTACAAAGAGTTATTTAGCAGATGGTAAAGATGGCTACGATGTATTCAAGGACCTACCAGTGTTAGTAAGTCTCACTTCTTTAACAATCCTTGTGTCTAATAAATATAAGGCAAGCACTTGAGTAAGTGTTTGTGTTTATAAGGAGCACAATTTTAGAAGTGGTTAAAATGTTTGTTATAGTGATTGCCGATAATTATTTGTGTCTTCAGGGTTAAGATTTAGTATTGGACTTTTCCAATGTAACTTGTTTAATTTTATAAGTGTTTATAAAATTATAATTTCATCAAATTACTATCGTTGTGGCTAAGTCATTAAATTTAGTAGGTTTGTTGTGACATTTTGTATAAATCTATTATAAATTTGACAATACAATCTTTTATTTTATTATATTAGGTCAATGTTGAAGAGGGTCCAGTACTAACAACTATAGTAAGAAATTATTTCACAGCTCAAAATCATCTCAGTAGTGGTTTTGGCAGTGTCACAAGTATACAGTCTACTATGTAAGTACTATGATATCATGTGACAACAATGACATCTGACATCATAGTCATGTGATACTCATGTGATATGTATTGTGTTTTCTGTTACAGTGCAGCACTGGCTGCTAATTCGGCTGACGGTATTGATCCTCAAGTAGAAGGAAGAATCGTCATCTCCACTTAATACATTAAACATATTACTATATATTGTGTGCAATATAATTTCAATATCTTATTTCTTCAAAGTAATCACAGGTTTATTAAATTTATTTGAAATAAAATTCAAAATATTTCAGACCCATTCCCAATCTTCCTGGGCCCATTCTGGAACCTCAGTACTAAATTCCCAGTCCTCACCTTGATATTTCAAAGCATGAAGATACATCACGAGATCGTTAGGGGTTGGGTCAGAATGATAGGTGTGACATTCTGTACAATCAGGATCTGTTGGAACAGTGGGTAGAGTGTCATCTTGTCCAAAAGGTGGCTTAGTACATTGTTCATTAATTTGGTCTAATACAGGAGGTTCCCCTTCCTTGCTTACTTCCTTCTTTGGGTCATCACCCATTCTATCATATTCTTCCTTCTCAATGTTTATTTCTTTTTCCTTTCTTATTTCATTGGGAATGTCACCTTTGTCTACAATACCTCTGTCAGTTTCTACAGTATCCCTGTCAGTTTGACTAGGTGCATTACTTTTGTCTGTAGTGCCCACATCAGGTTCACCATATCGAGTCTTTGTTATGTCTGATAATACCTACGTGTAATATAGGTATTATACATGTACATGTAATGTAGTATTATACATGTACATGTAATGTAGTATTATATGTGTAATATATTATTATATATGTACATGTAATGTAGTTATTATACATGTACATGTAATGTAGTATTATACATGTGCATGTAATGTAGTATTATACATGTACACGTAATGTAGTATTATATGTGTAATGTATTATTATATATGTACACGTAATGTAGTTATTATACATGTACATGTAATGTAGTATTATACATGTACATGTAATATAGTATTATACATGTACATGTAATGTAGTTGTTATAAGATTGTATTGAGTACTTATATTGAAAGTAATGAAGTGTTCATAGAAAATAGCCAATTAATATATTAAATTATTTTATAATGATTCTACAATTTACAAACTGGCATTGTGACAACATCAACTTGTATATCATTAAATTGTTAAATCAAGACTTCCCCCAAAAAATCATTAAACTTTAAACTCTGGAGTGTAAATCTAGCAAGTAGCCAATTTAGTTTATACAGTTAGTACTCAATACAAGTATTCCTTGGTCACTCAACTATAACTCTAGTTCACTGCCTTTTCATAGCATTAGAGTACCAAGTTAAATATATAGTTATTATATAGTGCATTTCTGAGCTAAATCAATTGGTATAAGTACTGTGTGTATAGCTTGTAAAACAACAAAGTTATTAATACATTATCATCAACATTATTTAGTGTTAGTCCGATACTATTAGTGTTACTATGTATTACCGTATTAATATCTTTGATACCTTGTCCCTTAGCCCCTCTCTCTTCTCCCCATGCTGGGTGGTTATAAAGGGGATCGTTGAGTATAGGAAAACCTGACAGAGACATTGTAACAAGAGAGATGTGTGTTTGTGATAAGAAGGACATTGTTCACTTACCTAACCACTGAAGGTGGACACGAATTTGGTGCATTCGACCTGTCTTTGGATAACCTGAGAGAGAACAAGTGTTGGCATGAGAGAATATAGTGTTGTTGATTGTATGAGAATATAGGAAACAGTAAACTGTCACATGTAATTCTATTTTAGTACAATTTTCTCTCTCTCTCTCTCTCTCTCTCTCTCCCTCCCTCCCTCCCTCCCTCCCTCCCTCCCTCCCTCCCTCCCTCCCTCCCTCCCTCCCTCCCTCCCTCCCTCCCTCTCTCTCTCTCTCTCTCTCTCTCTCTCTCTCTCTCTCTCTCTCTCTCTCTCTCTCTCTCTCTTACATTTTATCAAACTACTTTCACTATTTGAGGAGACACAAGTAAAACTTGTAGAACATGGTTTCCCAGATGGATCAACACAGCACACACCCATTGTATGAGATACCACTAAAATAGGTTCATTACATTCAATGGTATCCCTAAATGGATAAATGGATAGAAATGAATGAATGAATGACAATGGTTGATTGATAGATGGATGGATGAATGAATGGATGGATGGATGGATGAATGGATGGATGAATGAATGACAATGGATTGATTGATAGATGGATGGATGAATGAATGGATGAATGAATGGATGGATGAATGAATGGATGGATGGATGGATGAATGAATGGATGGATGGATAAATGAATGGATGGATGGATGAATGAATGGATGGATGGATGGATGGATGGATGAATGTTTGAATGAACAAACGAATAAATGAATGAATGACAATGGATTGATTGACATATGGATGGATGAAGGGGATGCAGACAGCTGGAAAAATAGCTGATAAATAAATAAACAATAAAACAGTCTGCCAATGAGGACATAAACTGTTTTCTGTTTCCTTGTTATTTTTCTTATGAGTTTGGGAACCAATTGACCTCCCACGTTATAAGAACTGATTATAACTTCCTCCCACGTGTACTCAGACCACATGTTATTATTGTTGTCATCACAACACTTTCTTTTAAATTATTAGTTTTAATTACAATAACAGTATTATTAATTGACAATCCATTAAAAATAATAATATAATTATAGTATGTAATTAATATTTATTGAGTATCTATATAGATTGTAATCCAAGAAATATTTGGATCCATTACAGAAACTGTTATAGATCTTAATGGTTTCTATAAGTATCTTTAACAATTTGTAATGGTCTGTAATAGTTTCTATATCAGTTCTATAATGGACCTTCTAATAGACGTTAATGGTTACTAATATTTTCATTTCATGGATTATTGATGGATGGATGGATAGATAGATGACTGAATGGATCACAATGTATTGTTCCTTACTTTGGGAATTGACCTTTGACCTTAGCTATGTAGACTTTCTGTACTTTTCTTTCTCTTATTTGTTTCTCCATTTGTTGTGCTTTTGATAAACTTTTACTAAATATAAGTAAACCAGATGTAAGACGATCTAATCTGTGTATAGCTGGAGAGAGAGAGAGAGAGAGAGAGAGAGAGAGTGAGAGAGATTAGTTGAATGGATGGATTCCTGAATAAGTGATGGATAAATGAATACATTGATGTGTGAACAGTTAAATGGAGAGGTTGATGAATTGTTAAACATTTAAATTAAATGAATTAATGAACACCTGTAATATACTTACTAAACAAATTTTTTAGTCCATATTCTTTACCTAGTATAAACATAACACTATTATGTCTGTACCGACCACATGGATGTACCTATATAATGAGACAGCCCCTATAATTATAGCATTAATAACTATTATAACATACTGTTATAGAAGATGGTTTATCTATTACAACCAGCTGGTCATCACAATGTATGATCTTAAGAGGTTTAGCTGTAACAGGTGGTTCATGACGATGAACTTTATGTGTCACTACATCATTGTTTTGTATCACTGTTGCCATGGTAGCAGTCTTTCCATTAACTGAGGGATGATAATAAGACTCTAGTGATTAAATTCATGTACCACTTACCAGTTACTTTGCCTGACTTGATTGCTTTCTCCTAAGTAATTTAAATAAAACATTTTGTCAGTCTATCTGTTATATATCATTGTCTTATCAGTTCATCTATCGGTCCATTTATCTATCCATCCACCCACCTGATAGATTGATGAATGGACAGATAGATAGATGAGTATTATATTCAAATAATTACTCCTATAATTGTATACTTTATATATGTAGAATTAATTTAATCAAATATAATAATAGTAGTATGATTATTTCAATTTTATTATAGGAGTATAATGCTTGAATTACTAAGAGTAGAACAAAGGGCATTATATAAATATTTTAAATGTAATGCAACATTTTAGAGCAGTAATGCTAATGTCACTTAACAAGGACCTATATAGCTAACTTCATAAAAAAATTCAAGTGATTTTGTGACGTGGACCAAATTCTCAATTTTTGGCTCGAGACTATGGACTATAGTCTCAAATTTTAAACTTGGACCAGTGCGAACCAAAAATGGCCTAAAATGATAGCTCTTCAATTTTTTTGTAAAGTTAGCAATATAGGTCCTTGTTAAGTAGAGTAATTAGTTTTGATTAACTAAAAAGTTTTATTAATTTTGCTTAGATATTACTAATTATTACTATAGTAATGTTGCTATGGCAATGGTTACAATGGCAATAATGTCTGTCCATTCATCTATCCATCCATCCACATACATAATATTCTGGAGTCTCGCTTTTAAATTCTTCACAAAACACATCGTATACTTTCTTCTCAACCCATCTTCCTTTGGCATGAGTTACAAAAGTAAAATAATATGGAATGACACAACGAAGACCTACAATCAATACCAAGTCACATGACAATCAATTTGATCACGTGATACATGCATTTAGTCATGTCATATGTATAATACAAACCATTCTTGAAGTAATATGAGGTTTCATTAAACATTTCGTCAGATATTTTGCGAGTATCATTTTCTGTTCGTCTTTTCTTTGTTTTTGGCAACAAAGCAACAACTTCTGTATCATCACGTGAATGGTTGTCATAGTTACTGACCCTCTTTCTTCCACTACTGGTATCTTCCTCTTCCATTATGAACAATCATGAATAAACTCAATATATAATTAATTATTCATGACAGTCTAATAATAATAATAATTACCACACCCACAATATATTGTTAATATTTATTGCAATATTCAAACATTGTTATCTTCACTAACAAACAACAGAGAAAATAACAAAATTAATATTATGTTTTCTAGTGTACAGTTTATTCTCAAACTATTTATTAATTTGATTTATCTTTAAGTACAGGATCAGAGATTAAAGTATTCTTCTTTGATTTTTTATCTTTGACATTTAAAAGTCGTACTAAAATAACAAAGTGAGAGAGATGAAGGAGAAGAGAGCTAACAAAAGTAGCAGGATACACATTCCAACAATATTCTATCAACAGGAGCAACATCATACTGCAATAAAACATCAAATAATAAATGTACTATATATTATTAATATGAGTTACCTGATAATAATATTTAGCTGTGACCAGTATATTAGGAGTGGTAGTGTATAAAAGTACCACACATAGAATTGATAGTGAAGGGATCGCGCAAAATACATACCAACAAAATTACTAGTGAACAAAATATAAACTATTTCTATAGAATGGAAAAAATTAAAATAGGAATTAATGAACTAATGAATGGATAGACAGATAAAGTTACCCTGAGGATCTAACATAACATTTCGCTTCCACTGAAATAAGTCAGTGAAAGCTGTTGACCTATGAGGACAAGATGTCAAAGGTTACTTTGTTTTCAACTAACTTACTTCATCCATTTTGTTTTTATAAATATCAGTAACATAGTCACATGACCACATAATAATATAATATGAAATGGGCGTGATAAAAATATATACTCAGGTAGAAATTTCCATATTACTGTCCATTTATAAAGAAAGACACGACTCATGTCAAATGATCTTGTAATATATGACATAGGGTATGTTATTAGAAATGGAAGACCAAGAATGACCTGAAAATTATAAGTAGTATATGTCCATTCATCATCCGTCCATCCATCCATCCATCCATCCATCCATCTATCCATACCTGTATTACAGCACAAATTGACACTTTTTCTATTGTACCTTTCAAACCAAATCTTTTTAAAAGTAAAATAGCCGGTCCCGGACTATATAGTAGAATATTCATCTTCACACTGACAGCTAAACTATTAAAAGAAGACAATATTGATAATAAATTCATAACATTTAATGTCTAGTTATTACAATAATGATGATGTAATGTACATTGATACTAATAATAGTATCATATTATTAACGTATATCATTGACGAAAACTATATTTCAAAGAATGTTGCAAAAGAAATATTTACATTAAACTGTTTTATACAAAATCCTAAAGTCAATTTAACTTTAAAATACAGTCAACAATGAAAATAGAAATGTTACCAACAATGTCCATGAAAACAATTACTAAATACTACTGTTAGTGAAGGTCTCTGTTGTTGTTGTTCATATATATCATACAGAGGTTTAGTATGTTTAATGACAATGCATTGAAGTGAAGGATGTTGTAAAACAATATTCCAAAAGTGTTCTATTACTCTTGTTGAGTCAGGACTATAATGAAAACTTGGTAGTGGATCAGTCACTATATCTTCTGGATCACGTTGTTGATTTAACTTAATGTCTACACACAATATTCTAAGATATTTCATAGTTGTGTGTCTTTGTAACATGTCAGCGATAAGACTTAATCCTTGATGATAAAATAAATGTATCAATTTTTTCTTCTTCTCCAAATCACTAAGGTAAATAACATCAAAATGATCTAGTGTGAAGTACACACGAAATGTTGTGAGCTTGTTCTTGTGAGAAATAATATTAAAGAAAGCTTCTACCTCTTTATGATTGATATCTGACAATGTAATGGGAACACCCAATCTCTGCAGACTGGTATTGTATGAGACACCAGTTGTTAAGAACGAGAGGTAAGTACTGGAAATGACTTCATGATCTGATCGACCTATTTTAAGATATTCTAATGTTTTATTCTGTGTTAGCATATCTTGTAAACTAGAACACACTGACATATCATCATTAAGAAGACTATTTGATGTCACTCTCAGAACTTTAAGAGTACTATTACTCTGAAGACAATTAAATAGTTCAATTGTTTCCTCAGTTGTTTTGAGTGATATTTTAAGATGTTGTAAATTGGGATGAGAATCAGATATAGGAGGTAATGGATATGGTCTATATAGTTCAAGGCAATGTAATCCTTTGATATCTTGAAGCAGAGATGTCAATTGATCATGATCATAATTACGAATTAACAGATCAGTGATTGGTGTGACTTGAAGTGCGTAGAGGGTGTGGTCACCATTTAGTAAGCATTCAAATGCTTTAACATCTACTGGATATTCTTGTTCCTCTGGATAATAATACCATTTAAGTGAAAAATTTTGAACTGACTTATTTCTGGTTAATCCATTAATCACACGGTTGATTACAGGAATAGGTGGAGATGGTATACTGTTTCGAACATGAACGACAACAGCTATTTCCTGTAGTTTAGTATTATTTTGTAAACTCTGTTCCAATTCAGATAAAATTGTCTCTATCTGTGAGAACAGTGTACAATCCTTCAGATTAAAATCCGTATTATTAAACTCTATATGTAGTGTCTTGAGACTTTGTAGTTTTGTTAATTGTAATAATGTGAGAGAAACATCAAGTACATCCTGTGTTGATCTAATGAAATCCATATCAATATCACATTCTTCAAGACTGTGATAAAATGAAGACAAAAGTGTTTCTTTGCCACATATTTGACTTTGGTCATAATCTTGGAACCTCAATCTCATATGCATCCTAAGTCTTTTACATCGAATGTTGCTAGTTAATGTTTCAGTTGTAAAGAGTTGGATGTTAGTTAGTACATCAGTTGTAGAGAGTTGGTTTTCCAGAATCAAATAATTCCATGTTACATTAGAATTATTTAGAAAGAAGCAAACACATAGCATGTCAAAATGTGTTCCACCAAAACTAAGTGACTGACACTTCAAAGCAATATTATGAGACAATAATTGACATAAATTTGTATTCTGTGACTCATATAAAAGATAGAGAAGATGAATATCAGATAGTAGATAGTATATTTCAAATAGTGGCTCCCCTTTAAGATGTTGTACACTGAAGAATTCTTTATAGCTTTCATGTTCAAGGTGAGTTAGCCCTGCTACAAACCTCAGACACATTCTAAAATGATCATCATTATAATGGTCTGCAAACATTTCTTCTGTTTTCTCATTATAATTGGTAATCCACCAAGCTGCTAGAAACTCCTGGATAGTAAAGTGAAGGAATTGATAGCTTTCTTCATCATATAGAGTAAATGTTGTGATTAGTCCAAGATAGTCTTCTTTAACTGATTGATCAAAAAATTCATAAAGTTGAGATGAAGAAAATGTAATTTTTGGATTATTTTCTTTCAAATTTATGTAAGCAAACTCACAAAGCTCTTCGAATGATTCTTCTAAGATTGATGGTAAGTGATGTAGGTAGCGTAATTGCTTAGGTTCAATATTGTGATTAGTCTTACGTTTGACATGTCTTCTGATAGTTTGTAGGATAAAACTCTCATACAACTGTGTAAGTGTTGTTGGTAACTCTCCTTTTGTTTTATGATAAACTAAGATAATTATGGAACAGATTAGTGGTATATAACACAATGAATGAACATCATCTCGTATTTCAAGATCTTTAATGAGTTTCTCTCCTAGGTGGGGTTCTTCTTTAAGCGTTTCTCTAACTACTGTCTTAATTTCTTTCTCCGAAAATCCCATAACTTCAATATGTCTGTTAATTGTAGTAAATTCTAACAATGAAGAAGATGCGTAACTACGAGAGGTAACAATTACTGAACACTTGTATAATTCTTCTCTGCGAATTATTCTAGTTGCTAGTGAAGATTGTCTAAGATCTGGACTTAATTCATCCCAACCATCAAAGATTATTAATAGTCCTTCTCCATGCATTGTGTTCAGCCGTTCAGTCACCATAGCGATCTCATTACATTTATATGTACATTTGAGAAGTTCCTGTAATTCACTTGCTTGAGCCACTTTGCCATTTCTGAGAGGACAGTACAGTACCAAGTCATATTGTCCATGTTTGAGTTCTCCTTTAGCCCACATATTTAACAGTTTACGACAGAGTGTTGTCTTGCCAATACCAGGAGGACCATCAACTACTATTCTAAGGGACTGACCACTATCATTTGGTTTAAGGACATCCTCAATATCTATCATTTTAATTCCAGTAACTTCAGGTATTCTGTCTATTTGTCCTCTTAACATGTACCAAGCTTTCTGTTGTAGAGTTTCAAAATTGTTATCTTTGTTTTGTGCTTTTAGTAGTGCCAGTTTTCCAAAAAAGTTTTCTCCAACTCGTGGTGGCCAGTCAGAAGGGACAATAGGTTGGTGCTTATATCGGTCTATCATAATATTACAGTATCGTTGAAAATCAGAGTCTAATGAACTAACAGGTGTTATTTCATCAACACATTCACCTAAAATAAAAACACATATTGATATACGACATGACAACAAAATCATTACTTCACTTACCTAATTGTTTTAATATATAGCTAGTAATCTCTCTTAGTCTCTGATGTTCTTGACTTCTTAATACATCACAAATGTTTACTAGATACTGGTGTGGGTTGCTATGTGCTCGAAGCTGTCTTTGTAATTCATCAACCAACTTGCTAGATTTTTTATACTCATCTTCTCCTGTTATTGACATTATGTTAGTTTTAGTATCAAATGTTATCACTCCTTTAGCATACAGTACATTAGTTAAACTGGTAAGGATAGGAGTAATGATGCCACTAAGATCGGCAGATAGTGTACGAAATAGTTCACTTGGATCAACTTGATCTATAGTTTACAGATAGTACAAATTACATTTATAAATATTCTCTAATGTTTACCTGTTTTAGGTCCAGGGTTGAGCTCAATATCACCTGATAAAATGAGGAGAAGTAAGAAAGCCAGTACCAAAGAGAAGGTCAAATTATTGCCATTTGATTTCTTTGACCACAACGATTCACTGGTAACTTCTTGTGATAGCTGCTTTTTAGCTTTAGTATATAATATCTGATGACAGCACCATACCCCAATGGTAGCTCTCCATTGAGAGATATCAATCATGATTTAAGAAAAAATGGATGCCAGAATACCCTGCTGCTGTAGTGGGTGGCCAAAATGTTGTGTTATCACGTGACTATAGCACTTATCATAACATCATGGCTTTACATAATTAAACTGGTAATGAATATTGTTTTCTTAAAAAACATATAGAGATGGTGGCTCTATTACACTCTATTACACTCTATTATATTAAATACAATGATCCATAGTACAATAGATGGTCACACTACAAATATTATATAGGTGATCACTATTACCAAAACATGGCAAAATATCTTAAAATTTATTCATAATCTTATTGTTCTATTATATAGGAATAATGGAGACAATAAAGTATGATATTAAATTAATTAGTAATAACTATTATATTATTATTATTACCTGTATATAATACAGCCTGGTGTCCATTTATCTTCAATCATTAATAATACTGCAATATTTAATAGTGTCACAGCTATACCATCATTGAATAATCTTAACATATAAATTGAATGAACACGATAAGCTGTTATACACAGAAATGGTAGGAGAATGACCGGGAACTCCAATATCTATATTTGTTAAGTGAGTGGGTGGAACTCATTAATTAAATGAGTGGGATAGTACCTTAGCTAAGCGGCTGTATAGTCTAAATACTACAGCTAAATTGATGAGATATAAAAGTGCAAAGAGATGTTGAGCTAACACAATATCTTGACCTTTGTCTGTCACAACATAAAGAAGAGAATAAATGTACACAAAACCAAGTGGATAACTAGAGAGAGAGAGAGAGAGATAATAATGTCCACACTCCTGCAATTCTACTTATTACAGACAAGGATTGCTTGTGATCTTACACGAGAGGTCCAGTGTCTCCCTGTAGCTGATAATAATCAGTCGTTCCATTCAGAAATCCCTCCACTTCTTGCATATATGCTTTCCAGTCAATCTCCGTATCTATGGCAATACAGTTACCAGAGCAACAGAATAAGGGTCATCTACATGTAACTTACATGGTATTTTCCATAATATAACTGGAACAAGAATACATTCTGCTAGTAATAAAAGTAATGACACAAGTACATTGTATTTGGGAGACAAAACTAAATGGTACACTTTATATATCATATGTAATACAGCCATTTTAACATACTTATAATGATATTATAATTATAATTATAGCATTAATTACTATTATAACATACTGTTATAGAAGATGGTTTATCTATTACAACCAGCTGGTCATCACAATGTATTATCTTAACAGGTTGAGCTGTAACAGGTGGTTCATGACGATGAACTTTGTGTGTCACTACATCATTGTTTTGTATCACTGTTGCCATGGTAGCAGTCTTTCCATTAACTAAGGGATGATAATAAGACTCTAGTGATTAAATTCATGTACCACTTACCAGTTACTTTGCCTGACTTGATTGCTTTCTCCTAAGTAATTTAAATAAAACATTTTGTCAGTCTATCAGTTATATATCATTGTCTTATCAGTTCATCTATCGGTCCATTTATCTATCCATCCACCCACCTGATAGATTGATGAATGGACAGATAGATAGATGAGTATTATATTCAAATAATTGCTCCTATAATTGTATACTTTATAAATGTAGAATTAATTTAATCGAATATAATAACAGAAGTATGATTATTTCAATTTTATTATAGGAGTATAATGCTTGAATTACTAAGAGTAGAACAAAGGGCATTATATAAACATTTTTAAAAGGATAATACAACATTTTAGAGCAGTAATACTAATGTCACTTAACAAGGACCTATATAGCTAACTTCATAAAAAAATTCAAGTGATTTTGTGACGTGGACCAAATTCTCAATTTTTGGCTTGAGACCATGGACTATAGTCCATGGTCTCAAGCCAAAAATGGCAAAAAAATTAAATTGCTTCAAATTTTTTATGGTGATAGCTATATAGGTCCTTGTTAAGTAGAATAATTGTTTGTGTTTAGAAATGTTGTTAAAGTCAGTAAAAAAACCAAAACAAATTCATTAATTTACATGTACATTTACTAGTAGAAGAAGGGGGATTATATAAATATTTTTAAAAAGATAATGCAACATTTTAGAGCAGTAATACTACTGTCACTTAACAAGGACCTATATAGCTATCATCATAAAAAAATTCAAGTAATTTTGTGACGTGGACCAAATTCTCAAATTTTAAACTTGGACCAGTGCGAACCAAAAATGATAGTTCTTCAGTTTTTTTGTAAAGTTAGCAATATAGGTCCTTGTTAAGTAGAGTAATTACTTTTGATTAACTAAAAAGTTTTATTAATTTTGCTTAGATTTTACTAATTATTACTATGGTAATGTTGCTATGGCAATGGTTATAATGGCAATAGTGTCTGTCCATTCATCTATCTATCCATTCACATACATAATATTCTGGAGTCTTGCTTTTAAATTCTTCACAAAACACATTGTATACTTTCTTCTCAACCCATCTTCCTTTGGCGTGAGTTACAAAAGTAAAATAATATAGAATGACACAACGAAGACCTACAATCAATACCAAGTCACATGACAATCAATTTGATCACGTGATACATGCATTTAGTCATGTGATATGTATAATACAAACCATTCTTGAAGTAATATGAGGTTTCATTAAACATTTCGTCAGATATTTTGCGAGTATCATTTTTTGTTCATCTTTTCTTTGTTTTTGGCAACAAAGCAACAACTTCTGTATCATCACGTGAATGGTTGTCATAGTTACAGACCCTCTTTCTTCCACTACTGGTATCTTCCTCTTCCATTATGAACAATCATGAATAAACTCAATATATAATTAATTATTCATGACAATCTAATAATAATAATAATTACCACACCCACAATATATTGTTAATATTTATTGCAATATTCAAACATTGTTATCTTCACTAACAAACAACAGAGAAAATAACAAAATTAATATTATGTTTTCTAGTGTACAGTTTATTCTCAAACTATTTATTAATTTGATTTATCTTTAAGTACAGGGTCAGAGATTAAAGTATTCTCCTTTGATTTATTATCTTTGACATTTAAAAGTCGTACTAAAATAACAAAGTGAGAGAGATGAAGGAGAAGAGAGCTAACAAAAGTAGCAGGATACACATTCCAACAATATTCTATCAACAGGAGCAACATCATACTGCAATAAAACATCAAATAATAAATATACTATATATTATTAATATGAGTTACCTGATAATAATATTTAGTTGTGACCAGTATACTAGAAGTGGTAGTGTATAAAAGTACCACACATAGAATTGATAGTGAAGGGATCGAGCAAAATACATACCAACAAAATTACTAGTGAACAAAATATAAACTATTTCTATAGAATGGAATAAAATAAAATATGAATTAATGAACTAATGAATGGATAGATAGATAAAGTTACCCTGACAATCTAATAGAACATTTCGCTTCCACTGAAATAAGTCAGTAAAAGATGCTGACCTATGAGGACAAGATGTCAAAGGTTACTTTGTTTTCAATTAACTTACTTCATCCATTTTGTTTTTATAAATATCAATAACATAGTCACATGACCACATAATAATATAATATGAAATGGACGTGATAAAAATATATACTCAGGTAGAAATTTCCATATTACTGTCCATTTATAAAGAAAGACACGACTCATGTCAAATGATCTTGTAATATATGACATAGGATATGTTGTTAGGAATGGAAGACCAAGAATGACCTGAAAATTGTAGGTAATACATATCCATCTATCCATCCATCCATACCTGTATTACTGCACAAATTGATATTTTTTCTATTGTACCTTTCAAACCAAATCTTTTTAAAAGTAAAATTGCCAGTCCTGGACTATATAGTAGAATATTCATCTTCACACTGACAGCTAAACTATTAAAAGAAGATAATATTGATAATAGAAGACATAACATTAATGTCTAGTTAATACAATAATGATGATGTAATGTACATTGATACTAATAATAGTATCATATTATTAACATATATCAATGACAAAAACTATTATTTCAAAGAAACATTTACATTAAACTGTTAAAGTCAATTTAACTTAAAAATACAATCAACAATGAAAATATAAATGTTACCAACAATGTCCATGAAGATTATATAAATACTACTTCTAGTAAAGGTCTCTGTTGTTGTTGTTGTTGTTCATATATATCAACTAGAGGTTTAGTCAATTTAATGTAAATGTGTTGAAGTGAAGGATGATGTAAAACAATATTCCAAAAGTGTTCTATTACTACTGTTGAGTCAGGACTATCAACAAAACTTGGTAGTGGATCAGTCACTGTATCTTCTGGATCATGTGGTTGATTTAACATAATGTCTGGACACGCTATTTGAAGATATTCCATAGTTGTGTGTCTTTGTAACATGTCAGTGATAAGACTTAATCCTTGATGATAAAATAAATGTATTGATTTTTTTTTCTTCTCCAAATCTCCAAGGTAAAGAACATCAAAATGATCTAGTGTGAAGTACATATAAAATTTTGCGAGCTTGCTCTTGTGAGAAATAGTAGTAAAGAAAGCTTCTACCTTTTTATGATTGATATCTGACAATGTAATGGGAACATCCAATTTCTGTAAACTGGTATTGTATGAGACACCAGTTGTTAAGAATGAGAGGTAAGCACTGTCAATGACATTATGATGTGACCCATCTATTTTAAGAGATTCTAATGTTTTATTCTGTGTTAGCATATCTTGTAAACTAGAACACACTGACATATCATCACTAAGAAGACTATTTGATGTCACACTCAGAACTTTAAGAGTGCTGTTACTCTGAAGACAGCTAAATAGTTCAATTGTTTCCTCAGGTGTTTCGAGTGATATTATAAGACGTTGTAAATTGGGATGAGCATCAAATATAGGAGGTAATGGACATGGACTATATAGTTTAAGGCGATGTAATCCTTTGATATGTTGAAGCAGAAACGTCAATTGATCAGGATCATAATTATTAATGATCAGATCAGTGAGTGGTGTGTCTTGAAGTGCATACAGTGTGTGGTCACCATTTAGTAAGCGTTCAAATGCTTTAACATCTACTGGATATTCTTGTTCCTCTAGAAAGTGAAGCCATTTAAGTGAAAATCTTTGAATTGACTTATTTCTGGTTAATCCACTAATCATACGGTTGATTATAGGAATAGGTGGAGATAGTATATTGCTTTGAACATGAACAACAACAGCTATTTCCTGTAGTTTAGTATTATTTTGTAAACTCTCTTCCAATTCAGATAAAATTGTGTCTATCTGCAAGAACAGTGTACAATCCTTTAGATTAAAATCCGTATTTACAAACACTATATGTAGTGTCTTGAGACTTTGTAGTTTTGTTAATTGTAATAATGTGAGAGAAACATCAAGTACATCCTGTGTTGATCTGATTTTATCCATATTAATAGCACACTCTTCAAGATTGTGATAAAATGAAGACAAAAGTGTTTCTTTGTCACATATTTGAGTTTGGTCATAATCTTGGAACCTCAATCTCATAGGCATCTCAAGTCTTTTACATCGGATGTTATTAGTTAATGCTTCAGTTGTAAAGAGTTGCTTTCTCAGGGTCAAACAATTCCACGTTACATTAGAATTATTTAGAAAGAAGCAAAGACATAGCATGTCAAAATGTGTTCCACGAAAACAAAGTGACTGACGCTTCATATAAATATTATGAGACAATAATTGACATAAATTTGTGTTCTGTGACTCATATAAAAGATGGAGAAGATGAACATCAGATTTATCAGAGAGGTCAATATATATATCTTCTAAAACGCTAATATCCACAATATAAACATTGTACCTGTAATGTGAAGGCAGTGGCTCCCCTTTAAGATGTTGTACATTGAAGAATTCTTTATAGCTTTCATGTTCAAGGTGAGTTAGCCCTGCTACAAACCTCAGACACATTCTAAAATGATCATTATTATAATGGTCTGCAAACATTTTCTCTGTTTTTTCTCTCTTATTATATTTAGTAATCCACCAAGCTGCTAGAAACTCCTGGATTGTAAAGTGAAGGAATTGATAGCTTTCTTCATCATATAGAGTAAATGTTGTGATTAGTCCAAGATAGTCTTCTTTAACAGATTGATCAAAAAATTCATGGAGTTGAAATGAAGAAAATGTAATTTTTGGATTATTTTCTAGCAAATTTATGTAAGCAAACTCACAAAGCTCTTCGAATGATTCATCTAAGACTGATGGTAAACCATGAAGGCTGTGTATATGCTTAGGTTCAATATTGTGAGTAGAATTACGTTTGACATGTCTTCTGATAGTTTGTAGGATAAAATTCTCATACAATTGTGTAAGTGTTGTTGGTAACTCTCCTTTTGTTTTACGATAAACTAAGATAATTATGGAACAGATTAGTGGTATATAACACAATGATTGAATATCATCTCGTATTTCAAGATCTTTAATGAGTTTCTCTCCTAGGCGGGGTTCTTTTTCAAAAGTTCCTCTAACTACTGTCTTAATTTCTTCCTCCGAAAATCCCATAACTTCAATATGTCTGTTAATTGTAGTAAATTCTAACAATGAAGAAGATGCATAGGTACGAGAGGTAACAATTACTGAACACTTGTATAATTCTTCTCTGCGAATTATTCTAGTTGCTAGTGAAGATTGTCTGAGATCTGGACTTAATTCATCCCAACCATCAAAGATTATTAATAGTCCTTCTCCATGCATTGTGTTCAGCCACTCAGTCACCATAGTGATCTCATTACATTTATATGTACATTTGAGAAGTTCCAGTAATTCACTTGATTGAGCCACTTTGCCATTTCTGAGAGGACAGTAAAGTACCAAGTCATATTGTCCGTGTTTGAGTTCTCCTTTAGCCCACATATTTAACAGTTTACGACAAAGTGTTGTCTTGCCAATACCAGGAGGACCATCAACTACTATTCTAAGAGACTGACCACTCTTACTTGGTTTAAGGACATCCTGGATATCTATCATTTTAATTCCTGTAACTTCAGGTATTCTGTCAATTTCTCCTCTTAACATGTACCAAGCTTTCTGTTGTAGAGTTTCAAGATTGTTATCTTTGTTTCGTGCTTTTAGAAGTGTCAGTCTTCCAAAAAAGTTTTCTCCAACTCGTGGTGGCCAGTCAGAAGGGACAATAGGTTGGTGCTTATATTGGTCTACCATAATATTACAGTATCGTTGAAAATCAGAGTCTAATGAACTAGCAGGTGTTATTTCATCAACACATTCACCTAAAATAAAAAAAAACATATAGATATATGACATAAAACAAAATCATTATTTCACTTACCTAATTGTTTTAATATATAGTTAGTAATCTCTCTTAGTCTTTGATGTTCTTGACTTCTTAATACATTACAAATGTTTACTAGATACTGGTGTGGATTTTTTTGAGCTTGAAAATGTCTCCCTAACTCATTGACCAACTTACTAGACTTTACAAAGTCACTCTCTCCTTTTGTTGTCAAAATATCATTTTTAGTATCAAATGTTATCACTCTTTTAGCATACAGTACATTAGTTACACTGGTAAGGATAGGAGTAATGATGCCACTAAGATCGGCAGATATTGTACGAAATAGTTCACTTGGATTGACTTGATCTATAGTTTACAGATAGTACAAATTATATTTAAAAATATTTTCTAATGTTTACCTGTTTTAGGTCCAGGGTTGAGTTCAATATCACCTGATAAAATGAGAAGAAGTAAGAAGGCCAGCACCAAAGAGAAGGTCAGGTTATTGTCATTTGATTTCTTTGACCACGATGATTCACTAGTGATTTCTTGTGATGGCTGCCTTTTAACTTTACTATATGGTATCTGATGACAGCACCATAACCCAATGCTAGCTCTCCATTGAGAGATATCAATCATGATTTAAGAAAAAAATGGATGCCAGAATAGCCTGCTGTAGTTGGTGACCAAAATGTTGTGTTATCACGTGACTACTGCACTTATCATAACATCGTGGCTTAAAATAATTAAAGTAGTAATGAACATTGTTTTCCCAAACAAAGTGTAAAGATGGCTCAATTACACTCTATTACAGTCAATTATAATAAATACAATGATCCATAATACAATAGATGGCCACTCCTACAAATATTATATAGGTGATCACTATTATCCAAATATGGCAAAAAATCTAAAAATTTATTTATAATCTTATTGTTCTATTATATAGGAATAATACAGTCAATCAAGTATGATTATTAAATTAATTAGTAATAACTATTATATTATTATTACCTGTATATAATACAGCCTGGTGTCCATTTATCTTCAATCATTAATAATACTGCAATATTTAATAGTGTCACAGCTATACCATCATTGAATAATCTTAACATATAAATTGAATGAACACGATAAGCTGTTATACACAGAAATGGTAGGAGAATGACCGGGAACTCCAAGATCTATATTTATTAAATGAGTGGGTGAAACTCGTTAATTAAGTGAGTGGGATAGTACCTTAGCTAAGCGGCTGTATAGTCTAAATACTACAGCTAAATTGATGAGATATAAAAGTGCAAAGATATGTTGAGCTAACACAATATCTTGACCTTTCTCTGTCACAACATAAAGAAGAGAATAAATGTACACAAAACCAGCTGGATAACTAGAGAGAGAGAGAGATAATAATGTCCACATTCCTGCAATTCTACTTATTACAGACAAAGATTGCTTGTGGTCTTACACGAGAGGTCCAGTGTCTCCCTGTAGCTGATAATAATCAGTCGTTCCATTAAGAAATCCCTCCACTTCTTGCATATATGCTTTCCAGTCAATCTCCGTATCTATGGCAATACAGTTACCATAGCAACAGAATAAGGGTCATCTACATGTAACTTACATGGTATTTTCCACAATATAACTGGAACAAGAATACATTCTGTTAGTAATAAAAGTAATGACACAAGTACATTGTATTTGGGAGACAGAACTAAATGGTATACTTTATATATCATATGTAATACAGCCATTTTGACACTCTTATAATGATATTCATGACCAATATAATTATAATAATACAACAAACAATAAAGTTCCAACAAATGTAATTTCTCTATCTTCCTTTACAATGCAATATACAAATACTTCAATAAGACTAAAAAACAGCAAAAACTGACTTTTTTAATAAATAAGATTTATTTTTTAATTTAATTCTGTCCCTAATAATAAATAGCTCCTATAATTACAGCAGTACTTAAAAGGACAGCTGCACTTTAGAATTCAAACGTCTCGTCAGCCATATCAATGGCCCAAGCAAATTTATCCCTTTGAGAACGATTATACACTTTTTCAATCGGCACTTCATATTTCTTACACCAGGAAACAGTAATACGTGGATCAAGGTAGTTCAACTTGGATGTACCCAATGCTATCTCCTTGTTCTCCTCCTGTAATGGAGAGGACGAATTACAGTACATAGAGCGAGACAGGACAGTATGGAGGTACCTTATCAGTAGCCTGGACTTCTAATTTCTTATGTTGCTCCTCCAAACGAGCTAACTGTTTCTTCTTTGTATCAAGTTTCCTAAATAAGAAATTGTTTGTTCATCCTCTGTCTCTATGGTAATATGTTAGTGACTTCTTTCATTATGCTTTAAATTATTTTATTAAACTCACTTTTCAGTTTTTTGATCAGAACTTGTTTTCAACTCTTTCTTCAATTGTTTTATTTCTTTCTTAGTATCCAAAATGGCCTCCTCTTTAGCTGTGATCTGGTAGAAGATAAAATTGACATTAACACATTATAGTCCTACCAGTGCAGTGTCCTTACCTTAGCTTGAAGGTTGGTCATTTGTTGATCAAAGGATTTGGGAGCAGTTCTCTGATGATTACATAAAATGGCTACTGCACGGTTAGCACGATTGTAGGAAAGAAATTTTTCAGCGACACTATCATCACCTAGAAAATAAATGGATGCATAAGAAAATAAAAAATGGATACATAGGGAGTTAAATGGATACATAAAAGGATAAATGGACACTTATAAAATAAATAGATTCATAGTCAAAAATGGACATATACAAGATGATAAATGGATGGATAGATATAAGGTTAATCCAATGACATCATGAAATATAACAAGGGGGTGTGGTATCATACCGTTTGTAAGTTCAACCAGTTGCTCTTGAAGAGTAATAGAAGCATTAAATGTCCTAAATACTTTGGCAGTAAGACCCTCCATTAGTTCTGATAAATGCTTATTCAACGTGGTCGTCTAATATAAGAAAGTAATTATATTTTATGTGGGTGGAGTTATGAGGGGAGGTACTCACATTAAGTCGGTCAAAAAGATCATCACCAGATGACTTGCTTTTCATAAACAAATCTAAGTTCTTGAACACTTGATGTGACACCTAATGATAAAAGCATTAATAACCATCCATCCATTTATCAATGTATCTATCCATTAAACAGACCTGGACACGATTGTAATAGCGAATAGAATCTTTACCAAGGAAGTCAAACTCTACGACATCAGTTTTACCATCTAACTCTTTATGAAGTTCTGTACAACAATAGCACAATATTAAATTTAAAATAATAAATAACACCTAATAAAAGGGGAAATCCCACTATTATATATGTAATTTTAACTCTCTATCCACACACTTACTTATGTGTTCTACTCGCAAAGAACAACAGCCAACGGTGTCAGCTGTTTCATCAGCATCTTTCTCATTACCAGCTCTCAGTGCTAACTTATCCATAAAATACATGGCAACAGCTCTAAAGGGTGGAGTCATATGAAAACACATCTACTATTATGTGGCATTTACCTCTGTCTTATCCTCATTTCTTTACTTGTCAAATCATTTGTATAGTTCTCACGAATCTGATCAATGTGGGCCTTCAAACGACGAGCTGTCTCATACTTAGCCCAGTCCTTCTCTCCCTATAAATCACACAGAGATCATGTGATGGTCAAATGACAAAAAAGACTCACTTTAAGACGTGATGTTGGATTCAACATGACATATTTTATTTGACCTTGTGTTTTGTCAGTCCAGGAAGCTAACCATGTGACCTAAATAATAGTATAATCTTTACCATACTGGTTAGCTAGATACCCAGATGGTATCAAAGATATAGTGACATAGTACATACCTTGTTGTCGTGTTGTACTGTCTTCCATTTGTGTCCTTCAGGAGGAACAGGGACTGGATCGTTCTTGCCAACATTAATAATAACATCCTCTGGTTGGATACGTCTCTAAAATAAACAAAAATACGAGTAATGACTCTATATTATAACTGACTTTAATTTTCCCTTGTTTGGGGTGATCCCCACGGCCACGAAACAAACTAGGAGGCTCTGTCTTAAAGTTACCAATTTTCTCTTTATGTCCATCGATCATCGCCCAACCATATCTTTCTGTAATCTTTTCATTTTCTTCTTTAATTTTTTGTTTTTCTTCTTTCGACATTTGTTTCCTCTGTTCTGATTTCTCTAAGAAGTATTTATGCATCTCTCTGAAATCACATTTGCTAAAATCTTTAATTTTTGATGCTTCTTCTGGCGTCATTTCCTTAAAAAGAGACAATGTTACTTAATCTTTACATGTACATGTACTCTGAGGGTTGGGTACAATACCTTCCTCCAGTCGGCAAAGAAATTGTTACAAAAAATCTCTTTTTTAGTGTAATCGTGATCCAACATTTTTGCAAAAAATGTCGCAGCTTCTTCTGCCAACTCTGACAATTCCATTGGTTTGCCTACAAATTAAATGGATGAATGAAATGATAAATGGATGGATATATAATAACAGAGATAACAAGGTTCCGTACCGTCATAATAAAAACGGACATTACTCGGCAAACATTCATAAGGAGGAGCGAAGTATGGACCCTGTAGAAATAAACCTCAATACCAAATATGGAAGGAAGTAACCACACCCACGTTATGTTCCAAGGTAAGCCATTTGACTCCTTCTGGATGAGGTTCTTCCTCCCACCATTTCCACACTTCACGCTCCTCTTCCTTTTTCTTACGTCCTTTTTTAGTCGGACTGTCTTTTATCGGAGTAGCACCAGCTGACTCAGATTTCTTAGGAGTTGAGATGGGAGTGGCTCCTCCTTGTTTCTTAGGAGTTGAGCTCGGAGTCTTGGTCTTTGTATGTGAGGATTTTGCAGGTTTCTTAGCACTTTTAGGAGTACCAGTTGATTTACGTTTTGTCTCTTTTTCTAAATAAAAGAATAGATTATAATTACTTTCATTTCATTATTTTTTACCTGTTGTTTTTTTAGTTTTCTTTGTAGCAGGTTTAAATTCATCGTCATCACTGATATCGTTACCTCTAGACCAATCATTATCATTATCATTTTCTTCTTCTTCTTCAACGTCAGATTTCTTACGCTTCATCTTATAAGAAATAAACATTACATGTTAAAGACATATATATATATATATAATATAAATACATATATACATACATCTGACATCCATATGTATTGGGTGTTACATGTACATCTATATGTATTGAGTGTTACATTACACATTATGCATTGGACATATATAATATGTATTAGGTGTTACATGTACATGTATATGTATTAGGTGTTACATGTACAGATAATTACATAAAAAATGCAAATAACTTTAGGTAGTCATTTGTTACTGATGTTATCACTTGATATCATTCCAATTAAAGCCCTTCTTACCCCAACTTTCTTAGTAGAGGATTTTTTGCTACTAATATTGTTGACGACAGGTTTTGATTTGACAGGAGTGGGTGTGGTTACTTCTGGTTTAACTTGACTTATATCAACTTCCATTTTTGTTTCAATGGCAGGTAAATCAATAGGTTTTGTGGGCGTGGTTGGAGGTTCTTTCTTAATTGAAGGGGGTGGAGCAACAGGGACAGATTTCTTTGGCGGCTATGGTAACAAAAAAACATATAATTTTTGTAATTATAAAAACTCAATCATACAGGAGGAAGAGGAAAATCATCTTCGCTATCACTCTCTGCTATCATTGGTTTACGTTTCAACATATTAGAAGGAGGTGGGACATCTTTCTTCACTTTTGGTTTTTGACCCCTATGTAATAGAGACTCCATTACTATTGGCACGTGAATATACATAATGTGTGGGTGTGAAACAATATAGAGTAACTTGTAAGACCTCTTGGTAGTTATCAATGAGTACTTTAGTAAATATACCAAACACACACACAGTGATTATACAAGTTAAGTTTACTACAAATATTACCTAATAATAATAATTATTATAACACTACTACTTACTCAAATTTTAATATATTTAACTGTTATCATCACTAAAATACTATAATTACTACAATCAATTAACGACATCATTATATATGTGTGTGTGTGTATGTTCCATTTTAGACCTTACTTTTCTAATGGTGATCTCTTAATGGCATTAGTTGCTACATGAATGTGAAATAAAGAGATAATAACTTATTAAAACTATGTTAGTAATAAATTGTTTATCATTTAATATAGTAGAGGCAATGTTATGTTTATATACTATATACTATAAACAATCTAAATACATGAGTTAGTATACATTATTAACAGTTTAGCTCAAACTAATAGCTATTAAAACTAGGACACACCAGTTTTGTGAAACACATAGACACTTAGGGGCATTAGATTTAGATGCTTAGTATAGAGGTGTCCTCAATATAGAGGTTGTATAATACACTAAAGTATTAGTATGGGACTAGAACAAGTGTCCTCAATATAGAGGTTGTATAATACACTAAAGTATTAGTATGGGACTAGAACAAGTGTCCTCAATATAGAGGTTGTATAATACACTAAAGTATTAGTATGGGACTAGAACAAGTGTCCTCAATATAGAGGTTGTATAATACACTAAAGTATTAGTATGGGACTAGAACAAGTGGCCTCAATATAGAGGTTGTATAATACACTAAAGTATTAGTATGGGACTAGAACAAGTGGCCTCAATATAGAGGTTGTATAATACACTAAAGTATTAGTATGGGACTAAAACAAGTGTCCTCAATATAGAGGTTGTATAATACACTAAAGTATTAGTATGGGACTAGAGGAAGTGTCCTCAATATAGAGGGTGTCTTTAGTTCAGAGTGTCATTTATCCCCTGTAATCAGTACAATAATGACCTACTAATTAGGTATGGCGGCCATATATGTACAGTGTGTGTGTTGATTAACAGCTAAAATTTATTGAATAAAATATGTACCCTTTTCACTTGAAGGAGAAGGTCGAGATGGTTTTGGCTAACAAAAAAGAACAATACAATATTAATTATTTATAGATAATAATGTATTCACTTATAAGTAATGAAAATATCATATAATACAATTAACAGATTACTTACTTTCTTTGAGGAATCCATGTCTCTTTCACTTCAAATATAGCCCCTTAAAGCTTAAAGGAAAAAAGAGAACATTTCACTTTAAAATCATCAAAGTTCATAAAAATAAATGTGTTACAATATTCCGCAATGATGCATGCAGTAAGACATCTTTTTACAAGTAAATAACTCGCCATACTGGATCATTTCAACTATAAACTTACCAAGTAATAGAAACTAATACGCTCTTTAAGATAAACTTGAAGAAAGAAAGAAATACGGCTGGAGTGAACTCATCCAATGGAAGTGTTGGAATGAATTTAAAAAAGTCTGTCAAAAAAACTAAGTCCCCACTTCGCCTCTGTTACTGTGAGGACAAAGCCAGGAAATAGACTAAGTCATGTATTCCCCTACTGCGCATGCGCAGAATTTGCAAATCAATGAAGGAGTGGCTGTATAATAAGTAGTCAATATGTTTTGCAGATTTTCAGCCTCATTCAAAATATATTCAAATAAATTTTTGCTAAGATACTTCAGTGGAAATCAATTTGCTCCCATAAAGTCCAGATTATTGCCGGACGGTGCATTTGATGGAAGGGTAGCCTTAATTACTGGTGGAGGGACGGGTCTGGGGAGAGGGATGACTGCAATGATATCAGAATTGGGAGCTAAGGTTGCTATAGCCAGCAGGTGAGGAGATTGTGTAGTATCGAGACTATATTTTTAGTAATATTCATTGTTTTAATGATATTCATAGTTTTAATGATATTCATAGTAAATAATTGATCAATTAGAAATTTTGAAGTACTTCAGAAAACTGCAGAAGAGATCTCAGAAAAAACAGGCAACAAAGTAATGATCAATAATTATTATGTATTTATTAATATTCATAGCTATACCCTCATTAATATTCATAGTTATACCTTATTAATATTCATAGGTTGTTCCTTATGCATTGGATGTCCGCGATCCTGAAGCAGTGATGACAGTGGCTGACAAATGCATCGCTGATCTTGGTCTGCCGGACATTATCATAAATAATGCAGCTGGCAATTTTATATCTCCATTTGAAAGGCTAAGTAGTAATGCTGTTCGTACAATTATTGAAATAGTCTTGATTGGAACAAGTAATGTCACTTTGGAATTTGGAAAGAGATTGATTGCAGCTGAGAAAAGTAATGTTCTTTCCACTTGTTTAATATAAATCAAGTTCATAATGTGTTAAAATATTAGTCCTATTTTGATATAATGTTTTCATCGTGGAGACATATCGCCCACTTTTAAGATATTAATTTTACTTTCTTTTCAGAATAGTTATGGACATTAACTTGTCAATTGACTTTTAATTGTATTACTTAATACATATTACATGCATCATTTGCAATGAATTTTAATACTGTTATTACAGGTGCTAGTTTTCTTGCAATTACAACAACTTACACACAATATGGATCTGGGTTTGTTGTACCTTCAGCTACTGCTAAAGCTGGAGTGGAGGCCATGACAAGGTTAGTAATATCTTCCAATGTAATGATATATATGTACTATATATGTGATTATGTGTGCACATTTGATGGTCAGACATACACTGGAGTTTGTATGAACAAAGAATCTGCTCTGATTATGTGTTAGTAGTAAGTTAAGAGAATTTGGATGAGAAGTTAAGCAAATATGTGGATTTTGCAGAAAGATCACTTTGTGTTCAGTAATTAATAACATTTTATTGGATATACAAACAAGGTTTTTCTGACATTCTGATCTGTTATAAATGGGAGTAGTCATGTTAAGATTTTGGTGACAAGCTACTTCCAGTAACTATATTATAATGTTATATATCATTACAGGTCATTGGCTAGTGAATGGGGTCGTTATGGTATGAGATTTAATGCTATAGCACCTGGTCCAATAGAAACAAAGGTATAAAAAATTAAAGTTATCAAAATTAAGTTATAATTATAATCATAAAATTTTTAGGGAGCATTCTCTAGACTTGATCCTACTGGACAATTTATGGATGCAATGTTACAACAGATACCAATTGGTCGTTTAGGTGAAATTGAAGAACTCTCGAATTTAGCGACATATTTAGTCAGTGATTACGCCAACTGGATTACTGGAGAAATAATTGCATTTGATGGAGGACAATTACCATATATGGCAGGGATGTTTAATCTACTCACTAAGGTAAATCACCAGTAAGCATTTAAAAATGTTTTATATAATTAGTAATAATAAAATTACAGGGGCAGCTTTGTGTAACTGGAGGTCTATAAATAGAGTAATTATTAAGTAATCACATTTGTAGTAAATTTTCCAGAAAGTTTTATACAATTTAATGAATTTATAATATTAATCAATTTATACAATATGTACTGAAATATTTTACAACAAAAGTTAATAATACATAATTACAGTATGTGTAATGTTAATTAAAATAACAGATGAGTCAATGATTATTGTATTATTCCTGATACTCCTTAGGTGACCCCAGAACAATGGGATATGCTAGAAAGTTTGATCAGGAAGACAAAAGGTTCATGAAACTTTATTGAAATAAAACATGAATATGTTATATAATAAAATTACTATGTGGTTATGTGCATAAAAATAGTACATATTTTTGACATACAAGTTATTGAGATTTCAAATTAGTGGGTGGAGCTTCTTGTCCATCAGTTGTTACGGCATCACTGCTCATTAATATAAAACCAATTATAATCAAAGAGAACCCCGCCCACCACATTAATGAGAGGACTTCGCCAAACAACAACCAACCTAATAAACTCTAAAATAACAATACTACATAAACCACACCTCCTAATAATGATTATTATACTTACGCTAAATAAAAAATTACAAGCATTGTTAACTACAGTTGCTTTAGCTGTGCTTGCATGATTTTGGAGGGACCGTGTAAATAATACCCACATAATAACATTGCTTAAGATCATCATACCAATACATACAACCCTCATTGGCAGGAGCCCCTGTAATAAAAAATTAATCAATAATCATTATTCATTAATTAAATTAATCTAATTATATGTCAACCACGCCCATTCATTTAATTAAAGGTTTACGGTACGCACCAAATCGCATAGCTCTTTGTCCAGCAAAGTACACAATAACGAATGCAACGATTTGGCATCATTTTCTAATGCTAGTTTAGAAAATACTGATGCAAATGCTGCAAAGAATCCTGCAAAAACAGCATCTCGTTCAATTTCAAAGAGCATGACAAGAACGAAAAAATACCTTTTTTCGTTTAATTAGAAATGGGCTGAGCTAACACGTGACTGGTTATTATTTAAAGTTAGATTGCCACGAAGCAATAGCCCTTTTTAGTCTCATTTTCTAGTGCAGACAGACGTCATCATGTCCTATTCTTACTTATTCAAGTATATTATAATTGGAGACACAGGTAATAAAATTATCACGATTTATGGCAGACGCAATACTGCTATGGAATGCTAATATTGACGTCTATTTTAATTGTCTAGGTGTGGGAAAATCGTGTCTGTTGTTACAATTTACAGACAAAAGATTTCAACCAGTTCATGATTTGACTATTGGTGAGAAATTTGGAATGATCTATTGATAATGTCCATTGTTATTGTGTCATAATGTTATAAAACCACGCCTACTTAGAGGTGTAATTTGCAGTCTCTTGTAATCGTATGTTAGTTCTCAAGCATTGAGGATACCTTTTTAGTAAAAATATTAACAGACTATGTACATCATAATATATAAATGGTCTAATAGAGTCATTGGTTTATTAGTTAATAACTATTTATTTAAAGGAATGACCCTATTAATCTAGCTTATTAAGTGTTGTATCATCATTACTATATCGTCTACCTGATCTTCCTTTGTTTTTACTTCAATAATTGTACTAAAATTCATTGTTACTATAATTATTGTTAAAATAGTATTTAAATTTTGCAATTAGGAAGTGTACACTCTAATTAATAGCCCAATACCTTGTTTGTTAATATACATGTAGTACTGTATAATAGATGTACTAGTTACTATTGTTAATACATTGTATGTAGCACCTACTGTTGTAGTACATATGCTAAAGTCTACTAGTTCAAACCAGTCCTTGAGGAATTAATGTAGCATCTTCGTTGTTTAGTAATGTTTATGTTTATGTTGTTGTTGTTGTTGTGTAGGTGTTGAGTTTGGTGCTCGTATGATTAATATTGAAGGCAAACAGATTAAGTTGCAAATATGGGACACAGTGAGTTAATGGATAGATAGAACAATGAATGGATGAATTGACTTATAATGGATATATAGTATATTAATAATGGATGGATGGTACAATAAAATGGATGGATAGAATGTTGAATGGATGATCATTTTCATATTGATATACTATGGAATGTAGGCTAAAATAAATCAATAATTAATTTGTTTTATTGATAGCTATCTAATCATGTAGGCAGGACAAGAGTCATTCAGATCAATCACCAGATCTTACTACAGAGGAGCAGCTGGTGCATTATTGGTGTACGATATTACAAGGTAGGAACATAGCTACATCACTTTAACACATCCCTCTCTTTCCTTGCAGAAGAGACACATTTGAACATCTGACATCTTGGTTAGATGATGCAAGACAACATTCAAGCTCTAATATGGTCATTATGTTAATTGGCAACAAAAGGTTAAAAATTAATATCCACTCACGACCTCAATATAACAGACTTGCATCATACATTATGTGAATATAATTTAATAGTGTAATATATGATGATGTGTCTCTGCTGACTCTAATCACATGACTATGATTTAGTAGTGATATCTAAATGCTTATTAGTTAAAATTATGTCTAAATATAGACTGTTTCAATACTATTGTTATATTGTGTATAGAGCAGTTGTGATATAGTGTAGTATTGTTGATATTGGCTTTGTTTCTACTGTGTAGTGATTTAGATGCCAAGAGAGAAGTGAAAGTTGAAGAGGTTTGTAGTTTATCTAGTGATGTAGTTTTTATTATGTTTTTGTTTGTAGGGTTTAGCATTTGCTCAGGAACATGGACTAGTGTTTATGGAAACATCAGCAAAGACTGCAGCTAATGTAGAAGAGGTAATGATAAATGGATGAATGGATGGTTGAATGGATGAATGGATGAACAGAGGGATGAATCCATTTATTGTTTAGACTTACATTCTCTTCTTTAGGCATTTATAAACACAGCAAAGGAAATTTATAAAAAGATACAAGATGGAGTCTTTGATATTACCAATGAGGTAATCCCTATTAATTAAGATAATTATAAAGAGGATGCTTTAATGTTAAATGTAGTATTAAATGTAGTCCCTAAGAGGTAGCCCCTGTAATGTTCTCACTAATGATGTTATTTTTACTCATTCCAAATCTGAAATGAGCTACATTTGATGTTAATTATAATATACTGAAGTGAAAGAAGAAAGCATTCTTTTTAAATTGGTTTTAATTTTATGTAATGGTAGTTATGATACCTTAATTATTCTATTAAAGTGAAGTAAAATAAAATTGAAATAAATTTTATAACTTTTGATAATATGCATATTCAAACTAATCCATTGTTCTTATTAAATGAATTAAATGTAATATTGAAATTGTTTTATTTCAGGCAAATGGTATCAAGTTAGGCCCTCAACATCAACCAGGTGGCGGTGGTTATAAAAATCAAACTGGTGATCCCAATAAACCACAAAATGGAGGTGGCTGTTGTTAAGACCCCTCTCATTGTATCGTCTCATTATATTATTATCGTTATTAATTAATACAATATACTTGTATGGTTTTTCATAGGCAGTCAATAAAAGTTACATTATTAATATTTACTATTATTAATTGTTGATGAATTTCTCCCTTCTCTCTCTCTCTACGTAATAATAATAATAATAATAATAATAATAATAATAATACTGTTTTTGATATAACAATAAAAATCAATCTATATAGATCATAATAATTAAACGAAAAATTAACGATTCTATTGTTCGGCTAGCTCCGTATACGTTTAGATCACGTGATCTCACAATAGTGACCACGCCACGGAACATATACTCGTTAGCGGGAGAGTGATTCTGCTGAGCCTATAGATCGACCCTCTGTTCAGTCCTCCATTGTGTTGGGTGAGTCTATTAGTAAAACGTGCAGTAGTAGTAGTTGTGCTCTAGTCAGTGTCTGGAGGGTCTATTTTGGGTGGTTTAGGTGCCAAAATGCTGTTTTCGGCGGAAAAATGATGTCTATCCATTTAAAAGTGGACCAGACTGAGCATTTGAACTGGTCTGAAGAATTAGAATAATTTGACTTTGTTAGCTTCCCTGACTGTTCTGACAGTGTTTTAATTGACTCTTCAATGAATTTAAGTGGACTTTTAGCTTTGTATGCTACTATATGACCCTCTTTTATAAAGACGCTGAGCAAAACTTAACAAAAAAGAAAGTATTTGTACATTTCATATTTATAGGATGTGTTATAGTATACAAGGTCTTCAATCAATGCTTGTGTCCTCATAAATGAGATATTCAATTTTTGTAATATTATTACACAAACCATTTATATAACATGACAGTTTGTGGTTTAAAAGGAGGATTCATTACATGTGATGGTCACATGATATTCGCATGATAATACTAGTACATGGGTCATGTGATATACAAATGGTATATGTACAGTAATTGTCATCATAATTATTTACAAAAAGAACCCAGATAATCGTTAATTATATTAAATAAGTATAATTGATGACATAGTGACAGTTAGTTTTAATATAGTTTAATTACAAATGTCACTTCACTGCTCCTTAATAAACCCATTATTTGTGTGACATCTATTTATAGCAATATACTGTTCATGTCAATGGAATATTGGGTCAATTTTTATCAACGGATTCGATTTATACATACTAGTTTATCCACCTGTCAATTTATGTATCCATCCATTAGTTTGTTTAGAAGTACATGTACAAATTAATTACCATTAATAGCAACACAGACCATGATATGATCACATGACCACCACATGTATATAGTTATGTATTGACTACAAGTCTATTGGAAGCATTACAAGTACATGTACATGTAATTGTACATGTACACGTACATGTAATTATACATGTACATGTAATTGTACATGTACATGTAATGTAAATAATGTACATATAATGTAGATGTACATGTACAATAGAAACTTTCACTGTTTGTTTGCAGGAGGATTGTTGATTTGCTATTTAAAATGGAAGAAGAAAACGATGACATTAATATCTCAATTCCCGCTTCAGTTTCCCTAAACTTTGATCCGTTAGACGAGCCTCTTACTGGACCTAGCTCATCTCTTCTTCTTGATCCTGTGTCTTCAGCTTTGCAAACTGCTTTAGCGGATACTAATGATGGGTCAGACCCTATTCTTGACTCCAATTTAGATTTCTTATCGTTATTAGTTAATGCTTCCACAGATAACAATATTTCTGAACCAAGTAGTCAAACACAGACTGATTCCCATCCTTTGATGACTTTGGAATCAGTCCATAATCAGCCTGATCTACTGAGCACACCCACTATTGACAATATCAAAGTTTCTCAAATTCAGGCAAGTAGTGTTGTGTCTCAGTTATATAGTTCTCCAAAAAAATCTGCATTAACATCAGCTGTAGCTCCAGTAGAAGTAGGTACACCCATCCCTCGAAGTACGCCACAGATTATGAATACAGTCTCTGCAAATATTGCTACAATCTCTGAGGAACCTATGGAGGTTGCACATCAATTGAAAACATCTGTATCTATCTCTTCTGTATCAACTTCTCAATGTCAACTTGTTTCTAGTCAACTCATGAATTCATCATCTAGTCAAACCGGTTTGACTACTCAGTCTTCATCTGGTCAAACGGGTTCGATTGCTGCATCATCATCTGGTCAAACAGGTACAAAATCACACATTTTAAAGACACCAGAAGGTGTGGAGATTCCATTTGATTCACCTCTCTCTCAAATGGATCTCCAACTGCTGTCTCTACTACAAACGGCTAATTTAAATGCACCAAATTTGTCTGAATTTCAGCAATATATTAAAACAATTATTCAAAATAATTTAATTTTGCAAACTATAAAAACATCGCTCTCTTCTTCTCTAATTGCTTCACCATCTAAGCCTTTATCAGCAGCCTCTAGCATTACTAATGTTACTCCCTCGGTATCACAGACAGTACGTAAACCAGTCTTAGCTCAAGTTATTGGCACAGGGGGTCCAGTAAAGAAACCATCATCTGTTCCCCAACTGTTAGCCAAAACTCCAAGTTCTCTTCGTCAAGGAGGGTCTTCTACTATGAATGTTACCCCTCTTGCAAGCACTACCTCCTTGCCACAAACATCTTCCATTAGTCAAGCCAATGTATCTACTAGTTCACTGGGCCCTGTTAATGTGAATATTGTACCTTCCTCAGACCCATCAGAGACTCCTACAACAACTCCATTAGGGAAATCCTTTATCATCTCTCAATCTAAAGTGCCGTCTATTTTAAGAAAACAGACTCCACCCACTAGTCAGTCTCCACTGCTTGCATTATCTGCAAAGTTGTCTTCTGGTTCGCACTCACCTGCTGAAGTTGTCAAACCAGTAGAATCAGAACCCATGGATATTGACGTTGGATCGGTTACTCCAATGGAACTCCCATCTCATTTAGCTGACCACACCTACTGTATTTACAACCCAACTATTACCTCTAGATCTCGATCGATTCCAGACCGACTAATAACTATACCATCTGAGAGGCTCTCCTATGCACCAGAAGTGCCTGATTCTCCAAAAACCCTTTTCAAATTACTGAAAGTGATGCCCAAAAAGAGTTCAAGTACAAGTACTTCACGCCACAGGAGCAATAGCAAGGGTAACGGGACACCTCTTGGAAGATTGCAAAGGTTTGTTGTACTACATGTATCATCAAGACATGTAGATGTGTAACTATTACATGTCTTGTTACTTTATTATAGGAAGATATCTTCTAATAGTTCTAAAAAACGTAAAAGTGGTTACGGCAAAAGATCACGCACAGTTGATAGCGGAGATGAGTCTTTTGGGTCAGGAACTCCGGAGGTATCAGATGGGGAAAATGAAGATGCCACAGTAAACTAGTAGTTTATATTATCATGTGTAATACATGTACTTTTAATAGCGTCGGAGGTCACAGCGTAATAAAGGTCAAAGAAAACGTTATGTTGATGATCTTAATCTTAGCATTAGCGATGAAGAAGCTCTTGAAGATATAATGCAACCACCTCCTAAGAAAACAGGATACTACAGCATGTTACAGGAAGATGAAGAAGAGAGTGACTATGACGAGAGTGGAAGTAGTTCTTTGAGTGTAAAAGATAAATTGACAAGACACAAGAAAGCTATTGCTATAAATCCTACTGAGGGATTTAGGTATTCAGACATATATATGGTAAGTGTGTGTATTTCTGAAGTTTGTGTTTTATCTACTGAACTATTTCTTGTTCATTCATTCATTCATTTATCGTTTTTCATTCTAGGATGCTCCAGCGGAGGAGGCTCATATCATTGAGAAGATCCTGTCACATCGAACTAGACCTGCAGAAAATGAAGATGAACAGGAGAAGTATGGTGATGAAGTTGAGGAGTTCTTTGTCAAATACAAAAACTAGTTCGTTATAAGTAGTTATTAAAATCATTTTAATAATACATATACATTTAGTTCTTACCTACATACTGAGTGGGCTACTATTGAGAAACTTTTAAAAGGAGATAAGCGGTTTGATGGGAAGGTCAAAAGATACAAGACCAAGCAAGCTTCATTGGGCATCTTTGCTAATGTAGGTCCTTCAAAATATTGATATCACTGTAAATAATTTTTATTCTATTTGTAAAACAAAACAACTATCCATCCTTAATTTAATGGTTTTTATTGTTCATTTGTCTCTCCAGATTGATGATGAACCTTTTAATCCTGACTACACTGTAGCTGACAGAATACTAGATATTGCCTCACAAATTGAACCATCAGGAGAGGTAAGTCATTACTATAGCAATAATGTTGTTATAGCAACAATTACCATAGTAACAGTTACTGTAGCAACTCTATACATCATGAGTAAATATGTGGCAATATTTTTTATGCTATTTTTATCCTTTCTCTTTTATTAATAGAAAGTTACTCATTACTTAGTCAAGTGGAAGTCATTACCCTATGAAGACAGTACTTGGGAATTAGAGGTATTAAACTAAGTCTGAAAACAAATAATTTCATTTTGTCAGTATATGGGAATGGGAATGTGTCTAAAGGGATAATACACTCTATGTAATTATATATAAAGTCTGAGACCTATGCTGGTATGAGAATGTGGATATTTATTCTATAGGAAGATGTAGATCGTGAAGCCATTACGAAGTTTTTGAATTACATGACAGTACCTCCATTTGAAGAACTTCAAGTATTTATTAATAACTTTTAATAATTTTTAATTAAACATTATTTAGTATGTTCGGCGACCAGCTCCTAATAGATTCAAGCCAATTAAAGAATCATTTCAATACAAAGGGGAGAATAAACTTCGTCCCTATCAATTAGAAGGTTTAAATTGGCTCTTGTTTAATTGGTACACTCGTCAGAATTGTATTCTTGCCGACGAAATGGGACTCGGAAAGACTGTCCAATCTATTGTGTTTTTATTGGAAATTATTGTAAGATATAAAATCTGAAAATAAACTGGTGCTTCACCTTTTTCCCTCTTTCTTTCCAGAATGCAGGTATACGAGGACCTTTCCTGGTCATCGCTCCGCTTTCTACTATTTCTAATTGGCAACGTGAATTTGAAACTTGGAGTGACCTCAATGTTGTTATTTATCATGGGAGGTGAGTTCATTTGTTATAAAAAAATAAAATATTCATTAATTTACATGTACATTTACTAGTATAACAAAGGGGATTATATAAACATTTTTAAAAGGATAATGCAACATTTTAGAGGAGTAATACTAATGTCAACTTACTTAGCTATTCCAAGTGCTAGTGTAGGAGCTAGATCCACTAACTGAGCACAAACACGTCGTAACATTTGTTGCAAAGCTAAACACATTGAAGGGACTAACATTTCAAGTAACGACAATAATTCTGGCAGCAAAGGGAGAAGATGAGACGCCCAAAGATACCGGAGACCAACTATGTTCTCAAGATCAGTTGGAGACAATGACTATTGAATACACTGTAATTCTAGATGGTTACCATGGAGACATTACTTTAGGGGAGTGGAGTGGGAGGGGCAAAGGGAGGAGATCAGAGAACAACATAAGACCAGAGAGAAATGCTTGTGGTTTTGAGGATGTATAAGTAATCAGTTCCGATATCAGTAAACACCAGCAGCTGTTACTGACATCTAGATGAAATGGATGAATAGAAGGATAAATGGATGGATAAATGAATGAGTAAATAAACCAATGGACATATAAATCAATTGATGGACAGATAGATGGACAAAATATACTTGGACTAGACTCTTTGTTATCTTCAGTGATAGTATCAGGACAAGTGAATGTAACTAGGCAATCAATAATCAACGGCTGTATCTATTGGGGGAGGAGTACATTAAACCACACCCACAATAACAGTACACTATTACCTCAGGTACAGAGGATTGAAACACACCAGAATGTGGAGCAGAACACATAACAGTATGTAATGAGAATAAAGCATGTAGAACACGTACATCTCTAAATTGAAATGTACCATCATCAAGTAGCTCTACTAGTAATAGTCTTAATAAACGTAGACTTAGTGAAGATAATAGAACGAGGACTCCAGCATTGTTCAAACCAATAATTTGTTTCTGGCTAGTTTCTTTGAAAAAAAGATCATTGTAAAATGTTTAAACTTGTTTAACAAGAACCTATATTGCTATAATTATATTTAAGTGATTGCACTCTATAATTATAGGAGCTAAATAAATTATACTTCAATCTAATATGATTATAGGAGCTGAATAATGCACATGTACTACTTAAACAATTAGAAATATTATATTTAAAAAAAAGGATAATGCAACATTTTAGAGCAGTAATACTAATGTCACTTAACAAAGACCTATATAGCTAACTTCATAAAAAAATTCAAGTGATTTTGTGACGTGGACCAAATTCTCAATTTTTGGCTTGAGACCATGGACTATAGTCCATGGTCTCGAGCCAAAAATGGCAAAAAATGAAATTGCTTCAATTTTTTTATGATGATAGCTATATAGGTCCTTGTTAAGTAGAATAATTGTTTGTGCTTACAAATGTTGTTAAAGTCAGTAAAAAAAAATGAATTCATTAACTTACATGTACCCTTTGTGACAAAAACGATAGTGAAACCAAAGGGGGGACCCTTTGTGACGAAACGATGGCCAAACAAAAGGGGGGATCCTTTGTGACGAAAACGATGGCCAAACCAAAGGGTGGACCCTTTGTGACGAAAACGATGGCCAAACCAAAGGGGGACCCTTTGTGACGAAAACGATAGCCAAATCAAAAGGAGGGAGCCTTTGTGACGAAAACGACACTCAAACCAAAGGACAAACCAAATGGGGGACCCTTAGTGATGAAAATGATGGCCAAACCAAAGGGGGGACCCTTTGTGATGAAAACGATGGCCAAACCAAAGGGGGGACCCTTAGTGACGAAAACGATGGCCAAACCAAAGGGGGACCCTTAGTGACGAAAACGATGGCCAAACCAAAGGGGGGACCCTTAGTGACGAAAACGATGGCCAAACCAAAGGGGGGACCCTTAGTGACGAAAACGATGGCCAAACAAAAGGGGGGACCCTCTGTGACGAAAATGATGGGCAAACCAAAGGGAGGACCCTTTGTGACTAAAACAATGGCCAAACAAAAGGGGGGACCCTTTGTGACGAAAACGATGGCCAAACCAAAGAGGGGGAGCCCTTAATGACGAAAACGATGGCCAAACAAAAGGGGGGACCCTTTGTGACGAAGTCCATGGTCTCGAGCCAAAAATGGCCAAAAAATGAAATTGCTTCAAATTTTTTATGATGATAGCTATATAAGTCCTTGTTAAGTAGAATAATTGTGCTTAGAAATGTTGTTAAAGTCTGTAAAAAAACAAAACGAATTCATTAATTTACATGAACATTTACTAGTAGAACAAAGGGGATTATATAAACATTTTTAAAAGGATAACGCAAAATTTTAGAGCAGTAATACTAATGTCACTTAACAAGGACCTATATAGCTATCATCGCCAAAAATTTGAGGCGATTTCATTCTTTAAAGTCTGTAAAAAAAACAAAACGAATTCATTAATTTACATGTACATTTACTAGTAGAACAAAGGGCATTGTATAAACATTTTTAAAAGGATAACGCAACATTTTAGAGCAGTAATACTAATGTTACTTAACAAGGACCTATATAGCTATCAGCACAAAAAATTTGAAGTAATTTCATTCTTTAAAGTCTGTAAAAAAACAAAACGAATTCATTAATTTACATGTACATTTACTAGTAGAACAAAGTGGATTATATAAACCTTTTTAAAAGGATATTGCAACATTTTAGAGCAGTAATACTAATGTCACTTAACAAGGACCTATATAGCTATCATCACAAAACATTTGAAGCAATTTCATTCTTTAAAGTCTGTAAAAAAAACCAAAACGAATTCGTTAATTTACATGTACATTTACTAGTAGAACAAAGGGGATTATATAAACATTTTTAAAAGGATAACGCAACATTTTAGAACAGTAATACTAATGTCACTTAACAAGGACCTATATAGCTATCATCACAAAAAAAAATTGAAGCGGTTTTATCCTTTAAAGACAATAAAAAAACAAAACGAATTCATTAATTTACATGTACATTTACTAGTAGAACAAAGGGCATTATATAAACATTTTTAAAAGGATAACGCAACATTTTAGAGCAGTAATACTAATGTCACTTAACAAGGACCTATATAGCTATCATCACAAAAAAATTGAAGCGATTTCATTCTTTAAAGTCTGTAAAAAAACAAAACAAATTCATTAATTTAGATGTATATTTACTAGTAGAACAAAGGGGATTATATAAACATTTTTAAAAGGATAACGCAACATTTTAGAACAGTAATACTAATGTCACTTAACAAGGACCTATATAGCTAACTTCATAAAAAGTTTCAAATGATTTTGTGACATGGACCAAATTCTCAATTTCTTAAAGATGTAATACAACGTTTTAGAGCAGTAATAATAACTATTATTATTATTATTATTATTATTATTATTATTATTATTATTATTATTACTAGTGCATACAGTCGTCGAATGATTCAGGAGTATGAGTTATATTATCGAGATACTGGAGGGAAGATTATAATGGACGCCTACAGGTTTAATGTGATTGTCACTACTTATGAAGTAATGTTGTGTAAGTTTGTATCCATCAATTTGAATAATTAATATAATATATAATACTATATAATATATTATATTAATGGATATATTATATAATATAATATATTAATATAAATATATTATATATAATATTATATAAATATATTATATTAATGGATATATTATATAATATAATATATAATATAATATATTATATATTATATAATATATGCATTTATGATAAAATATTAGTTGTAATACACCACTGTTTTCATTTATTAAAGTGACTGTTCATTAACTTTTTAATTATTTAATTATTAATTATTTACTGATAACAACTAAAAATAGAATGTTTATTTTGAATCATTCATCCATTTAACTTTTTATTTATCCATTTACCTTTTTATTCATCCATTTAACTTTTTTATCTATCCATTTACCTTTTTATTCATCCATTTAACTTTTTTATCTATCCATTTACCTATTTATTCATCCATTTCTAGCTGATAACAGTGAACTACAAAACATACTATGGCGAGCTGTTATCATAGACGAAGCTCATCGTCTTAAAAATAAAAATTGCAAAATGCTTGAAGGACTCAAAGAACTTCACATGGTAATCACATGATAATCACATGTATGACACATATAATTATTACCTCTAATTACAGGAGCACAGGGTATTGTTAACTGGGACTCCTCTTCAAAATAATGTAGATGAATTATTTAGTTTACTCAACTTTTTGGAGCCATCACAATTCCCGTCTCCTCAAGCTTTTTTACAGCAATTTGGTGATCTTAAAACTGAAGAACAAGTTGAAGAGTTGAAAGCTGTAAGACCCTATATTATGCAGCTGTATTAAATTATAGAATTTGATGAAGGACAATAATGTAAACATTCAATATGATGGCTGTACAGAATGGCTGTAATTTGTTGTATCTCTATCTCTCTTATCAGGTTCTCAAACCTATGATGTTGCGAAGACTGAAGGAAGATGTTGAGAAGAGTTTAGCTCCTAAGGAGGAGACTATAGTCGAAGTATGTCCTAATTTGAACACTCTTGATTTTTTATTTTATGATAATACTTTATTAGGTTGAGTTGACTGCCATTCAGAAGCAGTATTATCGTGCTATTTTGGAGCGTAACTTTAATTTTCTGACAAAAGGAACAACAGTACCTAACCTATTGAATACAATGATGGAGCTACGCAAATGTTGTAACCATCCTTTCCTCATTTCTGGTTAGAAATTATACTTCATTGGTCATCTCTCTGTTGATAAATTCATTGATATCTTAATTCATTTGTTCACAGGAGCAGAAGCTAAGATTGTTGAGGACTTTCAAACTCGCTATCCTGACAAACACATATCAAATTCACTCATACAAGCTTCAGGAAAGTTAGTGCTTGTAGACAAACTGTTGCCTAAATTAAGAGAGAAAGGACATAAGGTAAGAGAGAGAGAGAGAGATAAAGAGAGACTGTTGTATATAACATACTAGGTTCTCATATTCTCACAAATGGTTCGTTGTCTGGATATTTTAGAAGACTACTTGCGAATGAAAGGGTATGTAATACTGTTACTACTATAAGTTTATGTGGTATATGTAATACTGTTAATCTAATAAGTCTATATAGTATATGTAATACTGTTAATACTATAAGTCTATATAGTATATGTAATACTGTTAATACTATAAGTCTATGTGGTATATGTAATACTGTTAATACTATAAGTTTATGTGGTATATGTAATACTGTTAATACTATAAGTTTATGTGGTATATGTAATACTGTTAATACTATAAGTCTATGTGGCATATGTAATACTGTTAATACTATAAGTCTATGTGGTATATGTAATACTGTTACTACTATAAGTCTATGTGGTATATGTAATACTGTTAATACTATAAGTCTATGTGGTATATGTAATACTGTTAATACTATAAGTCTATGTGGTATATGTAATACTGTTACTAGTATAAGTTTATGTGGTATAATTATATGCATATACTGTTAATATAGGTATCTTTATGAACGTATTGATGGACAAGTAAGAGGGACGCTGAGACAAGCTGCAATTGACCGGTTTTCTAAACCAGGTAATTTAGTTGGTTAATGTGAGTTAGATGTATTACTTCTCTTCTCTCTTTTTCTCTCACAGAGTATGATCGCTTTGTCTTTCTTCTTTGCACTCGTGCTGGTGGCCTGGGTATTAATTTGACAGCAGCAGACACTGTTATTATATATGATTCAGATTGGAACCCACAAAATGACATACAGGTTTGATACAAACATGATCACAAATGATTCTAAGTTTTTAGTTATTAAATAATTGATTTGAGCATAATTGATCACAATTGATTTGTAGGCTCAAGCACGATGTCACAGAATTGGTCAGAACAAAATGGTGAAGGTTTATCGACTCATCACTACTAACTCATATGAAAGAGAAATGTTTGACAGGTAAATTTACATTGTTTTTATCTCTGTCAATTTGTCTGTCTGTATCCATAGAGCTAGTCTCAAACTTGGTCTTGATCGAGCTGTCTTACAATCTATGAATACACAGCAACAAGCTAGTGGAGTAAGTCACATGACTTAAATTAATGTGTCTAACTCATTTCTTTTTTCTCTTTTCAAGCCTCCTCAACTCAGTAAAACAGAGATAGAGAGTTTGTTAAAGAAAGGGGCTTATGGCTCTATTATGGAAAGTGATGATGCAGCTAACCAGTGAGGATGATCCCCTTTAATTAAACTCTAAACACATCTCTCCCTTTCTATCTCTCTTAGATTTTGTGAGGAGGACATTGATCAAATATTGGAGAGACGAACTCAAGTTATTCAACTGGAGTCCGAGGGTAAAGGCTCCACATTCTCTAAAGCCAGTTTTGCTACTGATGGTTCAACTGATATTGACATTGATGACCCTGACTTCTGGCAAAAATGGGCTGAAAAGGCTAACTTGAATCTCGACCAATTAGCAAAGAAAGTAAGTTGTATAACTGTTTGTGAAATGGTCTAATCTTGCTGACATATTCTTAGGACACTCTAGTAGTTGATGAACCAAGAGTACGACGTCAGGTTCGTCGCTATGGTGACGAGATGCTGGAGACAATTGTGGACATGGATGAAAGTCAAGAAGAGATAATGGATATTTTGCCGTCAAGAGGAAGAAAAGGTTGGACGAAATTGGAGTGTTTTAAAACAGAAAAGGCTCTACTGGTGTATGGGTGAGTGGTGGGTGGAGTTTGTGTCGTTTTTATTCTAATATTAGATGGGGTCAATGGGTTGATGTATTGGAGAGCGGTCGATTTAGGAAGAGACAATTAAGTACAAGAGATGTTGAGAACATTGCTAGAACCATGGTCAGTGTATTTCAAATATACATTTGAAAAATAAAAACAAATAATAAAATAAATAAAAGGTTTACTCCAAGCTTATAACATATATTTTTTATCTCTCTTTCTCACAATAGCTGGTATATTGTCTTCATCATTTTTCCGGTGATGAAAAGATCAAACTTTACATTCATCAGCTAATTGATCCTAGCGAGGTCACTGAGGATCCCAATATGATTGACGAAGCACAAAGAGGTATGTTTTCTGGTTTTACAGAAGAAGACTATCTTGCGTTGATGGCTAAAGACGCAGAGAGTCTATTTCAAGAGGAATCATACATGAAGCACCTACGTCGGCATTCAACTAGGTAAATGAATATGTTAATAAATGGATAGATGGATGGATGGATGGATTGACATGTGGATGAGTGATCATAAACATTTTATTAATGAATTGTTTTAGGATTTTATTAAGGGTCCGACTCCTCCATATTATTCGTTGGCACATTATGAAGCCATACATGCATTTAATAATGTCAGGTGTACATGCAAAGTGAGCTATTTTTAGTAACAAAATGTTACTATTTTTAGTAAACATTACATATCATAATGACACCACTTACACAGGGATCTCGGTCTTCAACCACCAAAACCTGAAGAAGAACCTCCTGCTCCTTGGTGGGATAGTCTCTGTGATCTTTCCTTATTAGTTGCAATTGTCAAACATGGTATGGTAACCTTAAACCTCTCAGTGTCTGGACTTTCACCTTTATAATTTGACAGGTTATGAACAGTTCCAACTTTGGCGTGCTGACCCAACACTCTGCTTTAAAGATTTAGTCGGTGAGCAAGCTCCTCAGATAAAGATAAAGAACAAAAAGAAGAAAGCTTCTAAGACAGCCTCAAAGAAATCATATGTAGATCCAGAGAGTGATGCAGAAGATGAAGAAGACTTGGAAGAGGAGTTAGACATTGGTATTGAGAGTGACGGAGGTAGTAGTGCTCCATCCACCCCTCAGATGACCCCATCTCTTAGAAAGTGAGATATATAGTGTACTTAAGTGTACATTTTATGTATTGTTTAGGACACGAGCATCAGCAGCGGCAGCTACTATGTTGGGTACATCACCTGGTTTTATATCTCCTTTAAGAGGCGGAGTTTTTATTTGGCCCTCTCTTGCAGAGATCAACACTCGTGCTCGTCGATTGGTCAATGCTTACTTGAAGCAACAAAGACGAGAAGAATTAAGACTGGCCCAATTGGTGAAGGTAAGAATGTAATAGATTAAAGTGGCCCAGTAGATTAAGTATGTACTGTAAGTAAGTCAACCAGAGCTCTCATAATTGGCACAGGTAAATATATTATATACATGTACATGTACAGGTACATGTACCTGTACATGTACATGTATATGTATAATTTGTACATACTATATAATGTGTAAGCTGATTACGTCTCATATTGTTGATATCGTGTGGTGTATTGTGTGAATATTATTTTGTTAATACTTGTTTCATAAGTGACTTGCATTTGCCACGTTTGTCTGTGTCCCTTTTGTGAAGATCCTGGTGTAATCTTGTATGATTGAATTCTCAGGGGATCTGTAATTATTGCTATTAATTTACACTTGCTCTGCAATTAATGTGTAATGTTGTGATTGTATTTGAAAGTAAAATACACATTGTAGTGATAGTATAACTATCTTATCAGTTCTATAAAAACAAAAGTGGGTTACATAGTAAATGCTACCATAAAAGAGAATAATGGTTATTCTTATGGCTCTATATTAGTGTCAAAATTATATGGTATAGACATTTTACTTGGTGGTGTATATACAGCATCGTACCCTAAACCCTAAACCCATCGATGATTAATTTTGACACCAAACAATACCCAACTATGTCGACGACTAAGAAAACACGCCCCTTAGACAATGCGGTATATACACTACCAAGTAAAATTTCTATGCCACATAATTTTGACACTAATATAGGGCCATATATTCTGTTAGTGTTCTTTATAGACATCAATATTATAAAGTTTATTTTCTTAAATATTTAAATTAAAAAATAAGAAAACAAATGCCTTTGTAGTAATAGTTTTATTCAATTTGTGAAACCATGATAAGGTGATCCACATTCTCCGTCTTCCGGTGGAATCAAGAGATGCTCTTTTTTCTTTAAACTCATTGTCAAGGTTCTGGCATAACTATCAGTTACTGAATTTTTAAATGGGTACTCATGGACACTTTTTCCGTAGTTATTTTTCAACTCGGATTGTAGATTACATTTCTTTAAACGTTTGCGAGTTTCTGGGTCTAATGCATAGACAAGTGATACAAGAGCTCCCTGGAGTGGAGACAAAATGGCGTCAAGAAACCACAATGGAACGAAAGGTTCTTCTACCATTGAATCTGTAAGTCTGTTGGCTATAGGAAATATATTTAAAACTACAAAAATTATTGGGAACCATATTATTGGCTTAAATTCCTTTTGCATCATTTTAGCCAGCTGTCTGCTTTTTGGATTGTAAGTACCTTGATAAGAACGTTTCATTTTTTGAATAGCGAAGTATATTCTTATATAAACGAATACTAAACCAGCAATGAAGAGAAATAGAGGGAGATACCACAATGAGATAAACAAGACTTTACCAAACACATCTCTAGTGCAGTCGTTGTTAAATTTTTTAATCCAACACCATGGCCCAGCACGTCCATAAGTTAAATTTATGAATGGTATCCAATTAAAAATTAGAGGAACAATAAAGATCAAAAATATATAAAATATTTCATAACGATTTTGTCTTTTAGTGACGACATTAAAATACAGGTCAATTGTAATAGAACATATTGATAGTAGTACTGACCACAACGTAACTTGATCAAAGAAACCAGCACATATGCAGTAACGTGTTGAGGCAATGTTGTCAGGAAAATAGTTTGCTCCTTGTAATGCTATAGAGAGTCCATTTAGCATAGAGCCGATACTGAGATAAAGAATAAGACGTTGAGTGAAGATAATGTACTTCTTAAAGTATAAGATCAAAAAGATTACAAACAATGACGCAAAGAAGGACACTGATCCACTAACAGCACGTAATATAGCCACTACAACAAATACTGGTGTGTTAAACTTAGCATTGCAATCTCCATTGCTTGACTCAGTTGTATTAGGTCCCCCACTACCAGAAACCATCTCCATTTTCTTTTTGTGGGGCAGTAACAAACAGCTGACTTGTTAATTGAGAGAGAGACTTCCTCTATCTTGCTTAGTAAGCCTTCTAACTGTTCTTGTTAAAACAACAACTGTTAATTATCTCTTCATATTCCCCGTACATTATCATAACTGTACTATTAAGTATTCCTTAATATCACTCATAAAAGAAATATTAACTCATTTGATAAAACATCACATGTACTTGAAATGACATTCATTGTATGTACACACTGAGCACACATACTACAACATAACAAAGTGTTGTGTACACACAGATAATGAAAATGATAATGCAGAACATTAAAACCTAATCTAAAAGTAGTCAGAAACAATTAAAAAATGCACATAAAAGACTTTTACATTGTTCTATATTGTCTTTTATGATTTGAAGTGGCAAAATCACTTTCGACTATCTCCTTATCAATATCTTCATAGCTTTGCTCAGGACTCACTGTTGACATAGGACTATTTACCAACACACATGATTCATTTCTGTTAAAAAAACAACTGCAACAACGTTGTTTGCATGAGTTTCTATTATTTCCACCAAAACACTTTCTAACAATAAAGATGATAGATATTGCAAATCCTTCAAGACTTTGAATAACAGCTGCTGCTGTCCATAATGGTACCAATGCATGATCCTTTTTAACATTATCACTAATATGTGTTGCTAGGGGCACAAGACTGAAAAAGAATAATATTATTGGATACCAACAAAAATGATTCAATTCACGAAGAGTCATCTGCTGCTTCTGTCTCTCTCGATCACTCGTATATTTTGTTTCTTGTTCTCTGAGTTTTTTCTTCAGAATTAGAATTGAGATGACATAGATTACAGCCCCAATTATTATCAGAGTATAGAGGGGACCATACCATAATGAATATTGCATAATCATCCCTATTTCAAATGATTCACACTCTCCTTCTTTCCCCTGTATCCAACACCAAGGACCTGCCTTTCCATAAGAATTCTTTATAAATGGAATAGCACTAACTAATAAAGGCAAGATAAATATGATAGGTATATAGAGTATCTCCATTTTTTTAATCCGTACTACAAAAATAGCTTTCAAGAATAGGTGTAACAAAAAACAACACATCACAGCTAATAAACTTGCTGCACAAAATTGGTTGATGTAAGCAATTCCTGTACAAAAGTATTGATTGTCAAGCAAACCATAGCCTGCACCACGTACCACATATACTATACTAGCTATAAGAATTGATAGATTGATGTATAACAGTAACCTTTGAGTTGTTGTTTTGAACCTCTTCTGGGCCAGTATCAGCGTTAGCATTATAATGCAGCCTAATACTGAGACACTGCCTCCCCCAACTTGAGCCAGTCCAATGATTCTTAAATCACTGTCTTCAAAGAACGCACAACTAGAATTGTTTTTTGCCATTAGAGTGGTAGATATGTAAAACAGAACTGACCGGGCATTGAAATATTAAAGAGTGCAAGTCTGTACTCTGAACTTACAAAGTTACACCTTCCTTACTTGTGTTGAATTTGCAGAGAAACTTGACACTTTTGATAAAGAATGCTGACTTGTCATTTGATATTCCTAAAACATCACATGATATAGACACCTATCATAACTCTATAGTGTCTTGACAATGAGGTGAAAAATACGCCTACAAGGTGATGACATCAGCCATGCTTAACACACCTTTCCTTTCTTTCAATCATTTTTGTCATCAACCAATTTTATATAATTTATTTTAATAGTTACTACCACAATAATACAAAAATTAGACATGGATATCTTTAAAAATTATATAAGGAATCATTTTTGCATATCCAAGCTGTCGGTCAATTTATTGTCATTATCGGTAGTTATAATAGGATATTCTAGAGTGTCATCTAAGTTGAGTATATTGTATTTGAAAGCAGCTCTTAAGTTTTTCCACTTTAATCTCCGTCTTGTTTCCGGATCTAAGGAGAAGATAACAGTCACAAACCCTCCTTGGAGACCTTGAATTAAAGCCGCTATTACCCACAAGAAAAATATATCTAAATATGGATTGATGTCATTGAGAATACGAGCAACTAATGGAACAATATTCACAATAATGTAGAGCAAAGGGTACCATTGATATGGTTTGATCTCTTCAATGGCTGATTTTTGTAGCATTAAACGCTGTGGTTCTATCATTGCTGTGTAGGAGCTCTTCCATCTGGAAATAGCTATAAGAGATATGACATACAGTATGCCGCCTATAATAGTAATAGAATAGAGTGGTATAAACCAAAGAATGTACTGCATTGCTATACCAAAGAGGTTTGGTTTACAAGTTACAAGATCCTGGTTTCGTATCCAACACCATGTCTTTGTAGGCCCGTATGTGTGTGAGATAAAAGGTATCCAGTCAAGAAGAGCTGGAACAATGAAGATAATGATCACAAACAAAGGCTCTAAGTTCCAACATTCCTTTCTAAGAACTGCACAGACAAATATGTTAATAACAATACAGGAGACTGAAGCCAATATACAACCACCTGAATATTGACTATAGAATGCTATCGCTTCACAGAAGACAGTGTTATCAATCAACTTATAGCCAAATCCTCGTATTATGAAGCTGATACTCACTAATAAAACAGATATAGCAAGATAAATAAACAGTCTCTGAGTAGAGTAGACGTATTTCTTGAAGATAAGCATGACAAAGAAGATAAAGAAACAACCTATACATGAGAAACAGGCTGCTACACCTTGAGTCACACCCAGGATCATCAACTGTCTCTCATCAAACAATAGGGTGCAATTGGAGCTGTTATTGGCCATTGTACAAAGTACACTTTGTATAAACAACTTCTCATAAGAAATCAGTCACAGTAGATTACAGCTATATAAGATTTAGTCTAGCTTTGCTTTGGAGAAGATCTCTCTTTACAGTTACTTTTGTCTTTGTTGTTGAGCTGGTGTGTTAAAAGCAGTTATGTAATATGTCTAGTGAGGTGAGTGTAATGTAAACACTAGGGGATGTGACAGCCAGATAACAGTCAGCTGTTATGTGTGTTGTTGAATTTTCTTGGTGAAAAGTAATAGTTTAAGTGAGAGTTTGTTCACAAAAATAAATTTACATACACTCATATTGCAAATTATGTCTAAATATTGTCATGATGACAACATTACATACATGTACTATTTCACTCAATATTATTAAATACAATAGGTATTCCCAAAATGAATACATTATGACTGAAAGTACAAGAAACTTTTTCTAACGTTATTATCATATTTAAATAGCACTTGGTGTACTTGATGTGCTGGCTTTTGAAGTCAAACTGTCAGTTAAACCTGATACAAATGGGTATTCTTCTGAGACCTCTCGACAAGCGACATTTTCTAAACAAGCTGCTCGAAAGTATCTCCATCTTAGTCTCTTTCTTGTCTTGGGATCTAAAGTAAAGGCTATTGCTAAAAACCCACCTTGAAGACCCTTAATAATGACAGTTATAACCCACAATGATATAATTGGTTGTTGGGGCCGAACAAAATTTACTGTAGTGTTAATTATTGGTATCAGATTGATAACAATAATGAGTAGAGGATACCATTTGAAATACGAAACATCGTCCATTGTACGTTGATGAATTATGTCTCTATTAGACTCAATCATTGGTGTGTATTTCTTCTTACTTCGATGCAGTATGCATAAACTTGTTACGTATGCTATTGTTCCACCGATTACTGTCAGATAAAGTGGTACCCACCATATTGTAATCTTTAGAACAAGGCCATATGTATCTCTGGTACAGTCTACAGTATTAACTGTTAAAATGTCACAAAACCCATCTACTAATCCAAATCCGTCATGTATAAATGGTATCCAACTTATTGTAGCTGGTAATAGGAATATAACCGGAATATAGACCCATTCTATAGGACCGCTCTCTCTTCGACAGATCATACGTAGAGCAAGTTCAACAATGGCACATGCCACAGAGAGAAGAATAGACAATGCAAAATATTGTGTCAAGAAAGCAAGTGTAACACAAAAGGCCTTGTTTTTATATATAAGATTGTAGTTTGCTCCCATTAATCCATTAGCTATAGCATCTAACATTATGGTAATTGTAAGATACAGAATGAGTCGTTGTGTGGTGATAACATACTTCTTGTAAATGACCATCACCATTAGCACAAAGAGACTACTTAATATTGAGATTGAGTATGCCACAGCAATTGTGATACCAACAATTTTCAGGTCATATTCAGTAATATTAGAGCAATTTCCAGCTGGCATCTTGAGACATCAAATCCTTCTCCTCTCCCACTGCAAGCAATGTTAAAATGGCTGACTAATTGTATATAAATAGGTGTGGCTAATCCTTACTATGTAAACTTTACTACATGGATCATAGAATCATTTTTGATGTAGTAAGTGCTGTGTTTGTAACTTAGTTGAATTTTTAAGCACAGAATAATTAAATAACGATGACAATAATAACCTCTTTTTTATTTTTTTTAAATGTGGCAAGCCCTTACTTCTTTTTAACCAAATGATAAAATGCAAATATTCCATCAGGCAACAGTGAATATGATACACACACACACATACACACAAACACACACACACAGTTATAATGTATTATCTTTTGTTAAATTCATACTGTACTCCTTTGTTGTTGTTAAGCTGTCAGTGACTTCTCCTGACATAGCTGGATATACTTCAGAGGTCTCATGACAAAAGATATTTTGTAAACAAGCTCCTCAAAAATGTCTCCAGTTTAGTCTCTTTCTTGTCCTGGGGTCTAAAGTAATAGCAATAGCTATAAAAACACCTTGGAGATCTTTGATGATTGTAGCAATAACCGACAAAGCGAGAATATGGTCATTGGGGTTCCAATAGTCAATGGTATCACTTAAGATCGGTATTACATTGACTATAATATATAATAAAGGGTACCGTTTATAATAAGACACATCCTTCATTGTTTGTTGATCAATGGCTACTCTGTTGACCTCAATTATAGGTGTGTATTGGTTTTTGGCTCTGTGCATTCGATATAGAATAATGATATAAGCCAGGCCTCCAAAAAATGATGTCAGGTAAAGAAGTATTCACCACAGCACAGCCATTAGTGCTAATCCATATGCATCTCTACTACAATTGTTGGGCTTAACTGTTTGTATGGTGCAGGTACCACGTACAGGTCCATAAGCTTCATGTATAAATGGTATCCAACTTGTTGTAGCTGGTAATAGGAATATAACCGGGATATAGGTCCATTCTATACGACCGCTTTCTCTTTGACAGATCATACGTAGAGCAAGTTCTATAATGACACATACAACAGAGAGAAGAATGCACCAGGAAAAGTATTGTACCAAGAAACCAAGTAACATACAATAGTATTTACTGCTGTGGATAATACTGTAACTACCTCCCATTATACAATTGGTTATAGCATCCAATAAGACGCTGATAGTGAGATATAAAACAAGTCGTTGCATTGTAAAGAGATACTTTTTATAAATCACCATTATTGCTATCACAAGTAGACAACCCAATATAGAAACAAAGGCAGTCACAGCTTCTGTGATGCCTATGACTATTGTGTTGTCTTTTGACCAACTAGAACAATTTGAATCATCCATCTTTAAAAGTTTCAGGAAAAAATCTTCAACTTAGCTAGTTGCTTGGTCAGTTGTGTTATGTCAACTATTAGGTGGAGCTATGATTTGATTGTGGCATGTTGAAAGTTAATGGACTTTTAATCATTGTAAACACATAATATCGTGTGATCTTACAGCTGTGCAGAATTGACACACACATAGTTATATTATTCAACACACAGTACTTGTATTTAAGTCTCTTTTATGTTTGTGCTGTACTCTTTTGTTAGTGTTAGACTGTCAGTGACTTCTGATAGAACAGGATATTCCTCAGAGACTTCTTGACAGAAAACATTTTGCAAACAAGCTGCTCGAAGATGTTTCAATCTCAGTCTCTTTCTTGTCTTGGGATCCAATGCAATAGCAATGGCTATAAAACCACCTTGGAGACCTTTGACGAGAGTAGCAATTATCCATAGACCCAGAATATGGGAATTGGGCTTCAAGAAGTCGACAATCTCATTCACAATAGGTATCAAATTTATAAAAGCAAATAAGATCGGATACCATTTATAATACGATACATCTTGTATTATTTCTTTGTAAATAACTTTTCTGTTCACTTCAATTAATGGTGTGTACTGCTTCTTGGCTTTATGCAATTTATATAGAATTACTACATATGCTATGCTCCCAAAGAAAACTGTCAAGTAAAGAGGTAACCACCACAGCACACTCATTAGTATTAGTCCATATTTGTTACTGGAACAGTCCTCAGGATTAACTGTTTGTATTGTACAAAAACCGCGTACAGGTCCGTAAGCTTCATGTATAAATGGTATCCAACTTGTTGTGGCTGGTAATAAGAATATAACTGGAATATAGATCCATTCTATACGACCGCTCTCTCTTTGACAGACTGTACGTAGTAGAAGCTCAATAATCATACATACAACAGAGAAAAGAATACACGAGGCAAAATATTGTACCAAGAAACCAAGCATTATACAATAATATTTACTGCTGCTGTAGATAATACTGTAACTACCTCCCATTATACAATTGGATATAGCATCCAATAAGACACTGATAGTGATATATAGAAGCAGTCGTTGCATTGTAAAGAGATATTTTTTGTAGGCCACTATTATAACTATCACTAACAAACAGCTCAATATAGAAATGAAGGAAGAGACAGCTTCTATAATACCTATAACTTCTAGATGTTCTTCAGACCAACAAGAATAAGTTGAGTTGTTCATCTTGGATCTTCAGTAGTACTAGCAAGCAGCCCTTGTTCTTCAACAGTCCTTTAACTTAACCACAAGTAAAAATTGTTTTATTAGTTGTCTTAAACAAACTGGGTGGAGTTATTTAGTGATATTCATTACTCATTATAGCAACTAATGATATGACTTGATAATCAACCCCCGGTACACACAGTAATAAATAACACACACATATGACACAAACAATGAAAAGTAGAAATTTTGTTTTGATAAAAACATTAAGTGCATTGCTAATAGTTGATGCACAAACATTTATACACACACACACACACACACACACACACACACACACACATGAACAGATATCTACATGTAAACAGATGGTACATTATCTATATATACAGTTACACACACACTAGTTGTTGTCAATTATGTTGTATTAACATCATCAGGTGTTGCCTTTAAACTGTCACTGCAATTGGTTGGTAATATAGGATATTCCTCTATGTTTTCTCGACAGAGGACATTTTGTAAAAAAGCTGCTCGAAAATATTTCCATTTTAGCCGCTTTCTTGTCTTGGAATCTAAAGCGAAAACAATAGCAATGAAACTACCTTGAAGACCTTTAATAATTGTTGAAATGACTAACAAAGTTAGATTAGTTTTATTAGGTTTCCAATATTCAAGGGAACTTGTCACAATGGGTATCAAATTAATAGCAAAATACAGCAATGGATACCACTTTAAATGTGACACACCTTGTACTCCTCTCTGGTAGACTATCTCTCTATCTAACTCTACTAGGGGTGTGTATTTGTGTCTGTTATGTCGTAGTCGGCAGAGAACAGTTATGTAGATAATTCCTCCTATAGAAATTGTAAGATAGAGAGGAATCCACCACAAAAATGCTTTTAGGACTAATCCATACGTTGATTTAGTGCAATTTTCAGGATTAATTGTTTGAATGTCACATTCACCATTAACTCGTCTATAAGCTCCATGTATAAATGGTATCCAAGTTGTTGTAGCTGGTAATAAGAATATAACTGGGATATAAACCCATTCTATAGGACCACTTGCTCTTTGACAGATTGTATGTAGTACAAGTTCAATGAGGATACATAACAATGAAAGAAGGATAGACCAAATTAAATAAACTTTAATGAATCCTATCACTTCACATGAAATCTTGTGTTTGGAAAGAAAATGATAACCTCCTCCATCAATCACATTTACCATAGCATCCAACAGAACACTGATAGTAAGATAGAGAATGAATCGTTGTGTAGAGAAGACATACTTCTTGTAAGTCACCATTATCACTATCACAAAGAGACAGCCTAATATAGAGATGAAAGATGATATTGCTCCAGTGATCTCTATAATTTTCAAGTCCCTTTCTGTAAAACTGGAACAATTTGAAAGAGTCATCTTGAATTAAGATAAACTGCTTGGAAATATCAAATCACAAGCCCCTCCTTGTGTCACTTTATAAAAATATTCATTCCATTCATAACGATATTCATTGCCAGAATAACACTATTTATATATATGTTTTCGAGTGAGGATTGTTTCTTTTCAATTTGACAGTAGACAGTAACAACAACTGATACAGTTTACTTTCACTTTTAAAGCTCACACACCATGAATGACTCATCTTATATGGTAATCATTATATCTTGTCTTGTCCTAAGGGTTAATTTTGTATTCAAGAAGTCTTGTTGTTTACGCTTAAAATAGTTATGAGAACACCATGATTAAATATTTAATTCCGATATTAATTAATAATGTAAATGTGCTACTATATATATATATATATATATATATATATATATATATATATATATATATATATACCTCTACAAGGATTAAAAATAAACCAATTTAAAAATATCAATAAGGTCAGGACCTATACAATGTATAAATTAATATACAACATTGCTCACACAATATTGAGGTCTATGTAGCATCAAGTTCAGTATTATTCTTTAACTGTTGAGCTTCTTTTCTACTCCCTTTTTCTTTTCCATCCTTCTCAACACTTCTTGTCCGTAAGCTGTCAGTGGGTACAGAAACAATAGCTTGATATTCTTGGACTTTGGCAGTTTTACAAGGACAGAATAATGTGTAAAGAGCAAATCGGATACTCTGGTATTGACATAACTCTTGACATGTAAACAAATGGTGCATTATATATATATATACAGTTACACACACACTAGTTGTTGTCAATTATGCTGTATTAACATCATCAGGTGTTACCTTTAAACTGTCACTGTAATTGGTTGGTAATATAAGATATTCCTCTATGTTTTCTCGACAGAGGACATTTTGTAAAAAAGCTGCACGAAAATATTTCCATTTTAGTCGCTTTCTTGTCTTGGAGTCTAAAGCGAAAACAATAGCAATGAAACTACCTCGAAGGCCTTTAATAATTGTTGAAATGACTAACAAAGTTAGATTAGTTTTATTAGGTTTCCAATATTCAAGAGAACCCATCACAATGGGTATCAAATTAATAACAAAATACAGCAATGGATACCACTTTAAATGTGACACACCTTGTACTTCTCTCTGGTAGACTATCTCTCTGTCTAACTCTACCAGTGGTGTGTATTTGTGTCTGTTATGTCGTAGTCGGCAAAGAATAGTTATGTAAATAATCATTCCTATAGAAATTGTAAGATAGAGAGGAATCCACCATAAAAATACTTTTAGAATTAATCCATACGTTGATTTAGTGCAATTTTCAGCATTAATTGTTTGAATGTCACATTCACCATTAACTCGTCTATAAGCTCCATGTATAAACGGTATCCAAGTTGTTGTAGCTGGTAATAAGAATATAACTGGGATATAGACCCATTCTATAGGACCACTTGCTCTTTGACAGATTGTATGTAGTACAAGTTCATTGATGATACATAACAATGAAAGAAGGATAGACCAAGCAAAATAAAGTCTAATGAATCCTATCACTTCACATGAAATCTTGTGTTTGGAAAGAAAATGATAACCTCCTCCATCAATCACATTTACCATAGCATTCAACAGAACACTGATAGTGAGATAGAGAATGAGTCGTTGTGTAGAGAAGACATACTTCTTGTAAGTCACCATTATCACTATCACAGAGAGACAGCCTAATACAGAGATGAAAAATGATATTGCTCCAGTGATCTCTATAATTTTCAAGTCCCTTTCTGTAAGGTTAGAACAATTTGAAAGAGTCATCTTGAATTAAGATAAACTGCTTGGAAATGTCAAATCACAAGCCCCACCTTGTGTCACTTTATAAAAATATTCATTGCATTCATAACAATATTCATTGCCAGAATAACACTATGTTTTAGAGTGAATATTGTTTCTTTTCGATTTGACTGTAGACAGTAACAAGAACTGATACAGTTTACTTTCACTATTAAAGCTCACACACCATGAATGACTCATCTTATATGGTAATCATTATACCTTGTCTTGTCCTAAGGGTTAATTTTGTATTCAAGAACTTTTGTCATTGTTTATAGCTTAAAATAGTTATGAAAACATCGTGATTAAATGTTTAATCCCAATGTAAATTAATAATATAAATGGTACTACTAAATATATGTACTTCAAAAAGAGTTAAAAATAAACCAATTTAAAAAACCAATAAAGTCAGGACCTATACAATGTATAAATTAATATACAACATTGCTCACACAATATTGAGGTCTATGTAGCATCAAGTTCAGTATTATTCTTTAACAATTGAGCTTCTTTTCTACTCCCTTTTTCTTTTCCATCCTTCTCAATACTTCTTGTCCATAAGCTGTCAGTGGGTACAGAAACAATAGCTTGATATTCTTGGACTTTGGCAGTTTTACAAGGACAGAATAATGTGTAAAGAGCAGATCAGATACTCTGGTATTGACATAACTCTTGACATGTATCAGATGGTGCATTAACTATATATACAGTTACACACACACACACACACACACACACACACACACACACACACACACACACACTAGTTGTTGTCAATTATGCTGTATTAACATCATCAGGTGTTACCCTTAAACTGTCACTGCGATTGGTTGGTAATATAGGATATTCCTCTATGTTTTCTCGACAGAGGACATTTTGTAAAAAAGCTGCTCGAAAATATTTCCATTTTAGTCGCTTTCTTGTCTTGGAGTCTAAAGCGAAAACAATAGCAATGAAACTACCTTCAAGACCTTTAATAATTGTTGAAATGACTAACAAAGTTAGATTAGTTTTATTAGGTTTCCAATATCCAAGGGAACTTGTCACAATGGGTATCAAATTAATAACAAAATACAGCAATGGATACCACTTTAAATGTGACACACCTTGTACTTCTCTCTGGTAGACTATCTCTCTGTCTAACTCTACTAAGGGTGTGTATTTGTGTCTGTTGTGTCGTAGTTGGCAGAGAATAGTTATGTAGATAATTGTTCCTATAGAAATTGTAAGATAGAGAGGAATCCACCATAAAAATACATCTAGAATTAATCCATACGTTGATTTAGTGCAATTTTCAGGATTAATTGTTTGAATGTAACATGCTCCATTCACTCGTCTATAAGCTCCACGTATAAACGGTATCCAAGTTGTTGTAGCTGGTAATAAGAATATAACTGGGATATAGACCCATTCTATAGGACCACTTGCTTTTTGACAGATTGTATGTAGTGCAAGTTCAAAGATGATACATAACAATGAAAGAAGGATAGACCAAGCAAAATAAAGTCTAATGAATCCTATCACTTCACATGAAATCTTGTGTTTGGACAGATAATGATAACCTCCTCTATCAATCGCATTTACCATAGCATCCAACAGAACACTGATAGTAAGATAGAGAATGAGTCGTTGTGTAGAGAAGACATACTTCTTGTAAGTCACCATTATCACTATCACAAAGAGACAGCCTAATACAGAGATGAAAAATGATATTGCTCCAGTGATCTCTATAATTTTCAAGTCCCTTTCTGTAAAACTGGAACAATTTGAAAGAGTCATCTTGAATTAAGATAAACTGTTTGGAATATCAAATCACAAGCCCCACTTTATGTCACTTCTTTTCTACTATTTAAAAATATTCATTGCATTCATAACAATATTCATTGCCAGAATAACACTATTTATATGTTTTCAAGTGAGGATTGTTTCTTTTCAATTTGACTGTAGACAATAACAACAACTGATACAGTTTACTTTCACTTTTAAAGCTCACACACCATGAATGACTCATCTTATATGGTAATCATTATACCTTGTCTTGTCCTAAGGGTTAATTTTGTATTCAAGAAGTCTTGTTGTTTACGCTTAAAATAGTTATGAGAACACCATGATTAAATATTTAATTCCAATATTAATTAATAATGTAAATGTGCTAATATATATATATATATATATATATATATATATATATATATATACCTCTAAAAGGATTAAAAATAAACCAATTTTAAAATACCAATAAAGTCAGGACTTATACGATGTATTTATAAATATACAACATTGCTCACACAATATTGAGGTCTATGTAGCATCGAATTCAGTATTATTCTTTAACAATTGAGCTTCTTTTCTACTCCCTTTTTCTTTTCCATCCTTCTCAAGACTTCTTGTCCGTAAGCTGTCACTGGGCACAGAAACAATAGCTTGATATTCTTGGACTTTGGCAGTTTTACAAGGACAGAATAGTGTGTAAAGAGCATATCAGATACTCTGGTATCGACATAACTCTTGACACATAAACAGATGGTGCATTACCTATATATACAGTTACACACACACACACACACACTAGTTGTTGTCAATTATGCTGTATTAACATCATCAGGTGTTACCCTTAAACTGTCACTGCAATTGGTTGGTAATATAGGATATTCCTCTATGTTTTCTCGACAGAGGACATTTTGTAAAAAAGCTGCTCGAAAATATTTCCATTTTAGTCGCTTTCTTGTCTTGGAGTCTAAAGCGAAAACAATAGCAATGAAACTACCTTCAAGACCTTTAATAATTGTTGAAATGACTAACAAAGTTAGATTAGTTTTATTAGGTTTCCAATATTCGAGGGAACCCATCACAATGGGTATCAAATTAATAACAAAATACAGCAATGGATACCACTTTAAATGTGACACACCTTGTACTCCTCTCTGGTAGACTATCTCTCTGTCTAACTCTACTAGGGGTGTGTATTTGTGTCTGTTATGTCGTAGTTGGCAGAGAATAGTTATGTAGATAATTGTTCCTATAAAAATTGTAAGATAGAGAGGAATCCACCACAAAAATGCTTTTAGGACTAATCCATACGTTGATTTAGTGCAATTTTCAGGATTAATTGTTTGAATGTCACATGCTCCATTCACTCGTCTATAAGCTCCATGTATAAATGGTATCCAAGTTGTTGTAGCTGGTAATAGGAATATAACTGGGATATAGACCCATTCTATAGGACCACTTGCTCTTTGACAGATTGTATGTAGTGCAAGTTCAATGAGGATACATAGCAATGAAAGAATGGTAGACCAAGCAAAATAAACTTTAATGAATCCTATCACTTCACATAAAATCTTGTGTTTGGAAAGAAAATGATAACCTCCTCCATCAATCGCATTTACCATAGCATTCAACAGAACACTGATAGTAAGATAGAGAATGAGTCGTTGTGTAGAGAAGACATACTTCTTGTAAGTCACCACTACCACTATCACAAAGAGACAGCCTAATACAGAGATGAAAAATGATATTGCTCCAGTGATCTCTAAAATTTTCAAGTGCCTCTCTGTAAGGCTGGAACAATTTGAAAGAGTCATCTTGAATTAAGATAAACTGCTTGGAAATATCAAATCACAAGCCCCACCTTGTGTACTTTATATAAATATTTATTCCATTCATAACGATGTTCATTGCCAGAATAAAACTATTTATATATATGTTTTCGAGTGAGGATTGTTTCTTTTCAATTTGACTGTAGACAGTAACAAGAACTGATACAGTTTACTTTCACTTTTAAAGATCACACACCATGAATGACTCATATTTATAGTTTAAAATAGTGAAAACACCATGATTAAATGTTTAATCTCAATATTAATTAATAATATTAATGTGCCACTATATATATATATACTTCAAAAAGAGTTAAAAATAAACCAATTTAAAAATATCAATAAAGTTAGGACCTATACAATGTATAAATTAATATACAACATTGCTCACACAATATTGAGGTCTATGTAGCATCAAGTTCAGTATTATTCTTTAACTGTTGAGCTTCTTTTCTACTCCCTTTTTCTTTTCCATCCTTCTCAACACTTCTTGTCCGTAAGCTGTCAGTGGGTACAGAAACAATAGCTTGATATTCTTGGACTTTGGCAATTTTACAAGGACAGAATAATGCATAAAGAGCAGATCGGATACTCGGGTATCGACATAACTCTTGACGTGTATCACGATCCAAAACAAATGCAATTGTTATTACAGGTCCTTGCAAGCAAAACACAACAACATGAAGTAGCCTTAGAAAAAAGAAGTGATTATGATGGTTAACAGCCTCGGCCACTCGTGAAATTAGCGCAACTGAGAATATAATAGCAATTATTATAGGGTAGTACTTGTAGTGGTGTACTTCTGAGAGCATTCGTTGTTTAATGATTAATTCTCCTGGGTTGTGTGTTCCAGAGAATTCTTTTACTCTTCTGTGAGCTTTTATTATTGCAGTAACATAGGCTATTGTCATAGCTAATACTAGGATGTAGAATGGCACCCAAAACAAAGTAAATCGTAGAATCAATCCGAATTCATCTAACGAACAATTGTTTTCTTTGTATTGTCGTATCCAACAATAAGATCCTGCAAATCCGTACGTTTTTCTAATAAAAGGAATCCAATTGAAAGTGAATGGGAAAACAAAAATTAGCAAAAAATAGACAACTTCGAATTTCTTTGTGTTGTCCCAGAGAAACAATACCCTCACAAACAAATCGAATGTCAAGCAACAGATAGCTATTAACTCCATCCATGATGCAACTTGATCCAAGAAACCAGCAATCACACATAATGGGTCACTGTCGTAATCTGGATCCAGTTTAGTCCTAACTCCATGTAATATGAAAACACCACTATATAGTAAAACTGTTATTGTTAGGTAAAGAATAACACGTTGAGGTGTGCTTCGGTATTTTTTAAACAGAATTATAATAAACAAAATGAAGAAACAACAGAGCTTGGATACTGTGCCGCATCCAATGGAGACCCATCCTATTTTGCGGACCTCTTCTTGTGTGGGGTAACAAGTTAAATTATAAAGGTTATCATCACCCGACATTTTTAATCTAACAGACAGGTGTTGTTACATGTAATATTTGGCGGTAACAATCCCTACAATATTATAAAGAAGTTTTTATATTTGAACAGTAGTTAATGATACAAAAACTTGAAAGGACTAATAGTAACATTGTAAATAGCCTAAAATTACATTACATTTACACTTGATAGTTTAACATACTGTGTTTTACTTACAAGAATTGAAGGCTTTTATCTTTATTATGCCTCATGAAATAAAAGTGTCTTCCTTTGCTTGACTGGCTTCCCTGTTACTAATTTGATCACATGACAAGTTATAATTAACAGATGGTTATACCCATAAATGGTTAGATGCCAATAAAAATGTTAGCATAACTAGAAATTTGATTACACATCCTGTTGTTACTCCTACTACAAACTAATGTAGTATATTACCACTGTTATAAAATAATAATGGTGAGTCATTTGTTCAATGCTAAACTCATTGTTTGTGTCAAATCCACTGTGACAGCTAAACCTTGTAACTTAGTATTACCACATGATTTCTCATTACTACTGTACTACTGTATAAATGCTGTTGTCTCCCTTACTCAATGCTGTTCATATCTAATTTACAAATAGTTTATTGTAGAGTATTATATTCTATTGATTCAATAATGAATTTGTTGATGATTACATCCTTTCAATAAATGAGTTTTGTTATGGCTTGGGAAAATACTTGTATAAATAATAAGGAATTTGTTGGTAAATCTCAACAAGCTTTGGGGTTTCTTTTCAAAAATGTATGATATTGCCACACAAAATTAATTACATTACAAGTTCAACAATTATTAGTCTCTCCAGAAAGCAATGGAAGGCTAGTACGATCAGGAGTACTGTCACAAGAGCTTCCTTCATGAAAAGACACTCTGTATTCGTTCAAAATCTGTTTAGAGCGCAAATTATGAATAGCTCCACGTATGTTTCTCCAGCTCAATTTTTTACGTGTTTTTGGGTCCAGAGCAAAAACAACTCCTGTAAAACCTCCAAGTAATGGAGTTATAATAGCATCCATATACCAAAGAAACATAATAGGTTTATTATATATGTAGTCTATTACACTGTGAGCTAGTGGTATAAGGTTGACAGTCATGAAAATTATTGTGTAAACAACAAAAACGAGGCCTTGATTAATCTGTCTTTGAATTGTTCCAATTTCTTCAATGTTGTTTCTGTTTAATCGTGTTTTCCTTTTTCGTAAAATTACAATGATGCTTATATAAACCAATGAGATAAGTGACATTATGATAAAAAGTGGTATATACCATAAGGAGAATTGGAAAATAAATCCTGTTTCATTGTTTACACAGTGACCTGTATTATTCATTGTACTTATCTTTATCCAGCACCACACACCGGAGTCACCATACAAGTTGTATCTCGATAATAATGGTATCCAATTGAAAGTGCCAGGAAAGATAACGATTAACAAAATGTAAATTATTTCTAGACGGCGAGTTAAACACTTTATGATAACTCTTAACATGATATCAAACGTGATAATGGCTACTGCTAGTAAGAGTGACCATTGAGTATATTGACTTATAAACCCAATCCATTTACAGTAATCTTCTTTGGCTTTCGTGAAGTTTGTTAAATTGACAAGAGCAGATGCTAATGAGTATCCAAGTGCTGTCACACTAAGATAGAGAATTAGCCTTTGTTGAAAGAACCTGTATTTCTTAAAGAGTGTCAATAGTCCTATCACTAACAGACAGACTACAAAAGAAATAGTAGCAAAAAAACAGTGAATAATACCAATTATCTTAATAGTATGTTGGTTATCAAGGCTTTGATAGCCACAGTTCATTAAGTTAGTGGAAGAGTTCTCCTTATAGTCAGCCATTAACACTTGGATCTGTAGATTTCTTCTATAATAGTTACTGAATTAGTTAGTCCTATCCTTACTTTATATTAGATTAATTAAGCCATGGGGTGTGGCATGATGTTATTAATGACAACATGATGAAAGTGTATATACAATTGCAATGATGAGAGTATGAATTAATACATGATCACAAACTATCACTTCACTACCAGTAGAAAAATTTTAACGATAATAAGATTCCTGATTATTACTGATCATCGTACTGGTCATCATCGTTAGACCTAGCAAGTAATGGTTCATTGATCTTTTCAGATTTTCTTTCGTTGCTGACTATAGCACCATATTCTTGTACTATATGTTTATCAAGACAAGGGCAAAGGTCATAACACGCACCACATATGCCCCACCAGTTCAGTTTCTTACGAGTCTCTGGGTCTAGTGCATATACAATTGCTATAAAGCCACCCTGTAATGGAGAAAAGATGGCATGGAGTATCCAGAGTACAAATATTGGTTTGTCAGTTGCGGCATACACTATTCTATTGACCAAGGGAAAGAGATTAATTAGCATGTAAATAATAGGATACCACAAAAGAATGAGGACTTCCTGACGCATTTTATTCAATGTTCTAATTTCCTCTAGGTCATAAGTGTTCATTTTTTGTCTTTGGCATCTCAGTATAGGAATAATGAATATATAGGTAACCAAAATGACTACCAATACAAGAAAGAGAGGTCCATACCACAATGAGAATTGAAGAATAATTCCTTTTTCATTCTTGACACATTCGTTACTATCATTAAGTGTATTAGTCTTAATCCAACACCACGTGCCTGAAGGACCGTATAAGTCCCATAGAAATGGGACCCAATTAAAAGTAACAGGAAAGAGAGTGATTATCACAATGTAAGAAATCTCTAAAGGTTGTGTTGATCTTTCTGAAATAACTCTTAACATGATATCAAACGTGATAATGGCTACTGCTAGTAAGAGTGACCATTGAGTATATTGACTTATAAACCCAATCCATTTACAGTAATCTTCTGTTAAAGAGTTGATTGTCGTAAAATCTGTTTTGGTGAGAGCAGCTGCTAATGAGTACACAAGTGCTGTCACACTAAGATAGAGGATTAGCCTTTGTTCAGAGAACCTGTATTTCTTGAAGAGAATAATCAGTCCTATCACTAATAGACACGAAATGAAAGAGATAGCAGCTGAACAACAGTGTAGGATACCCACTATCATATAACTGGTACCACTATGATGGCCACAGCTCATTGAGCCATTGAAAACCTCCATCACGTAGTAAGCCATTTTGTTAATTAACTAAGGGGGTGGTCTCTAATAATTTTAATAAGCCTGAGCTATAGGTAATTCATAGTGCTTGATGGATTAATAAGAAAGACCACTTTAATCAATATTGTTTTAAATGGAAATCATACATCTATAATACATTATGAGTCTAGCAGCTGTTTAATCTGTATTACATAGTATACAGCTGTTTATTTCTAGCCATCCCCATGTACTAAGCATAGTGATGGTATAAGAAATAACATTGTCCATTGTGTTTCTTTTTATACTTGTAAATCAGTGACTAGTAAAGTAGTAATATATGAAATAATCCTGTGCAACTGAAAATTATTTTATAAATTGAAAGTTAAATTACCAGGGTTATTATAGTTATAAAACATTTGTATTCCTTTCAGTATCATTAATATACAATAAGAAAATTGTTATACCATGTAGCATTGGGTTTAACAATACCATACAGATAGATATATACAAGATACAAAAATACACAATGATAATGATCACAATCATGAATAACCTTGAAGCAATGGCTCTGTGACACTTTCTGTTCTCCCACGAACAGTAGCTTCTTTACAAACAAAGGCGCCATATTCTTTTATGGTGTGTTGTTGGTCATCAAGACAAGGCCAGAAATTATAGCAGGCTCCACGAAAACTCCACCAGTTAAGTTTCTTACGAGTCTCTGGATCTAGGGCATACACAATCGCTATGAAACCACCCTGTAGTGGAGAAATTATAGCGTGGAGTATCCACAGTGCCAATATTGGGTCGTCCTTTATAGCACACACTATTCTATTACTTAATGGAAATAGATTAATTAACATGTAAATTATAGGATACCACAGAAGAACAAAAACTTCTCGACGCATTCTTAGTACTGTCCCTATTTCCTCGGGGTTGTAAATGTTCATTCTCCTTCTTTGGCGTCTCAGTAATCCAATGATGAATATATAGGTAACCAAAATGGCTACCAATACAAGAAAGAGAGGTCCATACCACAATGAAAATTGAAGAATAATTCCTTTTTCGTTCTTGACACATTCATTACTATCGTTGAGTGTATTAGTCTTTATCCAACACCACGTGCCTGAAGGACCATACAAGTCCCATAGAAATGGGACCCAATTTAAAGTAGCAGGAAAGAGAGTAATCATCACAATGTAGGCAATCTCTAAAGGTTGTGTTGATCTTTCTGAAATAACTCTTAACATGATATCAAATGTGATAATGGCTACTGCTAGTAAGAGTGACCATTGAGTATACTGACTTATAAACCCAATCCATTTACAGTAATCTTCTGTTAAAGAGTTGATTGTTACAAAATCTGTTTTGGTGAGAGCAGCTGCTAATGAGTACACAAGTGCTGTCACACTAAGATAGAGGATTAACCTTTGTTCAAAGAACCTGTATTTCTTGAAAAGAATAATTAGTCCTATCACTAATAGACATGAAATGAAAGAGATAGCAGCTGAACAACAGTGTAGGATACCCACTATCTTATAATTATAGCCACTATGGTGGCCACAGTTCAATGAACTATTGAAAGAGCTTTCCTGGTAGTCATCCATTTAGTCAGCAATTTAAGGGGTGGAGACCTAAATCATGCTTAGTTGACAAAAGGGTGTGGTTTAGTGCATGCAGTCTACTTAGTCTTTTAAAAATCAGCTGAAAATTTATATGAAAATATTTCTGTAAGATAATGTAGTTCATATTATATTTTTAGACCTCAGTATTTTCTTTTGTTTAAAGTCAACTTCAGTCACTCATTGGGTGATATTCGCTTAACAATTCCTCACGATCATCACCTTGTTGTGATGTTTTATTATCACTCACTTCAGCTTGACTATTAACAAGTGACATTCTGCGACTGTCTGAAGAATTGGTTAGTTCTGCTGGATACTCATCAATTTGTCCAAGTTTCCGACCTCTTTGGCAAATGTTTTTACATGCACTTTTAAAGTTTACCCAGTTCAATCTCTTTCTAGTCTCAGGATCTATTGTAAATATTAAAGCGATTACTGTTCCCTTGATTCCTGTAAAAAATGAGTCAAAGATCCACAGAATAAAGACAGCATGATCAGGATTGGCAGCATCATAGATACGTGTCACCAAAGGTACTATTGTTAGCACCAATAAAAAAGAAGGGTACCAAAGGAGGGACTTTATTTCACTACGCAAAGCTGTCCTTCTTTGAGGCGCGATTGGATCAATCCTTGCTTCATAGTTGTATCTTTCTTGATATACTTTGCATAAACTTATTACAAGGAGAAGAAAGAGAATTGGCAAGACAATAAAGTAAGGAAGATAGTATAATGCAAACCGTAAAATGATACCAAATGTGAACTCGGAGCAGGAATTTGAGGTGTAATCATATTGTCGTATCCAACACCATGCTCCTGCAAACCCATAGGCATTTTTAATAAAAGGTATCCAGGAGGTTAGAGCAGGGAAGAGGAAGATGAATATCAAGTATATAACCTCGAGTTTTTGCGTGTTTCGTTTGAAAGTGACCTGTATGAATATATCTACTGTAAAGCATGTAATGGCTATAAGTACACTTATAGAACTGTATTGTTCTAGGAAACCAACTATAACACAGTAGATATCCACTTTAATGTCCTCATCGTAACTCAGACTGTCCATGGCTCTGATGAAAGCTTGCAGCAACAAAGTGATGTCAAGATATAAGATCATACGTTGTGTAAGGAAGAGGTACTTTTTGAAGAGAACGATGATTGTTATCACAGCCAGACATGCCAGAATTGATATAGTACTCAATCCAGCTCTTATACTGATTAGTACATTATATTGGAGATGGTTAAAAGGATAGCAGCTGGTATTGGAGTTGTTAAAGTCAGCCATTTTGTTTTACATGTTGTTGTAGTAGTGTTGCCAAGACAACCAATTTAGGGTGTGTTGCTTTGTGAATTATAAAATTCTTATTAATCAAATTCATTACACTTATTAAAATTCACACACATATAGTTAAACATGTACATGTATAAAAAGAACAGTTGAAGTCTCAAACCCATACTTTCAGTATCAGTTTGAAACATATTCATCAAAATGATTAAAGTTCACACACATGTAAGTAAGCATGTAATACATATATAAAAAGAACACTTAAGTCTCAAACCCATACTTTCAGTACGGGTCTGAATATAAGCAGCTTAAACATTCTCTTTAATGGTATATGGTGTCGACAATGAGACATTAAATGATTGTCTATTTGAAAATTGGACAGGGTACTCTTTTGGTTCCTCACTCTTACGAAAACATTGTCGTAATGCTACTCTTATATTATGCCATTTCAATGTGTGTCGTGTTTCAGGGTCCAAAGTGAATACCAATGTTATTAGAATTCCTTGAAACCGAAATACTATTGTGGTTATTACGCTAACCACATAAGCAGCTGTGTTTAAATTACCTGTATTGATCAAGCTAAATATGAAAATCAATAAAGAAAATAAATTGGTTATAATGAAAATCAAAGGATAAGCTATTAAAGGACGAATCTCTAACTCGGCTTGTTTTTGTAGTTGTTTGTCTTCGTGACTATATTTTCCTTGCCATACTCTTTGTTGTCTCTTAGCAAATACAAATGCTACAATAAGTAGTATTAAAACAGTTACCATTGTCACATTGACTGGTAAAAAATATAAAGCAATGGTTAGCCAATATCCAAACGGATCATCTGTACAATCGTCAATGTTTCTGTTCCTTATCCAACAAAAATAGCCAACAGGTCCATAGGTCATTTTAATAATTGGTATCCAATTAAACACAAATGGTAGACCAAATATGATAAAAGCATACAATGATTCAAGCTTTTCTGTATTTCTTTTGAAGACAACTTTGATAAAGACAACAACCATTATTACAGTTGTAGCTAATACTATCCACCACAATGTTATCTGCTGAAAAAATCCTATTATTTCACAATAAATTAATGCACTTTCTTCGGTGTAAGCTGAAGTTGGACCCAGATCCATAAAAGCAAATAGTGAAAAAGAGAATGTTGATATTGCTAAATACAGGATGAGTCGTTGAGTAAAGAAAACATATTTCTTAAAGAGAATAATGATTCCTAACATGCAGAGGATGAATATGGCAGACAATAAAGATAGCGATGATCGTAAACCAAGAAGGGCCTTGTACTTTGGTAGCAAGTAGACGTTCCAACATGGTTCACTAGTATTATTAGTAGCCATTACTAACTCACGCTTGATTGTTGAGAATAAACTATTTAATTAGCATACCAATTACAAACCACTGTCTGTATTGAGGGGGAGAGTGTCTTGTGAGAGACTTCTTTTAACAGTTGACCTTCACCAGGGCTGTTAAAAACTAGATAGTAATTAAATTCATAACACATTTTGGTCCTTTGCTGTGATAGGATCATGAATATTACCAAACATACTATGATTTGACTTTAAAGAATGTGTTATTGCTGACTGGAAGACTTGACTCACATAGTAACAGGATTCATAGTCTTCCCAAATATACTATGATTTTACTTTAAGGAATGTGACCATTGCCTGAGCATACATTTGGGAGTGGAAGACTTGACTCACATAGTAACAGGATTCATAATCTTCCCAAATATACTTTGATTTCACTTTTAAGGAATGTGAATATTGCCTGAGCATACATTTGGGAGTGGAAGACTTGACTCATATAGTAACAGGATTCATAATCTTCCCAAATATACTTTGATTTCACTTTTAAGGAATATGACTATTAGTAAACATGCATTTGAAACTGAAGACTGACTCAGATAATATTGTAGACACTGTTCTACGCCACTGCCGGTAAGTACATTTTGATAAGATATCCCATTTTGTGAGGTATAGTTTTTACACAATCTGTTAATAAATTAATAATTAACGATATTAATTTAAAAACCCAACAACAATTATACAGCAATGATCTAATATTTTTGTCCGATCATAATATGACACACATAAACACAAAACAAAAGAGTTACAATATATTAAGTAAAAATTAATTCAGTGAATTTTATTTGAGAGATATAACAAAATTATATATTAATTGAAAAAATATGCAATATAGCTACTAGTAATAAAAGATGATCACTGGCAATAGAATATACAACAAATTAATACTCACGTCTATCTGTTGTTTTGTCGATGATTTTAATTCTCATCACTAGTATACATTTGTGTAATCTCAGGCTCTTCAGTATGAGTAGTATCCAATGGGTACTCATCGACATTTCCTTCTCGTCTGAATAACCTCCTAATAGCAGCAGCAATTTTAGGCAAACTCAGCATTTTTCGTGTTTCTGAATCAATAGCAAACGCCAACATTATAATGACACCTTGGAGAGGGAACACTATGGCTGATATGATCCACAATGCCAAGACTGGTTTATTTGGTTGAGCCTGACTGGTAATCCTGGTGATCCATGGAGGTATGTTAATTACCAAGAAAATTATAGGATAATAAATTAACGGAAGAACTTCCTTCTGCATCTGTTTCTTCATTTCTAATGTTTTTGGATCAAACTTTCCAACCCAGCTGGTTTGCTGTCTGCGTAACTTCACCAAGATGATAATCAATAGCACAAGAAGGATAGCCATAAGGAGATACAGGGGAACATAGTACAAGGCGAACTGTAATACTAACCCAAAGGTAAAGTCAGAACAATCCTTATATTCTTTGGAGCGTATCCAGCACCATGCTCCTGAAGAACCATAAGCAAGGTATATAAAAGGTATCCAAGCGATAAGCAAAGGAGAGGCAAAGATAATGAGAACATATCCAACCTCAAACCACTCTGTCATCTTGTTAAACATGACCTTCACGAACAAGTCTACCATAATGCACGTGACAGACAGCAGAACCCACCATGTTATGACTTGCTCTAAAAAACCAGTAAAGACACAATATCTTTGAACAGCACTGTCTCTGTACGCTTTATATCCTTCGACATTGATAGCTGCAACAATAGAATATCCCAATGTAGCTATGCTAAGGTATAAAATGAGTCTTTGGGTAAAAAAGAGATATTTTTGAAAAAGTATTATTAAAAAAATGATACAGAGACAGGAAAAGAAGGAGAATATGGATATGGCAGATCGAAGAGTGACCACTGCTAAGAAGCCTTTGTTGTCATAGATTTCAAAGCAAGACAAATCACTGCTATTGTTCATCTTAGAACTGGCTAAAGAGTGAGCTAGTTGTCCCTCAGCTGTTCTGGTCTAGTTGTAACAATTATGTTCAGTTGTGATTGGCTCAGCTTAAGGAAACTTTGATATTGTTTAAAGATCATGTGATATCACACTATGAATATTGTTATAGTAATTGATCGCTTCCTGTTTCCTTGACAGTGGTATGTCATTGTTAGGTAGTAATTGCTTGTGTCTGCCAACACATGGCAGTATCAGATGTTAGGGAAGTTTTGTGGTTACTTTGAACTACTTTGAAATGTGAATCCTAATAGTATAATGGTTATTATTATTATTATAAAAAGTACAACACAATATCAAGTCAATTATATGGTTGTTATACGTGTAATTATGTATACACAAAGTGAAGGTAATAGTTATAATAATTAGTTTAATTGTTATCTATAAACATACGTATTATATAAACTTACACACACTCCATTAATTCATATTATATAAGCATACATACTCTGATACACACACACACACACTTCGATACACACACACACATACATACATATACTCACACACAATGGTTACCACCATATCATCATCTATCTCTTCTAACTGGCTTCATTTTCAATATAACTACTTACAGTACTTGTTTGGGATAGCGTTGTAGACAAACCCGCTTCAACCCTTTCTTCCTCATTCAAGGGATTTAAATCATTTTCACTAGTACTCTTAGGGGAAGTCTCTTCTGAAGGTTGGAGACGTAAGCTTGGGTTTCTATAAACCCTATTTCTTTCAATGGTAGTATCAGCAGTAGCTGGAAAAGTTAGACTATCAGAGAAGGTACATTCCTTAGCCGGATAGGAGTTAATTTGTTGCTTTCTGCTTAGTCTTTGTGTTACAGCTGCTCGTAGACTTATTTTGTTTAATTGGCGTCTGGTATCAGTGTGGAAGAGATAAGGTATAGCAAAAAGTGCCCCTCGTAATGGTGGAAGAATAGCGTGGAGCACCCATAAAGCAAATATAGGACGCTCTCCTATTGCCCAGTATATAGCATTGGGTAATGAAAAAAGATTTACTACTAGATAAAGGACTGGGAGATATGCTAGCATGATTTTGACCACTTTACGAAGCCTTCCACGTTGTACAAGGACTTCAGGATCATATGGTCCTTGCCAGTGATTCTCAATGCCATTTCTGAGCTTACACAAAGTGGCCACATAAGCAGATAAAATAATGATTGTTATGGCAACCAAAGGTATATACCAGATAGCAAATTGGAGAATGATGCCAAAGAGATACGGGTCACATTCAGAGTCTCGTTCCCGTATCCAACACCACGGTCCAGACTTGCCGTAGGATAGTCCAAAAAATGGAATACAAGCAATAACTAATGGTAAAAGAAGTGAGATACTGACATAGATACCCTCAAGGTATTTTTTAGGTTTCTGTTTTATCACACTATGATAGAGACCATGTGTTATACAGAGAAGAATAAGCAATTCAACAAGGCTTGTGTACAATTCAAAAAATCCACTGAAAATACAATATTTGTCGATGATGCCTTCTTGTTGTGTGTTAGGGTCAAAATAGTCCACTTTTTGAGCTATAATAGCAATAGAATTAATGGCTGCTATTATGCATACATACAAAACTAGTCTCTGTACAAAAAAATGATATCTTTTGAAGAGAAGGATCAGGATAACAACCAAGAGACAAGAGATGAAAGAGAAAAGTGCCAGAAAGGCACGTAGACCTGATAGAATAGTATATTTTAGAGTTTGAAAGTCATCACAGGGGTCTGATAAATTACCAGACCCAGGCATTTTTGGCAAGATTGTCAAGAATCTTTACAAATAATGGTTTACCCTGATCTTTATATAATTGATAATATGGAGGTGAGTATGGAAAGAAAAGTTATACTCTTAGACAAACACTGACCAGTTGTGTATTACCAGATATACAGAGACAGCCAGACTGGAAGGTATCTTCTTTTCTTGTAAGTTCAGGCTTCCAATTTGTAGTAATCAAAATACTTGTTACTGCCCCTGACAAGTTATGAAGTTAACAGTCAAAACTTAGTTGTGAGTTACTATAGTTGTACTATAGTTTGTTGGAGAAGTACAGATCTGAGATCACTTCACATGAAGATGCTATTCTAGCTATTTACTATAACATGAAACTATCTACCACAGCAATTAGCCTCTCTCTGATCACTCCACTACAGCTGCTACTAGCTCTGTTATTACAAGTAATCTTGAGGGCTTGAGGGTGGAGAGAGGTGTATACTATAGCCACTAGTGTATTAGTCCATGTAACTTCCTTTAGTAGTGTTGTAATATTGTTGTTTTAGTTAAGTTCGAATTGGACCAGCTGTTTTGTAATATGGTTAACCATTGTATACATAGTGCTAATACTGTGGTGGATTAATGTGTATTAATGTGTATTGTTTGTTAAAGTATTAGGAGATGTGGTATTTAACTATATTGTAGTGGAATGCGTAAAATGTGTATTTGTATGGGCTGTAGTTATTGTTTGGTTTGGGAATGAAATTTGATCATAGTATTGGCATGAGGATAAAACTCGATGTACATTGTTATTCTATCAATGTACAAGTCCTAGTTGTATTATGAAAACATCTTGTCTCATTTAAACAAACTTACTCTACTGTTAATTGATCCTTTTATAGTGGGAATTACTACAACATAGGACTAATTGCTATTAAATCCAATTAATTTATTTACTCAATTGCGTCACAAACACTAAGTGGTGTATAGGGAACTATAAAATGTTTGTGATCCAATTTGGCAGAATAAACTTTGCGAGGGGGAAAATTTTGAATGGATGCTTGTGTATGCAGCCATATATATAGGATGAGTTAGTATGTAAGTTGTTTAGTGATTAGACTTCCTGCATTCCAAATTTGGTAATCATCCTGTACAAAATGGTTGTTAGTTACTGTGTACGTGCAAGCTTTTTTTCAGTAAATGTGGCTTTTCCAGATTGGGTCATAAATATTAAGATAAGATTCTCCTTTGTTCTTGTTTAGCAATGTAATGGAGTACTCCAGATATTGTTACAAGGTTAAAATATCATTTATAATAATAATTTTAATAATTATGTAATGTTAGCATTCACAATATACTGTACTCAACAATTGGCCAAATGTTTTTACATCTTAATACATAAACAATATAAAGTTTGTTTTGGGTTGAAAGTAACCTTTTTTAATGGACTAGTAGCTCAGATTTTATTTATATTATAAAGATCAGACCAGACAGTCTTCCTCCAGTTCCTCATCATCACCATTACTGTTGTAATTAGGAAAAAGTAATTGTGTTTCTTCTTGTTGGTAATGAATATTTGTATCAGATGGTTGCTTTTGTATCTTGGGTCTACTTTTTATGAGATAAATAAACAGGAAAACAATCATCACACTTTGAATGCCAATATAAACTGCCTTGAAACCAGGCAGTACAAGTCTTGTAATAACAATCAAAACATTTGATGCCATAATCACCATAATTTCAACATTATATGTGATAATTACAACCAGGACCATTAAAATTAATGCAATAAACACTAGACCCTCTTTACGTATATCTTTGCTTTGAATTTTCATGATTTCGATTATATTCATCTTGCAAGTCATCATGGAGTTCCTGTACATAAAAAGAGCTACATTGAGAATTAATAATACAAAAACTGGTACTTTGAGATATGCAAAATGCTTTCCGAAATAAATCCAATCAATATCAGTATCATTTAACTCAGCATTGGTATTATTTAACTCGGCTTGTTTCACATGACACCACAGCCTTTATTTAGTTTAATACAACCCAACACATAAGGTAAAGGTATGATGAAACAGAATTTCATTGAAACAAAGTACCATATTTTTGTCTTCTTCGTTGATTTTTCAATTGCCTCTTCTAGCGTTTTTGATTTCACACTTACTCTCACAACCCATACAGTTATAATAGTAATAAGAAGGACGTCCAATGTGGTAGTGTAGTGGACAAATATACCTGATATTGTACACAAAACATTGGCAAGCTTACTATTATACCAAGTTTCATATTTGTCGGAGCCCAAGACAATATCCACAGCTGCTGACTCAAACAGCAACGCTAGAGAGAAAGTAACAGCCGAGACTAAAAGGAAGACAAACAAAGTATACAATTCTCTCCTGTAGGCACGATAATAACATAGAAAGACAATTGTTGAGATACTAACTACTAAACAAAACAAAGCAGCTACTGCTTTGATATTTGTTACCACCAAAAGTCCAGTTTGAGAACCCATCTCTGTCATTGTAGCTATCACTTACACTTATAAAATATTTTTCGTTTATGATATAATTGAATTCATTGTTTTTTCATATTTGGTTAAAACAAACATCTTTTCCTTCTCTAAGTTTACGAATACCACCTACTGTCGCAATTATTGGTAGTTGTTTCCATATTGGGAATAGAATATCAAGGAACTAGAAAGAAAAACACTAAAATCTTTGATTATGAGATAAGCAGTTAAATTATTATAATATTGATTTTATTAGCTCAAATTAAATTAATACCAATATAATAATAATTGTGTTAGGACGTATATAGACAGCAGTAGACACACTTGTTAAGTTAAATGTTTTTACATTTGACTATAAAACATAAAAGTAAGTTTTGGCTTAAAAGCAATCATCTTTTAATGGACAACTGTTAGTATTATACAGTCATATATTACTATCATTATCATTACTGTTACACAGTACAGTAGTAGTTGTGTCACCCATCAATTCATATAGGTATCTCTCTAATACCTTTATTCATAACTTTGTGTTGCTGGTTTAGCGCTCTAATATCTTATAGGGTTTCTATAGTAACTGACAACTGTTATATTTTTGATATTTTGTGTATGAGTTTGGGCACACGACAGTGATAATAGTACCACGTATACCAATTACTGTTGCCTCAACACATAAGAGTGTAATTTTTTGGTAGACAAAAAAGTAAAATAATTCGCTAATATTTGAATGAAAGATACAGCAACATTTTTATTTAATCTTAACTAGATAGAAAAATGCTGACAAAGATATTTGAAACAGTTAACAGTTCAGAGTGGAGTGTGTGAAATATAATTCTCAGAATAACTGGTGTGTATTGGACGTATGGTCAAATCATTTCGGCATACATCTTTTGTCTTCATCCATGGTATCATTATGTTGATCAGGGATTGTGAGCTCTTGAAATAATTTGTCAGTAACTGACAGATATCACATCTAGAGTCTTTCGTCGTGTGTGAGTTTAGCCACATGACGATGATAGCTATACCACGTATGCCAATTACTGTTGCCTCAATGTATAATAGCACAATCTTTTGGTATACAAAAAAAGTATAAGAAGCTGGCCAATATTTGAATTAAAAGTATACCTATTATAAAGTTAACAAATAGTATGAATGCACTGAAAGTTTTTCCATCTTTCTGAATATCCTTGGGTTGCTCTCTTAGGAGATAGATTGTCTTAAACAAATTGTGAGCTTTGATTGTGTATCTCGTAAGAAGAATAAATATAACTAGTGTTAAGACTAGTGTTGGACCATACCAGGCTGCGCTAAGCAATCCTACAGACAACGAATAGTCAATGTCTTTATCAGTATTGGTTCTTAACTGGCACCATGGTTGAAAAGCATTAATTAGAATGACAAAGATTACAATGCTAGGTAATAGGAATAAAATCATGGTGAAACAAACAATTGCAAATGCCACAATGCACCGTCTTAAGTTTGTCTTTTTCATTGTAAACTTAATTATCACATCAATTGATTTTTTTGAGGAGATATTGTTAAGCCAGTTTACTAATGCTATGATAATGATAACATCTATCCAGCTGGTACAGAATAAAAAAGCACCTGATATTGTACACAAAATATTATTGTTTTCAGCAATGGTTGTTGTGTTACTTACATTCCAAACCTGATCAGTAAGTGAATCATTATACATGTTCCAAGTGTCATTATAATCAGAAAGCAAAAGGTTGTCCACTGCTGCTGACTCAAATATGAATGCAAGAGAGGAGAGAATAGTCGAGACCAGAACATATAAGAGTAATTTATAGATCGCTCTCATATAGACACCGTAGCAAAACCAAATAGCAGCTGTTGAGATACTAACTACTAAACAAAACTAAGCAGCCACTCCTTTGATATTAGTTGCTAGTAGAACTCCAGTTTGGGTAACCATTTTTGTCTGAAAGCTTATACAATCACAGTGCTTGGAATGCAATTGTTTGCCCTATTTGGTATAATTGTTATATTTCATCCTCAAATACAAGTTGCCCACACACAGTCAATAGAATAATAGTATTAGTGTATTGTGTGTCATTGCACAACATATAGTCTGTTATTATGAGGCAGCACATGATACACATTGTACTAGAACATTTTCAAATGGTACCTTTTATTAGATAAAGAGTGAAGGGTAAAGTTTAATTCCATTGTCTATTAAATTTTTTGTTGTATTTTGGTAATTATTATAATAAAGGGTTAGACATACTTATAGAAACTTTTCTTTAAATTAGTCTCATGTCTAAGGATGACTAGTAAACTTTACTAAAAATGGTTCAATTATATTATATATAAACACACATTTTAGACTTGAACAGAAGTTGATAGTAAGGTGTCATGTTTTTGAATAAAAGCCGATTCTTGAAGACGCAATTTTCTATCAAACGAGTAGCTCGAATTTATCATATGAGCTGGTGTATAATCTTCATTATCACATAAAGCTGGATTTGTGTGACTTGGACTAAATGGCTCTGTGTTTACTTTGCCAAATTCAACCTGTTGTATCTTGCTTCTCCTGTGTGAATTAAAGAACATAATGATGATAGCAACACCTCGGATACCAATAGCAATTGCCTCAATTCCCCAGAATACAATCTGTGATTCAGTAGCGACAATAAAATACAATGCACTCATTAATTGAATGAAATAAACAATATAGATGATCATTATAAATGATGTCAGAGCTATACCATCTTTGAGTACTTCTTTGTGTTGCCCTCGTAAAAAACTAAAACTTGTCTTTAATCTCCAACAGAGTTTGCTTGTGCAATATATAAGTAAAACAGTGTCCAAAACTAACAATACAAATGTAGGCACATACCAGAATAGGAGACGGATTATGTTAAGTGTGTCCATTCCTTCGTTGACCTCGTAAGTTCTGTTTGTTACCATCAATGTTCCCACTTGACACCACAGTCCTTTTATTGACCCTATCTTAGCAGCTAATACTGGAGGTACAATAGTGATCAGAGGTATTGTTGTAATAGAGAAAAAACAACAAAATTCACAGCATTTCCATTTCGTTTGATTTGTCATTTTCAATGAATTCTCAACTGCCTTGTTGAACGTTGTTGGTTTGACTGTTGTTCGCACTAACCACATGACTATTGTAGTGATGATAAAGACGTCCAACCAACTTGTATAATTCAAAAATGCACTTGATATTGTACACAAGACATCCGTAAGATCGCTTTCTTCCCAGGTTTCATTGTTGTCTGAAAGCAAGAGAATATTCACAGAAATTGTTTGAAAGATCAAGGCTATAGAGGAGAGAATTGTTGTGAAGAGAAGACAAAGAAATAGTCTGTACAATACTCTCATATAAACTCTGTGATAGCACAAAAATACAGCTGTAACTATACTAGCAATTAAAGAAAACAAAGCTGCCACCCCTTTGATGTTGGCCACTACTAGAACTCCAATATTGACTTCCATCTCTTCCTCTCTGTCTTCTTATCAGCCTGCTGATCAATAATTCTACTTGAGGACTATATCAGGACCTAGATTATTATATATCAGTTATGTAATGATGACAATTACGTATTTTGAGTATGGAATTTTGACTATGGAGTTCACGTTTAGACAACTGAGTGCAGTATACCCACTGAATGAGCATGCTATTTATCTAGTGTTATTAGTGCTACTTATATTACTATTGTCAGTATACATAAAACAAAGCTATATGTGTCTCTATGGAGCCAAGTGTCATGTGATCAGCTGCTAAATGTATAGTGTCACATGGCTGTTTTGTTAGCAATTGTATCAAACAGCTGTTTATCTTAAGATTTAGTTTATAAATTTTGTTTCATTAAGCAGTTACAAATAAGTAGTTTGTAAAAGTATAACTCATTAAAAGTACAAAAATTACTATGAAAATTTAATTACCATTATCTCTGACGTGCAGGATGCTGGTCATCCCCATTATTTTTGTGGCCACCATTTTCTAATTGTTTCTTTTTCTTATTAACAATTTCAACACTTCCATAACAATCTTGTCCACCCGATGACAAAAACCGCACACTCGTGTTATCAAGTACTGACGAATTCTCCTCTGCTATCCATTCTTCCTTGCGCAAAACTAGCGTCTTCTTACGAAACCAATCCTTCATTCTTACCCATATCATAGGTATTAAGTAAGTCGAAATCATCAAGATACCTTTACAAGGAGTAATAATTGCATTTAGCATCCACAAACCAAATATAGGTTTGTGTTGTGCACTTTGCATATATAAAGCTAGTTCAAAGCAACTTATAATACTAAAGAAGATAGGAAAGACTAGGAGAGGAAGAGAATCTCGAAGTAGTCGCCTATATTCATACTGGAACGGGACATATTTCTTTACAATGAATGCTCGTGCAAATAAGACAATGACAATTATAGTAAGTATTACACTGATCACAATTACTTCTAATATCACTGGAACAAACCACAGCGAGTATTGAAACGCCAAGCCTGTCCAGTCTTGCTCAGAACAGTCTCCTATCACTGTGTTTCTTATCCAACACCATACCCCAACCATTCCATAGTGATTATTGATAAGAGGAATAAGTGCAAAGGGGATAGGCAGAAAGAGAAAAGTAATTCCCACGGCAATCTCTACCTTCTTTGTTTGCATTATAACTCTTAACACAATTACGCGGAACAAATAACCTGTTATCCATAAGACAATTAAGTTTTGTAACCAACATATATACATAGCATAAACACCAGTTACAGAACATAATGGCTGATCAGCTTCGTCACTTTTATAACTCACAAACATTACTTCTAATGTATACGTAGGTGCTTGAACGAGGGTAACAAGGGCTAGGTATAGGAACAACCTATGTGCATATGTTTTATATGCTCGCAAACACAATATTGTTGCTAAGGCAACCAAACAGATGACAATAGTGGCAAGTCCTGTGACCCCACGAACTATGCCAATTTGATGAGATTGAGTTTGGTTAAAATTAAGACATGTAGTACTGTTTGTTAAACTGGTTTCTTCCATGTCATAAGTTGTCTGTTACCAAATATATTTCAAAGAGATAGTTCAACGTTTACTGAGATATCTTGGAACTGTGTATAACTGAAAAAAACAACCTTTTTGTAATTTCAATGGTTTTTGAAGTTAGGAATATAGAACACAACAAATACAAATGAAGGAAGTCACCAAACACACATAACTTGCTGGTTTAGCTCTATAAGTTAGTCTTGTGTAAATTTGATCAATCCTGGCTGTAGACTCTATATGCAACAACACCTCTCAATCAGACAATCACTGTAATCTTTTGTATCCAGCTGCCTTCATATGATACTGATAATTGAGTAAACTGACCTTTGTAAGGCTTCAACACCACCCACTAGCTTTTTTTTAAGTGTATTCATGACAGTATTAACACAACACTTATCCACCTACTTCCTATACTGAATACTCAATATTCTTCATTATCTCATAGTGGTTATATAAAAACATCTTATATATAATTATACATGAACAGATGTGATTATAAACAACACATGTGAAATATCAAATGTAGTGTATAACCAGCTGTTGTCCATACCTTTAGGAGCAAGAGAGGAAAGTTAGAGAAGCAGAAGTATCAAGGAAGAGAGAACAGAAAAAAGCAGAATTAGCTCAAAAATGGTCTAAACGAGAGGAGCAAGATTTCACACGGGTTATCTCATTTTTTGGTATTGAATACGAACAAGGATCTGATCATTATGATTGGACACGATTTAGGTGAGTTTAAAAGTACTTTACTTTTAAAATGTGAATTATCCTCTCTCTCTCTCTCTCTCTCTCTCTCTCTCTCTCTCTCTCTCTCTAGACAATTAGCTAACCTTGGTAAAAAGAGTGATGATCGTCTCACTCTTTATTTTCATGATTTCAAAGAGATGTGTAGAAGAGTTATTAGAAAGAAACGTCCTAAGATTGGTTTGTCTTTGTCATATAACTATCACATGACTATCACATGATTACTTTATAGGATACTCTGGTATATTAATTGAGCCTGTCAATGAAGAGAGAGCCATTAAATGTTTACAAAGAATTGATCTGCTGTCTGCTGTTCGAAAAGAGGTTTAAAATGTCCAATATCTATTAAGTTTATTTATTATAATTTTTTTAGCTTTTACCTCATCCTAATTTTAACGACTTAATAAAACTATGTCAGTCGTCTTTTGAGGTTCCTCATTGGTGGTTACCAGGACAACATGATCGAGATCTGTTGATAGGAGTGGCAAAGTAAATCACTAATGAAGTAGTGTTATGTTATAAGTTAACAAAGATATGGGATAAGACTTGATATTTTCTCTCTTCAGACATGGTTTATATCGGACTGATTTCTTGCTATACAATGACCCTGACCTGTCATTTCTGGAGTCTGTCCCCAAATCTGCTCTATTTACTCCTAACTATTCCCTTATAGATGGTTAGTGAAATTATCATAGATGACGTATAAATTTTTATTTAACTGCCTGCTCTCTTGTAGATAATGAAGGAGATGGTGGAAGTGAGAGTGAAGGAGAAGGTGAGGATGAAGAAGGACAGAAAGTAAAACCTTCAGCTCCCAGTAATTCAACTCCTGTTCCATTGGGTTGGCCAAAGGTAAAAAATACTAAAAAATAAATAGTGATAGAGTATCTGTTTGACTTTGTAGGAGAAAGCTATCGTTATTAGAATTAGTCGAATTATATATGCTTTTCGAAACAAGACATGGCCTAAACCAATGGAAGGACTGGACATCTTTAATCCTACAGCAAACCTTAATGACGAAGAATCCTCACCTTCACCATCTCCCTCTCCACAGAAAAGTGACAGCAGTTTTGATTCCGACCACGGCAGTGATGATGACTACATTCAAGAAGAAAAGCAAGGAACACTGGATTCAATCAAATCTAATTTGACACTTAGAATTGGCAAGGCATCAGCTGACGGGCCTTTCACTGTAACCCTCGGCCCTAATGTCGGAGATCAAAACAACCCTCTTAATAATGATGAAACCATCGGTGATAAATTAGTTGCCATAGAAGAAGGTTCGGGTGATAATTTTCAAGTACAGAAGGTAATGAAAAGAAATGTAGTAATTTGTACTGTAATGTGTGTGTATTAAATTGTGCTGGATACTAACTTTAGTCTCTTAAAAATTATTCCATGCTCATTATAGCTTTAGTCTCTTAATAATTGTTCTATGCTCATTATAGCTTTAGTCTCTTAATAATTGTTCCATGCTCATTATAGCTTTAGTCTCTTAATAATTGTTCCATGCTCATTATAGCTTTAGTCTCTTAATAATTGTTCCATGCTCATTATAGCTTTAGTCTCTTAATAATTGTTCCATGCTCATTATAGCTTTAGTCTCTTAATAATTGTTCCATGCTCATTATAGCTTTTGTCTCTTAATAATTGTTCCATGCTCATTATAGCTTTAGTCTCTTAATAATTGTTCCATGCTCATTATAGCTTTAGTCTCTTAATAATTGTTCCATGCTCATTATAGCTTTAGTCTCTTAATAATTGTTCCATGCTCATTATAGCTTTAGTCTCTTAATAATTGTTCCATGCTCATTATAGCTTTAGTCTCTTAATAATTGTTCCATGCTCATTATAGCTTTAGTCTCTTAATAATTGTTCCATGCTCATTATAGCAACAAGGTCTGAAGATGACACTGAAAAAGGGTAGATTTTTTCCTCGTTCATATAACCAACCTTCTCTATCAGCTACACCAGAAGATTTTCCTACTCAGGTATATTTAGTATCTATGACTGGAACTAAAACATTCATGTCGGTTTTGGAATGAGGATGTATAAATGACATTTTAAATTTTGAACTAGATATTTTATTGTAATGAGAACTGGTTCTTACTTTTTTCAGATGAATGTCAAAATACCACTGATCACGTTACAGTTTCCTAGCAGAAAAGGATTAGGGAGAATACCTAAAAAGAAACAATCAACTAGTCAAGGTTAGTATTAAAATGTTATTAACATTTGTTTACCATGTCTGTTATAGGTGATCCAGACAGTTCAAAGTCTCCAAGACCTAAGGTGAGCCAACCATGAGCATATGTGTCTAAATTTGCCATCACAATAATATAGGACACCTATAGGAAGATCCTATAGGTTTCTTATAGGAAAGTCCTATAGAATACCTATAGGAAGATCCTATAGTGTCCTATAGGAAGTTCCTATAGTGTCCTATAGGAAAGTCCTATAGAATACCTATAGGAAGATCCTATAGTGTCCTATAGGAAGTTCCTATAGTGTCCTATAGGAAAGTCCTATAGAATACCTATAGGAAGATCCTATAGTGTCCTATAGGAAGTTCCTATAGTGTCCTATAGGAAAGTCCTATAGAATACCTATAGGAAGTTCCTATAGTGTCCTATAGGAAGATCCTATAGTGTCCTATAGGAAGTTCCTATAGTGTCCTATAGGAAGATCCTATAGAATACCTATAGGAAGTTCCTATAGTGTCCTATAGGAAAGTCCTATAGAATACCTATAGGAAGATCCTATAGTGTCCTATAGGAAGATCCTATAGTGTCCTATAGGAAGTTCCTATAGTGTCCTATAGGAAGATCCTATAGAATACCTATAGGAAGTTCCTATAGTGTCCTATAGGAAGTTCCTATAGTGTCCTATAGGAAAGTCCTATAGAATACCTATAGGAAGATCCTATAGTGTCCTATAGGAAGTTCCTATAGTGTCCTATAGGAAGATCCTATAGAATACCTATAGGAAGTTCCTATAGTGTCCACAATCCCACAATCCATACCGTATAAAATTATATGAGATGGGACTGTGGGATTCCGTAAGAATTCTAATTGCAAATCTGGACAACACTGACCATAATAAATATAAGCTTGTCAGTACATCTGGTGTCTAAAATTAACTGCTGTATTTTTGACATATTGTCCTCTGTTGTGTAGATGTTAATTGTGAATCCAAGTCAACTCACTGTCAATGATCTCACTGGCAATGAAAGAGTAGGAGTAGTGAACAAAAACACAGGAGATAAAGTAAGTAATAACTACATTGCAGAAACACTGAAGATATGGTAGTATCCCATACTAAATGAGTACTTAAAAGACATATTGTCAAATGGACTTGCTGATAAGCAATGCTATTTGATGGTTTTATCACAATGTTATCAGAATGTTACCAGTATTTCAAATTTATTAGCTTGCCATTAATCATTCACCCACGTTAAAGAAACTGGAGTCGTGGTTACTTTCCCATCCTGACTTCTCTGTTGAGGCTGCCTGGGCGCCTTTGGTCAATGCTTGGGTAAGTCAATATACTACAGTAAATTTTGGTAATTTTTACTAAATCACCAAGTGTTACATTTTAATTGCTAATGTTATTACAATATTGTTCTTTTATAGGCCGGTGTTAAACCTCCTCTACATCAAGAGACCATTTCAAAAAAAACATCTACAACAGCACCTGATGAGTCAACAACTCAGGAGGACAGGAAGGCTAACAGCAATTAAGGGACGTAGGTAGGACGCCATATTAACTGCTGATGTAGTAGTTTTAGTTATCTTTTAACTCTCGTTATTTACTATTCTGATAATCAAGTTTTTTCCTTTGCCTCCAATGGTATTGATGTATCATATAAAACTTTAAGATTATTTATTCATTAATACGATTGATTATGATCAATATTATATATTAATATTATTATTAATCATGTTGCTTCTATAGTGAGTGCTATCAATATATATCAAGTGATTAGGGTTAATTTTAAAATAGAATTGAGGTGGTTTCGTTCTCATTCTTATAGTCTCATTCCAGTTCTAGACTCGTACTCGATACTCGTACTACTTTGGATATAAGGGAGTGTTTTTCTTAATTTTACGTAGTGCTCCCTTTTGCCTCAGTTGCTCCATTCTCATTCGATCGATTTTTCTCTTAGAGATGACAAACGTACTCACACCTCCGATAATAACTGCTACCCTTTGAATGAAGAAAGATTATTAGTAAAATCTTCGATATAAAAACAATATCTTGAACTTACCAACCAACTGCTACAGCCTTCATTGTAAGAGCCATTTTATGAAGAAGAATATGTTATTCACACTTACATAATGATAAGGTTTCCACGTGTGAGCCTTGCCTCTAGACCACACCCTCGCTAATGGCTGTTGTAGAAGAGTTTACTTTTAAGTTAGCTAAACCTAAAGATCTTCCTCCTGCTTGGTTTGAACTGGTTTTAAGACCAGACAAATTTCAAGATCATGTGAACATACTCCATAAAAACCAATTCAGTCAGTAAAATTATCTTGAATCAGATCTGTAGATTGAAGTTTTCTTTGTTTCTCTTTAATTTATAGTTGAACCTTCTGCATTGTCTTTAATAGCAACATTTTTAGAAAAGGCAGGATGCATTGAAGGCCAAGTAAGTTGTTCAAGCTTTGAATTATTTTAATATTCTGCTCCAGACCCCTTCAGCTGAGGGAGTAATTACTGAAGATAGAAGAGGAATACTTACAAATTGTGCATGTTTTATGGCGGCATTTTTAAAATGGGATCTACTAATATTTGAAAAAGGGTTAGTCAGAAGCAATTTATGCACATCACAAAAGGGTCTCATACCCAGATCAAGTTTGGGTATGAGACCATTGCCCATTGCCTTTATATTTTATGACTATAAAACAAATATTTTCTCTCAGTCTTCCTTCTGCAGTTGTCTATTCACTTGTCACTTCCTTAATTTCGAAATTTCCTCTTCCTCCTTCCTCTTCAACTTCCTCTTTTCATCTTTCTAAAGTGTCTCACAAGACATACACAGCTCACGTAATTTATTGTCTATGGGTTGTCAGATTTATGACACAATGTGAAATTCTATCACATCCTCCTCAAGGATTACTTTGGGAGGGAACATGTGCTTCAAATGATACTATTAAGCAGCTGGTAAGGAACAACATTAACAGAATGCATTTCTGATGTCAGTACAGTGGTAACCATTCATAAAAGAATTTATGACATGGCTTTATATTTAGGACATCTCTTCTAACCACTTTAGTGGATTAGTGGATCTCTCCATCTTGAGGATACCTCTACACTAATGACAGTTTTTAGAGTACCAATTTGCCAATTAAGAGATATTACACTCTCTACTGCACTTACGTATAGCCTTCACCTACTCTATTATTACATGTAGTCTATTATTACATGTAGTCTATTATTACGTGTAGTCTATTATTACGTGTAGTCTATTATTACATGTAGCCTACATTTACTCTATTATTATGTGTAGTTTATTATTACATGTAGCCTACATTTACTCTATTATTATGTGTAGTCTATTATTACGTGTAGCCTACATCTTCTCTATTATTACATGTAGCCTACATCTATATTTTCATAACATTATATCATAACTCATTCCTACATTACAGGTTAGTCCTTGTCTTGACAAAGCTATCTCATTATTAAATGAGGCTTGTAATCTTCATATCAACTTTCCATTACCCTATGCTGAACTACAACTACCTAAATCACTTAAAAGAGATGATTTTTTCCCAATTAAACTGCCTTTCTTGGTGAATTCTATACCTTGGAAATCTCTACATACTCAGGTAGATATAGCAGCTGTTACAAACGTTTCATTTCTTTTACTTTTCAGATCTATTTTGATCTGGGTCAAGTTCACTTTGAGAGAGAAGAATATCAAAACTCAATCCAATGTTTCAATAGCTGTTCTCATCTGTTACAAGACCTCAACATCATTGATAATACTTGGTCTTATCCTACTGTTGATATGGACCAGTTAAAAGGGTACTTGGCCGCTTGTTCTTCTTTTGATGTTGAATGGATAGAACAAGAAGAAGATGATACTTTTGTTGTGACTGCTGTAGAACAGTTTAGAAAGGAAAAGAGTGTAGGACAATTTCATAGTTTTACTTAAAATGTATTTTATCCGTCTTTGTTGTTTTTTAGGATTTATCAGAAATACTTCCTTGTCTTCCTGATTTGTCAGTTGCTTATAGAGCTGGGTTGGAAATTGATATCAAAGATTGGTCAGAATTAGTTGCCATGGAGCCATCAACCAACAAGAGATCACGTTTAGAAGAAGCTTCTAATGCAAAACCTACAGTTCAGTTTGATTTGTGGAGCACTGTTTGTTCTGTTGCTGAGGGTAACGGGGTACAACCCACAGCACTAAAGATTCTTAGCCCATCTCATCTGAAAGACAAGAACACTATAGCAACCATTGTTAAAGTCAGTAGTCTACCTGTGACCCTAACTTCATCAGGTTTGTTGTCACATAATAGGCAATCAATGAAGTTTTAACTAACGCTAAGCCAGAAAATGATTCATTTCAAAGATTGGCATTGTTTTTAAAAAGTATAGATATCAATGATATGTTATGGCGGGAACATACAGATCAATATCCTCTAGTCCACCAGCTGCTAACACAGGTGCATATACATTTGATAAAGACTAATTCCAGATTTTCTTACAACTCTAGGATGACTTTACATGTTTAGCCAGTCCTACGATTGATCTTACTTCACGACCAGCTTCTACTTTTTTGGATCCCATTACAAGACTTGTTCCTATTCTTATGTCGTCAAATCCATCCCAATTATTGACGGCAATCTCAGATCTTTTTCTTAATAGTTCTGAATCACAGCACTTCTCCATAGCAACCATGGTCTGTATCTAGAATTTAGAGTGATTGAGTGATTGACATCTTAATTCTTTCTAGCTTCAAAGGGAAGAAAAAGAGTTTCTCAGTTTAGATCAAGTGAAGAATCCATTAATATGCTCTCAGTATAATGCACTTCTCCACAAAGCAATCATGTCTCTCAAGGAAAAGGTTAGTCATCCTTTAAAAATATTTGCTAAAATCCCATTTCCCTTTGCAGGATTATTCCATAGCTGTCGAGTTATATTCTGCAGCTGCTCAATTTTTAAACAGTAACAATACGGTTCCCAATTCTGTCCGAATAAGGTTGATTCCCATTCTCATGGAACAGAGTCTAAAATTAAGGATGCTGAATGCAGGAAAAAGTCTCAGAAGCATGTCCAATAAACAGTATGGATACTATGTCATGTGATAATCATGTGATGCATTTAATTCAATGTAATAGAGCTTGCGAGAAGCACACTGCATTATTAGATGAGGCCAAAGGTCACTATGGCAACAACAAGAGTGAGATTGCTATGGATTTTGATGTTGATCTCTCTCTCTCTCTCTCTCTCTCTCTCTCTCTCTCTCTCTCTCTCTCTCTCTCTCTCTCTCTCTCTCTCTCTCTCTTCTCTCCTTACATACACACATAGATCCTAATCGAGATCCTCTTATCACTACATTGGCGGGAGTATTCCTACTAAATTTACAACAATACAATTTTGTAGCTCGTTTTGATCACATGAACCTACATGAAAGGGTCTGAGAACTAACTTTAAAATTCAATGAACAATTACCCTCCATTTTAGATATGTCCCAGACTAGCTGTTGCTGCACAATGTGTAAAAGATGGCCAAGATTTAAGAAGATGTACACGCGATCTTTTTGAGACAAGTAACTAATCATGTTTGTGATACAACATGCTATTTGGTTTAGTATCGATAGCTTTTACTGCTCCAATGAGAGGAAATAATGACAGTAATCAACAGCTGCAAAGGTAACACGACAAGATTGTTATCTCTGTCACTTAAGTGGATCTCTTCTGATTTCCTTTATAGAAAATGCCTTGAACTCATCTCAACAAACTTACAAGATCTCGTCTGTCTCTCATATTTAATGGCAGCTTTAGCAAGATTGTGGAACCTCATCAAAGTGAGTGACTTTTCAAAGATCTTTAGTCACCAGTGTATATCACTTCTTTAGAAACCTGAATTTGAAATATCTAGTGAATATACAACTCATTGGCCTACAGCTGTTGGAAAGTGAGAAACGTTTCTAATATCTTCCATGTCATTTCATTTCTTCCCTTCTTCTGTCTTGATCCTTTTCTCTTAGTTCTAGCAGCATTAATCCTGATCAAGTTTTAAGAGTCCTGTCTGCAACTTTAACTAACTCTCTCAATCTTCTTCCTTCTTACTCCTCCTGGCTTATAATGCAAGGAGATGTCTTTCTAGGTATTGTGTTAATATAGAAAACATCTTTATTTAATAACTGTCTTTAGCAACTGGTAATTTCGTTGGGGCTCTCAAATGCTATCTTGAAGCTGGTGCACAAGAATCAGACTTTTTTGAAGGGGAAGTTCCAGATTCAGTCTGGAATAAACAGGTTTGGAAATGAGACCACTGAGCTAGTTATCATGTGCTTCATTTGTCACTTGGCAGGTTTATCATCGACTAATTTATTGTTGCAATAAACTTGATCATCATAGTCACGTAAGAAAGAACCTAGACTTCACTTTTAAGATACAAGTTCTAGATATAGCAGCTATACTGTAGTGACTTGCTCAGAATAACACCTTTCTTTTTAGGCTCTCATTCTCTGTCAGTTTCTGGATCCTCCAAATTACTCGTTCACATTTTCATTGTTAAAAGAACACACACAGTAAGCATTAATAAACAAATAGACAGAGGAATAAAGAGATCAATGGATAGATCGAATCACTGGTGTTGTTTGTCATCTTTCTTTACAGGCACGTGTTGGTATCTCTGTTCGATTATTTATGGGAGATGACGATAATAGAGTTCCTCATATGTATCCAATCTTAATTTCCCTATAATATAATAATGTTTTAATACTACCTTCCAGTGTGAATTATTTCCTCCACTTATCACATCATTGCTCATTTTAATATTGCTACATTTAGCACTGTACATTAAGTTATTACAAATGATACAACTACTTTTTATGGTCAATTCTTGACTTCTTAACTCCAAATACTTTTAGACACTTTAGCAAAACAAGGAGACAGCATAAAATTAGCAGCTGCTGTAAGTTTCCACCTCTGACATGCAATAACATGAGTATTTCTCTCTCTCTCTCTCTCACTCTCTCTAGATCCAAGTTGCAGGCAGACCAGAATTGAATACCAACAATCACAAAGATATTATCAATCAAGCTGTAACTGTTCGTAAGAGAACATTCTTGAGAACTCTATATCGAACTATAATTAAACCTTCTTTGTCTTAAACCGTTAAGAGTACATTAATTGTAACAACCATCCATACATATATTTAAATCATTAAGTGCAAATTTGTAGATATATCTGTCAAGTCCTGACACAATTATAGAGCAACAACTCCTTCTCTGACATTGTATATAATTTCAGGATTTAGGCAATAAAATTCTTTTTTTTTAAAAAAGTAATAAGAAACATCTCATTTTGCTAAAACATTACTTCAAAATGGATTAAAATATGTAAGATTTAAGATATGGTCATTGTATTTCTTTCATTATTTGTGCTGACTTCTCCTCCATTGCAAGTCTGCCCTATATAATGGTAACAACAAACTTGTAATATACTCATTCTTTCTTGTCATACCTTCATCACTACTCCTCCATATGAGCTAAGGAGAAGAGACTCAAGCAGATCTCCAAACAATGGTACACCAAATACATACATTTTAGCACTCTGTTTTAATATGGTTCTAAGAAATAAAGAGAAAAAGACAAAACTACTTTTAACTTGTTTTTATGACTTACTTTGATGGATCATCTGGGTGTGGAGTGTACTCGAGTACTTCATGCATTTTAAAGAGGTTTCTTAATAATATCTATACAATTATAAGGTAAAGAACTCTTATCCATGTTACCTACATTACAACCAGCAATTGTCAAAGTTTTTGTCTCTGTATCACATACAGATTGTTCTTGTATTAGAAGATTTTCATTGGTTCCTAAAATCTGGTAGCAAAAGAAAAAAGAATCGATGAATATCTATCTATTCAAATCCTCTTCTATCTACCTACTTTAAGTACTATTGCTGGTACATTCCACAAAGTTGAAAAGAGTCTGTGACTATAAAGACATCTTCCTTCTACTCTTCTCTCCAATACATCAAGGCTTTGTATATTAGGATTATATTTCGTAGGATACTTTCGATAAGCTGCTTGGACCACTGTTTGCCAAGGAAAACTAACAAAGAGAAAGATGAGTTCTATCCAGTAACTGTTAGGACTTACTTAAATACATATCTATCTTCCCAAGTCTTCATTATCGACCAATCATTAACACGTGTATATAAGCCCCGCCCATATCTCCATGGTAACAAGTACTTTCCTAACAAAGTCGATGTTCTAGTGATAAAATTTACTATTATAGAGAATAGAATTTTCGCCACTGTTAATGCTAGGAACATTTCTAGCCTACAAATAAATAGGTTTAGAAATTTAAATAGCAATGGCTGAAAAAGAACCCTCAAAAATTAGACCCAAGAAAAAACCCTCAGGGCATTCCACTAACCTGAGAAAAGTAACCAAAATGATAAGGGAGCCAAATTCTCCTCAAAAGGTAAAGCTATTATAGTGTTTAGAAGTTGTTATAAATATCTTTATTATTCAGTTGACACCTTCCACTTATATTGCTGAGATGAGTCTCACTACTCAAGAGAGATTATCAAACAGACAAGAAATGTACCCACCTCGTATAATAGAAATATTTGATACCGGAGCCACAGACACTCAAAAAGTACCTCAACTATCACCTATCTATTTGCCTGTCTGACCATCTATCATAATCTTTTAGGATATCATTGAAACTGTTAAGCAACCTCTCTTCCAACCTTTTCCATCAGAAGTAGTATTCCAACAATTCGAGCCAGGCAAGACCTATGACTTTCCCATTTCATTTAGAAATCTTGATCGAGTTAGATCACAATAATTGTTACTCTTTAAGATTCTCTTCACTCCAGGTTGCTCAGTATATTAAAATAACTCTAAAAGACTCTCCACATTTTACTGTGACTAGTAATAAACCTACTGGACAAAAAGTAGCACCAGGCATGGAGTTCACCTGCATTGTACATTTTAATCCAGATGAGGACAAAGTAAGGAATGTGATAATTTTTATCATCTGTTTGCATATACTTGCTTTTTGTCTTGCTTGTCTAATAACTGTAGGATTTTGAAAATGAACTTGTCTGCATAGATGAAAGAGAGAAATTTGTTGTGCCAATTCGAGCTATTGGTGCAAGAGCAATGTTAGATTTTCCTGATGATATTCACTTTGATACAACACCAGTTAAAGTAAGAGTTGATATTGGTAGTGCTCTACAAGATGAAAAAGTTCTAAGTAAATTATTTCTTATTTTTTTGTTATATAATAGCACAATACCAGTAAAACAGTTTTTGTTAGAAATATTGGAAAGAAAGAAGCCAATTTCCAATTAGAAACTGACAGGTAAGATCACTTATAAGATCTTTTATAATTATTTACATGCTTGTATTGTCCAGTCCTTTCTCAGTCTCTCCTGATCATTATCATCTTGATGTGGATTCGTGTATACATTTAGTATTAGGATTTCTACCACTTAAAACTGAAGACCATACAGGATACCTTAGGGTACACTATGACACTGGTATGTCACAAAGAAAACAGACCAAGCCTTGTTCTCAAACTTCCTGACATTTCTGTCCAAAATGTCAAGGAGTCTGGGGATTGAAGCTTAATATCAGACCTCATGAACATATAGAGTTGTGTTTGTGCTCTCTACTGGTAATGTAATTATAGTTTTGACCAAATTTCTTAGCTGGTTGTGTCTCAAGTAATTATTATATGCTTAAATGATTTTTTTCTTCTTTTTTTTCTTCTAGGTGAAACTGTCTATATTCAACTTCATGGCACCGCTATTGACGTTTTTATAAAACTTGAAAAGACCTCGTTGATATTAGAAAATACATACATTGGATTGAATTCACAAAGGTAGAACATATTGACCCCTTATGACAATAATTGTATTCACTCTCTTGTATTTATAGAACGGTTACTCTATATAATCACACCAACATTGTTGCACACTTTGAATGGAAATTAAAGTCTTCAAAGGAAGAAGAAGACTATGAGAAAGAATTGTTAGTATAATGCTAGCACTTAAATATATCACAGACACTCTTTTTATAGATATAAACAATATCTTGAAGAAGAAGAAATGATATCCAAGGATAATCTCCTTGATCGTTGTCAGTATAATCCTTTCCTTAGAGACAGAGTACCTATCATAAGTCAGACATATAATTCAAGGAAGACAGTAAGACTGCTCCTTCTCATTGCTAGTTTATTTTATTTTATTTCATTTTATTTTATCACAGACTGTAATTGATGAGAAATTTCTTTATTTTAATGATGTATTTTCTATTGACCCTGTGGTTAGTAAAACTAGTTATTAATTAAAAGTATCTATATAACCAACCATTCATTTCATAGGAGGGTGATATATGGCCATATTCACAAGCTGAAATAACAGTTACATTCCAACCAGATAAAGCATCAACGTAACTTATACTCTCCAATTTAATGCGACATTTCTTTTATCTCTTTAGTTTCTCAAGTGTAGCATTTTGTGATGTGACAGGCAGAGAGACACGTCTTCCATTAAAACTCAAAGGAGAAGGTCTAGGACCCAAATTAAGATTCTCATTTGATACACTCGACATACAAAATGTCTTTGTCAATTCTGCACATGCTTACGAGGTTAGGGTACAGACGCATCAAAGTAATTATTGCATTCTGTCCTGATTTATAGGTTATCATTGAAAATCAAGGTGATATTGAGGCCAGTTATTCTGTGCAACCTTCATCCACACTCTTTGGCCCCAAGTTTTCCTTTGCACCATCAACAGGTCATCTTTTGCCAGATTCTTTACAAGCGATACAAGTATAGTGCTAAGTAGCAGTATGATAGATATGTAATGAATTATTATTTTATGTAGATATCGTTTTCCTCTTCAACTTTGGGCAGTTTTAATGAGGAGTTTATATGGACAGTCGAAGGAGCACCAGAGCCACTTAAACTAAGAATACTGTGAGTACTAATTGGTGATATTAATCATTGAGATCACTCTCTTATACCACAGTGGGACAGTAATTGGACCAACATTTCAATTTAATGTCTCTGAAATAAACTTTGGCACTATATCATATGGTATAACTACATTGTGTGATAACACTTCTATACTCTCGGCTGTCATATCTAGGTTTTCCGGTCACTCATGAGGTCTCTTTAACAAATACATCTGAAGTTCCTATGACTTACAACATTCATGTTCCAGCAGACGAAGGGAAGAGACAAGAATTTGTTATCCAACCACGTAAAGGAACTCTTCCACCAAGCTTACAGAATATTATTAAAGTCAGTATATAAAGAGTTGCTAATAAGTGTGCTGACTGATGTCTCTAAATAGGTCACTTTAACACCTTGTCATGCCAAGTCCTATTCTACCTTTCTTGTTGTTGATGTAGAAGAAGCAGGCAAAGATGTATTCTCTTTACCAATTTATGCAAAGTAATCTATTAAATGAATTAGAGAAGATATCATCTTTGTCTCTTTGTTTAGAGTTATTGAACCTAAAGTTGTATTACATACTCCCGTACTTAACTATGGACGTTGTTTTATTTCTCATCCATACACAATGGATGTTCATTTACGTAATACAGCCAACTTACCAGCACAATATGAGATAATAGAACAGGTACTCAAGATTATTTTTAGTTCTTTTTAATGTGAAAATACTTAACATTTACTTTTTGAACTTTGCAGGCAAAGAATGCTCCTATTCAGTGTACTACAGGACACCCAAAGGTCTCTCTCTCTCTCTCTCTCTCTCTCTCTCTCTCTCTCTCCTCTTCTCTTGATATTCACTTTAATTTCATTTTGTTTTTCTCTTCTAGGGCATCATTAATCCTCAGCAATTGTTGACTCTTCCGTTCACTATCAGAGCTAATGAGACAGGACATTTAACATCAGTATCAAGATTTAATATACTAGGTAGTTCAGATCCACCATTAGAGGTTGCACTCCAATGCATCGGAGAGGGACCAGTTATCAACATCACTCCTGAACATTTAGAGTGGGGTGTTTGTCCAGTATTGACTCCAATACCTAAGAAACTAATTATTAGTAATGAGTCTGAAATTGATGCACAGTATGAGACATATCTGGTAAGTCTTTAGTTACTAAAGACCTATACACCTCCTGCAGTGTACTCTTTAATTCTTGTTACATTGGTGTAGTCATGACTGCCTCTCTGTTTTAGTTTATTAGAACAGACTTAAAATAAACACTCCTCATTCTTTTCAGGTTAAAGAGAACACTGTGTTTATAGTACAGCCAGCATCTGGTGTCATTCCTGCTCATCATAAAATGGAAATGAGAGTAATAGCTGAACTAAATGATTGCATCAAGTAAGTCCTTCCTCGTTGTCTTCTCTACTAATTCAACCATCACTTTTCAGATTTAGAGACAAACTAACAGTGTCTGTCTTTCAAGGAGTTCGCTATACTGTGCCTCTCTTTGCTGAGGGAGAGGGAACAACCATTGTCAGTTATCCCTCCTTGAGTCCAAGAGTAGATTTAGGAACACATTTTGCACGTAGTCAGTGTAGTAAACAGTTTTCACTCACTAATAGAGGAAGAAGAACACAGGTATAATAAATACAACAAATGCTCTAATTTTAGTGTTGTGTTGTGTGTGCACTTACTACTAGGTACTCTCATGGACCACTGAAGGGTTTTCTATGGTCAAATTGAAGAAAGCTGAAATGCAAAAGGCAGCCAGAGACACCTCTGATATTAAAATAAAGGTTTGTTTAAATTAGAACTATAACTTCATATAGAGTATACTGGAACAATATGCCATCAAATGACATAATAATTAAAATATATTGGCTTGTATGTACTCATCATTAATACTTTTAACACAGTCTCAAAGAAATAAAGATCTTATTAAGAGGCCTATGTTTCAAATTTCACCTGATAAGTTCATCCTGTCTCCATATCAGACACAAGTAATCACTATCACTGGCTACTCAGATAGGTTAGTAGTATATCTTTAAATTATCTTTATAATGCTCTCTCTTTCTCTCTCTCTCTCTCTCTCTCTCTCTCTCTCTCTCTCTCTCTCTCTCTCTCTCTCTCTCTCTCTCTCTCTCTCTCTCTCTCTCTCTCTCTCTCTCTCTCTCTCTCTCTCTCTCTCTCTCTCTCTCTCTCTCTCTCTCTCTCTCTCTCTCTCTCTCTCTCTCTCTCTCTCTCTCCAGTCCTCAAGCTATAAATGAACGTTTGGTATGTCATGCTATTATTGGCCGTAATCCTCATAAGGAGAAAATAATGACAGCTGATGTCAACAGTTTATTTATTGCCCCTCTCTTACAATACAGTACAAAAGAATTAATATTTAGAACTGAACAAGTAAATCATATATCTATTAGTCTATTATTAATAACTCACTTTTTATTATACTATGGTAGAAACCAGGCAGCCAACTGATAAAACATACACAGTCCATGTCATTAAAGAATGTCTCTCCAATACCATTAACAGCTCTACTTAGCTGCAGCTATCCATTTAGTATGCGTACATCAAACAATCAATATAACGTCAATCAGGTACATGTTAAACTACTGTAGAAACTAGGAAATAGAAATAATGATCAAGTCAATTGTAGAACAACAGATCACCTACTATCAATTCTACTAGATTGTATTAATTGCCTTCTGTCTATATTCTCTAGGAGTTTTTTCTATCTCCAAACGAGGAGATAACACTTACAGTCCAATATGATTCTACTTATTGTGCTAACAGACAGAGCCGAGAAGAAAACCAAAGTATAGAAGTGTCATATAGAGAACATCCTCAAAAAGTAAGAGTTCTTTTATAGAGATACGATGACTTGCAACTTCATTAAAAATAGGATCATATAAAACTTCATGCTGGCGTCTACTTTCCTAATTTGAAGTTTGAAACCGATCGTATTGAGTTTGGTTGTATTCTCAATAATACTGAGACCAGTAAAATAATAACCATGACTAACTCTAGTCCACTTGATGTTCATTATGTTTGGTCTTTCCTTAAGAGACCTCCAGTCTATCAGAAAGACCCTGTTCATGATGATGAGGGTGTTGATATGCAAAGTGAATGTGAAATTGACTCGCTAGAAGGCTCTACAATCAGTCTTGGAAGTCAGCAACAACAAGGAGCTCCTCCCACATCAGAAGCTGCTCCTGTTGGCTCTACAACCAGTCTTGGAAGTCAGCAACAACAGGCAGCTCCTCCCACAACAGAAGCTGCTCCTGTTGGTGATGATGTGAGAATAGAGATCACTTCAGCTAGTCTTCAAGGACAAAGCTTACAGAGTGGAGAGGAAGAAAGTGAGAGAGATGTTCATCGTGTAGGAGAGGAGGAGATATTACCTACTATGATAGAAGATGAAGACGTTAGGGAACCTGTCTTTGCAGAGTCTTTGCCTCCCTCTGAGCATAGTGAATCAACAGTACAATCTGAAATTGAAATAAGTAAAGACACTGGACGTCAACCATGGGAGACAGCTACTGATCCTTTTGTACCTATTGGTATTGAACAGGTACATCCTATACCAGCTGTAAGACATTCCATTATCATACTACTATTTCTAATTTAGGTTTTTGATATTCTGCCGCTATTTGGAGTATTAAAACCAGGCGAGATTCAAGATGTTGAGATGACATTTTATGGACATACAGACATTGCTACTGAAGTAGCAGCGATATGTAAAGTTCAAGGTGGTCCAACCTATCAACTTATATTAGCTGGAGAAGCTTCTGATATTGAATACAGACTTGATAAGAAAAAACTTTATGTTGAGACAGTGGTATGTATAATTTCTCAAGTAATACTTTGCATGACCGCTTTCTTGAATCACAGGCTTATGATAGTTTGTGTACAGACCAAGTTATTTTGACTAACACTGGGAAAGTCCCACTAGATTTCTGTCTACTAGGGACCAGTGATGCAGAAGAATTGCTTCCAGGACAAGTAGCTGTCTTTCCTCCAATGGTATATTCTTTGTATTGTAAAAGTGTGTTTACCTGTTTCTTTTAGGGACAAGTGGAGTCTCTTGAAAGTCAAACTTTAGATATTAAGTTTTTTCCTGGTGTACCTCAAACATTCCGAAAATCAATTCAGGTTAGCAGATGATCCATGTCATGATTGTATCAATTGATTGCATCATGAACATTGAGTATGATCATTGTATCAATTGATTGCATTATGAACATTGAGTGTGATCATTGTATCAATTGATTGCATCATGAACATTGAGTATGATCATTGAGTCAATTGATACAAAATCATGATGAACTGACAACTTGATTTATATGTTGATATCCACAGCTTCAAGTGGCTCATTTTGAACCTGAAGTCATCTCTCTAATAGGAGAAGCTAGCTATCCTCAATTATCACTATCTGTACCTCGTCCAATCCTTACTCATCCCAATGAGGCATACAACAAAGCATTAACATGTCTTAAGGAGAATTCTAAAAAAACTAAGGTAATAGATGATAATGTACTTTTAACACACTATATTAAACTAATTTTGTATATGATATGACTTACCTGAATATTACACTTGATTTGACGCACCATTTTTATTTTAGTTTACACCTGAAATGGTTGGAAAAAAAGTGGAACAATTAACAATTCAAGAGTTTGTTAAGGAACACAATTTATCACTTCACATTAGTGGTACTAAATCGACAAAAGTGAAGCCTGTTCTACCAGAATATTGTCTGGACTTTGGTTACGTAGTCTATGGTTTAGTTGCTTCATATACCATCACCCTTACCAATATTGGGAGTTTTCCACTAACCTTTTCTCCAGCCCATTCCTCTCTGGCTGAGTCTGGTTTCTCTATAAAATTGGGCAGTAAAATTAAAGCACTTCCAGAGAATGAATCAATTGAATTTACTGTTGTTTTTGATCCTGCATCGGTCAACCATCCATTAGGACATGCAGAAACAACACTGCCCTTTCAGGTATGGCATATAACACATGTATAATGAAACCTCCTTATAGTGGACACTTGGATACATTAAAAACTGTCCATAATATAGAAATGTCCTCAATATTATTATGTAATAAACAACAAAGTAATTTAGCATGAAATATGAACAAGATGTTGTTATTTATATTTACCGTTTTTATAACAATTCATTTTGTTTCCTATATTCACTTACAGCTTCTTGGTGGTCCAATATATCCACTATTGCTAAAAGCTGAAGTCACTCTTCCAATGTTGGAGATATCTAGTACAACATTAGATTTTGGTAATGTCTTATGTGGACAATGTCGTATTATTACAGTACGTGTGCATAATCCTTTACAAGTCAAGTGAGTACTGTTATATTTGTCAAATGTCCTTCATCTATCCATATCGTATCCATTAATTCATCCACCTAGCCATTCATTCATTAATATATCTACTTATACAGATGTGAATGGAATGTTGTGACTGACAAACCACCAAAGAAAGTAATAGGATTATCAAATTTTATACATTACATTCATTGTTGTTCACTCACTAGCTTCCAAAACACACTCCATTACATGTACGGAAAAAAATAAAAGAGAAACCACCACCCAAATACTTTGAAGTAGAACCTAGTTGTGGCATTCTTTTGCCTGGACAAAAAATGGACATTCAAGTCAGGTTTATGCCAAGTGAAGAGGTACACTGATATCTTTAGTATAAATGACACTTTACGTTGTTCTATTAGCTTCACTACACCGAAAAGATCTTAATTAATATACAACAAAACTTAGAGGCTGACTTGTTTCTGCATGTTACTGGACAAGGCTGTGAACCTCAAATCATGTTTGACAAATCTCTTGTAGAGTTTCAACCAATACTACCATTCTCTAACGGATCAGAGGCAGAGGTCACTATCACAAATCCATTAGAGTATCCTGTGGAGATATATTCACTAGAGTTTGATAAACAATACTTGCAAGAAGAGGAGGTAAGAGAAAGACCAGATGTAAATAATCTCAAACTTCTTTCCAATAATAGGCTTTGAGATGGGTCAAAGGCTATGACAGACAAAACCGTCTCTATCTTCCACCCGTTGAGACAGGTGGATCCCTACCACACGAAATCATGGAAGCATTTAAGAAGGAAGGCATGCACGAAGAACCAGCTGCTACCAGTAAATATGACTTAACCACAGTTACTGACATTGCAGTAGAGGGCAGCACTGCATCCATTATTGATAAAATGGAGAAAGATCTGGTCAATCTTAGGGTACCCGAGTTACGTTCTTCGCCTCATTCTAGTTCTATAGCACTTATACCACAAATTGTTTCCACGTCATTACTGAGTAATGCTACTGTTGGCTCCATTCTCAGTGAAATTCAACTCAAGGAATTTGATTCATCACCAGTAGTTGCTTGTATCGCTCGATACCTTGGCATTGATATCTCTCCTGAAGCAGCCATAGCAGAAATGAGACGTGGTGTAGCTCTCATAGTCTATGGTCCCCAACACAGTGGCAAGACAACACAAGCCCATAAGCTAGCAACTCTATACAATGCTCCTGTTATTAACATCAATGAACTAATTATTGATGCCATCTCAAACGCCAGTACACCAGCTGGATGTAAAGCTAGGACATTATGTATGGAGGCAACAAAGGAAGCAATTGAAGTAGAAGCAGCTTCTGCATTGGCTGAGCAGACTGAAATGCCAGCTGCTTCGAAGGGAAACCTTGCTCGAAGGATAAGTCGTGTTCCTGGGGCTTCTAAAGAACAACCAAAAGAAATTTTAGAACCCAAAATGATTCCTCGGCCAAAGCTATTTCCCGTCCAACCATTGTTGGAATCTGATTATGCGGTTCCTGATGAGCATCTTTTGCCAATGAAACTTCCAGAGGAAATAATTCTGGTTATACTATCTGATAGACTATTGCATACTGACTGTAGAAAAGGAGTAGTTTTTGATGGCCTACAATGTCAGTTTACATCAGATGAATTAATGAGTGGAGCTCTTGTATTAAAAGCACTTCACAATCGCAAACATATCTACTTCATTGATCTTGAACTGAATTATGATGGTGTGAAGATGAGAGTAGAGGAAATGGAAAAAGAAAAACAAAGAAAACTTGGTAATGTAGTCATTACTTTTACCAATATTGTGTTGACTGTTCTTCCTTTTCAGACGAAGAAATCAAAGCCAAAGAAGCTGAGGAAGAAAGAGTACAGGGTCTCTTGGACATGAGTGAGGATGAATATGAGGCACTAACTCCTCAAAAACAGAGAGAAATAGACATGATACGCCATCAAAGATATCTTGATAAGAGAAGGAAGTAAGTTATTAACATTTCACCTTCTGTTCGAGCAACATAACATTGTATTTGCAGACGTAAGCAAGAAGAAGAACAAAAGAGGTTAGAACAAGAAAGATTGGAAGAGCTTCGATTGTTAGAAGAGGAAAAAATGAAAGGAAAGAAAGGTCGTGGTGGTACTGTAACAAAGCCTTCTGTTCAAGGAGACCAAGTCAAACCGTCTCCTGCTCACACTGTTATCTCAAGACCTGAGTCTGCTGTATCCACGCATCTTCAGCATCCTTCACAACAGCTTGGAGGAGGTATACCAGGTACATCTACTGTTAGTATTGGAAGTACAACAGATTCAATGTCTGGAAGGTAACTACAATATAATAGTCTCTATTATTATTCCTGTCTATGGTTCTTGTGTACATAGGAGAAAAAGTCACAGGCCACAATCTGTGCAAAAAGATTCTAAAGAAGAGGATATAGAACCAATAGATCCAAAGGAAGAAGAGTTGAAGAGGAAGTAAGTGTTGTGTGACTTTGATTTATTTGTATTGTTTGTTTGTTTATTTGTTTTCCTAACACCACAGTTTTCATTTTTATGAGAATACAATGCAAGGTATAAAGAATCTCTTAGAGAACTGGGACAGAGTCAGAGGAATAGTACGTACTAAAAAACCACCTCCACAACCGGAACAAGAAGAAAAGACTGGCAAAGTCTTAGCCACTCCAAAGAAGACCAAAAGTAGAAAAGTAAATAAATTGAGATAGAATTACAACTCCAGTGAACCACAAGAATCATAATAATAGTCATTGTTCAACTTGTAGTTCACACTGTACAAGAACTATATATTTCACAGTAGCCATCGCTGCTATATGAGCAGAAATGACTACTGTTGTAGTGACACTAAAGGCTTTTTCTTTACCAGATCATTATTAACAGCAGTATCCTTTTTGCATCCTTCCTCAGAGCACTGGTGGTCGTACAGAGTCATTTCCTGCTCAACAACAGCAGGCTCATCCATTGCAGCAAATAACTGGTGATGTTATTGGTACATGTACAGATGATGACGACAATAGAGAAGGAATTGGTGTACCATTAATTAGTGTAACAGGTTGTGAACCCAAAGAAAATGTGACAACAAACATAACTAGTTCAGGACTTCCATCACCAGATGAAGTAAGACACAGACCCATACTCATTCCATATTGTCATTCCTATGCTTACAGATTCTTGAAGGACTTGGACTGGGACCTGATGGTCTACCTATTCCAGAACCAGTTACATTTCAGGTCTATCCTTATCCCTTAAAGAGAAGACCAATTCAACCTACTTGTTTAGAACACTTTAGATTCATTGAAAATGAATTAGAGAGTAGAACGTGAGCTATATGGTATTCTAATGTAATAATTGTCCCCCTTTTAACAGTAACGTAATCCAAGAGACCATTCGTAGGGCCAGTCTGGAACCAACAGAATCACAGGTTCCCGATGTTAAAGAAACTCTTGATTCCACATCTCATCTTGATGCTAGTAAACACAGTGCTAAGTCTAAGGAAGATCTGAATCAATCAAGAAGACGATCGCTATCGACAAAATCGAGACAAGGGAAAGCATCTTCATCACCACAACATCAACAAGAAGAAACTACTAGGTTAGTAATACTGTCTTGAATGCACTGAATATGACATTACTGTTTGGGTTGTTTTCTTACAGAGATGATCATACTAGTGAACAGCAAATAACAACTACCAAGTAAGTCATATATATATTAGCATACGGTTTTGTAGATAATAAAAGCCATAAATTAACTTTGTTATTGTATAATTTTAGACCAGTTCAGTATCGTTGGGTCATCCCTCCTAAAGAAGAGTACAAACTGAAGGTACTCTTTGTATCTCAAGAGGAAGGTCAATTTGATCAGACACTCAACTTTGAGATAGTAGGAACTCGCCGTCATTATCAACTGTTCTGTAGAGGTCTTTGTCAACTGCCAACTATAAGTAGAGAGCCAAGGTAATCAACATTAATGAAGTAGAGAAAATAACACTCTTGTTCTTTTAGAATTGTCTTTTGTCATCGCAAAAGAACAATCAAAAACGAAGAGATAATACATAAGAGATACGTACTAGATAAAGATGAATATCATTTTGGTCCTTTACATTGTGGCAAGCCGAGGGAAAGATATCGTGAGGGAAGGTACCCAGAAAACATGGAGACACTAATTATCAGTAATCCTGGGAACATGGACTGTCAAGTAACGTTTTGCTTCAAAACAGACAGCAATGCATCCACTTTTTTATTTGAGCCACCAGACATGACTCTCCAACCAGGAGAAAGCAAGGTTAGTTAATAAACTTTAACAGCTTCATTTTCAACACATTTTATTCTTTTAGCCTCTTACAATCTGGGCTTATCCAAAGTCTCCAGGAGAATTCAAGGACTATCTTGTGTGTTCCATTCATCACAACCCAGTCCCGACATTATTTCGTATTTGTTGCCATGGTGTAGAACCTGACCTTAGGGTGGATAAGAAATCGCTAGACTTTGGAAAGGTCTTGTTACACAGGTACATTCTAAGTTGATATAGTAATGTCAGATGTTGAGCTTTCTTTATTAAGACGTGAGTCTTGTGTGGTTCATCTTCGTAATAACACTCTCTTACCTGCTGCTTGGAAGTTGAGTGGAATGGAGACATTAGGTGATGAATTTAGTTTCAGTCAAGAACAAGGCATTGTCCAGCCCAAATCAGAATTTTCACTCAGTGTACATTTTAGAGCAGTTAAGCCTGTTTCTTACTCTAAGAAGGCATTCAAAATTGAAGTAAGATAGTAGTGGTTGGTCTATTGGTCACCAGACCAGCTTGTGAGTATACTGTTTGTGCTATGAAATCTTTTCTCTTTAGATTTCAGATGTTGAGCAGATCATTGGGTTAATGCATGTGGAAAGTGTCCTATTACAAGCTGAGGCTTATGATGTAGCAATGGACATCAGCTTTCCTAAAGGTAACACTATCTATAATCCTTGTAGTACATATATAAATAGATCAAGAATGATATGACAATAGAAGAACAAAGAATTTATTGTGGCATTTTCTTTATTTAGGAGCTGATGGTGGTCTTGACTTTGGGTGTCTAAAAGTGCATGAGGATCTCAAACTTACAATGCAACTAAAGAACAAAGGGAAATATGATATTGCTTACAAGTACTTAAAAAAGACAAGAGATCGTCTTTATTTACTTCTCTATCCATAGCTTTCTCTTTGATGTCAACCCACAAGGTCTAGACTATGGAAAATGGTTTGTACTTAACCCAATAAACAATGTACTCTATCCTGGAGAGAAATCTCAAACCATCTCCATCCTTTTTAAACCAGACAGAGAACTAAACATTAAAGATCAACCTGTTCTAAAGTGTCAAGTAAGTAATACATATCCTACATCTCCACTTCTCTACCGATGTCAAGACATCTCATTTTACCAACGTCATCTCAAGCTATTTCTTGCCTTTAGTTCTGTCACTACTATAAACCATCAATACATGGACATGGACACGTATTCCTCACTAATCTTTTTCTTTCCTAGGTTATTGATACTCATCTAGGAGAGCATGGTGAAGTCATTGCTAATATTCCGGTACGTATCTCTGCCAGAGCCGTCTTCTCAAAGTGAGTTTGACTGAAGGTAACATTAACAAAAGACTGAACTATAATGATTGTACAGTTTTCTCTGAACTATAATAATTTGTACTGTTTTCTCTGAACTATAATAATTTGTACTCTTTTCTCTAAACTATAATAAATTGTGCAGTTTTCTCTGAACTATAATAATTTGTACTCTTTTCTCTGAACTATAATAACTTGTACTACTTCTTTGCATTAGATATTCTATTACTCCTCTAAATTATGTTAATTTTGGATCTCTGGTCATTGGTAGTCGTAAATCAGGTTCATTTACTATTGAAAACAAAGGAGAGTTTGAGTTTAGATATGCTGTTAGTAAGAGACTGCCTTTAGAATTACAGAAATTGAAACAGTGAGTTATAACAATGGCTTTTGAAACTGCTAGTTCATTTTTTTACTTTGCCATCCATATGTTGTTTTTCCATATTAGGAACATGTTGGTGACTCCTACTATTGGACAAGGAAAACGAGGTAAAGGAGATTTGTCCAGCTCCTCTCGTGCCTCTTCTGTTGGTGGCAAAACATCTGCAAAAGTCAAGGAAGGCTCCTTAAGGTACATTGAGCACCATTACATATGTACAAATGTACATGTTATGTTTGCTTGCATTTTAGGTATGAAGTTTTAGGTGGTGGCAGCCAACGTCTTGTGTTAGGACTGTTCAGTGTTTCTCCAGCTACTGGTGTAGTCACTCCTGGTCAATCTCAAACTATCACAGTCGATTGTATGGCAGAAAAACAGAACAAACATGAAGAGGTACTATCAATGTCTTTGGTTCCTTAGCCATTATATAGTCATAGACCTAGAATTGTAGTTGCTACTGTTGTTTTATGTTTGTGTCTTTCTCTTCAGTTGCTCTCCATTGAGATATCTGACAGTAATAAACGAGATATGCCTATTTTCTATAAGGTTTGTGCTGAAGTCTTGATTCCAGCCCTCAATAGCACAGATGTGATGTCTATTTTTGAGGAACATCGTATTTGCAGGCAGCTCGGAGTACTTGGACCACACGAATTCCATGAGGTAATATAACAGTAAAGTAACTTATAGATTTCATTAAAATGTATTGTTTGTTTCTCTTCAAGGATGGATGTGTTGGAGTCTACGGAGAGAATGAAAGACGCTTTATGTTCAAGAATATTATTGTTGGCCACACATCTAAAGCCCGAATGAAAATAATAAATGCTAACAAGGTATGCTAACGAAAATTGCTTTATAAAAACATATTCATTTACTTGATAATAGATTCCTTGTGACGTGAACATTGTCATCAAATCTGTCTCATCAAAACAAAAAGTAGTAGATGCATTTGAAGTGGAGCCTGCTCGAGCTTCCATCTCCCCATATTCTCATATCTATGCTACAGTGACATTTAAACCTACAGCAATGCAGGTGCTAGATACCATTCCACAATATACCACAATAATATATAATATTGTCTTTGTATGTACAGATTTATAATGCAATCTTTGAGGCTACAGTTGATGGTCCTCCACAAGCTAAAGGAAAAGGACTTACATTTGATCTTACGGGAGAAGGAAATTTGCCTCAGGTTACAATTCTAAAACCTACCACTCGTAGCGCCCAAGGCCAACATCTGTTGTTGTTTAAGAAACTTTTGCTTGGACAAAAACAAGATCTACCCATCATCATATCCAATATTGGTAGTATACCAGCTACTGTAGTAATTGAACTAGATGATGATGCTGAAAATGATTTTATTGTGTCATATTCCTCGGATGAAACAGAGGATGGTACCTTTTTGTCCTCTTGCATTTCAATGCATCTCGATTTGCCAGCTGATTCTACAAAGAAAATTGTAGTAACATTTTGTCCACAAGATATAAGAGAGTATAAAGGTTGTCTGTGGATGAGAGTTAAAGACAATCATTTTGAGACAATACCCATTATATTGGTTGGTGAGGGTTATCAAAGTGAGATCACTATAGGAAACATTCGTCATCATATGGCAACTTTCACTGACAAGGAAGAAGGTGTCGAAGAAATTGGAGGTATAATGTTTGGACTAAATTAGTTGCTATTTGTAGATCATCTTATCATACTAAATATTATGTGTTACTGGTACCTCTGTTAATTGCTAAATAACTACCATATTTAGTATTAAGCATGTTTCTTTATAGATAAATGTACTAATATGCCATTCATTGTTGTCTGTTGATTACGTTTCTTTGCATACTCTTTTCCATAGCGGCCAAAGAAAATAATCTCAACTTTGGAGTATGTCCCGTTGGAGATCCCTGCAATCTCACATTCACGCTCACCAATTACTCTCCTTATCCTATTCGATTTCAGTGGCCAACTATACCTTGCCTCACATTTGCTCCATCATTAGGTCACCTACGTTCAGGTGCTAGCTGTGATATAATGACAACCTTCACAAATATTAAACCCAAGGAATACAAAGCACAAAGAATGGCCGGAAAATATTGGAAAATATCTTACACTGACCCAACCAACCAGGTATGAATTGATCTGTATATGTACATTCATAAATTGCTATTATTGCTTTTATTTTCTCAATAAAAGGTACCAGAATGGAACGACACAATGAAAACTGTAAAGTGGATTAATGCACCTCCCACAGCTATGGGTGGTCAAGGTAGTAGACCAGGAAGCAGCAAAAAAGACACTGAAACAGAAGGTACAGTGACTTCATCCGCATCTTTTAATTAGTAATATTTATATTATGAGATTGTAGTGGCACTTGTGCTTAAAGTCTGAGCATTTAAAATTACTACTTCCATAAATAGAAATTTCATACAAGATAGAGTTCTTACCTAGTATTTTATTGCTGTAATGATCTTCCTCTTGCAGAGAAACCAGTCAAACTTCCTATTAAGCGTAAAATCATTGAGACAGAACCAGAACCTGAACACAAATTAGACGGAGCAGGAGAAGATTTGGAAGTATTTTTAACAGCACAGACAGCATTTGCTGAATATGAGTGTCCCTCAAGGACTGTGGTGTTTAAAGACACTTATGTACTTCAGACCAAAATGTTTAGGTAAACAATTTCTTGTTAAATTATTACATTATAAGTTTTTCCATAGCTTCCCTTTAAAGAATACTGGCAAGATCACTCTCTCTTACAAATGGTTCTTGGTGACTTCTCCTTTGCCTATGGAGACATCTGATGATTCTCAGAGTTTAACTGCTATCTCCACCAATTCTGGTTGGGACACAACAGAAGAACAGGCAACTTTAGTTGATATTGAACCCAAATCTGGCCAAATTCCTCCTGGTCAAGAGCAGATTATCACTGTGGCATTCTCTCCTGTGGATATGATTAAATTTGTATATAAATTTCGTTGCAAGTTAGTTGAAGAAAGAGTCAATGAATCTACTTAATTCTAACAAGAGATCCAGTCACTTTAAATCTTATCTCTCTCTTTTAGAATTAAAAATCTCAAATCATCTGCCCAGCCCCTTGATTTATTTGTGAAATGCAATTGTGTGATGCAATACTGTTACTTTGAATTACCTGAGAATGACTACCTCACTCAACGAAGACCTGCAGAAGTCAAGGGAAGTGAAGGATTTACAGCTGCTACAAGAAACTATGACTTGTCTACAAAAGTCATTGAGTTCTCTTCGAAAGGAATCGGTCCTAAAATACTCAGGTAGACCAAAAAGTACTATATAAGTATTGTTTCTAGATGTTTGTCCCAGATCTCTAGAGATGATACTAAGTATAATTTGCAATGTCTAGTCTCATCCCCAGCCCAAATTTTAGGTAATCTGGGTATGAGACTACAGTGTTTCATGATAGCATAATGACATATTGATACTACTGCCATTCCTATTAATTTCCTAGATCATTTGATATTGTTAACCCAACCACTTTCTCCTATGAATTCCAATGGACTCAAGAAGAAAAACCAAGTCATTTAGCCACTCCAATTTTTAACTGCCACACCCCCAAAGGAACAATACCAGGTGGAAAGAAATATACGGTAACTAAGTACATCATGAATGATTCATGAGGACAATTATTCTCTTTTGTAGGTTGTGTTTGAGTATACACCAACAACTCAAGAACATGTGGAAGATTTGTGGCATTTCTCTATTCCATCTCTCTCTATTATTATACCATTTTTACTTGTCGGACATACATTAGAACCTCAAGTCAACTTGGATCGAGCATATTTAACTTATCGATCAATGCTTCTTGGTAAGCAGTGCTGCTGTACAAGAAACTAGAATAATTGTCATCACTGGATAGCTGATTTAGAAATCATATGGCATTGTATAGACAGTATATATTATATGTCCATTCTATTGTACAAAGTTATGCATCATGATCTCAATTAGATAGATGAATGAAAGGATGGATGGATGGATGGATGGATGGATAGATGAACGGAGCAAATATCACTTAATCTCTGTCTATATTTACAGGTACTAGTTCTAATGAGACTGTCTACTTAATTAACAATGAAGACAAACCTTACCAGTTTTCATTCAATGAGAAGAGCTGTAGATCAAGTGATCCTAGAGCCAAATTAGCAGTTAGTCCAATGTCTGGAGTGATTGCTCCAATGACAAAGTAAGTAGGTAGAGAGTTATCTCATCTGAGAGAGAGAGAGAGAGAGAGAGAGCAGTACATTAATGAATGAAGGACTAATATTAGTATAACATCTAATTATAAAACTATTAACAAATAACTTGATGACCATATACACTGTGAACTACAAACCTGATAAGAATAAGTTATTTTGACTAGCTTACCTCATATACAGTTTAACTGATCTTGTGTTCTGTTTTAGGCTTCCAGTGGATGTAGCCTTCACAGCTACAGAAGAACATGAATTCATCTTCCATCTTGTCTGCAATGTGAAGAGCAAGCCTACACCTCTTACACTCAATATCAAAGCTGAAGTTCATGCTATAAAATTGTCTCTCTCAGTAACTGATACTAGTGGAGCAGAGACTGACCTCCCAGTAGACAAGCAAGCTAATAGAATCATTGATTTTGGAAAGGTCAGGCTAGACTGATCTTGTAACCATGATACAAATAGACTTGTAAATTTGTATTTTTTTCAGGTTCTTGTTAATGAGAGGGCATTGTGGCAGGTGGCTGTACATAATCATAGTCAATTTGGTCTTCATTACAACTGGAGCTTCTCTGATGGCTGTTGTAAAAAAGGTGGAGTCGAAGATCAACTTGTTTGTATTAAGCCTATGAAAGGAATGGTTGAGGCTCATGATAAAGTTAACAGTGAACTTATCTTCTCTCCTGCATCATGTTTGTCACTGAAGAATTGTGAACTATTACTTCAAGTACTTATGAATTATCTCTCCATCCATCTCTCCATCCATTCTATCTATCTCTCCATCCATTCTATCTCTCTATTCATCCATCTCTCCATCCATTCATCCATGACTTATGTCCTCAAATCCTCTTTAGATTACAAATGGACCAGCTATCCCCATCACTCTTAAAGGGTCCGGTACAGAACCTAAAGCTACCTTCTCATTTAAAGAGTATGACTTTGGTCCTCGGTTCCTTCATCACCCAAACATGCCTCCCAATATCACCACCCTCACAATCACCAATCACGACAAGGCAAATCTCAGTGTGGAATGTCTCTATACAAATACACAAGATATTGAGCTCCACTTTGAGCCACGCCTCTTGGCACCGGATGAGACAATGGACGTTGATTGTTACTTCAGACCACATGAGGCAATTAAATATTGTGAAGAAATTATGTTTGAAATAAATGGGATTAGTCGAAAAACTGTCATAGTGAGAGGTGAAGGAGCACATATCAAGGTATTGAGTTCATACATTCTTTTATATTATTATTAATATGTCGATATTTCAGGTGGAGTTAGTTAATCCTGCACAGAAATCAGTCAATCTTGGAGCACTACGTGTCAAGGAGAAAACCAACAGGAGAGTGAAGCTGGTGAATCGTAGTCCATTAGCTGTTAAATTTACTGTTAACATTGTCCCAAGCACTCTTGTACCTGCTCTGCAAGAGGAAGGTGTGCTTAGTGTTGCTCTCTGTCCAATCAAAGGACAACAACATGGAGTAATGGGAGAAATCACTTTAAAACCAAAAGAAGAAGTGATGGTTGAAGTGACTTTTTGTCCCACAGCTAGAGTGCCTCAGTTTTCTGAAGAGGTTAGTAAGTCCTAGACTAGTAAACATCAGTACTTACCACAGTGAACGAGGATAGCTAGACTCCAGCATCAGTACTTACCACATTGACTTAGGATATAATCTATCCTTACATCTCCTGTAGGTTATAATGGAGAGTTATGGTCTCTCTCATCCCTTGTTTGTTGTGAGAGGTTCCTGTCATGGTCTAGAGATATCTCTCGATAATGACCACGTTCCTTTTGGAGCTGTTGTTCTGCACAGTCAGAGCACAAGGAGAATTCAAATGGTCAATAATGGAGACATTGGAGCAAAGTAAACCAATACACCCACCATTAAGAGTCTGTCATTTAGTCCATCATTTCTACTATTCACTATTGATAATAAATGACTGTTCTATCATTAGATTTAAATGGGAGGTAGACAAATTTAGTCCAGATTTTTCTATAACACCAACAGAGGGCTATATTTCTCCTGGAATGGAGGTATATATATTATATACAGTAACATATTCCTGAACTAACTACTTCATTGTAGATCTCATTTGATCTTGTCTTTCATCCTCAACAAATTCATAATGATATACGTTATGAAGGCCTCTTGTGTAACATTGAAGGTGGTCATCCTCTACGTATCACTCTCACTGGTGTCTGCATTGAACAGATACCACTAAAAGAAGTGAGAAACACTCCTATACCAACTTGTCTCATCTCTCTCTCTCCTCCATACATACAGGTCATCCATTTCACTACAATTGTGCGTAATAAAGAAACCAGACAATTAACCATTCACAATAGAAGTTCAACTCCTTGGTTACTCCATCCTATTATAGACGGAGAACATTGGTCTGGACCTGTATCCATTAGCATAAGACCTGGCCAAGCTTGTCACTATGAACTGTCGTATCATCCACTAGTAATGACACATGATTCACAGAAACATCAGGTACACAAAAATATAGCTGTAATAGAAACTTTATATAAACTGATCCTTTTCTATATTTTGTAGGGCTCTATCTTCTTTCCTATACCAGATGGTACTGGTCTGCTCTACAATCTTCTGGGTACAGCTGATCCTCCTAAACACTCTGGTTCTATTGTACAAGAGATACCTTGTAAAACTTCATACACAGAGCTTCTCAGCGTTCACAACTGGCTACGTCAGTCGCAGCGATTTAGAGTTTACACTGATATGATCCGACCAGAAAAACTTGACCGTTCTGTAAGTCTTAATGGAGCAGACTATATTGATGTGCCAGCACTAGGAAAAAGACCTTATAAGCTTAACTTCTATTCTTTCAAAGAAGGATCTTTTCTTTCCAAAGTAAAAAACACATGCAGTAGATCTGTACAGTAACCACATCAATTTCTATATTTCAGATTACATTCCAGAATGAACAGACAGGGGAATATCTTTTCTATCATGTTCATTTCAAATCTATTCCAGCTGGTATTATCAGTACTATTAGACTGACAACAGCTGTTCGTAGGAGCGTGTCTCACACTATTACTATCGATAATCCTTTCCCATTACCTGTTAATATGTCAACATTAGTTAATGTATCTGATATAACAATACCTACTAATTTTCTTATTGGAGCAGAAAGTCAGGTAACAATGGATGGATGGACATCCAGTCTGTTTATAGTACCACTACCGTTACATTTATAATTACCATTACATTTATCACAAGCACTACCTTCAGATTTATCACTATCATTACCATTACATTTACCATTACCATTATATTTATCATTACCATTTCATTTACCACTACTATTACCTTTACCATTACCATTACAGCTATCACTTCCTTTACCATTGGACAATATTATTATCATTACATTTATCATTACCACTACTATTACCATTACCACTACTATTACCATTACCACTACTATACCATTACCACTACTATTACCATTACCACTATTATTACCATTACCACTATTATTACCATTACCACTACTATACCATTACCACTACTATTACCATTACCACTACTATTACCATTACCACTATTATTACCATTACCACTATTATTACCATTACCACTATTATTACCATTACCACTACTAATACCATTACCACTACTATTATAATTATTATTACTCCTATCATTAAATTAATAATTACCAATGCATTCGTCATTACCATTACATTTATGTTTAACACTAAAATTTATCACTATCATTATCTATACTATTAACATTACTTTTATCATACCAATGCCATTACAATACATATATCATTACCATTACATTTACAATTACCAATACATTTATCTTTTAAAGGAGATAAAAAGATGATTGTATAGACTGACACAGAATGATTTGTTTTTTATAGGGTAAATGTACCTTTGAGTATTTGCCTCTCAAAGTTGATGATTCTACTGGAAAACTTACTCTTCAAAGTTCTGAACTAGGCGCTTACCATTATGAACTGCGTCTAAAAGCTACTCCACCAATGCCAGAGAGACCAGTACACTTCACAACAACATTAGGCAACAACCAGTCACTGCAATGTTATTTCACTAGCTATGCTAAAGGAAGAACCGAGTACTCTTGCAAGGTATATTTGTCTGTCTGTTTGTCTGTGGTACCATTAATTTATCTGTTATCAGTCAATCCTTCATCTGTAAACTATCAAATTAATCTTTCCATTACAGGTTGACAATGTTGACTTTCATGTCGACAAATCTCTTATTGTATCAACCACTGAAGCAGCCGTCGATGTGACCTTTGAACCTTCATCTTTAGGAGACACTCATGCAACCTTATCCATATCATCAGCCTCAGGTTTATACCCATTTCATAATTCATGCCAACAATTTTCATTCTATATTCTTCATTTACATATCCATACTACTGAACTTGACTTCATTTGCATTTCACATTTTAGGAGGAGACTATGTCATACCTTTACAGGGACACTGTCTAGAACCCAAACCACAGGGTCCTTATACAATCAAAGCAGGTGGAAGTATCAACATTCCATTCAGGAATATCTTCCATCAAACAAAACAATTCAGTTTCTCTGTGGACAACCCTGCATTCACAGTAAAACCAGGTGATAACTTAAAGCCTCGTAAAATATACAACATTCTTGTTCACTTTGATGCTAAACAAGCTGACACTAGTCTTGCAAAAGTGGGAAAATTAATTGTCTCTAGTGTAAAGAGTGGAGGAGCTACTAGCAGTGTCAAATGGACTTACTATCTTAAAGGATTATAAGTAGATAAGTAAAGGTATATAGTTCATACAACTCAGATCACTTATATTTACAATATATCTGAGTTTGTTGATCTAATACTTCATTTAACATAATAATAAAAAGAAATTTGAAAAAAAAACTATAACGATCATAGTGTAAGGTGGTGAATATGCTGCCATATTGAACTAGCTATGTGTTTTTGGACTTTTTCTTTTTCTTTGACTTTCGTGGACATTCAGCTATGAAAGAAATGAAAAGGGATAATCAGATAAATTAATAAATACTTTGTCTACATTTAAATGAAGTACACACTTATACTATAATTATATTTGTACATATTATATAAGTATGGTCTCCTCTCATTTCATGAACTTACCAAGAAATTGTGAAACAGGGTCATCTTTGGTTTGTGATATTAGTGGGGCAGTAATTTCTTCATTTTGTAGGAGAGGTAAAAAAACCGTTGTGAACTCCATTGAATATGGTGGCTGTATTACATTTAATACCTACAACAGTAAAAGTATAATCCTTCTAGTTACTTTTTGCGTATACCACATACCTCTGTTACAAAATATCTGATCATGGAGTGATCCAATATTTCATTCTGCATACATTTATGCATATAATGTACAACAGGAATGACATGACCACAACTTAACAAGTGAATAAAATGATCGAGAAATGTTCTTTTTAATTCCTACAATAAACAATAAACAATTACAAAATAAAATTAATACCTCTAAATATACTATTATTGTTACTGTTTCCTCTATTGTACCTGCATCTGTACTTCCATTGATTGATACGAAGCCTCTAGCAATCTCTGGAGTAATTCTAGTATGAAAGGATGTTGTAAAGAATGATATGATGCCATCTAAATAAAAGACATTTATTAACAAGGAAAGAGGGGTTAATAAAATGGTTTGTACCTCATCTAATAAGACTAGAAATAGAGAAGATGTTTCTGCAGATACTTCAAAGAAACTAGGTTCTACAACAGTGGCCTCTACCCACCGAAAAACACCCATTGATACAATAGGATACCTACGGGAACAATCAAATGTTATTATAATATGTCTTATCTCTCAATCTAACATGTGTCCCTCCCCTCTCTCTCACTGTACCTTAAACATTCAAATAATTTTCCTATTCTTGTTAATAATTCTGTATATGAGTCATTAGCAGCTGAACATATCATACATGCTGTCTCAATAGCTTCTTGTGTTGGTAACAGGTCATCTTTAATAACTATTGGATCATCACTACCACTGGCTGACTCATAGACACTGGTAGCATATGCTAGTAAATAAAGATACTTTTCTTTGTGATCTGGATTAACTGTACTTCCTGGTTTGAATAGGGCTTGAACAAGTAGCTCTGAGAGAGAGAGAGAGAGAATGTAGTATAGACACACCTCAAGCATTACTCACCAAGGAATTGAGCATTGTGAAGAAATTTTACAGTTGGTTGGTCTTCCTGATCTGTATAACACCGATATAACTAGACCACAATACAACTCAATCCTCTAATATTTCATGATCTTACTGTAGTAACATCAGCAGGGTTTAAAGCGTTTCTAGACAACATCGATCCTAGGGCTTCAAAAACTTTACTATGCGTACCAATCCCATTAAAATGCAACATCATATTTGTTACATCAAGTTTCCTATGATGTCATGATGATGTCATAAAATGTAACAGCTGTGTATTTACCTTTTTCTAGCTTCTCTTTGAATTTCTTCTGAGAGCCATTGAGTAAAGTGACGTTGAGATGTATGACGTTGTTCTAATGTCTTTATCATAGCTTGTGTATAGAAGTATGTATGCTGACTATGACATACCAGTTGCTAGGTGATGGATAAATGATGGAATAGATTGATAAAAGATGGACAGATAGATTGATAGATAGAGAGGGTGAATAGATTAATGAATTAGATGGGTGGTAAACATATGGTTAAACAAATAGTTATACTCTGACCGAGTTAACGAAGGGCTTAACTCAACTCAGACAGAGTATAGATGAATGGATCAAAACATTTGTTTTAAACTTACAGAAAACTCTTTAAATTTACTCTCTAATTCAATTGACGATGACGATATGATATCAGTGAGTAAAGTCTTTATTAATCCACAGAACACCTCAGGTTGATGAGAAGCTGTTGAAGCACTTGTTATTTCTCCTTGGTAACCAGCATCAGTTATAAGCTAAAATAAGACAATAAATAGTCTATTATATATTTGAAGTACTTTCATAGTGAACTTGAGCATAAGACAGTCTGGGTACTGCTCTGCTAGTTGGTAGAACATTTCTCTCCAAGTTGTAAAACTGATCATTTCTTCTAGCCAAGAAGGGGTCTGGAGTAGAGATATTGAAATATCAGTTCCCAGACCCAGACTCTAGTGTCTACTTACAGAGCCTTCTTCGGTGAAAATGAGGTCAGCCTTTTTAGGATCAAAATGTCTTAAAATTAATGACTTTAAATGATCTTCAACTAACACTTGAATCTCCTTTTTACGACAACCTTAATGAAATACATAGCTATGGTAAGTTTTTATTAAGCATAAAGTCAAGCACATTAAAAGTGCTTCAAGCATACACCAAGCACCCCTTCCACCTCCATTAAACTTATAATTAATACTATGGTTTTTAAATTATTTTAAAAGATTATTACATCTATAAACATGAGGTTTTCAAAACCAGTAGTAGTGACTTTGCAATAGCTTTAAATTGCCAATCACTATTTAAATGGTATATCATGTCATGTTTATCTAGCAACAGTTGAATAAACAAATTATATAACACCTGCAAGGCTTACATTTTTGCAAAAATTCTTTGTTTTTTAGAAATGCTTTATACCATTAGAGGTCAGTAGAGTGCTAACATTAGAAAGCTACTAATTTAGAAGGTCAATAAAGGTGCTTAGTGCTTAGAATGTGCTTAACAAGGATTCACCAAAGCAAGTACTCAACCACAAGTACAAGTGTTTTAACTGATAAAATACTTCAAAGCACTGTCAAACACTTTAAAAATGTGCTTAAAGAACTTTAATTACAAGCACTAATGTGCTTGATCCCAACCCTAAATTGGGCACTATTTGGTAACTATAGCAATATTATGTATGAACTAACATTAATTTACCTGAAAAATGGAGCCAGTCAATTAATACGTTAATCATTAGGGGCATCCCCTTATAACCAGAGGTCAGGTGACGAATAGCACTGCGTGTTTCACCGCCAAGATCTAGGAAACTAAAGAAGAGAAAAAATAGAATGTAACTAATCTATTGCTAGTTCTAGAGTCTTGGCTTCATCTTAATGGAAATTAATATTAAACTCTACACCCTAAACTTTGAACCTTGTACCCTAACTCATAAATTAACATAGGGACATCCATTACTGGGATAAAAATTTTGCTAATCTACATATTGTATATTGTAGCCATGGTTACATACTCTTCAAGGGTCTTAAAGATTCCTGATTCAAGCACTGCATCTTCCATTTTTAGTCCTGTAACTTGATCTCTCAATATCTCTTGATCTTCGTTAATATCGTCATCTCCTTCTGCCTACCACAAAAATAAGACTTTATTTATGATTATTTCAAATGCACTATATACCTGCTCATAGTCTGAATCTTCTGAGTCTCCTGGAGCTTCTGCCATCACTGAGTGATAGTAAAATATATAGGAAGGCTTGCTTTTATAGACAAGTTGGCAGGAAATTTGTAAGTATACGGAAATATCCGGAAACTAGCCGGGAGTATAAATTCAAGAGTTCTTATATCAAAATGGTTGGCCAGTAAAAGAAAAGGAGAAAGAAATCGTCTACAATCTCTTTTTTCTGATGATGGCCACGTCTGAAATTGGGACAGAAATGTCCGGTGATCTCGATATTGAAGCACTGATCAATGCAGAAATGGACGAGAATGATGTGACGGCTGTTGTCAGCTCCATACATCAAGAATTGAACTCGACTAAGGATGGCGCCTTGTCTTTATCTCAAGATAGTGGTTTTGTATCCATAGAACCGACTCCCAGTGACATTGAGAGTCAAAATTGCTCTCAAGATAGTACACAAGACGCGACTGATGCCAGTCAACCAGTGAAAACAAAAGGTGAAGCTTCATCAGCCTCCCTAACATCAATTTCTCACAACCTAACCCTCAATCTCACTTCCACTCCTCTCTCTACCAGTGCAAAGGCAGGATCTTTACCACTGGATGGCTCTAACAGAAGACCAAGCTTAACCTCCTTGTCACCATTTGGAGGGATCACTCCACAGACACCCAACACTCAGTTATTGACAAGTGATGAACAATCCGCTCTTTATAAGCAAGCTAGCTTATTTGCTATACAAGCGTTAGTTAGTAAAAGTGGTCAAGCAAAAGCTAAAGAGATGCTCAATGTAGTAACAAAAGTTAAAAACTTTTTGACAAATTTAATTCAATTGGCGGGCAATTCAGGGCCTTCAGTAAAAACTGCTGTTCATTCTCTAGTCCAAAAATTAGTGGTAAGTTTTATTGTAAAATGGAATAGTACGTTATAATCATTGAGTTATTAACTTGTATGCAATACAAATGTTTGTTGTTTGTGTTTTGTTGTTTGTTGTGGTGTGTATTGATATATTTTACTTTCATTTTCATGATATTTGCAGGCTGGTAGCATTAGTGAGGAAGAGTTTGCAATAAAAATTGAAGAGGACCTAAAGTCAAAACATCAACCTGGTCTTCTTCCCTTTTTGAAGGTTGGTTTGTTTTTTAGGAAATGAATTTTCCTTTTCCTCCTCCTCCTCACTTCCCCCCCCCCCCCCCCCTCTCTCTCTCTCTCTCTCTCTCTCTCTCTCTCTCTCTCTCTCTCTCTCTTTCTCTCTGTCTTTCTCTCTCTCTCTCTCTCTCTCTCTCCCTCTCTCTCCCTCCCTCCCTCCCTCCATCTCTCTCTCCAGAATAGCGTTCATGACTTGAGACTTCACTTACAACTACAGAAAGAATACATGAGACAACTTGTTGAGAAAAAAGTCCAAGAAAAACAAGCTCAACAAACGAATACAGAGCAGTCAACCCAAAAACTAGAGACACCACCCAAACCTCAAACACAAACCTTCATACCCAGTGTTACATCCAATGCTATCACTACTACCCAGAAACCCATACCAACAACACAGTCTCAGCCCCAAACCACATTAGAGCAGACTCCAACCTCAACTATCTTGTTACAACAAGTAGCTCGAAATGCTGCCAACATTGTGGCTAATCCATTGCTAACATTAACAGTACAGCAGCAACAAGCTATCAGATTACAACTAGCAAAATTACCTGAGGAGCAGCGAAAATTATACTTAGAACAACTTAACAAACAACGTCAGTTACAACTCCAATTAGCTTTGCAGAAACAAAAGAACAATAAAACACAACTAGCTAGCGGAGTGACGACCACACCCCTTCTAACAACTACCCCAACTACTCCACAACAACTTAGTGTGCTATTAAAACAACAACAATTAATGAAAGAGCAAAAACAACAAGTATCACTAGCACTAGCTAACCAGTCGTCTTTGACCGTTCAAGGACAGGGTAGTCCCAAGAGAGGAGCTTCTCCCTCTCCACGTAAAGGAGGGTTAAATAGTTTATTAAATAAAGTTAAAACGAGTAAAGAAGATGACAATTTTGTTGGAGGAAAGACACAAGTACAAGAGTAAGTCCAGCTATATGCTAGTGTCTTAGTGTGGTACATCATAGCAATATTGTATTGTTTATAATGACTTTGCTATGTCTCATAAACAGCTGGAGTCTGTAGAATAGCACTACACTTTAGGGTTTAGTAACAGTATTAAAGTAGAGCAAGTTTGTTCAGTAATAGTTTTAGTCATCTTTGCCCTTAGTTGTTTTTGGTACACATCATCACTCGTTTATAACTCCATTTAGGGATGATGATGATGAAGAGGGTATGGATATTGCAGGTATTAATTTAAAGGTAATTCTATTTATTAGCATAATTTCTAACTCTCTCTCTCCTCCTCCTTCCCTTACAGGAAGAGTCAGCTCATTTTTTGCCTACGGCTGTTGTTGACATGACAAGTAGAAGCTGTAGTGATGAGACATTTATATCTCCTACAGTTCTCAGAGACAGAGTACAAAAAATAGGTGAGTGTTGTATGATTTTAATTGATCTCTAAAGAATTAATACACTTCATCTATCTTACTTGCAAAATTTAAGTTGTAGTTAAAATTTGTTTTACTAACTAGGAATACTGAATATTGTCAATTGTTTGTTATGTTGTTTATTATACTTTAATACTGTATTTGTTAATGTTATAGCACATCGTCATGGGGTTACAGAAATGTCGGAGGAGTACTTATCGTTTTTGTCTCATGCCACTGAAGTAAGACATTATTTTCATTTAATCTCTTTTTGAAGGAATGTTATTGTCAATAGGAACGTTTAAAAAATATTATTGAAAAAGTAATTCTTGTCAGTCAACACAGAGTAGAAAGTTTAAAAGTAAGTCTTTGTTACTTACAGTATTAAAGTATGAAGATTGAGTCCTTTAGGACGATTCCCATTACGAGACCACCAGTGATGTGAGAGGACAATTGAAGGTGTTAGAAAGGATTGATGAAATCAGTGCCAGTCGACGGCAGGAGAGAGAAAAGGAGAAGATTATTAGAGCAGCTAAAAGCAGATCGAAACAAGATGATCCCGAGTTAGCCAAGATGAAGGAACAAGCTAAACAAGTATGGTTGTTAATTCAGAGGTGATTTAATCCTCTCTCTCTTTCTCTCTCTCTCTCTCTCTCTCTCTCTCTCTCTGGTATAGCTTCAACTAGAACAAGAGCGTGAAATTCACCAGAGAGCTGCCAATGAGACAGCTTTGGCTGCAATTGGTCGTCGAAAAAGAACAGCTACAACAGCTTTTGGTGGAGAAAGCTCAGTAAGTAATACTATTTTAATATATGGCGATGTGACTTATGTATTTTAGAGTTCATCTGGTAGTGGAGCTAATGAATCAACTGATGTATCTGGTTTAATGCCTCAATCTTCTGTAGCAGCTGTATTTAGTACACCTGTATGTATGAATACTATTTCCACTTATTGATCACTTCCTTCCTCTCTCTCTCTCTCTTTCTCTTTAGAATACCTCAAGAACAAAACAGAAGCGTCGTATACAAGTCAAAGATGTTGTTTTAACGATGGAACAAGAAAAGGAGACGTGTCATTCACTGTTGCTTTACAAGTCTTATCTTAGCTGAAATTATGAACAGTTGTGTTGTATCAAAAATATTTATTTATAACTTCTCTTAATTTCTCAGGCACATTACAGTTTACCAGTTCTTCTAGAAATGATAGTTTATGTGTGTTATACAAAATTTCTCTCTTTTATTTCCTATACACGATTGTTCTTCTAATCTCTCTTAAACTCTTAGCCTTGAAATGTTTTAATTATAAACTCATTTAATTGTGACAAAATGATTTTAAATACATCAAGTAAAGTCTGGATTATTTATATTAAAATAATTTTAATGGATTGTGTTTCCACTATAGCAGCTGTTTGTAGAGATACTTTGAACTAATAATTGGTTAACTAATAAAATGAATAATTCTAAGCTTTATAGTTCTAAAATTAAAACTGAAACTATTAAATTTTGAAAAAATAAACTCAAATTAAATGAATACCAGAGCAAAAAAATTGAAAGTGTAAACATGATAAATGTAGTATGTTGTTGATCTATAGGAATTAGATTCAACTTTTGTTCTAATTTTATTTGTTATTTAGTTTCAAAAATTTATAATAGTTAATTAAAGAATTGTTGACTTTTATTTACTTCACTAACTGTTAAAAACTAAGAAACTTTATTAGATTTATCCGACTCCATTTCAACAAAAGATTTATAAAAGTTAGTTGACAATTTAAATCAGTTCTTCACATATTATTAATACTTAGTTGTTATTAGTCTAACACTCACAGCTGGTATTATCTCTCCTCTCTCTCCTCATCATCCTCCTCCTGGTTTTCCTCTCCACTGCTAACATTAGCATCAACAACCGTTCTAATTTGGTCCAACAAACTCCTCAAAGAGTTAGTCAATTGTCCAATAGCTTGTTCTAGAGCAAAACCATCTGCTCTCTCCATTCCTCCAATTGCACCTTCTTCTCCTTCTTGTAGGCCTGCCTGAGGTATACCCACAGGTCTGGGAATGTGACCCGGTCTAGGAACGTGACCTAGTCCAACTTGACCTTGTCCCTGGGTAGTACGAATACAACATTCAAAACTATAACTTACAAAATAGTAAATACTGACCTGTAAGTTGAAAGATGGTAGCAATGACCTTAGAAATAGTGTAAAAGGGTTGCTATCATCTTCATCAACATGTCTCTGAGATCTAAAATATATAAAAGTCTCAATCTCATGCAGTATGGGTTTCAGTCCTACCGAGGAGGACGTGTATAACCACTTGTACTATCTTCTGGTGGGAGTGGGTCATACATCATAATAGGTGTTCCTGTAATGTCCTGAAAAATACAAGACCCATATTTCTAATAAATAAAATACTATTGTACTTACTTGAGGTAACGTAGTAGTGATAGCTTCCATATCTGACAAGATCACATGGCGATATATGTTACGAGGAGTACCAATGTAGCAACGCTGTCTCCTAGCAACCAATAATAAATCCCATTACATCATAGCATATGTATACTTTCTATAACATTCCATAACGAGAGGGTCACTGTCGTTAACTCTTCTAATAACTTGTATGACATTAGCCTCCAACCAAGACAGTACCTATCAATGGTCTTTGAACTTCCAAATATGATATTATTCAAACCTCTGGCTCTTTCCACAAAGAATGACTTCTCTCCACATAAAGCTTGATAAGCAATTGTAATGCCTCAGGGTCCCTAGTAAGGGGGAGATAAAGGGTCTGGTAATATTAATGGGGTGTATTACTTTTGAGGTGATGTAAAGTAAGTGTGATTTCCAGCTGATTTATCAAGTGCAACTCCACATTTATCTAACATAGACACCAACAGCTAAAATAAAAAAATATATACATTAAAATGTAGTAATCATAAGTTGAAGTTCCATTAAATTTTACTAACATCCTACATTAAAAGCAATAGGAACTTTGCTTATAATTAAATATACTAACACACTATACAACATAATGTGGATATCCGATAAATCATTCAAACACTAATCTATTTCAAACAACAGTCATTAAATAGAACTTACTGATGGGAACATGATGAGGGCATCTTGAAGTCTCTTATCAGCTGATGCTAACGTGTCTTGTTCTTCCTCGTCTTTAAGAGATGACTGATGAAATAAAGCTAGTGCAATAGAGAATGCACAACTTGGTAGTTGAGACAGGTTCTTCTTGACCTATAAACATCAGTAAGCTCTAATTTAGTAAACATCAGTACTTACCACAGTGACCTAGGATAGCTACATTAGTAAGCTCTAGACTAGTAAACATCAGTACTTACGACAGTGACCTAGGATAGTTACATTAGTAAGCTCTAGACTAGTAAACATCAGTACTTACCACAGTGACCTAGGATAGCTACATTAGTAAGCTCTAATTTAGTAAACATCAGTACTTACCACAGTGACCTAGGATAGCTATCATTAGTAACCTCTAGACTAGTAAACATCACTACTTACCACAGTGACCTAGGATAGTTACATTAGTAAGCTCTAATTTAGTAAACATCAGTACTTACCACAGTAACCTAGGATAGCTACATTAGTAAGTTCTAGACTAATAAACATCAGTACTTACCACAGTGACCTAGGATAGCTATCATTAGTAAGTTCTAGACTAGTAAACATCAGTACTTACCACAGTGACCTAGGATAGCTACCATTAGTAAGCTCTAATTTAGTAAACATCAGTACTTACCACAGTGACCTAGGATAGCTACATTAGTAAGCTCTAATTTAGTAAACATCAGTACTTACCACAGTGACCTAGGATAGCTATCATTAGTAAGCTCTAGACTAGTAAACATTAGTACTTACCACAGTGACCTACGATAGCTACATTAGTAAGCTCTAATTTAGTAAACATCAGTACTTACCACAGTGACCTAGGATAGCTACATTAGTAAGTTCTAGACTAGTAAACATCAGTACTTACCACAGTGACCTAGGATAGCTATCATTAGTAAGTTCTAGACTAGTAAACATCAGTACTTACCACAGTGACCTAGGATAGCTACCATTAGTAAGCTCTAATTTAGTAAACATCAGTACTTACCACAGTGACCTAGGATTGCTACATTAGTAAGTTCTAGACTAATAAACATCAGTACTTACCACAGTGACCTAGGATAGCTACCATTAGTAAGCTCTAATTTAGTAAACATCAGTACTTACCACAGTAACCTAGGATAGCTACATTAGTAAGCTCTAATTTAGTAAATATCAGTACTTACCACAGTGACCTAGGATAGCTACCATTAGTAAGCTCTAATTTAGTAAACATCAGTACTTACCACAGTAACCTAGGATAGCTACCATTAGTAAGCTCTAATTTAGTAAACATCAGTACTTACCACAGTGACCTACGATAACTATCATTAGTAAGCTCTAATTAAGTAAATATCAATACTTACCACAATGACCTAGGATAGCTACCATTAGTAAGCTCTAATTTAGTAAACATCAGTACTTACCACAGTGACCTAGGATTGCTACATTAGTAAGTTCTAGACTAATAAACATCAGTACTTACCACAGTGACCTAGGATAGCTACCATTAGTAAGCTCTAATTTAGTAAACATCAGTACTTACCACAGTAACCTAGGATAGCTACATTAGTAAGCTCTAATTTAGTAAACATCAGTACTTACCACAGTGACCTACGATAACTATCATTAGTAAGCTCTAATTTAGTAAACATCAGTACTTACCACAGTAACCTAGGATAGCTACATTAGTAAGCTCTAATTTAGTAAACATCAGTACTTACCACAGTGACCTACGATAACTATCATTAGTAAGCTCTAATTAAGTAAATATCAATACTTACCACAGTGACCTAAAATAGTTATCATTAAAAGTTCTAGACTACTACTTAACAACATGACCTCACTTACCTCCCATCTTTGACCCAGATCAATCATAAACTGATATTCACGTGCTCTTATAGCATAATAATCAATACATAATAGTACAGCCAATGGATCACTATCTGGTTCTAAACTACAAACAAAATACTGTATTATGAAGCTCTAACTCTTCTTATTTACCTCAGTAGAAGTTTACAGAATTCAAAAGCAGTTCTGTGACATCCTATAATATGAAAGTAGATTAGTGTGTGTGTTCATTTAATGAGTATGTCTTTAATACCTCTCCTGCCGATGTAGTTTAAATGTCTGAACAGCACCAAAAAAAGAGATCTGTAAGAATAAATGGATGGATTGATGTATGTACATAACTAGTTACCTGTTTTCAGTTCTTGAGTAATTAAGTCTACAATTGTCCTGAGTAAAGTTAAAGAGTGGATGAAAACTACATTCATAATGATACAATGCTCGCTCTAAAGGACATATGTAATGATGAAGTCACATAACCAATATGAGTACATGTTCCTTACCAATTAAATCAGATGCCATTTGTAAATCTTCTCCCATTTTACAAACCTCACTGAGTTGAAGTAGCGAGTCAATGTGGTAAGGATGAGCATGTAACACTCTCTTAATTACAAAAATAAGAAAGAAATAATTTCTTTGTTGAGTTAGAACAACTCACTGCAATTGAATTGGGATCATATGTTTCCACGGCATCCCAGAAATTAAACTGTATTTTCTGATACTCAGTACTGTGTTCAAATACAAAGTACTGACAGCTGAAGAGAAATAAGTTACAAAGGTCAGAGTTTAAAGGTCAACTATTTACTTGTTCTTAACTTCAGATAATTGCATACTCAGTCCTATTAAGGAAGAATTTTTGAATTATTAGTATATCTTTATTACCTAGTTTTTCCATTTGCGGCCATGTATCTTTGGGTGTGGCTAATCTAGTATATGTATATGTAATGTTGTCATGGTAACAGTAATATTATTACATAGATTTTTTCTGGAATCTCTTTGAATGAGCTCTCCTTTGGCTATGAATAAAAGATAATAATTAATAAAAATTAATAATTAATATTATAATAATGAAGGCAATGATATGATCACATATAGATTATGTTATGACTGCTACCTTCGTTCTGCTCGGACAACTCGTGAACCAAATATCTTTCTCATTTCATTGTCAGCATTTAGAAATCTAATAACAAATTAAATTAACATTAATCTCTCTCTCTCTCTCTCTCTCTCCAGACCTTCTGTCAACGGTTAAAAGTGGTCTTAATGAAGGGGTCTTGACACTAGTTGATTCGACTTCTTTTTGACTTGCAGTCTCCAGACCCCCTAACAGTTCAGAGACCTCTTTAATAGCTGTCTCAACATCATCTTCCTGATCCTTTAAATATAACAAGTCGATATATTTTATAAAATTTTGATTGTCACTTGAAATTCACTGGTCCTGTCTTTCTTCTTTTTCTTCTTTTTTCGTTTCTTTTTCGTATATGATTGTTCAGATACAACAGACACAGGTACAGCAACAATATCCTCATTGTCTACTTCTTCTTCTTCAAGACTGTCATCTTGATCTCCTGTGAGCTACATACACACATATACATTTAGTTTCTATAATAGTTAACTTACCACATCAAATGGATTGACTACTGCTTTCTTCTTTGTCTGAGCTTGTGGTGTCCAAGTAAGATCATTATTTTTTTCGTCCTCGTCAGTTTCAACTAATCCTGATGAAGTGGTGGGAAGTTTGATGACGTTAGAGTCAGTTTGTAAGCGTCTAAATGCTCTAGAAGACATACTTATCGTTTATTGTACAAAGGGTTAATTTTTGACAATAATTAGTAATATTATTCATAGTCTTAACCTAATTATAACAGTGACATTATTAGTTGTTATTTTTAAGCTTGAATTTTAGGTTATTATAATGATCAAATTAATTAAGAATTGAAGATGGAATTATTGAGATGTTAATATTGGCTTTCAAATTATTAGTTGTCATCATTAAATGGAACAAGAACTCATATTCAGCAAACTAATGATATACTACATAATGAGATAACACAATATTATTATATATTTACAGCAACAAAAATATGTATTAATTAATCTTCTAAATTAATGTATGGAGAAAATCTCAAGTCCAATTTACGAACTGTATCTTTTGGAGGATCTTCTCCCCATCCAGAGTACAGAGTTTTACCATAATCAGCAACATCTATTGTTCCAGTATCTACTTTAGCTTTGAAATCCTCTACTTTATCTTCATCAACTAGTACATAATGCCAGACTGTAGAGCCTCTGATTTTTCCACGAACTAGGTGGACTAGACGGGTCTTAAATATACGATCCTCCCAGGTACATGTAGAGTCTATTTCACATGTTTCAGTAGCTGTCTTGCTACAACGAATTCTTCTAAAATCTCCACATTTTGTGGTTTGTCCTGATGAGAGCTTCTTGTTGTAATAAGTAACAACATATTTGTTTATGTCATCAAATATATTAGCCTCAGTAATATAGCACAATGCAGTAGCTTCTTCATCAGCACCACAGGAACAGAATATTTTGAGTAATATTCCTTGTTCTCTTGTATGATGTCCACAAGATGGGATACCAAGGTCATCTAGAGTTTTGACACAATCTTTAATCCAGTTACCAGAGTAACTACAATCAGAGTGTATTGTGAGTTGTTTTCCTCTGAAGCAATCCATATATAGACCAAAGATATCCTGGAAGGTGATGACACCATCTTTAAAACACCAGTTACCAGTGCTCTTCTCTCCATGACCAGTATAATGGATGATAACTAAATAATTAATATATACCATCAATGTAATGTATATATATCTCACTTACCTAAGTCTTGTTTACAGTCAATAAAGAAAGTCCTTATCTTCTCTAGATAGTAATCTTTGGAGTGTTCAGTTCCTGGAAGATCTGAATGAACTAACACGTGTTGATAATCTCGGTATTTTTTGGACATCTCACTACCAAGGTCAATCTCCTTTGTCATCCATTGGTCTTGTTGATTATTTTGTACAAGTTTGTGTGCAACTTGAATGGTCTGAGTATCAGATACTTCTCCAAATGAGCCAATGATGAGAACATCACATATACCAACAGGATAATCTCGCCAGGTTGGAGTATATAAGCCAGTTGCTGTGTCTTCATTCAAGTCATCAATACCATCACCACGATTATTGACATCCTTCTTCTTTTTAGGGACATTGGGTAGTTGTGCTTCTAAATGTACAATCTATTTATTGTAACATATGCAGAGTCAAAGATAATGTATGTTAGTAATTGTGTTTATTTCAGCAATATCTTAAAAGGTATGCATTATAACTTTACCTCGTTTTCTCCCTCATACTTTTGAATATCTCCTAACACATCAGAGAGCTTGAACTCACGAACAATGAGTTTAAGGACATCTATATTGTCTGGTGTACAAAGCTTTTCACGAATTACAAGAAAGACTTGTAATATATTTTGTGCTTTTTGAATTTCCTCTTTTTCAGATGGATAAGAGTATAAAAGTAACTCTTTGAGGTCATCAATACCAACACAAGTTGATTCAGCTGCTTTTTTAATTTTTCTTATTAGAGCACCCAAATCTCCTAACATTTTATAGGAATATGCACTTTCTCCAACTATGACAGTTCCTGGATAAACATAACAATACATTTATGGTTAAAATATTACAATTATATAAAAGAATATTCATAATCAAACTGGAGCAATGCATGAATAAAATCACTATATGCATTGTATTCTGTATGAATGTTGTCATTATGATGATCAGTCAATCATAGTATCATTGTATACATAATGGGATACCTGTTTTGACAGAGCATAGTCTTTTAAATTTTCCTTATCATAACCCAATACATTAACACTAAACTTTATTAATTAATAATGTTTTATAATTTAAAAAACACATGTATAAAACTACTACAATAATTTTCACAAATAATGTAAAACCACACCCATTAGGTCTGTACCTTGATTTTGTTGGACAACAGATGGTGCTTCCAGAGTCATCTTTTTACTACTGGATTGTTGTAGTTCCAATCGATTTCTCTCCTTTGGTTTCTCTTCTGCAATAGCTATAACCTCCTATATATTAATAAACAATACATGTAGTAACTGTTGTCTAATATTATTCATCTCTTACCTTGTCTCTTTTACATTTATCATAGATAATGGCATAGCTAATAGTAAGTTTTATCAATCCCATCTCTTTCAAAACATCAAGGTTCTTCTCTGCTCTCTGACGTAGAATATCCATCATGTGGTGTGGAGCATAACAAGTAACAATAATAGAATTGCCTTCCTTTATAGCTCTAACTTGGACAGACTTTGCCATATCTTTAAATGCTTTTGATAGCAGCCCCTTAATGTGACTGAGAGTGCGTTTGTCAGCTTCCCACTCAACAACAAACTCAATAGTCTCACAGGTGAGATGATGAGAAGATGTTGAAGTTATTGTAAATGATTCACCAAGGCATATGTCAGCTTTGACTTTCTCACAAAATTCACCAACTGCTGCTTTGAATTTTGTAATGTGTGCTTTAGCCTCAATGATATTGTAGTGGTCAATAATAGCTTCCAAACAGCAAACATTAATAATGGTACATTTATCTTGAACAAGATCTATGACATCATCAAATGATTCGGTTAATGGTAGTTGAGGTTTTAGCTCTTCAAAACATCTTCGCAAATACATTTTGAGATCATCTAGAGATGGAATAGCAGCTTTAATGAGAGGTGAAACATTAACAATAAGATTTCCAAAATCTACTCTCATTTGATCAAAATCTTCCTGATAAACTGGCTGAAGTCTGACTTGAGGAGGAAATTTTTGGTCTGTAAAAATACATGCATGAATTAATTGTAAAAGATACATAAGGTTTACTTACGATACTCTTTGAGTATATCTTTAGCAATAGGAACTGTTTGTTCGGATTTTAGTAAAATGCCTGCGAGTACCTTTAACTTGTTAGGTTCCTTATACACAGTAGTACACAGTGCTCTCAATGGACCATCACCTAGTACACCTCCCAATCTATTGGCTTCATCCAATGTCTGCTTAGAGATCACTCTCTCTGTATACAACATCTGAACAATGTTCATAGGAAGAATAAGTGATGAGATTGTATCAGAGTGTTTCTGTAACATTTGACAAGCTGACTCTTCTATTGAAAAGAAATACAAAAGAATAACACAATTCTAAGAAATAATGTAACACATCCATACACTGTATAAAATAGCTTACTGAATTCCTCTACTTTCTCAGCAATAGAATTATCTTCTATTTTTTTGAGAGCATCAGCCAGAGTTGTAGAAGGGTCTACTGTAGATTCATTCTGCTGATCTGTAGAAACAAATATATATGATAATTTTTGTTAGTTCTGTAATGTTGATATAGTACATTATTATTGTTTTCTTACCACATTCTCTCTTCATTTCCTTTGCAATAGCACTAAGTACTGGAGGAATTTTTTGTAATACTGAGATAATCTTTGCAAATTTAGTACAGTCATTTGTTATTACACTCATTAATCATTAATTCATCTAGTAGGTAATGAGTTTTAATTTTAAGGCTACTGTTCTCATTGATAACTTTTGTTTTAGTTGACTCTGAGATGAGGTTAGCTGAGTACAACTCTCCAGCTAATGTAACTAATGTAGCTGAATTAGTGATTGCTTTAGTCAGTCCAGCATAGTACTTCTGTAGTACTTGGTGTTCCTTAGTAGTATCAGCATTACCAGTAGCCATTGTAACTGTTTTTGAGCAGATCCACCTTTTTCTCTTCCAAACAGTTTCAGACACGCCCTTCAGTGGAGGTCTACAGACCCGCCCTTCAGTGTTCCCATATTATGATTAGTTTAACATACCATGGTATATAGCAATGTCTAAATAATATGAAGGTTATATGTTAAATGACATCTTAATTGTTCTACACTACATTGTTCATTTTAAAATGATTAATAATACTTTTTATCACTTGAAATTCACTGGTCCTTCCTTTCTTCTTTTTCTTCTTTTTTCATTTCTTTTTTGTATGTGATTGTTCAGACACAACAGACACAGGTACAGCAACAATGTCCTCATTGTCTACTTCTTCTTCTTCTTCAAGACTGTCATCTTGATCTCCTGTGAGGTATACACACATATATACATCTAGTTTCTATTAATAGTTGACTTACCACATCAAAATCAATGGATCGACTAATAGTTTCTTCTTTGTATGAGCTTGTGGTCTCCACGTAAGACGATCAGTGTTTTTTTGTCTTCATCAGTTTCAACTAATCCTGATGAAGTGGTGGGAAGTTTGATGACGTTAGAGTCAGTTTGTAAGCGTCTAAATGCTCTAAATGACATATTTATCGTTTATTGCACAAATGTACAACTAAAGGGTTAACTTTTGGCAATAATTAGTACTTATTATTCATAGTCTTAACCTAATTATAGCTGTGACATTATTCATTGTTATTTTTTAGCTTGAATTTTAGTAATGATCAAATTGATTAAGAATTGAAGATGAAATTATTGAAATGCTAATAGTGGCTTTCAAATTATTTTGTTGTCATAATTAAATGGAACAAGAATTCATATTCAGCAAACTATTGATATACTACACAATGAGATAACACAATATTATTATAATATTGTATTTACAACAACAAAAATATGTATTAACTAATCCTCCGGATCAATATATGGCAAAAATCTCAAGTCCACTTTACGAACTGTATCTTTTGGAGGATCTTCTCCCCATCCAGAGTACAGAACTTTACCATAATCAGCAACATCTATATTTCCACTTTTAAGTTTAGCTTTGAAATCCTCTACTTTATCTTCATCAACTAGTACATAATGCCAGGCTGTAGAGCCTCTGTCTTTACCACGAACTAGGAAGGCTAAATGACCCTTATAAAATATACGATCCTCCCAGGTACATGTAGAGTCTACTTCACATGTATCAGTAGCTGTCTTGCTACAACGAATTCTTCTAAAATCTCCACATTTTGTGGTTTGTCCTGATGAGAGTTTCGTATTACCATGAAACACAACATATTTGTTTATTTCATCAAATTCATTAGCCTCAGTAATATAGCACAGTGCAGTAGCTTCTTCATCAGCACCACAGGAACAATGTACATTGAATAATATTCCTTGTTCTCTTGTATGATGTCCACAAGATGGGATACCAAGGTCATCTAGAGTTTTGACACAATCTTTAATCCAGTTACCAGAGTAACTACAATCAGAACGTATTGTGAGTCGTTTTCCTCTGAAGCAATCCATATATAGACCAAAGATATCCTGGAATGTGATAACACCATCTTTAAAACACCAGTTACCAGTGTTCTTCTCTCCATGACCAGTGTACCAGATGATAACTAAATAATTAATATATATCATCAATGTAATGTATAGATGTCTCACTTACCTAAGTCTTGTTTATAATTAGTTAAGAAATTCTTTATTTTCTCTAGATAGTAATCTTTGGAGTGTTCATTTCCTGGAAGATCTGAATGAACTAACACCTGTTGACAATCTCTGTCTTTTTCATACATATCCCTAGCAAGGTCAGTCTCCTTTGTCATCCAATGATCTTGTTGATCATTTAGTACAAGTTTGTGTGCAACTTGAATGGTCTGAGTATCAGATACTTCTCCAAATGAGCCAATGATTAGGACATCTATTATACCAATAGGATACTCTCGCCAGGTTGGAGTATATAAGCCAGTTCCTGAGTCTTCATTTGATTCACTATTACCACCACTGCCATTATTAGCATCCTTCTTTAGTTTAGGCACATTGGATAGTTGACTTTGTTGTTGTTGAGCTATAAAGTAAGTAAATAAAATAAACAATACATTGACTGTACTCTAATATATGTTACTATAACAGTAAATATAGTTGTACATGTTAATATCATTACTAACCTGTTTGAGAGATAGAAGAATTATCTACTGAAAGAGGTTGGTCTTGATCCACTTCTGTATGTGTTACCTAAACACAGAATAACACTTCATACTATAAATTAATCCATTAATCTTACCTCTCTCTCTGTACTGATCTCAACACTCTCATCTCTAGGGACAGATTGAGGGTGTCCAGGACTATCAGTAGTCTCTGAATTAGGTTGGTGTGCTTCTGAGTGTACAATCTATTTATTGTAATATATGTAGAGTCAAAGATAATGTATGTTAGTAATTGTGTTTATTTCAGCAATATCTTAAAAGGTATACATTATAACTTTACCTCGTTTTCTTCTTCATACTTTTGAATGTCTCCTAAAACATCAGAGAGCTTGAACTCACGAACAATGAGTTTAAGGACATCTATATTGTCTGGTGTACAAAGCTTTTCACGAATTACAAGAAAGACTTGTGATATGTTTTGTGCTTTTTGAATTTCCTCTTTTTCAGATGGATAAGAGAATAAAAGTAACTCTTTGAGGTCATCAATACCAACACAAGTTGAATCAGCTGTTTTTTTAATTTTTCTTATTAAAGCACCCAAATCTCCTAATGTTTTATAGGAATATGCGCTTTCTCCAACTATGACAGTTCCTTGATAAACATAACGATGCATTTATTGTTAAATATTACAATTATATAAAAAGGCTTACTTTGTACTTGTTGTTCAATCATATATATAGATTGAGTAGTGGTTATCTCTGTAGATTCACTTTGTTGCTGATCTTTAAAAAATAATAATTATTGTAACAGTTGGTTCTGTAATGTTGATATAGTACATTATTATTGTTTTCTTACCACATTCTCTCTTCATTTCTTTTGCAATAGCACTAAGTAGTGGAGGGTGATTTTGTAACACTGAGATAATCTCTGTAAACTTAGTACAATCCAAAGCTACTACACTCATTAAATCATTCAATAGGCAAAACGTTTTAGCTTCATGGCTAGGACTGCTGTTCTCAGTGGCAAGTTTTGATTTAGTTGGTGCTGAGATGAGGTTAGCTGAGTACAGCTCTCCAGCTAATGTAAGTAATATAGCTGAATTAGTGATTGCTTTAGTCAGTCCAGCGTAATACTTCTGTAGCACTTGATGTTCCTTAGAAGTATTGGCATTACCGGTAGCCATTGTTGAGAAGCGGCTAGACAGGAATGTTTCCACCCATCTGCTGAGTCAGCAACTACAAAGCTGATGAAATACAATATTACATTTAGTTATATCACAGTACATGTAGCAAAATGATGGCTGCTATTCCTCTGAGGAGATTGGTGATGGCCAACTTTTGCCAATAATGATATTCATAGTCTTAACCTAATTATAACTGTGATATTATTAATTGTTATTTTTAAGCTTGAGGTTTAGGTTATTATAATGATCAATTAATTAAGAATTGAAGATGAAATTATTGAGATATTAATATTAACTTTCAAAGTTTTGTTATTATCAATAAATGGAACAAGAACTCATATTCAGCAAACTATTGATAAACTACATAATGAGATAACACAATATTATTATATATTTACAGCAACAAAAATATACATTAACTAATCCTCCGGATCAATACATGGCAAAAATCTCAAGTCCACTTTATGAACAATATCTTTTAAAGGATTTTTTCCCCATCCAGAGTACAAAACTTTACCATAATCAGCAACATCTATTATTCCAGTATTTACTTTAGCTTTGAAAGCTTCTACCTTGTCTTTGCAGTCAAATAGTACAAAGTGCCAGACTGGTCTGTCTTTATCTTTACCATGAACTAAATAAACTAAATGACCCTTATAAAACATACGATCCTCCCAAGTACATGTAGAGTTTACTTCACATGTTTTGGTGGCTGACCTGCTACAACAAATTTGTCTAAAATCTCCATATTTTGTGGTTTGTCCTGATGAGAGCTCCTTATTGTTATCAATAACAACATATTTGTTTATTTCATCAAATTCATTAGCCTCAGTAATATAGCACAGTGCAGTAGCTTCTTCATCAGCACCACAGGAACAACATATTTTGAGTAATATTCCTTGTTCTCTTGTATGATGTCCACAAGATAGAATACCACGGTCATCTAGAGTTTTGACACAATCTTTAATCCAGTTACCAGAGTAACTACAATCAGAGCGTATTGTGAGTCGTTTTCCTCTGAAGCAATCCATATATAGACCAAAGATATCCTGGAAGGTGATGACACCATCTTTAAAACACCAGTTACCAGTCTCCTTCTCTCCATGACCAGTGTACCAGATGATAACTAAATAATTAATATATACCATCAATGTAATGTATGTATGTCTCACTTACCTAAGTCTTGTTTACAGTCAGTAAAGAAAGTCCTTATCTTCTCTAGATAGTAATCTTTGGAGTGTTCAGTTCCTGGAAGATCTGAATAGACTAACACATGTTGACAATATGGAACTTTTTTGTGCATGTCCCTAATAAGGTCAGTCTCCTTTGTTGTCCATTGGTTAAATCTGTCTCGGTGATCATTTAGTACAACTTTGTGTGCAACTTGAATAATCTGAGTATCAGATACTTCTCCAAATGAACCAATCACCAGCAAATCATATGAACAGCAAGCAGGAGAAAGATTTCGCCAGGTTGGAGTATATAGGACAGCTGCTGAGTCTTCATTCACGTCACCAATATCATCACCATTATTGACATCCTTCTTTATTTTAAACACATTGGATAGTTGACTTTGTTGTTGTTGAGCTATAAAGTAAGTAAATAAAATAAACAATACATTGACTGTACTCTAATATATGTTACTATAACAGTAGTTATAGTTGTAGTGTTAATATCATTACTAACCTGTCTGAGAGATAGAAGAGTTATCAACTGGAAGAGGTTGGTCTTGATCCACTTCTGTATGTGTTACCTAAATATAGAAATAACACATCATATCATCTTATATAAATTAATCCATAGTCTCACCTCTCTCTCTGTACTGTTATCAACACTCTCATCTCTAGGAACATCTTGAAAGATATTAGTATTACTAGGAGTATCAGTAGTCTCTGAATTAGGTTGATGTACATCTGAGTGTATAATCTATTGTAACATATTAAAAGTTATTTTAACATTATGTAATACAATTTTACTTCATTTTTCCCCTCGTATTCCTGAATAGCTTTTTGAACACCATAGAGATTGAAGTGATGAACAATAACCTTAAGGACTTCTATGTTATCTGGCGTACAAAGCTTTTGACCAATGACAACAAAGACTTGTGACAGATCTTCTGCCTTTAGAACTTCCTCCTTGAGATCTTGACAAGACACAATAATTATATCCTTGAGTTCATTGATATTAATATGAGCTGACTCAGCTTCTTTTCTAATTTTTACTACTAGTGACCCCAATTCTGCTGACTTTCTAGTGAAATATATACTTTCAATTTTGCTGGCATCTGAATAAAGATATTTGTATTAATTACAACAACTATTGTTTCAGACTCACTTTGCACGACTGTAGTGGGTGGAGTAGTGGTTGTTGTAGAAGGCTCTACTGTAGATTCATTCTGCTGATCTGTAGAAATAAATATATATGATAATTTTTGTTTGTTCTGTAATGTTGATATAGTACATGATTATTGTCTTCTTACCATATTCTCTCTTCATTTTTTTTGCAATAGCACTAAGTAGAGGAGGATGATTTTGTAACACTGAGATAATCTCTGTAAACTTAGTACAATCCAAAGCTACTACACTCATTAAATCATTCAATAGGCTAGAAGTTTTAGTTTCATGGCTAGCACTGCTGTTCTCAGTGGCAAGTTTTGATTTAGTTGGTTCTGAGATGAGGTCAGCTGAGTACAGCTCTCCAGCTAATGTAACTAATATAGCTGAATTAGTGATTGCTTTAGTCAGTCCAGCATAGTACTTCTGTAGTACTTGATGTTCCTTAGAAGTAGTATCAGCATTACCAGAAGCCATTGTAAATTTTTGAGCAGATCCACCTTTTTTCTCTTCCAAAATGTTTCAGACACGCCCTTCAGTGGAGGTCTACACTCTACAGACCCGCCCTTCAGTGATACCAAACTATGATTACAGTTTAATATTATACAATGGTATATACCAATGTCTAAGTAACATGGAGGTTATATAGCAATGTCTAAGTAATGTGAAGGCTATATGTTAAATGGCATCTTTAATTGTTCTACATTACGTCTACATCTCCAATTCAATGTACTACAGTGACCACACCCATCATTGTTATTTTTAAACTTGTGAATTAGGTAGAAATTGAAGATGAAGTTATTGAGATGTTTATATTGGCTTTAAAATTATTTTGTTGTCATCATTAAAGTGAACAAGAATTCATATTCAGCAAACTATCAACAACTACATAATAAGAATACAATTTGCAGCAACACAAATATGTATTAACAATAACTAATCCTCCAAATTAATATATGGCAAAAATTTCAAGTCCACTTTACGAGCAATATCTTTTGGAGGATCTTTTCCCCATCCAGAGTACAGTACTTTACCATAATTAGCAACATCTATTTTTCCACTATTTACTTTAACTTTGAAATCTTCTACTTTGTCTTCATCAACTAGTATATAATGCCAGGCTGCAAAACTTCTGTCTTTACCATGAACTAGATAGACTAGATGAGCCTTATAAAATATACGATCCTCCCAGGTACATGTAGAGTCTACTTCACATGTTTCAGTAGCTATCTTGCTACAACGAATTCTTCTGAATTCACCATATTTTGTGGTTTGCCCTGATGAGAGTTTCTTATTACCATGAAACATAACACATTTGTTTATTTCATCAAATTCATTAGCCTCAGTAATATAGCACAGTGCAGTAGTTTCTTCATCAGCACCACATGAACAGAATAAATTGAGTAATATTCCTTGTTCTCTTGTGTGATGTCCACAAGATGGGATACCAAGGTCATCTAGAGTTTTGACACATTCTTTGATACAATTACCAGAGTAACTACAATCAGAGTGTATTGTAAGTCGTTTTCCTCTGAAACAATCCATATATAGACCAAAGATATCCTGGAAGGTGATGACACCATCTTTAAAACACCATTTACCAGTGTTCTTCTCTCCATGACCAGTGTACCAGATGATAACTAAATAATTAAATATATATCATCAATGTTATATGTGTGTGTGTGTGTGTGTGTGTGTGTGTGTGTCTTACTTACCTCCATCTTGTTTACAATTAGTTAAGAAATTCCTTATTTTCTCCATATAGTAATCTTTGGAGTGTTCATTTCCTGGAAGATCTGAATGAACTAACACATGTTGACAATCTGGATCTTCTTTGTACATGTCTTTAATAAGGTCAATCTCTTTTGTCATCCAATTGTCTTGATGATCATTTAGTATAAGTTTGTGTGCAACTTGAATAGTCCAAGAATCAGATACTTCTCCAAATGAGCCAATGATGAGAACATCCATTATATCAACAGGATAATCTCGCCAGGTTGGAGTATATAAGCCAGTTGCTGAGTCTTTATTTGAGTCACCAATACCATCACCACCATTATTGACATTCTTCTTCTTTTTAGACACATTGGATAGTTGACTTTGTTGTTGTGGAGCTATAAAGTAAGTAAATAAAATAAACAATACATTGACTGTACTCTAATATATGTTACTATAACAGTAATTATAGTTGTAGTATTAATATCATTACTAACCTGTTTGAGAGATAGAAGAGTTATCTACTGGAAGAGGTTGGTCTTGATACACTTCTGTATGTGCTACCTTAACATAGAAATGACACTTCATATTATCTAACATAAATTAATCTATTAGTCTTACCTCTCTCTCTGTACTGTTCTCAACACTCTCATTTCTAGGAGCAGATTGAGGGTGTCCAGGACTATTAGTAGTCTCTGAATTAGGTTGGTGTGTTTCTAAGTGTACAATCTATTTATTGTAACATATGTAGAGTGAAGTAATTATGTTAATTTCAGGAATACCTTAAAAGGTATACATTATAACTTTACCTCGTTTTCTCCCTCATACTTTTGAATATCTCCTAACACATCAGAGAGCTTGAACTCACGAACAATGAGTTTAAGGACATCTATATTGTCTGGTGTACAAAGCTTTTCACGAATTATAAGAAAGACTTGTGATACGTTTTGTGCTTTTTGAATTTCCTCTTTTTCAGATGGATAAGAGTATAAAAGTAACTCTTTGAGGTCATCAATACCAATACAAGCTGAATCAGCTGCTTTTCTAATTTTTCTTATTAGAGCACCCAAATCTCCTAACACTTTATAGGAATATGCACTTTCTCCTACTATGACAGTTCCTTGATAAACATATATTTATGGTTAAAATATTACAATTATATAAAAAGGCTTACTTTGTACAGGGGTTATCTCTGTAGATTCACTTTGTACATTCTGATGATCTGTAAAATTAATAATTATTGTCAAACGTTAGTTCTGTAATGTTGATATAGTACATTATTATTGTCTTCTTACCACATTCTCTCTCCATCTCCTTTGCAATATCACTAAGTGTTGGAGAATGATCTTTTAACACTGAGATAATCTCTGTAAACTTAGTACAATCCAAAGCTACTGCACTCATTAAATCATTCAGTAGGCAATGAGTATCAGTTTCATGGTTGCTTTTATCAATGGTAGCTTTAATTCGAGTTTGGTCAGCGATGAGGTTAGTTGAGAACAGCTCTCCAGCTAATGTTGATGGATTAATGATTGCTCGAGTCAGTCTAGCAAAGTACTTCTTTAACACTTGATATTCCTTTGTAGAAGTACCAGAATTACTAGTAGCCATTATTGGAATCTTTGTTGAGTAGATCCACCCTTTTTCTTTGCATTCACATTGACACGCCCTTCAGTGGAGGTCTTTAGACACACCCTTCAGTGGTAGCATACTATGATTGGTTATAATACATACTTAGAATAGGGGTTGTTATATGAAGTAAAGCACATCTTAGGTGTATTATTTTATGTGCATATACTGGCATTGTCTTACTTACATCTCTTTATTATAATTGTTGATAATTAAATTATTCATATCAAGTACTGTACTGTTGAAACTATCTTAGAACAATTATATTCTTTTTATTATTTTTTTCATAGACTAATAATATAATACATAATAAACAATAATGACAGTTTATTATCTTTCACAATAGTCAAACAGTATCTGGTGGTATGAGTGCTGCCCCTGCTAATCTCCCATCATCAAGTAGAAAATTAAATGTAGCACAAGCATTAGGCTATAAATAAAACAATTAACTATTAATCAACTATTAATTATAATGAGCAATATCTTACTGTGTCCTGTATCTCTATACTGATACCCCTGCTCTGGAGGTACCTCCGTATACCAATCTCCATAGGAACCATTTTAGTACCAGTTCCCAATACAAGGAGTTCTATAAAAATACATGTACACATCACATGTACTACATGTACATATCACATGTACTACATGTACATATCACATGTACATTGCATGTATTGTTCCATGTACTGTACATATTAGCAATAGAAACTCTAATAAAGGATACCAGTGATACTTATCTTAGTTAAATAATAATTCTCCTCTGACTATAATTGTCCCCAAAGTTAAGAGGCTCCATTATGTACATATCACTATATGTAGAATTGTAGATATGTACCTAATCGTGGCTGAGTCAATTCAAATAACACTAATGATTCTGGTGTAATGTCTTCTACACGTTTCACTTTCCAATGGAAAAATCCTCGTGGTAATAATGCTACAGATCCCATTACTCTAACCCCTCGGAGGGTAAACCCCTGTGTACTGTAAGCTGATATTAATGGAGCTTGCTCTGGTACATCAACTCTGCTCAATGTGGTAGGTACAAGTCCATCAGAATGGTGTCTGACTATCACGTGATTCCATAGCCTTCTGAGACTGCTACATGTAGAAGATAGCAACCTCCAATTCATTGTACTACAGCGACCCCACCCATTTGCTGACTCAGCAACTACACAAGCTGATGAAATACAATATTACATTTAGTTATATCACAGTACATGTAGCAAAATGATGGCTGCTATTCCTCTGAGGAGATTGGTGATGGCCAGTACGTTTCATTCTTGTGCTTTAAGGCAACAGCTGCCGATTTATTTGAGAAGATATTCAAATAAAGGTTCAAAATATTTATGATAATAATAATAAATAATGATCATAACTTTTAAACCCTGTAGGTTTTGACAGGTTTAAGAAAGGTCAAGGAATCAGACAACCACCGAAACAAGAACCTCATGGTATTATTATAAAGCTTATATTTTTAACCCTTTAATGCTATGTTTTATAGCACCAAACAAGCAGACGTCAAAAGAAGGACAAGGAAGTAGTGGAAGTGGTAAAGGAGATCCCGGGAAACGAGGTGATTGGATGAACAAAAAGTGGTTAGAAGAGGCCATGAAACCTCAACATCGTGGGACCTGGTTGTCATTGGCATTAGCTGTGGGGGCGGGATACATGTTGACACATTCCTCTGGTAATGGACGGCAAATATCATGGCAAGAGTTTCGTACCCGATATTTGGAAACAGGAGAAGTAAGAAAGATATAACCCCTTAATAATTAATGCCTTTATCGATATCTCTTTTATAGGTTGATAGATTAGAAGTTATTAACCGGAATATAGTGAGGGTCCACTTAAGAAGAGATCATGGCGCTGTATGTGAAGACCCTACCTATATATATATACAATTACTAATGTCACTGTTTAGGGACCCAGTTTTCTTACCTTTAATATTGGAAGTGTGGATTCTTTTGAACGTAATTTGGAACAGGCTCAGATTGAATTGGGGGTGACCCCTGCTAATCAGATACCTGTTATTTATTTGAATGAAACTAATCTTTTGTAAGTTTGTTGATAATACTAACATTTATCTCTCTCTCTCTCTCTCTCTCTCTAGTAAAGAACTCTTAAAACTAACACCTACTCTACTCATTTTGGGTGCTTTATTTTATTTCAGTCGAAGAATGACAATGGGAGGAAGTAGTGGGCGTGGTGTAAGTGACAAAGGGACACCACCCACCTTTAATTAATAAACTATTTTATAATAGGGTATATTTGGTGTAGGTCAGTCAACTGCAAAGTTTATTAATAAAGAGACCAATATCAAGACAAAGTTTGCGTAAGTTTATTATTTACAGCTGATTAACTAGTGTCCACTTTATTATGTAGTGATGTTGCTGGCTGTGAGGAAGCTAAGGTAGAGATAATGGAGTTTGTTAATTTCCTGAAAAGTCCTAACCAATATTTAGAACTGGGAGCAAAAATTCCTAAGGTATCCAGCAACCACTCCTTCTATTCATTTTTCATACATTTAATATATTAGGGTGCTATCCTCAGTGGTCCTCCTGGTACTGGTAAAACACTGTTAGCTAAAGCTACAGCTGGTGAAGCTGGAGTACCCTTTCTGAGTATATCGGGATCAGAGTTCCTTGAGATGTTTGTAGGCGTTGGACCAGCAAGAGTAAGTTTCAAGGAGACCTTTTAATGACAAGATACTCTATTATCTAGGTACGAGATCTTTTCTCTCAAGCTCGTAAAAATGCTCCTTGCATTATTTTCATTGATGAGATTGACGCTGTTGGACGAACTCGTGGAAGAAAAGGTAGTTTTGGTGGTCATGACGAACGAGAGAATACTTTGAACCAACTCCTAGTAGAAATGGATGGTGAGCAATGTATGCTCCACCCACTCATTTAATTGTTATTTTAGGTTTCAATACTACTACCAATGTGGTCGTTTTGGCGGGAACTAATCGACCTGATGTTCTTGACCCTGCCCTCATGAGACCAGGACGTTTTGATCGCCAAATCTACATCCCACCTCCTGATATTAAAGGAAGGTAAACAATCTATTAGTTACCATGGCAACACTAATATTGTTATGTATAGGGCATCAATATTTAGAGTACATCTAAAACCAATTAAGACTACATTAAATATTGATGAATTGGCGAGAAAATTAGCTGCTCGTACTCCAGGGTTCACAGGAGCTGATGTTGCTAACGTCTGTAATGAGGCTGCCCTTATAGCTGCTCGGCATTTAGCACTGGAAGTACTGTTTAGTCACTTTGAACAGGCTATTGAGAGAGTGATTGCTGGTTTGGAAAAGAAAACATTAGTTATACAACCAGAGGAAAAGAAAGTCATTGCTTATCATGAGGCTGGACATGCAGTAGTAGGGTGGTTCCTCCGCTATGCAGACCCATTAATGAAGGTAGGTTTTTGCAAGTTATAATTGATGGTGAGTGCTCCTCTTTTAGGTATCTATTATACCACGAGGTAAAGGACTAGGATATGCTCAGTATCTCCCCAAAGAACAACACCTTTATACAACAGAGGAAGTAAGAGATAGTTTATTAAACATTGTTAACATCTCTTTGTCTCTCTCTCTTACTAGTTATTTGATCGTATGTGTATGACATTAGGTGGAAGAGCTAGTGAACAGGTTTTCTTTGGAAGGATCACAACTGGTGCTCAGGATGACTTACAAAAAGTCACTGGTAGTGCATACGCACAGGTAAGTTATGATACTATATTTAGTAACAAGTACTACAATAACACTACTATATTTAGTAACAAGTATTACAATGTACTACTATATTTAGTAACAAGTATTACCTGTATTTGCTGTATAGTAACGAGTATTATTTTTAGAGCCGATACTATATTTAGTAACAAGTATTACAATGTACTACTATATTTAGTAACAAGTATTACCTGTATTTGCTGTCAAGTAATGAGTACTATTTTTAAAGCCGATACTATATTTAGTAACGAGTATTATGTTTAGAACTGATATACTATCTTTAGATTGCCAAATATGGTATGAACAAAGAAGTTGGACAAGTCTCGTTTGATCTCCCGGGAGAAGGGGACACAATGTTTGAAAAACCATATAGTGAAGCTACAGCTCAACTCATTGACGACCAAGCTAGGGAACTTATCACAAAAGCCTATGAAGCTACTGTAACACTTATCGAGGAGCACAGAGCAGACGTGGAAAAAGTAGCGGAACGACTTTTACAACAAGAAGTTCTTCAACGAGAGGACATGATTGATTTACTAGGACCACGTCCTTTCCCAGAGAAATCTACATATGAAGAGTTTGTCGAGGGCACTGGATCCCTTGATGAAGATACTTCACTACCAAAAGGACTTGAAGATATGGAGAAGAATTCAGAACCTACTCCCTCACCCACTTAGCATCATTGTAATATATATATATAATCATTAATTTAATTAATTACAACTAATTTAATTAATAGTAGTAGTAAATAAGTAAAATAACTCAACTAAGAGAGGAAAAAGCTAATTTTGGAAGAGCGCATCACGTTAAACTGCGCATGCGCAATATTATCACAAGTTACCGAACTAACCGAAGTCACGTCGGAAAAGATGCCCTCTATAGAAGGAAGGATATTGGTATTGTTATGTCCACTAGTGAATTTAGATCTCTTCAGAAGAGGCCATTACCACATCTCTTGTCGTTTGACTGATGAAGCAAGTCTGGGCAATGTTAGTTTGCTGGGGATAAAAGATCTGTTTGGAGGTGGGGACATCAGTGATAGTGAACATAACTTTCCTGGAGCATGTGTGTTTGAAGATCATTATCTTACTCAAACATCACTTATAGAGTATACAGATCAATCATTTGTATTCGGAGAGTACTTCCTTTTTAAACTTCATTACCCAATCAAATCTGAGTATACCGAGGCTTATGTTCCTGCTCAACTAGTTATGACTCTCGACCTCATGTTTAATGGTGATGAAGAGATGCCAACAAGACCTTGTCAGTTCGAACGAGTCTCCTCTCGTACAGTTCACCTCACAATAGATTGGCGCACAGGACTCCATGATCATTGGCCAGTGTTATTTGATTATTTTCATATGGCAGCATTAGGTGTAACAGTTCACGCCTCCCTCTACGGTATATCACCAGATGACTGGCCACTTGACCATTCAGTTAATTCTCAACGACGAGGATGGCCCTTTAATCAGTCTTCACCACCAATACCACTAGTGACATATTGGACGTTGTTGTTTGGAACTCCTGTATCTCCTTCAACAAACGAAGACCCTTCTTCATCATATATGGTACCAATACAAGAGATAAAAAGAGCTCACCACGTCCACCAAATGTTAGCTATTGTTTTAACATCAGCACGAGACAGACTACGACAGGGATTTCATTTAATGAGCGGACAGTACAATGACTCGAGGGCTATCAGTGATGGACTCGATGAGTCCGGCACTACATTAGAAGTAGTTGAGGCCGAGTGTAAGCTACATTTAGAATCTTTATCTATTCAATTACAGGCTACATGGGAGTGGTTTTGTCACTCAGCAGTTGTTCATCCAGATATGGTAAATTTCTTAGCATGTAAAAGTCATGAAAATCGACTTCAACGTCTTCAAAAAACATTTGTCTGGCCAGATCACCCCTTAATGGGTCCAGCACTAGATCATGGGAATATCCAGAAGGTTACGTCAGTAGCAACTAACGTGAGAAAAGTATTAACAACTCTACCGCCATTGTATTGTGTAGAGAACCTGGATACCACTAGTAATGCTAGTATTGTCTTGGTAGAACCGTGTCCCTGGCAGACAAGATATTCCTCTACTCATGAACCCAGCGAAAGGTTCTCTTATCAAGCAGATCACCTTTCTCCCTATTTGTTGTCATCACTACCATCACATCGTCGTCATAGACAAAATCATTCCACCTCCCATCTCATTGTTTGTGTACATGGTCTCCAAGGCAACCAATTTGATCTTCGTCTTTATCGGTCTTTCATTGAACTAGCACTTCCTAATCATAAACTCAACTTTTTAATGGCACAATCCAATCAAATGGACACATTTTCTGACTTTAATATCATGACAGATAGATTACAAGATGAACTATTGACCAAGATAGAAAGCATGCCACGCCCACCAACACACATAAGTTTTATAGCACATTCATTAGGTGGAATTATTGTCCGTTCTCTTGTCACACGACCAGCTGTATCACACCTTCTACCAAAACTTCACTTATTATTGTCAATTTGTGGTCCTCATCTTGGGACTCAACATCAAACTGGTGTGGTAAGCGCAGGAATGTGGGTCATACGTAAATGGTATCAGTCTCAGTCTCTGATTCAATTATCTCTCAAAGACTCTTCCAATCCACGAGACACCTTTCTTTATCATCTCAGCGAAGCTCAAACATTTGAATGTTTCCGACATGTTATCCTTCTGACCTCTCCACAGGACAAGTATGTTCCTAATCAATCAGCTCGTCTCTGTTCAGGAGGAGATGGTAACTCATTGCTTAGTAAAGTGTTAGAGGAGATGGCAAGTCGTATGATGCAATCAATGGAAGCAATTGGTGTCGATTTAGTGAGGGTTAGTGTTCATCATATGTTGCCAACATCTACAGATTCTGTTATTGGTCGGGCCGCCCACATTGCTATGTTGGATAACGATCTCTTCGTTGAGAAATTTGTTCTCTGTTATTTAGCAAAGTATTTTGTGTAAGTATTTTTTTGTTTTTTAATTCTCATTTTCACTACCTAATATCTGTTCCATTAAATGTGTAATACAAAACATCCTTTTTTTGTTTTCAAAATCTCAACTAAACACTAATTTTGTTGCAGAAAGAATTTAACTTATATAGCTGTCATTTTAAACTTAAGCTCAAAAAATTAACAATTTAAGAATGAGCCTTTTCAACAACTAACTTATCTTTTTCATCTCGTGGTTTCATTGCCGGGAAGAACAATACTTCCTACATCAATTAAACATAAATTAACAGGGGTTTACCTACAATTAATGGGAATACCTTTATATTAGCTGAGTCTGTCAAGAACATGGTCAACCTATCAATACCCATGCCCCACCCACCAGTGGGAGGGAGACCATATTCAAGAGCAGTACAGAAATTTTCGTCAATCATTTGAGCTTCATCATCTCCTGCTTCTTTGTCCTTTTTCAAAGAGAGATTTAATAATGAAAATACGTGTCTACTTGTTCTGAGTTTATTTGTTTGAGTTTATTTGTTTTGAGTTTGTGATTCACTTTTCAATTGATGTAACAGCTCTAACAAAACTAAAACCATTTTATACTAAATCTATTTTCTATCTAATTTCTGCATATCAATATTATCTGTTCCCATCTCCCTTTATCCAGTCCCCCAGTCCATCCAACATATCCCATATCCCATATTACCAGTACATTAGTACAGTTGTCAATAGACTTGTAGAGTTGAGGCAACGATACTTATACACAAGCCCACATCACTAAATTATGTACCTTAGCTTGTAGTGAGAACATGTCTCTTTGTACCATCGGATCATTTAATTCAGTATATGCATTACAAATCTCCTTTTGACAGACAAACAACTCAAACCGCTCAGTCAAACCAGAAATAGATCGATGCCTATAAAATAACCACACATCAAAGGTTGTACATGTATTAGCACTAAATACATGAGTGACCTACCATTGAGTGACCTACCATTTAGCTAATGGACTCATAATTTGTGGATGGTCCACAATAAATGTCGGATTAATGCAATCAACTTCAATATATTCACCGACAAGCTAAAGAAATAAGTTAGTTAAACTTTCACTTTGTTTCCTTTCTTCTTACTTTATCTAATAGTCTTGCTGATGTGCGAGGTTGTGAACAATCTACTTTGTTTTTGACACAAAGATCATCTAGAAACTGTCGGAACTCATCTGACTCAAATGTTTCAGGATAAGGGAATGTTACGTTGAGTTTGAGCTCCAACTCTGAAATCATTCTGGGGAGAAAGAGTAGGAGAGGATCATTCAACAAGAACTCATCTTTTTACCTAACTCGTTTAAAAGGTGGCGTAAAATCAACTTCAAACACTTGACTGGGATCATCTTCATTAGGATGATACGTGATACGATATCCTCCAGTCACTTCATGTACCATACCTGTTATAGTAAATACATAAACCACACCCACAATTATCCCACATACTATTGTACCTGATACTAGTTCCTCTGTAATGGCCATTAAATCGTTATAGTCAGCATAAGCCATATAAAACTCACATGTAGTAAATTCAGGATTGTGAGTCAAATCGATGCCTGTATATAGGCAGACAACAAAATAGGCGTGGCTTTTCATCAACCACACCTATTTAGTATTAATTTCATACCTTCATTTCTAAATTGACGTCCAATTTCGTAGACTCTATCGATACCTCCAACTACTAACATTTTATGATAGAGTTCAGGAGCTACTCTCATGAAAAGATCCATATCAAGTTCGTTATGATGTGTAATAAAGGGTTTAGCTGTGGCACCTCCCGCTATCATGTTCATCATTGGAGTCTCAACCTCTAAGAATCCTAAGATGGAAAGGGTGTGGTCAAAATGCATCTGTCATTCACCCACTAACCTAGCTCATCCATAAACCTTCGTAAATAAGTAATAAGTCGTGATCGTAATATAAACTTGTCCCTCACCGATTGATTTACAATTAAATCAAGATAACGCTGCCGGAATCTAGTCTCTTTGTCCTTTAAACCAAAATGGAGGTGTGGCAACATGTGAAGACACGGAGAGAGCAGCTGGACATAACGGGGGATAATACTGAGCTCTCCTTTCTTAGTTTTACCTAAACAGTCCAAAAAATAACCAATATCATTGTCATGTAGATAGAGCAAATATTGACATTATAAATATGTACAGGAAACCACTTGGGTATGCTTTAATTGTCTAAATTAACAGGGGGTTCCTCATTAAAGAGGATGCTACATACACTATATAAACCAGTATACTTCTATAGAGTAATTCCACTTATTATGATGTCACTAAAACTGCTATGTAAGAAGATACACATTATGACAATGTTCTTTATACCTGGATATCCAGTAATACCGATAATATCTCCTCTCCTCAGACGCCCATGTACCTCTTCAAAGTCCTCCTTAGATGCTCTATGAAGAGTTAATAATATTCATGAAAATACTGGTTCTATTTGACTGACCGAGCATCTGCCATGACTTGAATTTTAACCCCTTCTCCTCTCAAGTCATAAAATATGAGTTTAGTACCAGATTCTCTTTTAGCATAAATACGACCTAGATGAAGAATGGATCAACAGAAAATAAAATGGATACATGAAATAAACAAAGAGATCAATATTCAACATATTATGCTTAGATATGATGACATCATAATGACATCATTTCTTACCAGCCAGACTACATTCCTCATCAGGCACCTGTTCACCATCATTGATAAATTGATATTTTTCAATAAAGTCTAATAACGAGATAGATACATTAAATTTGTGAGGATAGGGGTGTGGTCCGGTAGTCTTCAGTGCCTGTATAGCTTGACTACGTAACTTGAAATATTGCTAAAATAACAAACATACATTAGTGGGTGTGGTTATTTTAATGTTACAAACATTGGGATCAATGGCTTCATCATCTAATGGTTGCTTCTTGTCTTCTTGAGGCAACTAAAAATAATGTGATAGTCATGTGATAGTCACATGATATGCTTGTACTTACAGATGATGCTTTGACTTCCAATTGAACTTGTTTTTCTGCCTTTTCCTTGAGTTTTTTCTCCGCTTTAAGTTGACGTTTGAGAGCACTAGAGGAGGACAAGGAGCGAAGAGGATAATTTCGTAAAGCCCCTACTAATAATCTCTGCATTGTTAGTTAATTAGTCACTTCTTGCTCAGCTTGGTTTCTTCTTCATCCATTAAGGTTGGTACTGTATTCTCCCACCAAAAATCTTCAGAAAGAACTCACTGGTAGATGGACCCCTAATTATGATGATGCAAGCCAAGTGCTCTTGTACGCAAAAGTTCCACGTGGTTAAAACCAGATCCAACCTCTTTGTTACTCCTACAGTTAAAAATGGCGTCTGAACGTGACAAACTGGAGGAATTAGAAGATCGTTTGGAGTCGTTTATAGAGGATTTAAGAGCTGTAGGTGTCATTGCAGGAAATTTTCAACAAAGTGGTCAAACTGTTCTCAATGAACGATTGTACGTAATTATAATAATACACCCCTAAAATACAGTCACATGACTTTCATGAGATTGTCATGTGACTTGTCTCATTTGATAGGAACTCCGTAGTGGCTCATATGCGTTCATTGGACAGAGAGAGAGAACGCTACACCGATGTACACGTACCACTTCCAGTACTCAAGTGAGTCATTTAATGTATGATGATATCATAATGATGTCATCGATTTAGTTATGTTGATGAAGGTCGAAATCCTGATCTCTTCACACAGCATCAGTTAGAGAAGACACTGGCTGATTATCAAGCTGTTCAAAAGAAAGTGGAGACATACAAAGTATTTTTTTAATTTCCTTCATCTACATGTACATGTACATGTATATGTAGATCCAGTTAATGATAAATTAATACCTACTATTGGACACTACTTAATTAAAGGAGCATCCCATTTTCTCATTAATGAATCTTTTTAGGTTTTTTACAAACTTTAGCAACATTTCTGTCTGAACACAAACAATTACTCTACTTAAAAAGGACCTATATAGTTAACTCCATTAAAAAATTGAAGTGATTTTACTACCTATTATCTTAGGACATATTTTAGCTTGAGACCATGGACCAAGTTTAAAAATTGAGAATTTGGTCCACATCACAAAACCACTTGAATTTTTTAAGGGTCATATATTTTCATTCTCTCCCCACTAAAGAAATTCCGAGAAGAACTAATACAACAGTTAGAGCCAGCATTTCCTGCAGAAGTAAAAGCATACTTAGCACATAGAAAACCTACTAGCTAGCACAGCTCCAAGTAAGTTAACTTCCTTATAAGAAAAGTGGGTGGTAGGCGAAAGGGACCAATCCTTAGTGACGATTGTTCCTTTAAGAGTCACCCAATAATAAATGTGTCCTTTAATGAGCAAACCAGTTGTCAAGTGATCTGGTATGTACAGTTAGGGAACACACATTTATGGTATAGTTGTTCTAATTATGAGTAATTTTAATTTTACTCGTTTAGGAAGTGAAATAATATATTTTTCTTAATTACAGACTACAGTGATCTAGCATGTACAGTTAGGGGAACACACATTTATGGTACAGTTGTTCTAATTACGAGTAAAGTAATTTTTTATGAAGTGAAATATATTTTTCTTAATTACAGACTAACTATTTTACAATGAAATCCTTCAGCAAATATTAGTCTCATCTTTTCTTTCTATACTATATTTTCTATCATCATTTCAATTATTAACATTTTATATTGTAAAATAATTCAGTCTCTTTTATGAGGTGGTTTATCATATAATTTGGGTGATTTGTCTTTGAGTTGCTTATTGTAATTTTTCTTAGCAAGTGCCTCTTTTCTCTTTGCTTCATCAATCATACTAGCACTACGATAATCTATACAGAAATAACATGACTATTGAGAGTTAAAAATTATAAAGGATTCTAATTTTAACCCTAAACTGCACACACTCTTGTATTGCACACATATACATTGTGGTGTTTTAGTCAAGACGGGAGAAAGTTGAGACATTAGTATAAAGACAGTGATGACTAAGTTGTCTACCTACATGATTATTACTGAAGTTAAGTACACTAGTTGTGTACATTTTCTGATGGGAGATATTCAATGATGTGATTCCAGTAATAGCCTACCATAGGAGTGGTCCTATTTCATTAATAGTAAATACTTACTCTCTTTAAATTTCTTTAGCACTCCTTCTTGTGGTGCTCCACCCGTTCCTGGAGCAGTCTCGTGTTTAATTAGTTTTGGTATTCCGAGAGCTGATCTTATTGATGGTACTTTAAGAATTAGAATTTGTCCCATGGAGAAAAGTGAGGATGTGATCCAATACATAAAGAGACCCTATATGTTAGAACAAGTAAATATAGGAACCTGCCTTTTTATAGGGTTCTGATATAACTATATTACAGCTGGTTCATTACAGAATATGTACAATACATGTTACATTAAATGACAACTACTACTAATATGATGGTGGAAATCTTACTGAAGGAAATGTAGCAGTGACCGGTATCAGTATGATAGCCATTGCACGAAACACTGTCTTCATTTTCTCTACTTGAGGACTGGTCACTCCAGCCTCACCACCCATCTAAACAGTCAGCAGAGTCAACTATGATCACAATATGTATGTATTGCCATAGTAACAGTACCTCAATATTTGCCATAAATGTGAGACAAGCAGCTATTGGTAACAAGTAGTAGGGATCTGGTAGAGTAAGATCTGTAAACCACAACATTCCACCAATTTTCATGCTCTCTATGGGAGCAGCTGCCATTTGACGTAATGCAATGAAAAATGAGATAAATATCGGTAGCTAAAAAATACACAATTTTGTTTAGTGTTTTCAAACTTGCAATCACAAAACCAAATCTTTGTCCATACATCCATCAATTTATCCATCCATCTACCAATCTCCTTCCAAGTACCTGTACAAATGGCATCACCATCATTTTAAGCGGATTACAATTATGCTTTTTATACAACATCATTAATCGTGTGCTTTCTTGAGCAGCCATTGTAGTATTTCCAGTTTGTTGATGCCCCTTAATTTTAGCCATAATCTTCTCCATCTCAGGACGTATATTGTTCAAATTGACTGCATTAACTTGTAACTTGATAGCTAATGGAAACAAAGCTAGCCTCAATATTAAAGTGCTAGCAATAATAGCACCCCACCAAGGAAGACCAGTGTGAATATGTAACCAGTCTAAACTGGTCTGAAGGATTCCTATTGGTGAGTATCCACCCAGTCCTAAACTAGCTAGGTCCCCTTGAGGTGGGAGGTCTGATAGAACAGCTGCATCAGTTGCCCATTTGGTCTGTGAAGAAGTTTCAAAGACATCAGGTATAACAGCAGTGTCTGTTGAATTGGTCATGTTCTCAGAACAGACCAATGCTGTCATGTGAATTGTTCTCTGTCCTCTCCATAATAATGATTCGTTCCTGCTAACATTAGATGCCACTAATCCAGAACGTTTTCCTGAAAACTGCACAACCTTTATCACAGACCTCCTAGTCACCATGTGGAGCAACATGGTTAAAAATAGGGCATTAATTAGAGCTATAACATATTATAATTACAATAATTAACACATAGAATAAGAAAGCTTATAATATCCATAACATAATCCCACAAACTGAATTTTCATCGATAGCCACCAAAACCTTGAACAGAAGCATATCCATCATGGTAGCCAACCATCCCACTCCCTCCTCGATACTGGGACCGATCGTCCATATAATGCCCTGCAGATTTGGGAGGTCCTTTTGCTGAGGTTGGGACTACAGCATTGGATCCAAGCAGAGAGAGAATCTTAGCTTGTAAATCAGCTTGTTGTTGCTGTATATCTTCACTAGATACTGGTAGAGGATCTGAAATAGATCAGACAATGATAAAGAGAGCATACATAGAGTTTCATGTACAAAGTTGTACAATGAGGAGGGAAGGTAAATTTGGAACGTAGCCTAGTAAGAGGGACAGCTTTTAAACTCTTACTCTGCCTTAAATACTTCCACGGGGGTAATGGCCCCTCATCCCTCCAAAGTAAAACTTTGATATGTATAGAGACCACTTAGCTTTAGTGTCCACTTTATAGTAATAAATACTAGTACCGCCTACCTCTGAAGTCATGTGATCTTGATGGACCACCACCACTGCCACTCCCACTTCGATGATGATGCTTTTGTTTCTGTTGTAAATTGTTAATTAAAACGTTTATTTCACTGGTAGTCAGATTATGACCAGCAGCTGCCTTTGCCATTAACCCAGTCACTCTACCTCCATTTCCTCTATTAGTCTGACAGTACCGCTCAAAGTCTCGATCAATCAAACCGATAGCGTCATCCAGAGGCATATTTTTGTGTTCTAGGGAAGAAGAAAAAACAAACTTCATTGAAAAACAATATTTGTATTAAAATTGGTTTCAAGCTTTTCATCGTTTCATTCTTTTTTAAAATATGCTTTTCAACGCATTTTAATGTCAAAAAGGCAGACTATTTTGCTTAAACTCTTGTTCAAATAAATGCTTCATATAAAAATCTAAAAAATACTGGCATTTATAGCACACGTGCAGTCTCAAAATTCCCCTCAGTGCTCCAAAATTTGGCAGGTTTTCAATAAAATATGAAAAATTGGATAAAAATTTCCCGGTTTTCTGAAAACACATTCTCAACCTTGTGGGTTCCGGCCGTGAAGTATAGTAAGAGTGACTGAACGATGTGCCTCGTGCTGGTTAGTAATAATGATAGTATAAAGAAGTCCACGACGAGCAGCATTGTCCAGTGTCTCTGCTAATGAAACAGTTGGACTTAATTGAGTTGTCTCAACAATTAATCCAATTATCTCCACACGATCACGTACCATTTGAGCATACTCCCTAAAAATACATTCGTGATAAGTGAAAAGAAAATGTGGGGAAGAAAAAAGAGCAGACTTTAAAAAATGCAAAATAGTGCAACTATTTTATTTGTGGGAAAATATCACCTGGACGTATATAAATACACTTTTTGACTTGGTTTATTAAAAAAAAGCTCAAGTGATTCTTTTACACAAGATATCGCTAACAGGGAGAACGCGAGGATGGAAGGAGTTAAAAATAAAAATACCCAAATCCAGAATAAAAAATGGTACTAGTTCTACAGATAAAAATTAAAACGAAAGCATTCCAACGTGCAATTAATACACAGCTGCAATATACCGCCATAACAATAAGAACATACATACACACATTATAATACATGTACTTATCATTATAACGACAGCACTATTGTATTTAATGAACTCACTTCTGTAGACTGTTTACAACTATTATTTGCATTTCAGGTGACCTCCTCTCAGGAGATCGGATACCTAAAGATGACTTCGGCAATTCCCTTTCTTCTCTAAAAGGCAAGGGAGGGATGTCCCGTTCACGAGAAGGAGGATAGTCCCATGGATCTAATTCATACCTACAAAAAGAGAGAACAATATTTTACGGTATTATAATGTTAGTACCGATCTCTCCTTCCTGGGGGCGGTGGGGGGTAATCTGAAAAATAAGGTGGGGGAGGAGGGGATCGACGTCCAGAGGCCGAGTGGAATGGACGATCATAAAAGTCCCTTGGGTAACGTTCGTAGGGGTCATCACGAGGATGTAGATAAGGATCACGAGGAGGATAAGGATCTCTAATAAAAGAGAAAATTCATTATAAATTAAATTGAAATTTATTTATTAATAGTTGAATGTACTACTTTACCTGTATGGATCCAATGGTGGAGGGGGTCCTCGTAGACGAGGAGGTGGGGAAAATCTATCATAACGCCCCCAATAATCTCGTTCATACTGATCTTGAGAACGGAAACGACGATAGGGAGAACGAGAGCGAGAACGATGTGAACGCCTCCTGCTACCTCCATACTCTCTCTTTGAGACATTGTCCCTGCCACCACCACCTCCATCTTTACGTCTCTCAGTAGCAATACAAATATCTTACAAAATCACATTAACTATCATATTAATTATAAAGGAACGTACCCATTTTTAATCCGTGTAGTTCATTACCATTTTCAGCCTTTACAGCAGCCAAGGCCGATTCTTTGGAGTCAAACTGAACAAAGCCATAACTCTTGTGAAGAGAGACACCTAATATATTGCCATATTTTGTGAAGATCTCTTCAATTTGATGTCTTGTGGCCTGAAAAAAAGAAGTGAATTATAAAAAGTGAGTCAATTTTATGTTGATACAAACTTTCTTTGAAGCCAAGTTTCCAATGAAAATTCGTGATTCCATCATTTCTGGATCAGATGAAGATGTGTTTCGTCCGTCTTTGTTGTACATAACTTGCAATCTTTCTTCTTTGGACGGATCTTTGCTCATCTTCGTTGTTTATCACGCATGTTATGAATATCTGCGCATGCGCAATAAACTTAGCGCATTCATAATAATTAATACTATAATTAGGTATATTATAATTATTATAATAAAGTAAAAATAATTGTAAGTTTCTTAAAAGTTTCAATTTGAAGTTAATGTAAACTATATACATAACTAAACTATAACTATCTATTAACATTGGATTGCAGTACTATATTGCAATACAATAATCAATTCATGTGATTTGTATCTAAATCACAAACAGTCTACAGACTTCTTACTATAGAAATCATTGAGGGATGAATTAGACCATATTAGCTGTTATTATAGTATGGTCTTACCTTAATAGTGACTGCTGATTAGCACATCATAGGATGACAGCAAACCTTGTAGTTTCAGTAATGTAATAACACCATCTTAAGTAAAATATAGGTATTCACTCTAATATCTATGGTAAAATATTTACCACGCCTAATAATTTCACAAAGGCGCCAAAGTTTTAATAGAAGAAATTTGATTGGCTATATTTTTTATGTTTTTTTTTGTGTTTATTATTCTCTCGTGGTGTCACATTGTCTTTTTTAACACGTTACACGATAAGGACGAGTCTCTGAGTGTATATAAGCTGAGTACAGAAGCAGTAAAATCAGTACATGGAAAGGACTTGATGAGGAGACAAGAATGCCACTGTGGAATGCTACTATCTGCAATGAGGAGACAAGAATACCACTGCCCATTACTGCAATGAGGACACAAGAAAAGCAACCTATCTGCACTCGGGAGACAAGAAAAGCAAGAGTCAGTGGATCCTACTGATGACTGCTCACTAAGCAAGAGTCCGAGTCTACTACACGAATCCAAGTCTTTATGAGCTGCCCTACTGATGATTCACCACTAGTCCGAGTCTACTACACGAATCCAAGTCTAATGAGGAGACAAAACTGCCCTACTGATGACTCACCACTAAGAAAAGCAAGAGTCAGTGGATCCTGGCACTAAATCTGGTACTATTCTACTACTGATCAGCCAATGAGGGAATCTGGTACTATTCTGCTACTGATCAGCCAATGAGAGGACGAGCCACTGTGGAATGCTGCCACTGCCCTACCAATGACTTACTGCTAACTCGGAATTAATGCTACTGATGATTTACTGCCCTACCAATGACTTACCACTGAGAAAAGAAAAAGCATAGAGCCTACCAACAAGTGATGATGTACCTTATTTATGCGAGTCTACCAACAAGATCAAGAGCAAGAGTCTACCAATAAGAGATGTACCTTACCTTATTTATGTGAGTCTACCAAAAGAGCTACCTTATTTGTGAGTCTACCAAAAGAGCAAGAGCAAGAGTCTACCTTCTAAAACTGACTTGTGCAAGTCTACCTTATTGTGAACAGATGTCAAACAAATGAAGTAAAATATGCGAGTCTACCACTACCTTCTAAAACATGACTTGCGAGTCTACCATATTGTAAACAGATGTAACATGACTTGTGAGTCTACCATATTGTGAACAGATGTCTCCCAACAAAAAAAAATGATTTAAAATATGCAACCAACAAGACCAAAAGTCTACTGTCCGAGTCTACCATATTGTGAACAGATATTTAATGAACACTTCAACAAAAGTCTACTGTCTGAGTCTACCATATTGTGAACAGATGTCTAAACATCACCAGGATCTCATATCTAATGAACACTTCAACTAAAGTCTACTGTCCAAGTCTACCATATTGTGAACAGATATCTAATGAATACTTCAACAAAAGTCTACTGTCTACCATATTGTGAACAGATGTCTTAATACTTCAAAACATCACCAGGATCTCGTGACTTCTGACAAAGGGTTAGACATCCGTTCACAATATAGACTTGGATAACTTTGTCCAAGTCTATATTGTGAACGGATGTCTAACCCTTTGTCAGAAGTCATGAGATCCTGGTGATATGTTTCAGAAATGGTCAGTCCTGGCTAGTACGGTAGATTAGATGATACATTTCTAGGCTCGTGGACTACTCAAGTATACATTTTCTAGGCTAGTATGAGTGAAATAGGCTGGTGCCTGGTGGACTAGTCTAGGATAAGTCTAGTCCATGTACATTTTCTAGGCTAGTATAAGTGAACTAGGCTGGTGTCTGGTGGACTAGACTAGGATAAGTCTAGTCCATGTACATTTTATAGGCTAGTAGTGGGTGGTAAATGTTCTGTTCACAGCTATTCTCGTTCACAATATGGTTGAAAGAGTCTACAGCAGAGTTCACAATATGGATGGAAGACTCTACAGCAGAAGATGCGAGTCTACCCTGACAATATGGTTGGAAGAGTCTACAGCAGAAGATGGTTAGATGTTCTGTTCACAATATGGATGGAAGACTCTACAGCAGAGTTCACAATATGGATGGAAGACTCTGCAGCAGAAGATGCGAGTCTACCCTGACAATATGGTTGGAAGAGTCTACAGCAGAAGATGGTTAGATGTTCTGTTCACAATATGGATGGAAGACTCTACAGCAGAGTTCACAATATGGATGGAAGACTCTACAGCAGAGTTCACAATATGGAAGACTCTACAGCAGAAGATGCGAGTCTACCCTGACAATATGTTTGGAAGAGTCTACAGCAGAAGATGGTTAGATGTTCTGTTCACAATATGGATGGAAGACTCTACAGCAGAGTTCACAATATGGATGGAAGACTCTACAGCAGAAGATGCAAGTCTATCCTGACAATATGGTTGGAAGAGTCTACAGCAGAAGATGGTTAGATGTTCTGTTCACAATATAGTTGGAGTGATTAGATGTTCTGTTCAGAATATGGATGGAAGACTCTACAGTTCACAATATGAATGGAAGACTCTACAATGTGGTTAGATGTTCTGTTCACAATATGATTGGAAGAGTCTACCAGCAAGAGTGTACCAAGATTGAGTCAAAACTTCCATTGTCAAGACTATTGTTGAGGAGATTAGTGCAGCTAAAAGATTTTCTGGTAGGTTTTTATTAAGTCTATCATGGTTTCTACATAATCTCTTCAACTGTTTCTTTTTTTGCAACTGTCTCTTTTTAGGCATTTTTAGGTATAGTCTGTCATTAAAGGAGTCTACCAATCTAGAGTCTACCATTCTACTATCATCATTGCAACTGTCTCTTTTTAGGCATTTTTTAGGCATAGTCTGTCATTAAAGGAGTCTACCAATCTAGAGTCTACCATTCTACTATCATCATTGCAACTGTCTCTTTTTAGGCATTTTTTAGGCATAGTCTGTCATTAAAGGAGTCTACCAATCTAGAGTCTCGTTCTACTATCATCATTAAAGGAGTCTACCATTCTACTATCATCATTAAAGGAGTCTACCGTTCTACTATCATCATTAAAGGAGTCTACCGTTCTACTATCATCATTAAAGGAGTCTACCGTTCTACTATCATCATTAAAGGAGTCTACCGTTCTACTATCATCATTAAAGGAGTCTACCGTTCTACTATCATCATTAAAGGAGTCTACCGTTCTACTATCATCATTAAAGGAGTCTACCGTTCTACTATCATCATTAAAGGAGTCTACCGTTCTACTATCATCATTAAAGGAGTCTACCGTTAGGGTAAAGGAGTTTACCATTCTACTACCATTGTGAATGTGAATCTACCAGGAGTCTACCGTTGTATCCATAACATACATGGATGTCTACTGTCTACCATAAATCTACCAAACTGTGCTGAGTCTACCATTGTGGACTCTATTGCATGAGTCTACCAAGAGTGCAAGTTTACTGAAAGTATGTAAGTCTACCATATCAACTATTGCAAGTCTACCAGGAGTGGATATTGTGAGTCTACCAAGAGTGCAAGTCTACCAGGAGTGCGCAACCAACTATTGCAAGTCTACCAGGAGTGCGTATTGTTTGAGTCTACCAATAATGAGTCTACCATAATGTGAGTCTACCAAGAGTGCAAGTCTACCAGGAGTGCACGACCAACTATTGCAAGTCTACCAGGAGTGCATATTGTGAATCTATCAATAATGAGTCTAGCAAGTTGAGTCACCAACTGTGCAAGTCTAATTGAGTCTACCATTGTGGAGTCTTATGTGTGAGTCTACCAGTGTTTTGAGTCTACCATTGTGGAATCTCTGTCTACCACTGTGCTACGAATGCTGTAACCAAACTGTACAGTCTACCATTGTGGAGTCTATTGCATGAGTCTACCAAGAGTGCAAGTTTACTGAAAGTATGTAAGTCTACCATATCAACTATTGCAAGTCTACCAGGAGTGCATATTGTGTGAGTCTACAAAAAATGAGTCTACCATAATGTGAGTCTACCAAGAGTGCAAGTCTACCAGGAGTGCACGACCAACTATTGCAAGTCTACCAGGAGTGCATATTGTGAACTGTACAGTCTACCATTGTGGAGGTGTATGAGTCTACCAATAAGTCTACTAATAATTAAGTCTACCATTGTGGAGTCTTGTGTGTCAGTCTACCAGTGTTTTACCAGTGTTTTTTGAGTCTACCATTAATTATTGTTGCTGTTGTTTTTGCCATTGTTGTTGTGTTGTTGTCGTTGTTGTTGTTGTTGTTGAGTCTTATGTCTACCAGTGTTTTTTGAGTATACCATTACTGTTTGTGTTTTTACCATTGCTGTTATTTGAGTCACTAATTTGGAGTCTGGAGTCTATATGTGTGAGTCTACCTGCAGAGTGCCATTATGCAAGTCTACCAGGAGTATGTAGAGTAATTGAGTCATACCATTGTGTACCATGTTACATCTAATCCATGCTTTCAATTCCTGTCTAACATGTGGTCTACCATCGTGTGGATTTAAATGAGTCTACAATTGTGATACCACCATGCTCCACTTACTGTTTGTCAGATATGCAAGTTAGCAAGGAAAAGTGCACTTTCACTTCAACTGTGACTGCATCCAACATCAATCACTATGCAACTAATGAACTTGAATTATTTGCTTTTCAATGATTTTGATATTTTCAATGATTTTGATATTTTGATTTATTTCTTTGTTATTGGTATATTTAAAATTTTCTTTGTAATTGGATATTATTTGTGATTTGGTATATTCATTTTCATTATTTTACATATTTTTCACTGTAATAGTTGGTATTTTCAAGTATAATACATATTTGTATTAGATATGTACTGGTAACTATGACAATAAATATTTAATTACTTAAGACATTGCACTTTTTACTCGACATTGTTCTTTATAAACTTCACCAACTATAGCTCTCTGTAGAATGGACTACTGTGACACTCTAATAAATGTCACATTAACTCACCTTTAGTGCACTCCATTGTCTTGATATTTGCTTATTTGCATATATTTCTAGAAGCATCTCCTGTAAATTAAACGACACTCCATAAAATGAATAAATCTGTGACAAACCTCTGATGGTAAGTTTATTGCATACTGACGCTGAGGAGGAAGAATTTTATCTAATTCAAGAGCTATAAAATGATATTTTAGACATAACATATTTTATTCTCTACCATAAACTGACCTAATATTTTGCTGGCTGCTATCTGTCCAACTTGAAGTGGAGTAGTTGCTGTCACAGTGTATGGTGCTATCTCACAACCATCAAATATTAGTTCACCTACACAATCACCTTCTCCTATCTCACCAATACAAACCTATATAAATAGATAAAATGATGCATAAAGTAATAAAATTGATACCTATATTGGTAAACCAACCTTTGCTGATGTGGATATCAAGGGTACTGTCTTCGTGACTAGACATTTACCATTACTGATAACAGTTAAAAAAGTCACTGGTTCGCCCTCTTGCAATAATTCTAAAGAAAAAGTATTCTGATTGCCTCATATTTAAATAATCTTTACTTGTTTTTATTGGCAAATTTTTCCATTTTATATAGCTGGCTAAATTTTGGCGTATATTTAACTGGAAAGATCTAAGTAACGGCGAAGAGTTGATGACTCTTAGTTGTTCCTGCAGTTGCCTTCCTTGTACAAACTAAACATGTGTACATATCACTCTGTTCCAAGATGTCTTAGTTAGCTTTTACTTACTTCTTCTGCTCTTTTCATATCAGAAACTGTTATTCTGACAAGTAAACATTTATTCTCTCCTAAATAGATAGGATAGCTACAAAATGAAGTGATAAAATCATCAATATGTCACATGTGTACCACCTATGTTTAGGAGGGTAACCCATTTCTTTCATTTCCCCAAATACCTCTCCTGCATAAAGCTGATATAGAAAATAATAATGTCTTTTCAATAATGCAACTAACCATTTTCGTTTTGTATGTACCAGTTTCTAAATCCTTTTCAACTTCTTGAACTCTTCCCTGTACGACAAGATATCTACCTCCTTCTCTAGGTACTGTATATATATATATATATAAATATATATATGTATGTATGTATGTATGTATGTATGTATACATAGTGATAAAAACAAATCAAATCTATTTATTTATTTATAGCAAGTCTTTCAAACTTACAAGCTAGTCCTCGTCTATCTCTAACTCTCTCAGCGACAGTTCGTGCAGCAATTCCCTCTTTGACTGATTCTGGTAAATCAGGTGATAAGAATGCCGGAAAATGGTGCAATAATAATGTTAAAGTTTTGATATCATCTTCACTACGCAATGGAGGACTATATTGATGTATTATATATGTAGATTTTAATCTAAAAGCTTCCAACTGTTTAATACTAACTGTTTTTGAGCAATTTTTGATATTCCCATGAGTCTCTGTGTTAAAATGCTAACTTCCTTTTGCATGGGTTTTTGTCTGTGCAGAGATAATGAAGTGACTGATCGTGATCTTGTTTGTTTTAGCCTCTCTGAGGTAACTGTATATATATTATGAGCTACAAGTGGACATCATTACATAAAATACTAACTGTATTTAGGCTGTACGCTTTGACTTCTTGGATGCCTTGCTCCAGTTTTAGCGTTAAGTGGAGGAAGAAATAACAACGGATATTCTTTCATGAACTGTTCATGGTCCAATGAAGGTTGACTGTTTAATGTAATAATTAAAGACATCTATTTCGAACCAGTAGGCTAGTATATTACACATACCTTGTTGATCTATTGAATCTACAGATTTCCATTAATTTCTCATAGTTAATTCTAGGATTATCACTAGGTTTTGGTCTCACCAGAGGACCTACATTAAAACTCAATAACTCATACCTCAAGTCCTTTATCATTACCTCCTGCAGATCTCAATGGCACCAACATACCCTCCATTCTATTGTGTGATATTTGCACTATGAGCCCCACCCTTTTACAACAGTAAACATTTAGTATACTTCCGTATACCTCTGTAAGTTCATTATCAGCATGGAGGAGGAACATCAAGAGAAAAAGGAGCAGCCAGAAAAAACAGATGTAGAAATAGCTAAAGTACTAGAACACTATATATCATGTAAAATTGTCATTTACTAAATTAGGCTTTAATTGAGGAGCTCTATCAATTTAATCGTTGTTACTTTCAAACACATAATGTTGAAGATGCTGAAAAGAAGGATTATAATGTTCAACTCAAAATGGAAGAAACTGTCAAACAACTTCAACTAAAAGAAGGTAATCAACAAGTACATCTTCCATGCACATTCTTGTTTACCATAGATACCTTACCACGCCCCCTTTATCAATACCTCCGAGGCAAAGCCCTTAACGTTCTCCCAACTTATTCCAAAGAGGCAGAGCAACTTCTTTCTCAAGCTGTTAAAAACACTCCTTCTCTTGTCGATGCTTGGAACTCTCTCGGAGAGAGTTATTGGAAGGCTGGAAATATTTCCCAGGCTCACCATTGTTTTACAGGTGCTCTGGCTCATGTGAGTGTTTGTGAAAGATTTTGATGAGGGTGCTTACCCTCATCTGTAGGAAGTGAATAAGGAGTCACTTAGAAATTTGTCAATGGTTTTACGGCAGATTGGAAAGGGTAAAAAGAGTACATATATATATATATATATATATGGATGGATGAATGCTGGAATAAATGTGTAGGAGGATAGAGTAAATATAATTTTGTTGTAAAAATGTGTCAAATAATATACTTTACCGCATTATTCAATTTCTATTTATAATTGGCATGCATAATTGATAAAGTTATGTATTTTATATCATGTGATATGTCATGTGACAAAGCTTTAGACAATTGGATAACATTATATAATGTAGATGCTACTGAGAAGAAAGCTAACACTCGTGAGAGTTTAGAGAAAGCTAAACAAGCTGTTTCATTAGATGTAAAAGACGGGACATCATGGAGTAAGTACATTGTTCATTTCTTCTAACTTGATATATTATACTAGTGGTCCTTGGTAATGCTTATCTGGCGATCTTTTTTACCGTTGAACAAGATCCCAAAATGCTACAACAATGTAGGACAGCCTATAACCAAGCTGTAAGTCCTTCTTTGCATCTCTCTCCTTCAGTCTATCTATCTATCCATGCATTCATTAGGAGAAAGACCCTATTGCTATTAACAATCCAGACTTACATTTTAATATAGCTACAGTAAGTATTCTTAATAACAACAATGTTTATAGACACACACATATTAGCTTCACTTATACGAAGAAGAATATACCACTGGACTAGATCATTTGGAGCAGGCTTGTAGACTAGATCCAGGCTGGTCAACACCGCAACAAAAACTACAATCAATGAAACGATTTTTACAAAGTTATAGTCAGCTTGTTGGAGCTCGTGGAAAACTTAAACCAAAAAAGATAGCAACTCTACAACAATCTGTTTTAGAAGCATGTGAAGTTAGATCTACTGAAGAAAGTGGAGATATTGTGTGTATTAGAGAATTAAGAGAAGGAGGAAATGAGAGAGGAAAAGGAACAGTCCTGATTGGAGCCGTGGGATCTTGTTTAACAACAGAAGATCGTGTACCATTGTAAGCATTATTTTATATGGAGTGTATATGGTATTAAGTTGTGTATTATCATATATGTATGTTGGAGATTATATGATTGCTTTTGTCATTGACAGAGCATGCGTGTTAGTGGATAAAAATGGCGACAGTATCGGAGTGACTGTGTACAATTTGGCACATTCTTTCCAGTTCAGTGTTGGAGATGTCCTTGTTGTCCCCAACCCCATACTATCACATGTCCACATTCCCAATCTGGTACGCTGTGTTGTCCTTTACACTTTAACCTTTGACCTTTCTTTCACAGAATGTGGAATATGATAATATTCGCTATACACAACCTCATAATATGTTATGTAATGGAAACATTATTCCTCGAGAGAAAATTAGTTCATCAATAGCACAAGTCACAGCTTTCTCTTGAAGAAAGACTACAATGACTTCTAGTGTGTTCTTTGATATTATGATATTTTAGCATATCTCATCATTACATTTATATTACTTTTAATGTTTTATTAACGTGTTGTTATATTTGATTACTATATTAACAATACATGTCAAAATACGTTTTACATATTATTGTGTGTTAATATATGTTAGTCGGATACCAGAGGCATCAAGGATTACAGAGATACAATCTAACTTTTAATAATAATAATAACAGTTTATGAATTCATTCTATTACATTAATTGACATAATATTGTTGTAAAAGAAATTGATATTGTAATTAAAGTAATGGATTGTGGTTATTAAAAGTTATGATGCTACATCCTCACGTTTTCTCTTACGAGATCCACTCTCAACAAGTGAGGAAGTTCCTATTAATTTACAATGTCCTCTCTCCCAATTGATTTGTCTCATAAGAGCCTAAAAAGAACACTAATAACCTATAAAATTAGGGGGTGTGGTTTACCTCTTGTCCTAATGAGAATAGATATTTTTCCATTTCATCTAAATTATTTGTAAACTGTGATGTGTCTAATAGATATGCATTGTGGGCGGAGTCCATAATACGACGAAACCTCTTCACATATGCCTACACAAACATTGACTAAAACCTCACCCACATATCTAATTAAATCAAAAATAGCCACACCCATTAGTTACCTCTAGTAGAGTTTTGGCAAGCTCCCCTCTTTCTGGGAGGTCAAAGTGCAACAGCGAGAGACCCACAGTGTAATAATATGGTCCGTTACGATGAAAATCAATAACATTAGCATCCGCCCATACTGCTAGTCTCATTTGCTTGTGGTAAGCTCTAGGTAACTGCACGGACACTATCTTTCTTCTTCTAGTACATAAAGCTCTAGCCAACCACAATGGCAACTCTAACTTTGTCCCAGGAAGTAAATGTTCCTCTTTGCAATGAGAATTCAAATACCCTAATCTATAAAGTGGTTGTTCTATTTGACTTGGTATACGTTCTTGACCAGCTAAGACATCATCAAGTGACCAGTAATCCTCTCCTGAGCCAGATGGTAGAGTTGGAGTGGACTTACTAAAGCTTTGACTGAAACTCATGATATCAGGTGAGGTGGAGCTGGTGTTCTTTCTACATTAGTGCACTAAAGGGTTAAAAAAATCCACATGGCTGATCAAAGTGAGTTTAATAAACCTATTAGAGAGAAGATATGGAATGAAGCTGAAAAATCACTAGGATTGAGAGAGGTAGATATATGATAGCTGAGTTTTATGGCATGTACTGTGTTTGTTATTCTCAACCTCAAACCTACATGCCTTCATAAAAAATCTGAAGTAATTTTGTCACCTATCTTTTTGGGTCATTTTTTAATTTGAATAATAATAATAATATTATTATTATTACTGGTCTTAAATGTTGTATAGGTTTTTAAAATTTATAATAATCCCTATTGTTTTACTGGTACATCTACATGTATATTAGTTTTTTACAGATCTTAACAATTTGAATATAAATAATTACTCAGCTTAAGAAGGACCTATATAGCTAACTTCATAAAATTTGAAGTGATTTTTAACATTTCACCTTGGGCCATTTTTTTATTTAAGCAGCATGAATATTACTAAGCAATATTACCATTTAATAATTACCATAGCAACGAAAAGTAGGTGTGCACTAGATCTGGAGCTGAGACAATTAGAACTATGTATTTAGTTCTATAAGCTATAATATGTTAACCTTATGATGATGTAAATATTGTCCTTTCTTGTTTGAACGTATTTTAGGACACTAATGGTGATCCACAGGGATATGTTGAGTCCTTTCTCAAACGATATGCTGATAATGAGTCCAATATGGTATATCAGACTGTGGTCCTTGATCCAATTCAAAAACCTTCCCGACCTAGTCAACCTTGTCCAACTAAACTAAAACCTCTCTCTGCTAAAATAAAGAGGAAACTTGGGTTGCTACAGATACCAAAAATAGAACAAAAGTATGATTTGTAAACAATCTATTACTTTTTTCTGTTTATAGATATGCTTATTATAAACCTTTACATGAACTTTGGACAAAATATATGTTAGATTTGTTGAGACCCACACCACATAGGTAAGGGTTAAAATTACACGTCACCAGCTGACATATTTCATTGTTAAAATATGATATTACTATTCTATAAAAGTTAAAATTTTACTTTTAAAATATTAATTCTATTATTAGTTGATGTATAGTTATTACTTTTACGCAGTAACACACGACAACTTGCTCAAAAAGTACTTAAAGCTGATTTACATGGCTGTGATTTAGAGGGTAAGTGAAGTGATAACACAAGTTCCTTCATTAATATACATACATACATACATACATATATATATATATATATATATATATATATATATATATATATATTATATTATATACAGCAGCTATAGTAATGTTGCTATTACATTAAGTGTTTGTATCACTCTTTCAATCATTGAGTTGTGTGTTTCAACAGTGGTTCGTTCCAGATGTGTCAGTAATGTAGGATTAGCTGGAATTGTTCTTCAAGAGACACAAAATACCTTTCGTTTGATAAATTCTGACAACAGAATTCTCAGTAAGTGAAATAATTGGAGTAAGTACTGATGTTGTGTTATCCTAGGTCACTGTGGTAAGTACTGATATTCATTAGTCTAGAGCTTACTAATGGTAGTTATCATACATTGCTGCAGTAAGTGCTGATGTTCACTAGTTTAGAGCTTACTAATGTAGCTATCCTAGGTTACTGTAGTAAGTACTGATGTTCACTAGTCCAGAGCTTACTAATGTAGCTATCCTAGGTCACTGTGGTAAGTACTGATGTTTACTAAATTAGAGCTTACTAATGTAGCTATCCTAGGTTACTGTGGTAAGTACTGATGTTCACTAGTCCAGAGCTTACTAATGTAGCTATGCTAGGTCACTGTGGTAAGTACTGATGTTTACTAAATTAGAGCTTACTAATGTAGCTATCCTAGGTCACTGTGGTAAGTACTGACGTTTACTAGTCTAGAGCTTACTAATGTAGCTGTCCTAGGTCACTGTGGTAAGTACTGATGTTTACTAAATTAGAGCTTACTAATGGTAGCTATCCTAGGTCAATGTGGTAAGTACTGATGTTTACTAAATTAGAGCTTACTAATGTACCTATCCTAAGTCACTGTGGTAAGTACTGATGTTTACTAGTCTAGAGCTCACTAATGATAGCTATCCTAGGTCACTGTGGTAAGTACTGACATTTACTAGTCTAGAGCTTACTAATGTAGCTGTCCTAGGTCACTGTGGTAAGTACTGATGTTTACTAAATTAGAGCTTACTAATGTAGCTATCCTAGGTCACTGTGGTAAGTACTGATGTTACTAAATTAGAGCTTACTAATGTAGCTATCCTAGGTCACTGTGGTAAGTACTGATGTTTACTAGTCTAGAGCTTACTAATGTAGCTGTCCTAGGTCACTGTGGTAAGTACTGATGTTTACTAAATTAGAGCTTACTAATGTAGCTGTCCTAGGTCACTGTGGTAAGTACTGATGTTTACTAAATTAGAGCTTACTAATGTAGCTGTCCTAGGTCACTGTGGTAAGTACTGACGTTTACTAGTCTAGAGCTTACTAATGTAGCTGTCCTAGGTCACTGTGGTAAGTACTGACGTTTACTAGTCTAGAGCTTACTAATGTACCTGTCCTAGGTCACTGTGGTAAGTACTGACGTTTACTAGTCTAGAGCTTACTAATGTACCTGTCCTAGGTCACTGTGGTAAGTACTGACGTTTACTAGTCTAGAGCTTACTAATGTACCTGTCCTAGGTCACTGTGGTAAGTACTGATGTTTACTAAATTAGAGCTTACTAATGGTAGCTATCCTAGGTCACTGTGGTAAGTACTGATGTTTACTAAATTAGAGCTTACTAATGTAGCTGTCCTAGGTCACTGTGGTAAGTACTGATGTTTACAAAATTAGAGCTTACTAATGTAGCTATCCTAGGTCACTGTGGTAAGTACTGATGTTTACTAGTCTAGAGCTCACTAATGATAGCTATCCTAGGTCACTGTGGTAAGTACTGATGTTTACTAAATTAGAGCTTACAAATGTAGCTATCCTAGGTCACTGTGGTAAGTACTGATGTTTACTAAATTAGAGCTTACTAATGTAGCTATCCTAGGTCACTGTGGTAAGTACTGACGTTTACTAGTCTAGAGCTTACTAATGTAGCTGTCCTAGGTCACTGTGGTAAGTACTGATGTTTACTAAATTAGAGCTTACTAATGTAGCTGTCCTAGGTCACTGTGGTAAGTACTGATGTTACTAAATTAGAGCTTACTAATGGTAGCTATCCTAGGTCACTGTGGTAAGTACTGATGTTTACTAAATTAGAGCTTACTAATGTACCTATCCTAAGTCACTGTGGTAAGTACTGATGTTTACTAGTCTAGAGCTCACTAATGTAGCTATCCTAGGTCACTGTGGTAAGTACTGATGTTTACTAAATTAGAGCTTACTAATGTAGCTATCCTAGGTCACTGTGGTAAGTACTGACGTTTACTAGTCTAGAGCTTACTAATGTAGCTGTCCTAGGTCACTGTGGTAAGTACTGATGTTACTAAATTAGAGCTTACTAATGGTAGCTATCCTAGGTCACTGTGGTAAGTACTGATGTTTACTAAATTAGAGCTTACTAATTTACCTATCCTAAGTCACTGTGGTAAGTACTGATGTTTACTAGTCTAGAGCTCACTAATGATAGCTATCCTAGGTCACTGTGGTAAGTACTGACGTTTACTAGTTTAGAGCATACTAATGTAGCTGTCCTATGTCACTGTGGTAAGTACTGATGCTTACTAAATTAGAGCTTACTAATGTAGCTGTCCTAGGTCACTCTGGTAAGTACCGATGTTACTAAATTAGAGCTTACTAATGTAGCTGTCCTAGGTCACTGTGGTAAGTACTGATGTTACTAAATTAGAGCTTACTAATGTAGCTGTCCTAGGTCACTGTGGTAAGTACTGATGTTTACTAAATTAGAGCTTACTAATGTAGCTGTCCTAGGTCACTCTGGTAAGTACTGATGTTACTAAATTAGAGCTTACTAATGGTAGCTATCCTAGGTCACTGTGGTAAGTACTGATGTTTACTAAATTGGAGCTTACTAATGTAGCTGTCCTAGGTCACTCTGGTAAGTACCGATGTTACTAAATTAGAGCTTACTAATGTAGCTGTCCTAGGTCACTGTGGTAAGTACTGATGTTACTAAATTAGAGCTTACTAATGTAGCTGTCCTAGGTCACTGTGGTAAGTACTGATGTTTACTAAATTAGAGCTTACTAATGTAGCTGTCCTAGGTCACTCTGGTAAGTACTGATGTTACTAAATTAGAGCTTACTAATGGTAGCTATCCTAGGTCACTGTGGTAAGTACTGATGTTTACTAAATTGGAGCTTACTAATGTAGCTGTCCTAGGTCACTCTGGTAAGTACTGATGTTACTAAATTAGAGCTTACTAATGTAGCTGTCCTAGGTCACTCTGGTAAGTACTGATGTTACTAAATTAGAGCTTACTAATGGTAGCTATCCTAGGTCACTCTGGTAAGTACTGATGTTTACTAAATTAGAGCTTACTAATGTAGGTGTCCTAGGTCACTGTGGTAAGTACTGATGTTACTAAATTAGAGCTTACTAATGTAGCTATCCTAGGTCACTGTGGTAAGTACTGATGTTTACTAGTCTAGAGCTCACTAATGATAGCTATCCTAGGTCACTGTGGTAAGTACTGACGTTTACTAGTCTAGAGCTTACTAATGTAGCTATCCTAGGTCACTGTGGTAAGTACTGACGTTTACTAGTCTAGAGCTTACTAATGTAGCTGTCCTAGGTCACTGTGGTAAGTACTGATGTTACTAAATTAGAGCTTACTAATGGTAGCTATCCTAGGTCACTGTGGTAAGTACTGATGTTTACTAAATTAGAGCTTACTAATTTACCTATCCTAAGTCACTGTGGTAAGTACTGATGTTTACTAGTCTAGAGCTCACTAATGATAGCTATCCTAGGTCACTGTGGTAAGTACTGACGTTTACTAGTTTAGAGCATACTAATGTAGCTGTCCTATGTCACTGTGGTAAGTACTGATGCTTACTAAATTAGAGCTTACTAATGTAGCTGTCCTAGGTCACTCTGGTAAGTACCGATGTTACTAAATTAGAGCTTACTAATGTAGCTGTCCTAGGTCACTGTGGTAAGTACTGATGTTACTAAATTAGAGCTTACTAATGTAGCTGTCCTAGGTCACTGTGGTAAGTACTGATGTTTACTAAATTAGAGCTTACTAATGTAGCTGTCCTAGGTCACTCTGGTAAGTACTGATGTTACTAAATTAGAGCTTACTAATGGTAGCTATCCTAGGTCACTGTGGTAAGTACTGATGTTTACTAAATTGGAGCTTACTAATGTAGCTGTCCTAGGTCACTCTGGTAAGTACTGATGTTACTAAATTAGAGCTTACTAATGTAGCTGTCCTAGGTCACTCTGGTAAGTACTGATGTTACTAAATTAGAGCTTACTAATGGTAGCTATCCTAGGTCACTCTGGTAAGTACTGATGTTTACTAAATTAGAGCTTACTAATGTAGGTGTCCTAGGTCACTGTGGTAAGTACTGATGTTACTAAATTAGAGCTTACTAATGTAGCTATCCTAGGTTACTGTGGTAAGTACTGATGTTTACTAGTCTAGAGCTCACTAATGATAGCTATCCTAGGTCACTGTGGTAAGTACTGACATTTACTAGTCTAGAGCTTACTAATGTAGCTGTCCTAGGTCACTCTGGTAAGTACTGATGTTTACTAAATTAGAGCTTACTAATGTAGCTGTCCTAGGTCACTGTGGTAAGTACTGATGTTACTAAATTAGAGCTTACTAATGGTAGCTATCCTAGGTCACTGTGGTAAGTACTGATGTTACTAAATTAGAGCTTACTAATGGTAGCTATCCTAGGTCACTGTGGTAAGTACTGATGTTTACTAAATTAGAGCTTACTAATGTAGCTGTCCTAGGTCACTGTGGTAAGTACTGATGTTACTAAATTGGAGCTTACTAATGTAGCTATCCTAGGTCACTGTGGTAAGTACTGACGTTTACTAGTCTAGAGCTTACTAATGTAGCTGTCCTAGGTCACTGTGGTAAGTACTGATGTTTACTAAATTAGAGCTTACTAATGTAGCTGTCCTAGGTCACTGTGGTAAGTACTGATGTTTACTAAATTAGAGCTTACTAATGTAGCTATCCTAGGTCACTGTGGTAAGTACTGATGTTTACTAGTCTAGAGCTTACTAATGATAGCTATCCTAGGTCACTGTGGTAAGTACTGATGTTTACTAAATTAGAGCTTACTAATGTAGCTATCCTAGGTCACTGTGGTAAGGTACTATTTTATGACCTTGTTAATTATATTTTCATCCACTATAGCAATACCTAAAGCTCACACAGTATTTCAGTTCACATTAAAAGATCATAAATTTCTATTATATGGAGATAACTTAAAATACAGGGCAAGTGATCGTGCATCAAGAAAATTTAAAGACAGGCATTTGAAAGACTTTCAACTTTGAGGCCACTACTCTCTTTATAATATTTATAATTTGAACACTTAAAATTTGAATTCAAACTACAAATAAATTTTATTCAAATGATTGGCAGTATTCCAATTATATCACCTGTAAACTATAACACAGAGACAAGTATATTTACTATTATATCACAAGATACTAAATCATATTGGCTACAATGAAAAAAATTACAACAGTCAAAATATACAACACAATTTAAGTCAAGAAAAAGTTTTAGTTACTTAACATATATCATTTTTTTCTACATACATAGTTTAGTTATACTGGTGTAGAGTAAGCAATGTAGGGTGGACTAACTTCTCTACCCTCTGGTGATGGAGACTTCGATGTTGGCAGCTCTTTCAGCTTGGTGTCAAATTTATTTCTATCCAATGCTCTGCTTACTCCACACTCTTTTAAGAAATCATCAAGGTAGCCATTTTGTTGTGCATATAACATCATGTCAAGATCAATACCTGCTTTTTCTAATATTGATTTGTATGACTTTAATTTTGGACTAGTTTCTAGTAAGTGTTTTAGTGGATATGATGGGTTCTCTTCACCTTGGAGTTTGCGACGGAAAAGTACTGATATACGAGTACCTTCCACTAGGCTAGTCACACCTAACTCTTGAAAGACTTCTCTGTTGGCTGAGAGTAATTGTTTTCCATCGATCTCTTCTTCAATAAATGTTTTTGCATGCTTCTCTAGACCAATGCTTTCCAGGAATTTGGCCACTCTCTCTGGTGTCCACTCTCTAGCATGATGGTCAATATCTAGAGAAGAATTAAATAATAAATATAGTACTTAATAACTACTACTTAATCCACCTTTAATAACTATCTACTTACTAATTATTACTAACTCTTCAGTTTAATAACCATTTCATAACTACTTAATAACTACTACTTAATCCACCTTTAATAACTATCTACTTACTAATTATTACTAACTCTTCAGTTTAATAACCATTTCATAACTACTTAATAACCACTACTTAATCCACCTTTAATAACTATCTACTTACTAATTATTACTAACTCTTCAGTTTAATAACCATTTCATAACTACTTAATAACCACTACTTAATCCACCTTTAATAACTATCTACTTACTAATTATTACTAACTCTTCAGTTTAATAACCATTTCATAACTACTTAATAACTACTACTTAATCCACCCTTAATAACCATCTACTTATTAATTATCATTAACTCTTCAGTTTAATAACCATTTCATAACTACTTAATAACTACTACTTAATCCACCCTTAATAACCATCTACTTCTTAATTATCATTAACTCTTCAGTTTAATAACCATTTCATAACTACTTAATAAACTACCTTTCTTTTGAGTGATAAGCCGAAGCATTTCTTCTCTAAGTCGAGGATCTTCAAGGCCTTGTCTCAAAGTTTCTCTGACAGATGCATCCTGAGTAGTTGAATGAATCAATGTAGTATCGCTATCCAAAGTTGTCATGGACATTTGGTTCTGATAAAGGAAAGGATCATCATAGTCCATTGAGATAGGTTGGAAGGAATCGTCATCATAATTAAAACTACGTTCAGAGATGTCCTCATTGAGATCATTAGCAAGTTCACTTGTACTCTCCATGTCCCAATCCTCGCCAAAAAAACCATATCGTCCAGTAGATGGGTCAAAAACCAAAGCAGGATCAATATATAGAAATCCTTAATAGAAACGAACATTAAATAATTTTACAGTTAATTAGTACATTATCTCATTGTACCTTCGTCTCTCAAATGAGGTAGACCCTCACTCCAAAGGTCGTCAACATACTCTGCCCATTGTTGACCTTTTTCATTAACAGGGAGAGAAGATTCAGCAGCCACTCTTTGCTCAACAATGGCAGTAATCCTAAAAGAAACAGAACATAACAAAAAAGTCCATGAGCAGGTGGAGGGGAGACATTTTACCTTCTTAATTGGATTCTAAATTTGACATAGTGTTGAACAAGAACAGTCTTTGGTATAAGGTCAATTATATGTTCTTTGTCGAGCAAACTTAACTCTTGCAACAATTCAATTAATGGTTTCTATAGCAACAAATTATTAGAATTATAACAAGTAGAAAGAAAGGATGGTTGGATAGATAGAAACTGAGATGGTAAAATGCATCAATGGACAATGGATAGACAAAATGTTATTAAAAGATTACTCTAGCTTGCTCGTTGACTTCCTTCACAAGATGGGCCTCCACATGAAGCAAGACTTCACTTAAACTTTTCAATTCTGTCAAAAGTTTAGCTAATGTACCAGGAAATCGAGTCGGGATCTGTTCCAGCACTGTGCAATCATCTTCTGATAAATGAACTTTAAGAGCCATTGGTAAACCACTAAAATCATATATTCCTTCCTTGACCCAACGTAGGAACAATTTCAAAGTGGAGTAGAGACAGGAAAGTTTGAGACCTGAAAGACAAGCCAATTGAGGATCTAGAAGACTATGGAAAGAGGGAAGGGAGAAAAAGCGAAAGAGAATTGATAAATAGAACAAAAAACTCTATTAATAACTTACTTTTTAATGCCAATATTAACAAATACACTAGCACTCTCTACATCAGGACAGTCATACTGAACTAACATAAAAGCGTGAAGAGTTGTCTCTTCAAGATCTTGATTAACTCCACCATCAACAGGTAAAACCTACCAGTACCGAGGATATAAATACAGGTTATTAATACTATTAAATTAATTATAATGTCATTGCATCAGGTACAATAGATGAAGAAAATATGTACTAATATAATGACATTACTAACTTGTATTAAATGTCCCAGAGCTGTTCTTAATCCAATGACAATATCAGTGAGTATATGATAATTAGCTGAATGAAATTCGTACTCTAATCTTCGTTCTAAACCATCTGGTAAAGGAACACGTAATGACAACTTGAGAGCTTGTTCCATTGAAGATAAGCTGAATGCAGCACCCATAGGACTATGAGAGAGAAAGAGAGAGAGAGAGAGAGAGAGTACACTATCATATAAATCAATTATTCTTACTCTGATAATTGAGTAGTAACAGCTGCATTTTTACTTTGACGAAACTTAAACACATTTCTCAAACTACTGATATCGTGTATCATTGGTTTTCCTGATAGGTATTGTGCAACAATATCCTCTTGAAGAAAATGGAGATTAAACACAAGTGAAGGCCGAGGGACAGTGTCGCCTGATAGAGACATCAGTTTGGGAGTGACTCGTATGGTTGTACCCGGAATGTGACCAGTTAGAACAGGTTCCAATCTAGATCGTATTAATTGCAGGAACTCATTGATTCCACGAAAACTAGTGGAGAAAAAACAATTATAAGTACATACCCCTTGACTCCACCTACCTTTGCTGTTTTCCTACAATACAACTATGTTCATTAGCTTCAGCTGCATAAATATAAGTGGGATCAGGTGTAAGGAGTCGACTCAGGGGATGTTCCGGTTCCCCTCCGATATCAGCATATAACGTATGTATAAAAAGGTTTTGAGCATCAACAATGTCCTTTATGACAGCATACAACCAATCGTTACCTTCACCCTCTTCCTATGAACAAAGAGATTAGGAAATTTGTAGCATGGATTTGACTTACCTCCGAGTCAGAGAGGAAATGTATAAGAGGTAAATCGTCTGCTATGGTATATATTCTGTTACCTCTCCTCACTGCAGCACACGCCCCCTGACCAATAGCCCCACCCACTAACTCAACATACTTATTATACTGGTCTATTAAATAGACAATAAATGTAACGAACAAAGTGTGCAACTGACCTTTGACCTTGTTGTAAAGGTCAATAAGGGTGGGGTTACCCCTTCTTGAAGCAAGATAAATGACACGTCCAATAGATAATTTATTATAAGCTCTCTCTAATGTCACCAAATGCACTAAATGAATGTGTAACCATTGATAGAGTTCGATAAGATCTGGTAATAATTGACCACCAACCTAGAGAGTGAGAGAGAGAGAGAGAGAGAGAGAGAGAGAGAGAGAGAGAGAGAGAGAGAGAGAGAGAGAGAGAGAGAGAGAGAGAGAGAGAGAGAGAGAGAGAGAGAGAGAGAGAGAGAGAGAGAGAGAGAGAGAGAGAGAGAGAGAGAGAGAGAGAGAGAGAGAGAGAGAGAGAGAGAGAGAGAGAGAGAGAGAGAGAGAGAGAGAGAGAGAGAGAGAGAGAGAGAGAGAGAGAGAGAGAGAGAGAGATAATAATCAAAGGATAATGTATTAATCCTTACTTCCAGTCGTTCTTTTTCTAAAGCAAAGCGGGTTAACATACGTAGGCCATTTTTCTCATTCATTATATTTTCTTCTCCCTGTAAACTATTGAGGAAACTTTTCTCACTTGGAAATTGTGGATAGCATGCTTCGAGTAGTCTGTGGATAATAATAATGAGTCACATGACTATCATGTGATGATTGGAGCCTTACTTAATATCAATGAAAACTTTGTTCTGCCACAACATTGAATACTGAGCAAACTACAAGAATTAAAAATTATAATAATATTTAAAATTATTTTTATAATACTTTTTGACGAAGTTCCTGCCAAGCAGGCATAAAAATTTTGGTATGCCAAAGTGTCTCGTAATCATCTAGTTCTTCTGGTGTTTTTAATTTACCCAAAAATGTAACAGTGGGGTCCATATTGGTCTAAAAATTAACAGACAGATAGAGGAATTTATAGTTAGACAAATGAATGGACATAAATGTAGACATTACCTGATAGAGGTTCATAAGACACCTAGTTATTAAAAATGATCTTTCTTCATCAGAGACAGAGAGATTGTTTCTAATATGCATCCACATTGTCTTCAATTGTGAGACACAATAATGGCGGACAGCTTGCCAGTCTGATATTATTGTTCCATGAAGTTTGCTCTGTGAGTTAGGTTGAGTCAATATGGACAAACAGAAAGAACCAAAGTTAGCCCATAGTAGAAAATAAAGGGAATGGAGTGTGTATGTTCCTCGTGTAGCATGTTTGATGTAGTCAGGTCTGCCATATTGACCATCAGCTGTCAGTTCTACACCACAGTCATAGAGAAGACCCTCGGGACTGATCTTAGCATTATACTAAATGGATAAATAGAGGAATAATGGATGAATACAAGAACCAATGGATACGTGAGTATAGTAAGCACAGTGATTGAATGGACAACTGGAAAGAAAAATGGATGTATAAACAGAGCACTAGATGAGTAATGATATTATGGACATATGCACCATAAATCCTGTCATATAAGTGTCTTTTAATTCATGAGGGGAAAAGAGATGATACCATAAATGGTTAGACTGTGGTTGACATCCGATAATAACAGCTACTAAATTAGCCACACAATGGCACAAGTCGAGATCAGATTGATCTAGTAAATAAATAAAAATGAACTCTTATGTCATTACAGTCGGTACTTACCTCGTTTTTCTAACCGTGGAGGGATGAATAGTTCATAAAGAGGATCAACCATTGGACCATCTCGCTGAACTGGTTTAACCTGTCCGTTTGGTAAAACTTTTATCACCTAAAGTTGAGGATATGATACTCACATGATTATCGTGTGACATAACTATAATTAATCTGATTGAGTGTCACATAACATTAAAAGTAACTATCATGTACATTGTAGTCATAATGCCTGTCACAAAATTATCATGTGATCTATCACTGACGTCACATGACTATCATGCAATTGCATACCGGGGCATCTTCTCGTAGTGGATTAGGGGACTCAGGAGATTTCACTAGCCAACGAGGGTGCAGGAAACATTGTATTAATCGAATAACTCCATCCTCTCGTATGTAAGGCTTAAGATTTTGACCGATAACAAGACTCATAACTTGAGACGCTTTCTAATAAAGGGGAGTGGTCACTGTTAGGAGAAGAAAGGGTTAAATTTATACCTTAGCAAAGAAGAAGTCGTAGTAAGCTACTAACCAGACCATCATCCTAAAGGCTAGCCTCCGATCAATTGCAGCTGCTAAAGAATCAGGACGAGTATTTTTAGGACGTGGGTTAGTACTGCAAGTAGAGAGGAAGGGAAGTAGAAACAAGGCAGTTAAAGAGTCAAAACTCACCATTCCTCTGCAATCTTTAACAGCTGGTCAATAGCAGCTTGAGATCCTCTGGTTTCATCAATATTTAACATAGCTGTTCTAACATGTTGATATAGTTTACTAAGTGGACTATTATCATTGATTTGCATAAAGGGAAACATGTATGGTTTGCTCTCTGTCTGAGTCTAAATGAAAACAAATAGAGAGAAATATATTACAGTCAGTCAATTCACTTATCCTTTTCTCCATTAATCAATTCTTCTGTCCATTTACCTTTAATTGTTGATGAAAATATTGCATACATTGTATATCACGACACGATTCGTATTTATTAGTTAACAAATCTGTAAATCTTCTAGCACTGCGTAGGTGACGTAGGAGATACATGCCAAGGGTAAGACGGTGACCACCCACCATCCCTCCACCCATACTCTGATCTTCGAGAAGTTCATTAAGTTCTACCATTACTGGAGCTAACTAAAGTAGGCGGAGTCATGGGTGGAGTCATTATAAGCTATAACAACTTACATCTTGTGTAATAACTGGTTTATTTTGATCAGAATTGAATTGTAAAGCTATTTGTTGTAATAGACACTGGACAATAGCTTGCTTCTCAATATGAAGGAGGATTTTCTCCCCTAGATCCACCGATTGAGGACGATAGAGCTACATCAAAAAGAACTTTACATGACACATCCACATGACATTATAATAGTACACCACTGATGATCACATGACATTATAATAGTACACCACTGATGATCACATGACATTATAATAGTACACCACTGATGATCACATGACATTATAATAGTATACCACTGATGATCACATAAGACATCACATGAGATAGTAATAGTAATAAAACTGATGATTATAACACATCACATGATATTATATAATGGTATAACTGATGATCACATGACACATCATATGACATGTCACATGTTCTCCTAACGTACCTGAGTGATGGTATGTGCAATACGAACTAAACTACTAACATCTCTGGGTTCAGAGTTTAAATGTTCCAACAATGTCAAAAAATACAAATGACACAAAGGCTGTTGCATTAAATGATTCTGAAAAAGAGAGAAAATATAAGTAATAATTGACGCTACTACTATGTACTATACCTCAGCTTGGCGGCATTCTCTCACAGATTTAGAATCTTGATAAAATACTGGGATATAGGCACCAGCTTCTCCTCCATTAGGATTAGCCGATAACACAGCTGCAATATGTTGACGTGCCTAAAATAAACAACAACAATGATAATATACAATTAAATTATAGTAACATTAATAAATGTAGTTTATTATTTGAATATAATGTACAATATTTAATTTATTATTTTTTAAATATAATGTATAATATTTAATATATTATTTAAATATAATGTACAATATTTAATTTATTATTTTTAAATATAATGTACAATATTTAATTAATTATTTAAATATAATGTACAATATTTAATTTATTATTTAACAATTGATAGATAACAGATGTCTCTGACTATAAATAACTGCCACACCCACCTCAGGATTGTACATTAGAAGAGGTCCTGCTCCATGTACAGCTGACTCATTGTTCTGTTGATCACAGTAACCAAGGAGACGAGAGAGAATCATTTTGAAGACATAGAGAGTAACACAGCCATCAGGTATATCAGCTACTATGTCAGGTCTGTAACGAGCTTTCTTGAGAGAGCTCTCCATAGCAGAGACTAAGTCACCGGAGAAACTTGAACTGATTACTACTTCATTTAACAGCTGGTTGGATGCTCGCCATTCTTGCTGTGAATTGGCTAATTTTAGAAACCAGTCTCTATCTACTGTTGAGTAGCCACGTCTATATGGATGGATAGATGATTGAATGGATAAATAGGTAGACAAAAAGATGAACTAACTAATGAATGGACAGATGGACAGACAGACAAATAGATGGATAGATAAATGGCCAATTACTTTGAACCTACTTAAATTGAGAGAAGAAATGAGAAAAGAGTCCCTCAAGTATTCTTCTTGATAACTCCATGTCAACATCACTAGCGCTACCAGACTCCTTTGTAACTTCACCAATGACAATAGCACACTCAGACAAGTGAGGAAATTTCTCAGGGTCTTTTAACTAAAAATGGATAAACACATGAGTTAAATGGACAAGTAGACAGACAGACAGACATACAGTTAATGGACAAATAGTACCTTTAGGTCAGTTCTAAAATATTTTGAAAGCAGTGACATGACAACTTTAATTGCTTTGTACATGGCCTCTTCTGATGGTTGAGAAGAACTGTACATAACTAGGTAAGTGCTGTGCATGATATTAAATTTGGCCTCTTCCTTGAGAGGTAGGGGAGTTGTGTAAAGATGAGTTTTAAGAGCCGTCATTGTCATAATTTGAAGATATGCCTGGTACCAATCTAGTAAGACCTCTGGGTTGAAATCTTGATGAGAGAGACAGAGAGAGAGAGAGAGTATCAGATAGACAGACAGACAAATAACTTACGATTTTTCTCATTTGACTCAGATTTAGGAAACACAGATCCAACAAGTGCTGAAAACATAGCTGATATGACAAATTCACTCAATCTCTGTGGATCACCAAAAGGATACTTTGTCTGTTGGACAGCTGCGATAAAATCTTTTGCTGGAGACTGCTCTGCTGAGTAAAAAGCATGGGGAGCACCCTCGGCCACCTGCCAGATCTTCTCCAATGGGCGGAGCAAGGATGCAATATTAGCTAAGCTCAGTTTATTGTACTCTACGTAAATATGTAAGTACACAAGACGCTGGATAGGAGGCAGCTGGTGGAGATCTGAAAAGAAGGCGTGGATGACGTTAAATGAAAGAGAGGAGGCTCCTGTGTCCAGGTGGAGACAATGATGAGTGAAGTCTGCAAAGTATCTTGTCCATAACTCGTCAGGATAGTTAAGAAGGTATTGAAATGCAATGAAAACAGAACGTTTATTGGAGGTATCATTCTGTGGATTAATAATATATATGTAGTAGTTAATACAGGTATGTTAATTATCAGTGAATAGGACCTAGGTTAAATGGTACTGTGTCAAATGGCACCTGTCAAATAGTATCTAGATCAAATGGTACCTAGATTTAATGGTACCTAGGTCAAATGGTTAAATGGTACTGTGTCAAATGGCACCTGTCAAATAGTATCTAGATCAAATGGTACCTAGATTTAATGGTACCTAGGTCAAATGGTTAAATGGTACTGTGTCAAATGGCACCTGTCAAATAGTATCTAGATCAAATGGTACCTAGATTTAATGGTACCTAGGTCAAATGGTTAAATGGTACTGTTTCAAATGGCACCTGTCAAATAGTATCTAGATCAAATGGTACCTAGATTTAATGGTACCTAGGTCAAATGGTTAAATGGTACTGTGTCAAATGGCACCTGTCAAATGGTACTTAGGTCAAATGGTACCTAGATTTAATGGTACCTAGGTCAAATGGTTAAATGGTACTGTGTCAAATGGAATGTGTCAAATGGTATCTAAGTTTAACAGTACATGGTATATAGTAGGTAGATGTACTCACATCGAGTTCTCGTTCTACAGCAAATATCACATGATCTGCTACCTCTCTCATTACATCTTCATGACCAATCTGTGACATAGTAGATGGAGGTGGAGTTAAATCATTATCTTTCTCTTCTAATAAGTCCTCCTGGTCACCTTTGACCTTTTTAGCTTCTTCAATGAGTTTCTCTACCTCACCATACACCAAACTAATAAAAACAAAACAGCATCACATGATTATCACATGACACACTTACTTGAAAAATGGAAACTTAGGCTGGTGATCCTGGGGTCTTGGAGTAGTAAGGCTTCCGGCAAGAGCCTTTAATTGAGTGAGTTTAGGAGTTGGAAAGTTTTCCAATAATGATAAAAAGAGTTCTTCAACGATGTCAGTACACTCATCAGAGAACAATACATCAAGGTTACGATTTTCATTGATCCGTGATACCATGACGATCATGAAGTCTGTAAAAGCAGATTGAAACATAGCCTGAACAGCATCTGTAATATTGAGACTGGACTCGTGAGAACGAGTGAAAGCAGCTGCCCTCTCAAGGTGTTCTACCATCACAGGTGCACGCCAACACGCTCTAAAAAGCTCGCATAATCTCGTTCCAACTTTTTTAGTATCCAGTAACTCTCGTAGTTTGGTGTTACGTTCAGCTGCTTTCATTGGTTTTGTGAAAGGACCAGAAGATCGAGTGCCATAAGTAACATGAGAAGCAAGAACTGGAATGACATCTCCTAGCAACCGTTCACAGGCCTTCATCAAACTGTCGTCAGGGAGATCTAAAAGAATAATGGAATATACTTACAAGTCAGTCATCAGTCAGTCGATCTATATAACTATCCTTCCATTTATCCATACCTTTATTTGGGAAGCAACATCGTTGAAACCATTCTTCGATATCCAGAGTCCCAGGATGAAGAATGGGACTGTGACCAATAGAGTCCAAATAATAATGACTCCACCCACGTAGGAACAGAGAGGGATAACAAGCATCAAAAAACATGGCTGGCGGAAAATGCAACAAAACAACGAAAAGTTTATTAGAAATGGAAGCTTGACTTTCTGCCTCTTCAATCATCACTCTGAGGTGATTGATCATATCTCGAGACGCTTCCTGTAAAAGGGGTGGGGTCAGTGATGTCATGTGACATCATAATAATAACCACTTACCTGCATATTCGCCATAAGAAGCAATATTCTTTTAGATGGATAATGTATAAATGTTTTCAGTATTTCATGAACTTTGCTCTGTGACTGGACAGCTGAGAGTTTGGTTACCATAACTTGGTGAGGATCAGAGAAGACAAGTTCACTGATACAGGTGTGTTCCTTCTCCTGAGGTGCTCCGATTGGATTTGGGAACTGTGACGGGAGTTCATGAATGAGAGGAGAGGAGCGAGTAAAGACAAGTAGTTTACTAGCACAATATGAAGTGTCACTGTAAAATAAAGAAAGTGAATAAAGGTAATGTATTGCAATTTATATAATGTACAACTTTGGGACCACCATGATGCTGTCACTATACATACCCTCGTTTGTATTCTAACGCTCTCAATTGTAGCTCTAACAACTTCTTAATACTGAAGTGTTGTTGGTAAGTAAGATAATTATCAATATAAGATGCTGGAATCTGTTTACGATGTAGAGTAACTGCTTCAGATGTCATCAATTTCATCAGCTGTTTAGTCATGTGACGTACTAACCACTGCTGGAGGAGACCCACAACAAGACTAGCTTCTGGAGACATTTCTGTTTGGACTACACCCTCTTCCTGAGGATCAGTGGCTGTGTGTAAGACTTCTAATGCCTTAGAGACAGCTTGGTGGGCGGAGTCAATTGTGAGGTTTTGGTAAGCTCCTTCAAAGGCAGCATCACGAAAAAGAAGAGGAAACAAGTGATCGGCATCCATTTCTAGTTCCCCTATTGTACACTGTAGTGGAAAGAGATAAACATACGTATCATTCATGTTAATTGCTTACGACTGGTACAGCAAAACCAGCTGAATGTCTTAATGATCTCAACAGTTCTTGTAACAAGTATACTCTAACATCATCTCCGACTGGTTCCTGCGGGGGCGTGTCTTGATATTTATGACCGTATGGAGGTAAAAGGGAGAGAAGTAAAGAGTCTAATGTTTCACTCTTTAACCCGTAGAGACTACTATCACCATCGACTATACTGATAAATTGTTCTACCTATTGAAAGAAGAAAAGAAGTCATAGCTGTTTGCTCGTCTGATAGTAGGATTGTTTGAGTCCATCCCCCATCCACACACCACTTACTCATTCATCCATTCAACCATACCTTATTTTGAGCTGTAGTTAACAGAACCCTTACACAAGGGGGCAAATGATTCATAGCAGTTGTCAACAGGGTCTTATGACTAATATAATATTTCTCGAACCTATTCAGGAAAGGAGCTGGAGTATCTTGTACTTCACTTTGGCGTACAACCACAACACATTGAAAATCACCATGGACACGACAGGGCTTTAAATGAGCACCTATAGCAATATTGGCATAGTAACGAGGGCCATGTTCAGGGTCATCAATCCGTCGAAATCGTTGATTAAAAAGATCATAGAAACTTTCATGAATATCATCAGTTTGGCTCATAACAACAGTATGCCCTTCAATTGCTGAATGGCGTATAGCAGCTATAGTGTTTATCTAAAGAAGAGGAAAAAATAAATGTTTTAATATTTATTATTGTTTCTTCACCTTTTGTACTTGTCCATCTCCTGGAAAATCAGAGCAGACATAAACGTGAGTTTTCTTTCTGTCTAAGACACCAAATGTCATTAGAAGTTGAACTAAACTGTTGTCTTCTGATGGGTCAATGATAAGTTTGTAACGGACTTCATTTTCACCACCTCCACGCTGTGGTCGGTCAAAGAGAGACTCATGAAGTACTTCAAGAATACTACGTCTACTGACATTATCAAGAGAAACAGGTTTATCTTCTGCTGTTAGCATCTGGGGAGGGAGGGGGAGGAGAGAGAGAGTATATGTATGTACCTCATATCATAAACACTTCCTTCTTACCTTTCCTAAAAACATTTCACATAGCCATCCAAAAGATTCTTCCTCTCCTGGCAAAGCCCAGTATATTCCATTAAAGTTCCTCTCTAAACCTTCCATAATGAGCTGAGGAGTTAACATTTCTATACGTCTACGTCTCAAATAATTAACAAAGTGAATAAAATCCCGCAAACCAAAGAATTTTCTCATGTGTTCATTTTCCATCAGTTTCGTATAAGCTGGACAAAACTGAACGATAATATCTAAATCCTTTCTGAGTTGTTGAGGAGGGTTTTCTGGAGTTTCACACAGACATCCCTTAGCTAAAGTCTTCAAGTCTTCATTAGATACCTCAGGACGAAACAGACTAACAGCACGATTAGTTTTTGCGGCATCTAGTACATGGTTTGTGATAGCAACAAAGGAAACTTCTTGTTTATCAAGATGGTAGTGAAGAACTTTAAGAGACTCGTGACTTTCTTCAGGTAATCCAGCCTCATCCATGAACACTACACAATAAATAGGTAATGAGAATTTGGAGTGGCTTCGTTGGCGGTTGATTGCACGGGAAAATACAGTTTGAATTTCATTGGACGTTGTTCGTCGTGAGCATTGATAAAAGTGAGGGTCTAAACTTTTGAATATGCTTACGTTTCTAAACAGAGGCATTTTAGACTCTGGGCCCTTTAGATTAGCAATTCCCAAATTAAATGACAGGGTCTTGGAACTACCCGGGGCCCCCACAATAATCAATGGAGTGTGAGTCACAGTACAAACTATAGTGGCAAATAAATTCTCCTTTAGGGCCTGGGTCTTTGCAATACCAAGAGGCAACTCAATACTACTGCAAAACCAGTCAAGTTCGGGGAAAAAAGCCTGAGAGAAGTTGACCTCATGAGGTAAATTATATTTATTGTCTAACACCTTGCGATATTCCTCACGAAACTCGCTGTTTAATCTCATGTAGTAAACGATACCAAGAGACACCATAATAGCACGTCTGTTGTAATCTTTTCTATCTCCGTGTTGTTTCTGTTGTTCATACACAGACATTAACCATTGATAAAATGTGAACACACGCTGAATGTCCCTCTGACTAACACAGCTCCGAGATGATACGTCCACTTCCTCTGGTTTCATTCCTAGTTTACGCAGCTGTCTCATAGCATAACGTCTCATTAAACTCTGGCTCTCTACAATCAAATCAGTGAGAGTGACCACCTGAAAAAAAAAGAAAATGGGAATAATGTATTGAAAATCTAACCTCTATATTTGGTAAAGTTTCATGTAACATTTGAAGTTTGGCACGAATATAGTCTCGTTCCTGGTATTCATCCAGAGACCCATAATCCCAGATCAGGAACTCCAATGTTGGGTGAAGTGGGCGTACATAATAAGACCCTCTAACAAAGGTCTCAGCTGCATGAGTGGCCATACTGTTACCACGGTGAGGATTACAAGCAGCCACAATGAAGACATTGCATGGGATACTCTATAGAAGAATAATATGATCACATTATAGATGTAATAGTCACATGACATTTCATATAATGATCACATGATATCGATAGAACGGTCACATGATTTTTGTACCTCTCCATCTAAAGTTCTGTCCACAATAATCTCTTTAAAAAGACCCAAACAAGATGAAGTATTGACCTCGTCAAGGAACACCTTGAGGAGAAAGAAAAAGAGACATTGATATTGCAAATGAAGGTCAAACATACAGTAACAAAAGGCATTTTAATTTTTGTCTTCTTTCTTTCATCAGCCTTCTTGTAAGCATCACAAAGTGTTTTAGCTTGTTCAAAAACAGGTTCAAAAAATTCTTTAATATCTCCAGGTCGTAATGCTGGATAAGAGCAACAATATATTGTAAGTAGCAATTAAATAAAATACACTAACCAGCATGAACGTTTAGTTTGTGAAATGTGTTGATTATCTTTGCCTTTAGTACACACTGAAGAAGGTAAGCTGTAGCCTGTACAAACAGAACACAATATAATCATCAATGTCTGATCTCTATAGATCTTACCTCTGGAGAGTTGTTAGATTTAGCAAAGTTGTAAACATCTTCTAAACTTTGATCTTTTTTCTCTAACCCTTCTTTGTTTTTCTTTGTATTCTTCTCACTTGATAACTTTAACAATGCAAAAGCTGGATTATTGGCCATTTCTAATAACAAGTCTCTTAAACGAGTATAAAATTGTCCTGTGGAAGTTGTTGTGTCAGAGAGCTGACACAATATGACAAGATTCTCGAGTGAAACTTCTGCTCCTACGGCAATAGCTTCCATTGTTTCTAGACATACTTGGTAAGTATCTAAGGAGTCCTCTACTTTGATACTAAGTAGATCTCTAATGGCATCTAATATGATGCTACGTTCTTTGTTCCAAAGATGGAGAAGGGCGTGGCTCCACAGTTTACTCAGCATGTCTACGAGGGCAGTCTTACCAACACCCGTTTCTCCTTTAATAATCACAGGCACACCACATTCGTAGCGCTCATGAATATTCAACATTTTAATTGTGTAGTCTAACGTGAGGACATAACTAGCATCATCAATGGCAGAGAGACGATGTCCTTCCTCTGACGGGAGACCTAAGGCTCTTGCTAGGTACTGATCGAGAATACCTCTCTCTTGAAGTTTGCTATGAAAGTAATTATAGACATAACAATAGGGAATAAATGAGGTCATATAACATCATAATGAGTCATAGGATTCATAAAAGTAATATTACACAATAATGACATGCATGAAGTAATGCTACATACTATGAAATCATATTACATCACCCACATAATGTGATGTCACATAACATCATAATGAGTCATATTATCTCATATGAAGCAATGCTATACCTTAATACAATACATCTGGTACAAACCTATTAGAATGAAGTTCAAATCCAATCTTCTTATATTTCTTTCTATTTTCTTCAGGTAAGTTTTCAAGATGAAGAGAGAGAAGACCAAAGCTACCTCCACCATCACGGAAATCATAAATGAGCTGGAGAGAGAGAGAGAGAGCTTGTACAGACATCATCCAAGCGATGTCTTACTTGTTGATGAGGTTTATTAGACCAGTTTGCCTGAATTGATGGATGACAAAAGTTGTTCACTTCATCCAACATAGTTGCCATAAGTGTAGACCCTAACTGGTGTGTATCAGTCCGTATTGTCTGACCTGATTCGTCAATAATAGGCTCTCCAATGCCAGTATTATAATTAAAAGCAGGAAGTGTATCCAGGAAGGCACATCTTCGCTTCATATATCTGAAAGATAAAAAGAGACTTCATTTATTTGTCCATTGTATTGTTCTCACTTTATGAATAATCTCTGTGTTATTTTTGTCATTTGTATATGGTCAGGCATAAACTCAGTTAGCAAACGATGGCATTCTTCATGAGTCAAATTCTCATCCTGACTAAATTTAACTATTTTATTAGCTTGAAATGCACTGCCCTGACCATATCCTTGAGGTACTAAGAGAGAGAGAGAGAGAGAGAGAGAGAGAGAGAGAGAGAGAGAGAGAGAGAGAGAGAGAGAGAGAGAGAGAGAGAGAGAGAGAGAGAGAGAGAGAGAGAGAGAGAGAGAGAGAGAGAGAGAGAGAGAGAGAGAGAGAGAGAGAGAGAGAGAGAGAGAGAGAGAGAGAGAGAGAGAGAGAGAGAGAGAGAGAGAAATTTGTATAACATGTTCTATTTTGAGTGTTTTGAAGTGAGCACATTTTTAAATGTACTTTTAACATTACAAACTAATTCTTATTATTATTACTAATTAATGTCGTCACATGCCAAACACATGCTCACACAACCATACATCCCAAACTGACTGATGATTGGTCACTGACACATGACTTGTTACACAATATTCTATTCTCATTTATAACACTATCTTATCTCAATTGTCTTTAATCTACAGTTTATTTTTTGTTTATTGTTTTTTATCTTATGTTTAATTTCATTGTTCTATAGGATCTGTTCTTATATAAAGGCTTTCAGTCCTCAGTGAGTTAGTCAGTTCTCTAACTTCTCTCACAATCACTCAGTCAGTTAATATCAAGTCTGGCTCCATTACTCCACATACCATCTCTATAGAGTTTGTTGATACCCAGTTGCCCCTGGAGATGCATCTTATAGGCTCTCAAATATTTACACACCAGCTGAACATCATCATCTACAGCATAGTGAGTAGCTGGATGAACAACATGAGGAGACCCCAAGAGACCAAGGGCTGGAACAGCTTGACAAAAGAGATGGAGAGACTCCTCAGGTTTTGACTGATGGTCTAAAGAAGGTACTTCAACATACAGAGCCCACTCTAATCCTCCAGGAAAACGGAAAGATGCTCCTGTTGCTGGATCTTCAACATAACCGAGTATTAGTAAATCAAAGAAAAACCAGCTGATAGTCTCCATGAGATGTTCAAGCCGGAGTTTTTCTTCTTCATCTTGAGCAGTCCCTTGATAGAATGTGAGAGTGAAGTTAAAGAAGACAGCACATCCTGTTGTATTTGATGGCAAATTATTGAGTTTACGAATTGCTGAGAGAGGAGTGAATGCCTCATTTACAGCAATTGTGAGTTGATCTGTGCACAGGGCTGATTGGCTCTGAATGTAATGAGTCTTGCCATCACCAGCATGACCAATAACCAGCTGCACACAAGTGAAATCAGCAGACTTGATAACCTTACGTTTGGTGAGACGAGCTGCTTCCTCAAAGGAGAGACAGAGACCGTCATCCTAAAAAACAAAGAGTTACAAATCATAAAATTAAGCCCCTCTCCCTTTATTTGTCCACACTATTGAACAATATCACATGATTGATCACATGATCAAGCAGACACATGCAGCTTACCTTATACTCTCTGTAAGTGATCCATGGTACCTCTCGTAGTACTGATGGAGCAGTCTCTACAAAATGTACTGTTGGCGAAACAGCTGCAGTACTTTTGGAACCTTTGTGATCTCGTGGCAAGTTCATTAAGAACTAGATTAAGATGGGATCATTGCACAGGTGACACTTTTCAGGACTTACTTCTTGCAACTTGAATGGTAGCTTATTAACTTGTAATATCAAATATGAAAGGGGATGATGTCTAACTCGTTCCATGAACAGATTTAGTTCTTCATGAGTGGTTGTAGGTCGACAACGAAATACTTCAAAACATTCAGGGACTCCTTCATAAAGCTCACAAATGAGACGTAATATTTGACTATGAGTATATCCAGGTGCATAGTGCAGCTGGTACATACCCAATGGAGTGCCTACAAGAAAACAGTATACCTCAGTAAAACTCAGTATATCACAGCAGCCTATCCAGTATATTTCAGTATACTATGCTGCTTTATATATGTTATTGTACATATGTACCAGATGCAGCTGGAGATCTTAAAGATAGGTTGGTAGGTCGAGGAAGACAAATACTTCCTCTACGACTGCTTCTTTGCCTGAGAAGAAATTGCTTTAGTTCAGGACACTCGCACACAATCTGAAGAAAATGTCCCAAAACATGCATTGGAGAGTCTTCTTTCTCTTCTAAATTGGTCAGACAAAATTGAAGAGCTTGCTAAGGAAGAGATAAAACCAATAAGAGAAACCTGTTTGAGAATTTTTACCTGTACAACTGGTTTAAGCCTTCGTCTTACTAAGATATCATTCTCAAAAAGAAAGCAGATGTTGTGAACAATTGCATCCAAATCAACTACAGGTTGATCAGTGAGAGAATTTCCAGGTGAATGAGTGAGGGAATGTAACTGTAGCAACTTAGGTACAGAGAAGAACAACAACCAAGTATATCGCTGACGAAGTGCAGCAACTTTTTCTGTCCATTCCTGAAGATTATCTTCCAACCTTTGAACCTAAGTGCAAGAAAGTTATAAAGGATTTAAGCATTGACTTACCGTAGCATCTGCTTCTTGTTTAGAGACATTGCAAGCCAAACTAGGAAGCCGGCGATATGTCTGATAATTAGGATGACCCAGTTCATTTAATTTAATGTAAAGCTCCATTAATTTGTAAGCAGTCTATGAGAGAGAAATGATAGACAAGACAAGTATGTCACAGGATGAACAAACAAACAAAAAGAGAAGATACTCACAGTGTTTAAATGCAAAAACAGTTTGATTTTCTCTCCACCCTCTTTCTCTGCATCCAAGAAACCTAATTTTCTAACGAAGTCAGCTATCTGTTCATTAGTCCAACGTTGTTCAATACCTCCACCCATTGTGGGTGTGTCCTCTTTAAAGAATGGAACTGGAATTGTTTGTGGCTGAGGAGAGGGATACACGGCAGGTAATGTTGGCATTTGAGTTGTCAATTCAGGTTTATGAATATCAAATTCTGGTTGAGGCTGTGGAGTTTCTTTGCGTTGGGATCTGATCTTCTGTTGTGATTGGTACATGAGTAATATACTACTTTCAATACTAGACAGCTGGAAAGTATAAAATCCCGTTGACAAAATATTATCCAACTCATTAGCAACATTCTCAATGGTATCACCCTAAAAAAATAAAAAATCAACATATTCTAGCTCCAAACCACACCCACTCACCTCAGCTCGCGAAAACCACAATCGAATGAGGGTAATGTTTTCATTGACAGTTTCCAGCTGCTTCAACCCATGGGTTGTATCCAGGCGTGCTACTTTACTCATTAGATCATTAAATCTGGTATCCTGTTCCATAAAAGGAGCTAAAAATTCAAATGCAGCTCTTAAATGATTAAGGACATTCTCGTCATACTCCTCATGTTGCAGCTGGGCAGTTATCAACTGGTACTGCTCACGAAAAATAGCCTGACCTCGTGGACCAACAAACTGTTTGTCTCTGACAAACTGATAAAAAGCGGCGCTATTAGCAACAGCTGGAAACAAATTTAAGCAGCTGTAATTACTTTGTCCTTCCAAGCATAAAGATTTTTTGATAAAGTACATTTTTTGCATGGAATCAAGAGCTGTGAGTTTGGCACGAGACCCTTCAGGTCTCAGCTCCTCCATTATTGTCATTAATTGCTTCAGGGTATCATCATTCAGGCAGTTTTCTAAACCATACTGTTCACAAACACTATAAATAGTTTGAATATGCTGCGTAAATTGAAAAAGCTCCAACATAGAGCGAACACCTTCAAGACCTTCACATTGTTCTTGTCTCATCTCCATTACTTCTGAGAAACCTGACAAAATTGAGAATTCTTTGTCGGTGTTCACAGATTCCAATTTCAAAGCTCCTTTTACAATTATGTCTTCATACGTTGCTGTTCCTTTCAAAATTGCTAACAGCAAATTTTTAACCCTTTCTAGAGCTTGTTGCAAAGTCTCAATGGACACACCTGTTGATAGTTGACCACGGCGACTAGTAGATGAGTCTCTTTGACTAAAGACAGTAACTGACGGCATAAGAGAAGGGAACAAAGAAAACCCTGACTTTTCCGTTCTTGGAAGATGAGGTGATGAGGCACTAATGACCGTCTCCAGTTCTTTAAGTAAATGTTTCTCAAACATTTCACTCTGATGTAGGTGGAAGAAAACAAGCATATCTAGACAAGAGACCAGTGGCTCTAGAAATTTCACGAGCTCTTGAAGTAGTTGTTGTATGTCACTCAGAGTCATCAGTTTACTAGCTTTCAATGATATATCTTGTCCTGGCTCAAACAACCTCGTCGATGGAGGTGGTATGACATTTTTAAGACATTGGTTTTTAGCCATTTTCTGTTCCCCTGGAAAGATAATATTTTTAGATATCATCTCCTGAATATTAGGAGGTAACCCAACACCATATTTGGTCAATAGAGCTGGTAGTGTACAATACTTCACTTCAGGATGACCAGGAACATAACGCAGGAGGTAGACATTCAGCTGCTCAAAGCAATAAGTATAAGTGTCCTTAACTTGAGAAATGTCTTGAAGATCCATCACAAATGACGGGGCACATACAGCTCGTCCAAGGGTACTCAGTGCTACGTTGTTACTAGCATACAATAGAATTTCATCATAGTTTACTTGGTACTGGAGAAACTTGGTTTGCCAAAAACGTAGGACATCCTGAACTTTACTGACCCACTGAAAATATTTATTAACATCTTCCCAAGGACAGTGTTGGACTTCATCTGGTGTGTAATCAGAGAGGAGACATTTCGTATCGTATATCTTTCGTGTGTTGCAGTATGTATTGAAGACCACACCCAATTGATTTATAATTGGCTGATATTGAATGACCCAGTCAAAATTATCGGCTGTGACTGAAAGCTTGCTACATATTGTGGAGACCACACCCCAACAGAATTTTTGGCGTGCAGAGAGAGGACCAAACCATTCGATGTTCTGACATAAGGTGTTAACAGAAACGGACAAAATTGATCGTAAGTGTTCGTTATCTGTAGTTTGAAGTGCTTTGAGCTCAGGAACTATAACCTAGAAATTAATGGATGGATAAACAGTAAGAAACATGTATTTATGGATGAATGGACCATTGTATATATAGATGTACAAGAGATAAAGACAAACTTACTGATTGCAGTACACTCAGTATAATCCAATGAAAGTTAACATCTGGTTTATCAGTAAATTTAGATAATAAAGTCTGCATATTAGCTAATATAACTGATTGAAGATTATTTCTTTGAATATATGACTTCAAATAGGAACTAAATTTTTGACTGACATTAACCTCTTCCACTTCTTGGTTAGCATCTGGTGGGATGACAAACAGTTGTGGGACATTCAGTTGTAATAAATCAGGTATGAACTCATTGGAACGTCCGGTTTCTTTGTAACGTTCTCCTACTTTACATAAGAATGTGAGTAGATGATTTTGATGCTCATCTCCTGGGAAACTATTAGAAGAGAATGTACATCATGTAATTGTGAGTTGTCAAGTTACCGTTCAAGTACAACACCAAAAAACTCAGACCAAGTAGCATCATTAATTTTAACTCCATCAGGGATACGATATTGCTTCAGGAATTCTTGCAAAAACTAAAGAGAGAGAGAGAGAGAGAGAGATATCACTAACAGAGCATGTTTCAATCACATACATCAATTGGCCAGATACGAAAAGTCTTGTAAAGAGTAAAAAACAATTGTATAGACAGCGAAGAGAAACTATTACGAGTATCTTCCAATATTTGCTTGACAATATTGTTACGAAACTCTTGATCAGCAACAACACTGTGGCGTCTTTGTGCCAAGAATTTCTTTAACAGCTGAGGAGCTGAAGGATCAGTTACTTTAACTGTCTGTAGTAACAGTTTCAACCATTTGAGGCATTCATTACGAAAGTCTTTGTGCTGTTGGCCTTTGTGCCAACCTCGACGGAACCATAACTCTGTCATTCCATCCAAGAAAGAAATACCCTAAGTGGAATCAATTAACATAAAACAATTTATGGACAACTTACTTCATCTAAAACTCCTAATAGAGTACCTTCTTGGCTAGCATGGCCAACATCTTTAGGATTTGATGAAGACAAGAAGGGTTGATATAGAGACCTTAAGTTGACTAATACCAGCACTAAAAGTTCACGATCATTTTTAATATTACTCTCCAATGCTAATATAAAATCCCTTAAAGAGAGACACGTATAATTACGCCACACCCATAAATGAGTTTACCTTGCTTGCATAAGTGGTCGTATAAATCGCTCATTAGCTAAAAAGTGGGTCATATGATGAGGAGTAAACTGAACTTCTGATGGTAATTGAAGAAGAGAAGCAAATGACAAACCAAGTTTAAAGTCTTCAATAACTGTTCCCTTTAACTCAATTGCTTGCGATATCTGTGGCTATTGAGACATTAATTATTTGAAAAAATACAGGGGCTTACTCTTAATAAGTGTTCACGCCATATGTCAGCAGCACCTCTTGTAATTGTACCCTTTTCACTAAGACACTTCAAATGTACTGATACTATAAGGAGAGAACAATATCACATGATCATCATAAGACTGTCACATGATGCTTACTCCACAGTATTCGAGAATAAATGAATCTATTCAGAGGACTATCAGGCTGTCTTTGGTGACTACTACGTTTGATTTGAGCAGAAAGATTCATCATTTCTTTACAAGCAATAGCTAACAGCTGGAACACGCTCATATTGACCTCCTCTGAACCATACATTATGTCGAAGTCTTTCCTATTGATATAATGGATTAACATTCAATATACTTAGGATTAATAAGTTAATGGACAAAGGATGGCTAAACAGAATATAAGGTTCTTACTGATTAAAGAAATGAATCAAGGTCTCTGCTATTTGTTGTGGAGGTAAGCCTTCAAAAGTATTAATACATCTTGTAACAAAAGGAGCTAACTCATCACATTCATACAGCTGACGGTATCTGTACAATAATGTATTAAAATAAAATGTAATAAAGTTAGTATTTACGTTCTTAAACGATGAGCTAGAGTAATGAAAAAAGGGAATTCTTTAGGAAAGGCTGCGTCAAAATACTTCAAAAACTTTTGAAGGAGCTCTTTAACTTGATTTGGGTCTGCTTTGGACTAAAAATATCAAGCACACAAGGAATTATAAACAATAGAGTAAGTAGTAACATGATGTACTTACAGATTTCTCATATTGTGTAAATGTTGACATTATTAATGTGAAGGCACCAGCATCTGAAGTAACTGGCTTCATCATTTCTCCTTCAAACATTAACTTCTTCACTTCTCCTTTCAAATCATAAGTACGGCCACTGCTACCAAAAAGCTTACTCATGAGACCTAGAAATTGTACAGAGTTTACTAATGGTAGCTATCCTAGATCGTTGTGGTAAGTACTGATGTTTATTAGTCTAGACCTTACTAATGGTAGCTATCCTAGGTCGTTGTGGTAAGTACTGATGTTTACTAGTCTAGAGCTTACTAACGGTAGCTATCCTAGGTATCTAATGGTATTAATCACAAAATGTACCTTTGTTTTGAGGATCAGAAGTACGTTGAGGAAGAGTTGGGTCCATTTCCAGGACAGCAGTATCTTCATCTTCCCCCAAAACAGCTAATGGAGTATCATTAACACTTGTTATTTCTAACCTACAGGAAGCCAATACAAATATGAATACAATAGGAAATAATTCCAGCTGCTTACTTCGCATATATATCTTCATCTTGAAATTGGGTCTCCAGACAATCAAAGAGAGTGGTCCCATCACTACTGCTAATAACGGCAATAAGATAGCCTTCAAAGTTCTTCAATGTAGTCACAATATCATCAGGTAATTTACGACTCTCGTTGCTATTAACAACAACCACAGCTTTAGCATGTGCTGAGCGATCTTCTTCTATCAATGCCTTTAAATCCTGTCCTTCTTTGAGTTCATGAAGACGGATATGTTCACCTTCAACATGAACAGATGCTAATAGACGCCAGTCAACAGGAGTGGGTGGAGTCTTGGAGGGAATAGCAGGTGTGTATGTGAAGGTCTTGAATGGTAGTTGTTGATTGGACTGCCTTAGCTGAAGACCTGCACAGAAAGAGAGAGAAAAAAGAATGACAGAGAGACAGAGAAAGAGAGAGAAAGAGAGATAGATACATCTGCACTTCTAGCTAAAGGAAATTTCATGCTCTATTTCATGGAATTAAATGTCTTTTCTCATTACATTACCATTCTGAACAGCTCGTGGTAAAGGGATAGGAGTATCAACCTCTTCTCTTGAAGTTAGGGAGGCTGGAGGAGAAGGCAACCTTGTAGATTCACTGGATTCAGCCATCACAGTGAAGTACAATTCCTCTCCTTAACAGCAAAATAGACGAGGAATACAATATCTACGTTTACAAGTAAGAAGAAATACAGCTATATATATAACGTCCTTTCTTCTTTATGAATTAATAATCATTTATTAAATAAACTCCAGAAGGAGGGATTTCCCCTTTATAACTGCGCACATTGCATATTGAATTATAATTCAAGATGACAATGCAGGTAACGTGACAGTCACTGTACTGTAGCACTTAGTGTGGTCTTGTTTGAAGAATAACAATTACTAGTTATACATGGTAAGACATGATATAACAGTTACATGATCACTCATGGTATTAGAGTCACATGATAGTCACATGATCAGGAACATATAAATAAATAATAACACTTGTTGATATAATTTTATTGATCAGCGTTGAGTTGTCTATCTGTTAACTTGATCTGTTCCCCTGGTTTAAAGGCAGGCATACCGAGATAGGGACAGCTAGCACAACGAAATGCATCACCAAGATAACACTAAAAAGAAATGAATTTAGTCAAGTTCTCTTTATTCCTATACTGTATCTTACATTGCCACATGATGAAGTAGGTGTCTTTATAACTGGTTTTGAAGTATCTTCTAGTTGCTCTGCTAATCCACATGAACTAAAGAAAGTATATGAATTAAATAAAGAGATTATTGCCTCCTTACCAGTTCTTGCAAGCTTTTCTTCTTCCGCTAGAAGGACCACAATCACCTAATGGACACATAGAGGATGACTGGACAAATGGGATTAATGAATGGATAGATAGATGGGTAAATAGATTGATAGAAAAAGGAAAGAATGGATGGATGACATTAATGGATCAATAGATACAGACGAATGGACTGACTTTTTAAGGAGGCGGGGTCTGGTCGAAGTAAATCCTCTTCATCTAACAAAGTATCAGAATCCAACAAGTCCTGAATGAAATAATAACAATTAATAACTAACCACACCCACTCATTAAAAAGGTTACCAAATCATCATCAAACATATCATTAGCTGCTAGTGTCCATATTCGTGCTGATTCAGAATTTGCAGCAGGTTGCCGTGACGACTGAAGTACTCTCCCTCCGAGTTGAAGTAGATTACTAGTTCCTATCTCATAAGATGGTTTCTTACACTCAACCTAAACAAGACAAACCAGTTTAATATACAAATAAAGTAGTTCATACTGTTGCTATGACAACATTATCAGTTGTAACTCCGAGTTTTTGTAATTCCTCATTCACTAAACTATCAGGAGATTGGTTTTTGTCGATCTAATGATAAATAATATAAAACCACACCCACTTAAAGACCACTTACTTGTTGAACATTAATAAAACCTGCTAATCTTAGGGTTGACATTAATTTCTCAATAGATCTCAATAAAGATGTTTCTAGAATAGAACAAAATGGATAAATTAATGAGTCTCCAATAGGATATCCTAAATGGACCCCATAGGACTATAAAGGAACCTATGGAACCAATAATGAACATTTTACTATAACCATTAACCAATAATGGAACTCAGAAAGGACCCCATGTAACCAATAATGAATACATGTGGACCCCAGGGAACTTGTGGACCTATCCTCTATATGTACAATGTCTCTATAGTAACTACAATATAGCTAAGTAGAGATGGTTCCTAATACACTCAATGTATTTAAGATACCTGAATCTATTGTTGCTGTAATGGGTTCTTTAAGAGTTAGTACTCCAGAAGGTTTCATAACACGAGCTATCTCTTCTAACAATTCACTATTATGTATGTAACTAACAGGTGGTAAGACACCCAATAAAACATAATCAAATGTCGATTGAGCATATTCAGCTGTTAAAAGAAGAAAAAGACAAAGGTCACAAGATACAATATAAATCATATACTTACCCATTATCAACCGATCTACATGTTCTAGTTTTATTTCAGCGCCATTTGTTGTCCATTTGTCACGTAATTCAGTCAGTGCAGGCTGTAATATATCAGGGGAGCATCCAGCATGCCACAAAACAAGAACCTTTTTAGCCATTGTTTTACATTCAGCAAATGAGTGAGGTCAAGGTTGACTATTTCAATTTTGGAAGTTTGTAATTAGAACAAGATTCTATATACGGTATACCACATGGAGCAAGTACAGAGTCTGGTTAAGAAATTAAGGTATCCTCCTGAAGTCAAAGAAAAAGCAGCTGAATATTTCAGATTAGCTGAACTAAAACGTACTGCTGGTCTACAACCATCATGTCTGGCAGCAATATGTGTGGAACTTGCATGTAGACAACTTGGAGAACCTGCTGATAAAGTGAGCGGAACTGGATGACAAATTATATATTGATTTTTCTTTTACAGAAAGAATTTCAACGTTTCAGTGGTTTACAGATGAAATATTATCTTAGCAGTTATCAAGTTGTTGAGAAATTGTTGGACATCAAATCTCAAAGTTCTCTACGCGATCTTGCTATTCGATTTGGTTACCCAGAAATAGAATCTCCTGCTAAAGAAGTGCTTTCCTGGTAGTTAAATGCAATACAAATGGATATATAGATATATGCAATGGATGCATAGATATAAGCAATGGATGCATAGATATATGCAATGGATGCATAGAGATGTATGGTTATTATTATAGTTACATAAATAGATGTATAACTGTTTGAATGGATTTATATGTTCCTAAATGGATACATATACAGACAAATGGACATGTAGTTATATTACATATGATGGGTATTTTCCAGTTATCAGAGACATATTGAAACCAAATACACTTCAGCTCAATATGAAGCTATCAAGTTCACCTCACCACTTTACTTAGCAGCTGCACTTTACACTGCACTCAAGTAAAACTGATAAAACTAGTTTCTTTAATCTGATCAAACCTGTTTTCTTAACAGGTTACTTAAAATTAGATGCGACAAGAACGAGTTTATCATGGCTGCTTCTACTAGCAAAGGAAATTTCAATTCAGTTCATGAAGAAATGATAAAGACAGCACCAAAAACACTTAGTAAGTTAGGGATGGTATATTAATCTGTTTATTGAGCTATTTGTATGTAGGTACTGTTTGTCATCCTAAGACAAAAAAAAGTAGGAAAGAAGAACCAGAAGACCTTGAAGATGTTGAACATAAATCTGAAGATGATGAAGGTCAGTGAATAGTTAATGGTTAACTGACACACCTCTTTTTCCAGATGACTTGGATATCACTTCTCGACTACAAAAGGAATCATTTGAAGGACGTTGCTTGTCCAATCCTTTTAGAAATGAATACATTGTTTGGAAGGAACGTATTATCTCTGACACATCATCAATAATAACTTAATTATTATTAATTTATTAATTTATTAGACAAATTATAATTATTAATATAACACAATAAAATTATACTTCAGTTTGAATGGGACTTTTTGAGGGTATAGTGAGGGGTGTGGTTTTAGTTTCCATGCCAACAGACAATTTAGTCAAATTATCAATCCACTCTGAACTGTCATAAGGTGGACGTGACCCGCCAAGTTCAGCTGGTAACTGTTCCAAATTAAAATAATCACTTAGTTGTTCATAGTTGTCACCCAACATGTTTATCTATAGAAAACATAATTGCATCATTAATGTCATAATGACGTGTCAGCGTTTTAGTTCCATATTATGAGTGTGAACAAGTTATTGATTGTGGTGGTGATGTGGTTTGTTAACTTACTCTACTGTTCATCTTCTCAGATAAGAGCCGGCTGACGACAGCCATGACTAGACTGAAATACCAGGGTTGATTAATGACGTAGACCCCTTTGAAACGAGCTGGAAATGCATTCTATTGGAAAAGAATAGAGTGAGGTGTGTCATGTAGGAGTATACTTGTAAGACAGTGGTTTGGCATTGTAAAGACAGCAGTTTACCAAATATGTCATTACAACCCATTATATGTACCCACACAAAGCTATATAGTACTTTCAGTTGTTCTTTCAGATTACATAATCACTTTGACTGTACTTGTTTTAAACTCTTAACACCAATTGTCACTTGCCATTAATATTTACTATATACTATTGACTAAGGTACATTAATATTTACTATATGCCACTGAATAAGGTAATTGTATCTTAGAAACAGGAAAAGCGAGGTTAGGGAATACCTTCAATATAACATAATTAGTTACTTCAATATAATAAGAAATAATAATTGAATATAGCTAAAATTACTTTGATGCAGTCGTATAACTAAAGTGAGGAAATACCTTTAATATAAAATAATTAACTACTTCGGTACAACAACAATCTACTCGATTAGATATAGCTAAAGTTGCTTCAATACAATTATAGAGTTAACAAATGATATTATTATGATTTTATTGCCATTCTCTCTTTGGTAATGTTGCAATAAACTAGATCATATTAAGTTAGCACACATTAATAATAACAGAACTTACTTGTACAAGAGCTGACATCATTTGGATGTACCACGGTCGAATACAACGAGCTTGATAGAGTGAGAAATCGGTGAAATCAGCAATCAATACAATACCATTTATCTGTGTCTCAATACTTTGTATGTAACGTTCTAATTGTATGATCATTGCACGTAACATGTCCTCTAAAGAGTGTTCCTCTGGGTTCCAACGACCAGGAAAAGCAACCATAATGGCTCTCCCTTTTTTGTCTCTATCTTTTAGTCCCCCTAGTACACCAGATTCCCAAATATGATTGACACTAGAAATTGATAAATCTTTAAAGAGACAGGGGTTGTCACGTCGGTAAGAATGATATCCATCATATACTGATATAGCTCGCTGGACGTCGAATTTTTTGCATCTCAAAAAACGTAGCAAGATTGTATCATCTTCAAGTACTTCTTTGTCTTTATTGAGTCTTCGTTTAAGCTCTGTTAGCGTCTGGCGTCTTGTCGTGGGCGTCTCATTGAGTTCTCTAGCAGCTATGGGAGCTAATTCAGGAGAGAGAAACGCCATGATAGATTCTTTAAGGTCAGCCATTAAATATTGTTATTATAAAACTGGAAAGCATATTCACAATTCCCTTAAATAGTAATTTCGATTTTGTCTAGCTGTTAAATCGTGAGAATATTTCCTGGAACGTACTAAGAACGCCAAAACGAAATTGATATTGTAAACATTATTATTTTTTTATTAAAGTAATAAATAATTTCAATGCAATTTATGATAAAAGGATTAGTAACTGAAATAATAATAATATACATATAGTCACCTTGTTACGGGACTACTGCAATATTCAAAGAGTGACTTAGTTTTCAGCCATAACTTCAACAACAGGTTCAAGCTCCTTATCATCAATTACTAAAGTGTGTATCATACCTTTGCGTTGATCACCAGAACTAAATGTTTTAATATATGCAGAATGGGACCTGTTGACTTTAAAATGAGTCTCGGATCCATTGTCTACAAATTTGCCCTAAAAGGAAATAATAATATTTGGCAGAGATCCATATATATTGTCACTAAACTGTTTGTCCCTAGCTAGTCTCATCCCCAGACTATATGGAAGTTTGGAAATGAGACTAGTCCTTAACTTCCATCCTAATTCCTAATATTGTTGTCTCATGTGGTCAAACATTCAGGGACGACCTCCCCTGGAACATGTGATCACACAAGACCTACTATTATCTATACATTGTTTTGTACCACTGTTTCTGTGTTAATTCCGTCCACATAAACATCCATTTTCCTGGTATCTATAGAAACAGACAGAAAACTGGTCAAACAAGTTTACCAAACTTGTTTCTGAATGTACCTAGAACAATTCTGTGAGATTGTCCGGCAATAGATGGCAGCCATGTTCGCATTTGCTTGTTGTGTGACTCGATATATTGTTTCAATGTTTGTCCATTAATTGTAAGTGAGTATACAAATGATAGCCCTTCTCCTTCAATAGTAATGGTTGCAGATTTCCCTCCTACTTGAAACGTTTCTTTTCCTACTAAAGAGAACATCCAATTCTTACGAAACACCTAAAAAAAGAAGCTAAAATATAAAAGATTCCTGTTATTTATAGCCTAGTCTCATTTCTAAACTCCCTTTATGGAGCATGGAAATGAAACTATTCACCCCCAACCTCTTTGCCATTAACTCTGATGACTCTTCTTCCAGTGGCAGTCCCATGTTCAAATACAATTTCATAAACGCCATCAGGTGCATGGATTTTCCATTCAGCTGCTATGTCTCCTGGAGCACTCATTGCTGAATGCTGAACTGTTTGCAAATAGTTTTTGTTTATCGGTTACTAGGGTCAAGTCATTAAAGGGTTAAAAATAGCTGTGGCTTCTTATATTTAACCCTTTAATGCGATGCAAAATGAGTCAAGAAAATCAATAGCCCTGGCTCCTTATTTTTAACCCTTTAATGCGATGTAAAATGAGTCAAGAAAATCAAGAACCAGAAGATAAGTACACAGTCCTTCTTCCAACTTATGAAGAAAGAGAGAACCTTCCATTAGTCATCTGGCTGTTAGTACAACATTTTGAAGAGAGGTGAGTTAATATTGTTAAACCACACCCACAATCTCTTCTATTCTACAGCGGCTATAACTATGAGATCATTGTCATCGATGACAATAGTCCTGATGGAACACTAGATGCTGCAAAACAACTACAGAAAATTTATGGAGAAGAAAAAATAGTACGCATTGCATCATTACTATGTATGACATCATAATGACATCATTGTAGGTTTTACGTCCCCGCTCAGCCAAGTTAGGTCTTGGTACAGCATATGTACATGGAATAAAACATGCTACTGGAAACTTTATTATATTAATGGATGCTGATCTGTCTCATCATGTAAGGCTCAGATCCATATTTCCATTCCTATGCTCCTTTGAATCTGTTCTAATATTTCCATACCTTAAATCTCAGAACTCATAATATAGACTCATTCTCATGCTTTATATCTTAGTCTGATTCTCATTCTTCCATCATATTATATTAGACTTATTCCCATGCCTTCATTCTAGCCCAAGTTTATTCCCACTTTTATTAAAAAACAACAAGAGGGTGACTATGATATTGTCACTGGGACTAGATACTCGTTAGGAGGTGGAGTTTATGGGTGGGACTTACATAGGAAAGTGATAAGGTACATTATTTATTATATTAATAATACATGTAATTAATTAATAATACATTTAATTAATTAATAATATGAGTAATTAATTAATAATATATATAATTAATTAATTAATAATACGTGTATTAAGTAATAGTACATTTAATTAATTAACAATATCAGTAATTAATTAATAATATATATAATTAATTAAAAATACATATCATTAATAACATGCATATTAATTAATAATATATATAATTAATTAATTAAAGACACATGTAATTAATAATACATATAATTAATTAATATTACATGTAGTTATTTATTACATTGATAGTCGAGGAGCAAATTTTTTAGCTCAAATTTTGTTACGGCCTTCAGCATCAGATTTGACTGGAAGTTTTCGGTAAATACAACATATTATAGTAGAGATATATTATATAATGTATTAGGTTATATCGTAAAGAGGTATTGGAACATCTTATCTCACTTTGTATCTCAAAGGGATATGTATTTCAAATGGAAATGATTGTACGTGCACGAGAGAATGGCTATACCATAGGAGAGGTAACAAAAGTAGATTTTATCTTTGTCTAGGATTATGTCCCCATCCATCCATTTCTCTAGTCATCCATCCATTGATCATTAATCTGTTCATCTATACCTTCCTAGGTACCCATAACATTTGTGGACAGGTTATATGGGGAATCAAAGTTAGGAGGTACAGAGATTGTCTCGTATGCTAAAGGTCTTCTTCAATTGTTTGCTTCTACTTAGACACCAAACTAAAACTTTCTATAACAACATTCAGTTCAATTGTTTCATTTATAATATAATAATTATGAGTTGATTTCACTAAACAAAGTACTACAACTGGAGAAGAAAAAGAGACAGACCAACACTAAACAATTAATGAATGTTTTATTCTAAATGTATCATATTATTAGTTGACTCGAGATGTGCTTCTAATTCTAATGAAAGAGAGTGAGTGAGAATGAGAGAGAGAGAAAGAGGAAACATTATTTAGTGAATGATTACATTTAAAATTTATTAATTGAAGATATTATCAAACAATGGCGGTCTACACTATTATAGAATATCCTGTTATGAGAGGAACATCCTTTAATACTTATACATGGTCTTAGTTACATAACATCAACTAGTTGTCTCCCATCATAATACTAGTTGTACTCAATATTACTTAACTTTAATGACAACCAAATAATTAGATCACATAGCCACATTAATTCAATACACTAACAATGTTTGAATTAACAATACTTGATTGAAATTAACAATACTTGATTGTAATTAACAATACTATTGTAATTAACAATACTTGATTAGAATTAACAATACTTGATTGTAATTAACAATACTTGAGTGTAATTAACAATACTTGATTGTAATTGTTGTTCATTCTTACTGTTGTTTTGTTCTAGCATCACGAAGTTTTCTTAATTGTGTCTGATTGTCTTGCATTTGATCTGATAAATCAGCTAATTGTTTCATAGCACCTTGTGAGTTGTATTGTGTGGCAACCATGCTCATCTGTGTGTTGAGTTGTTGTATGTTCTCTTGTAGAGTTCTGATGGTACAATAAAGATCTTCATCTTCATTGGCCTAAAAAGTAAAAGGTCTGCAGTAATTTAGGATAACTACCATTAGTAAACTCTACACTAGTGAACATCAGTACTTACCACAGTGTCCTAGGATAGCTACATTAGTAAACTCTACACTAGTAAACATCAGTACTTACCACAGTGACCTAGGATAGCTACATTAGTAAACTCTACACTAGTGAACATCAGTACTTACCACAGTGACCTAGGATAACTACTATTAGTAAACTCTACACTACTAAACATTAGTACTTACCACAGTGTCCTAGGATAGCTACCATTAGTAAGCTCTAGACTAGTGGACATCAGTACTTACCAGTGATCTAGGTTAGCTACCATTAGTAAGCTCTACACTACTAAACATTAGTACTTACCAGTGTCCTAGGATAGCTACCATTAGTAAGCTCTAGACTAGTGAACATCAGCCTACCTTTCTCATTTCCAAATGAACTAACAAGCTCGCCAACTCCAGTTCTTCAGAGTTTGGGTTTTTCAAAGTCACTGAGCGATATCCAGTCTTCAGACAAGGTACTGGTATAACAGCTTGTCCCAGGTCAATTGGATCACCAAATACATCAAGGTCTTGTACTACAAACCTCAAGAGTGCACATTCTGGATTATTAATGTCAAATTCAAATTTTGCAAACCATATAGGATTAAAACTGTTGTAATCTGTGAAGAAAAATGAAAAGGAAAAGTAAATAAAACATTCATGGATAAAGTAGTGGATGGATGGATGGATAGATGGATAGCTAAACTGACCTATTTGTTGTGTTTTATACTTGCTATTATCACAAGGCATACCAATTATTTCTACTTCAACTAGAGGTGATGCAATGCCACGCCCAGGTTTGACTAAATGCCGGGCACCAATTATCTGATTGCGAAGGCTTTGTTAATGAATAATTAAAAAGGTGGGGTCACTTACTGTAAGGATTATAGTACTAGGCTCAGTTTTGTGTGTAGTTGCATCATAAGGGTTAAACCCTTCTTGAAATAGAAGACAGTCTGGCATCAAAACATAGCCACACCTACATTATTAAATATCAACCACACCCACTTTATTAAACTGCAACTTACCTGCCATTTTGCATGAAACGACCCTCATTCAACTGCATGGATTTATCTACAAATGATACATCACGTGACTTGAAAGTGGGATCACATGACTAACCTGGAGTCTGATAATTCAATGCCACTAGTTGAGATCCTGCAGACCACATTGGCATGGGATCGTAATTAGAGGAGTCAAGACGTTGACCTTTGGGATAAACCCGACTCAGTTGTACTCGACTGTATATAACAAAGTTATCAGCATGTTCTTTGTTTTTAACATAGCGATCAAGTCTGTTCTCCACAAATGAAGTCATTTGGTAATATTTACCCTTAAGAGGATCTATGAGAAAATAAATGGGCAAACTGAGACTCGTGCTACATATAGTCTGAGACTTGTGCTACATACAGTCTGAGACTCATGCTACATACAGTCTGAGACTCATGCTACATATAGTCAAAAACTCGTGCTACATATAGTCTGAGACTCGTGCTACATACAGTCTGAGACTCATGCTACTTATAGTCTGAGACTCATACTACATATAGTCAAAAACTCATGCTACATATAGTCTGAGACTCATGCTACATACAGTCTAAGACTCATGCTACATACAGTCTGAGACTCATGCTTTACAAATCTATTAAGACTGAGACCAACATTAACTATAGACTGGGACCCATATTAGCTTTGGACACTCACTTTCAATCTCGAAATCTTTAGTTGGTTGACAGTACACAACAATATCAGACATCTCTTGAGCAATACCTTGAATTCGTTGCTGTTTGTTCATCTTATCAATCTAAAAAATAACCAAAATAATTGTATTAAATTTAAAGGTCTGGTTATTAAAGGGGTGTGGTTTACTTACAATACTAGTAGCCTTGTTACTGGCAGCATCAATAGCATCCTTCCACTGCAACAAGTCTTCCATATTATCGGCAGCCACCTCTAAACCAGGTTGTCCTATCCCACTCCCACTAGCCCCTGGGAATATTTTCAATACATACATTTTGGAGCCAGGAACTTGAGTCAGCTCAGTCATACAACCAACAATATTAATAGCTCCCTGCTGTAAATTTCCCAGCTGTTTCTCTTCTTGCTCTTCAATTTCTTCTGTTTTAATCTCCTCAACATGATTTGCCGGGAACCACCCACGTGTAAACTTTCCATAATCTCCACACCACCATCCTCCTTCTAATATCTCAACATTAGTAATGACAGCTCCACGACAGAATGATAGTTCATCACTCATCATAGCATTGTAATCATAGAGAGCACGTACTGATATAGTCTTGGCTTGTTCTTCATTTAGCGTAAAATAGACGGCAGAGTGATACAGACTGTTGTCTGGATCCTAGAACATTAAATATTTATTATAACATCAATCCATTTAACAATTATTAATTCATTTTATCAATGTATCAATCCATTCTACTAATGTATCAATCCATTCTACTAATGTATCTATCCATACAATATTTTTTCAGCTGTCCATTTAGTAATATACCTGTCCAATTTGTCTCAAGATATCTTCATTAATAGCATACTTTAACTTCATCCGACGATATAAAGGATTCTGTTCATAATACGAGATCAGTTCTGACATACTATCAAAGGTAGCTGACCCAATAGTGAACTGACCATTCTCTTCACTAAATCTGCAGTGACGTATTTTTTTGTCAGCTCTAGAGAGAGTGAGTAGTAACTATATCAACATATTAGTCTTACCTAAAGCTTATAGCCCATGTCCTTTTGCCATAATGATCATCCTTTAATGACTCCTGACCAGCACCCGAGGGACGTACCAAAAATGCCCCATCCATTCTAACTCTCTTTAACATTTCTTCAGCTTTCCTGCTTGAGACATCTTTGTTGAACCATGGCTGTCTCTCGTGAGTATCCTAACAGAAATACAACCATAAAATGAACAAGGCACTTTCTATATAGCAGGACATTAGTTCTAGTCCCATACTACTACTATAAAGCATATTGGTAAAATACTATACTGTACTGAGCACACCAAAGTGAAGGTGACATTACTTATGCACAATAAAGGGGTGTGGTCAATATAATATACCCCACCTACTTTTCTAGGTACTGGAGTGTGAAGGATCTGTTCAAATTGCGGGCTACGCAATGGAGCTTGTCGATAATGTTCGACTAGTTCGTAGATGGAGTCAAAAAGGGTGTGGTCAGTGAGATAATACTTTGTCTTGCCACCTTCAGACTTTGTATGGATACGAACATGATTGTATTTGTGATCTCGACTGCGTAAGAATGGACAGATAAAAGATAAGAATGGATACATAATAGTCAAAATGGATGAATAGAAAAGACATATTAAAAAGAGGATTTTTTAAAAGATTGATAAGAGATACTTACGTAAAAGATAGAGAATAGTCTCCAGCAAATGTTGCACTCTCTCGTACCAAGAATGCCCCATTGACACCTTGATAGTCAACTAGTAGTACCTCTGCATCATCTCTACCTTTAGTTAGTTTGCCATGAAACCAGCTGTGTAGAAAATATGATAAATGTGTCTACTGTCAGGTTAGGGTTATTACATCCCCTCTCCCTCCCAGGTGATTGAAATTGATGGTACAACTTACGGCTGTTTCAAGTGCATCTCTGTAGGAGCCAACTAGATAACGAGAAGATTAATGGATAGATAGACAAATGAATGGATGGATAGGACAATTGATGGATGGATGGGTTGATAATATACCTCCTGATCTTCAAGTTGTTCAGGATCTTCTTCTTTCTCTTGTTGTTCAGTAAAAGACAATTTATCATGACTTAGAACAAAATAATGTGGAGACCATTTCTAAGAGAAAGCAGAAAGGGTCTAAAAAACTAAGTCTAATTACATATCTGTCAAACCTTATTTATAGGATCTTGCATGAAGAGGAGACCGTTTTTGAGAGAGAAGATCAGATCATCATTAGGATGATCCAGATCAGCTAATTATTATAATATTAGTTAGAAAATAAAGGAAGAACTATCTTACCTTCACCTCGTCCTCCTCCTTGAGATGATACTGAGGCAGTTAATTCTGCACCAGCTTGTAACTTTTTGTGCTAAAAACAAAAGGAAAGTGAGTATATCCCTACTAATTAAACAAACAAATAAATAATATTTTTAATATACTGTATACAATATTATACTGTGTAGTACTGTACTGCATACAATATCATACTGTACAGTACTGTACTGCATATAATATTATATTGTGTAGTACTGTACTGCATACAATATTATACTGTGTAGTACTGTACTGCATACAATATCATACTGTACAGTACTGTACTGCATATAATATTATATTGTGTAGTACTGTACTGCATACAATATTATACTGTGTAGTACTGTACTGCATACAATATCATACTGTACAGTACTGTACTGCATACAATATTATATTGTGTACTACTGTACTGCATAAAATATTATACTGTGTACTACTGTACTGCATACACTGTACTGTATACAATATTATATTGTGTAGTACTGTTTAGGCTTGTGCCCCTGTAATTAACCACTAACAAACTGACTTTAACTATAATCTTCATTTTAAGTTGATTTGGAGAAGGTAAGCATTCATTAGTTGAGGACACTGGTAGAGTTAATAACATATCTAATAACAAAAACAATGATAAAACACATGAGCAATTGTATAACAAAACATGAACATCCTCAGTTAGTACCAATAATGATGTCATCCTGTTACTAATAGCAGTTATATAATAATAAAATACTAATGGTAGCTATCCTAGGTCACTGTGGTAAGTACTGATGTTTACTAGTCTAGAGCTTACTAATGGTAGCTATCCTAGGTCACTGTGGTAAATACTGATGTTCACTAGTCTAGAGCTTACTAATGTAGCTATCCTAGGTCACTGTGGTAAGTACTGATGTTCACTAGTCTAGAGCTTACTAATGTAGCTATCCTAGGTCACTGTGGTAAGTACTGATGTTTACTAGTCTAGAGCTTACTAATGGTAGCTATCCTAGGTCACTGTGGTAAGTACTGATGTTCACTAGTCTAGAGCTTACTAATGTAGCTATCCTAGGTCACTGTGGTAAGTACTGATGTTCACTAGTCTAGAGCTTACTAATGTAGCTATCCTAGGTCACTGTGGTAAGTACTGATGATTGCTAGTCTAGAGCTTACTAATGTAGCTATCCTAGGTCACTGTGTGACTGTGGTAAGTACTGATGTTTACTAGTCTAGAGCTTAGCTATCCTAGGTCACTGTGGTAAGTATTACTGTTTAGAGCTTACATACCTCCAAATATTTGTTTAAAATAATTGGCTTGAAACCTCTGTTGTTGTACATCACAATGTTGCTCAATAGACAATATGACAGGATATTCGGACACAGCAAAAGCATGTTCTCCAATGGCTTGTACAACGTCAGTAAATTTGATTTTAGAAGTCAAAGTTTTGCCGTGGAAAATTATAGGGCCATCCGGACCGTCCCAGCAGTCCACTACACAAAAGTCAATAAATAAATCTATGCCATCATTAAAATAACTTACGTTCAATACAACGACAACCTTGTCGTAGAGCTCTCACGTATGCTTCAACAGAGGATTCACTCGAGTACTGATTACCAGTCAAGTACCTGTTTTACAAACTTGATAAATGGGTATTAAAAAAGAGACTAACGTGTTGTGTGATGATGCTATCCAATAATGATTGAGTGGGCGGTCCATATCTTGATATACAGTGGTACATTCCTCTTTGAAAATAGAATTTCTTTTAGAGAATAGGAAATTGACAAACTAAAAAAAAGGAAGTTGGATTTCCTATATCTCAATAAATTAATAAGCTTACTTCCGGCAACGTGAGAGAGGGTTGTCTAGGATCACGATGTCCACCAGCTAAATTGACAAAATCCCACACTAGGGAGGCTGGATCTGTTGAATGCGCTTCTTTTTGTTCATCTCTAAAAAAAGTCAAGAGTTCTTTGAAAGTGAAGTGAGTTTGATCTGAGCAATAGTTATGAAAGTGACGTCCAATCTGTTCATCATAGATGTGATAATGATACATGCGTACAAAATCATCCCACGTTAGAGCGCCTATTCTCGTAGAATCAAAGTCCTATAGTAATATAGAACAACTCTGTGTGACATTTACTTTTTAAAGCAAGTGACATGCCTGCATAATTTGCCGGACTTTTAACATGTTTCCTTTGTGACCAGCTTGTTGGAAAAATTTTTTTAACTCAACAGGACTAACACTGCAAGAACAATAATAAATAAATTTAAAGATAATATAAACACATGTATTAAATAGAGAAATACATGTACATCCAAATAAAGCCTGTGATAAAACAAATGAGTCAAGTATCAGGCATTTTAAGAATGTACTATTAGGAGTATAATATGTACTTGATTATGTCCACAAATGATTATTAACATCATTTGGACATGTGACACTATTTGATGTATACTTGTCAGACATTTCAGGAGATAATTGTTAACTGTGTGTGTGTGTATACAAGTATTGTAGTACTTACACACTATTGCCTTTGTCTAATGATAGAAACTTTTTCCTGAGCCATCTAGAGTGATAAATATCAAGGAAGTAATGTTACTAGTGCTGTGTGTGTGTGTGTGTGTGCGTGAGACAGAGAGAGAGAGGCATGCAACATGATGAAAACACAAGTAAAAACTAGCATTGTTTTTAATGACAGGCTAACAGGTAGAGAAAAACAAACATATTCCAAAAGAAACACACTCTGTATTGACCACGTTAACAGGTTTCAGAATCATGTATTAGGCTTGGAAATCCAGTTTTACATACCTGTTTGTCAAGTGCTGTGTCTGAAAGTTGGTAGGGCCCATAATATGTTTTAGAGCATCTATCCAAGCGTCCCTCTCTTCTCTACACAAAGCTAATGGAAAGAAAAGGAGGCACTCATATAATGTATGAGCTATTAGAAAGATGCCTTATTCACCAGAATGTATCACATTACATTACAGGAGTCCATGTCAATCGTATTCTACATTGTAGTTCAATACAATTGAGACTATTAATACTATAATACTCTATATATCTTGATTATGGGGACCTACTCTTTTCAGAGTTGAATGTACAATCGATGTCACTGCATATTATTTTACTTGTATTTTATATAGAAATACCATTAGTGTCATGGCTATTCTACTGGTGATAGATTCACAATAGAAATTAATACTATACGCCTTAAACTTTAAACTTACCAGTACCAAGTTTACATAATTGACATCATTGCCATGCAATAAGTTAAATAGCGTCAATTTTATTTACCAGCAACACTGAGTGTTTTGAGACGAAATTCAGAGCCATATAAAATGATAAAACAGCATTGTGGGTCGACTAATTTCAAGTCTTCTTGGCCTTTCTTGAAGTCCAACGATTCTACACTTTCTCTGACTTCTCTGATCTCTCTCACATCAACTACAAAAAAATTTGCGGATTTATTTATGAAATTTGTTAAGTTATGACAATGTACCCGTGTCTTCAATGATAGCTCGACCTCTGCTTGGAAATGGGAATTGAAGGATTTCAAATGTTGTCAATCTCAAAGTAAAAATGCGTTTCTCTGGAGGCCTTCTGCGTTTGAACTTAAACATTACTGTCCCAGACTCCAAGGCCTTCATTACGTCTGTTATTCTCTGGATTTTGGGATCCATGATGACAGGCTGTATTGTCAAGGTATGATTTTTAGGGAACGAAGCACCAACCCCTCTTCCTCACGTGCGTATCAAAAACGGCAATAAAACGTCTGCGTACAGTACTGTACAGTACTGTAACTTCTGCGCATGCGCAATGAGAGTCTTGACCACGTTGTGATAAAAATGGTGAGGTTCTTATTGAAATTTTTGTTTTATCTTTTTTATCTATATTCCTGTAGGTTTTCACGAGATTTGTGGAAATAGGTCGCGTAGCTTACATAACAGACGGCCCTGATGCTGGTAAATTGTGTGTTATAATTGACGTTATTGATCAGAAGAAGGTGAAATATAATACATTAATCACAATGTAGTCTATGATAAGATAGAGTCAGTTTTAAGCTATTGGTACTTATGCTAAGACATGCTTTAAATAAAATTGCATGACAAATAATTTGTTTACATACACAAGGTAGATGTGAATTCATAGATGTTTGGTAACTTAGGTAGTTGTGTTGAATTTTATACACGTTTGGTAATTTTGTACATGTACCAGTTGTTATAAGAAAAGACTCAGTACTTTGAAACTGTTTATGCAAGCAAGTCATCTAATATATTGCTAATTAAAGATAAAAGGACCAAAAGATAGCCAAATATGACTTCTCTTATGTATGAATTAACCATAGCCACTTATCATTCAATAATTGTAGTCTGCCACTGTGGGTGTGGTTTAAGGTATAATATATATTCTACATGTATCTCCTTATTGTAGGGGTTAATTGATGGACCAGCCCATGGTGTCAAACGCCAAGCACTGCAATTTAATCGAATGACTTTGATGGATTTTAAGATAAGAATTCCACGATCAGCGAGAGAAAAGACAATAAAAAAAGGTTACTTTATTTTGTATTAACAAGATATGAATCTTTTTTGAATTAGCTTGGGCAAAGGCAGAAATTGACAAAAAATGGGAAGAATGTAATCTATATAAAAAGATACAGCTTCGTAAAACTAGAGCTTCCCTCACTGACTTTCAAAGATTTAAAGTTCAGTTACTCAAGAAAGAGGTAACAGTTTAAGATATTAATAACTTTATTTAAATTTGTTGCTGTAGAGGAATCGTGTCGTTCGCGGTCAACTCAAGAAGTTGAGGAGAGAACAGGAGCAGAAATAAAAAAAACGTTACAAAAATATTCGTGATAAAAATAAGAATTTTAATAAAGTTAATTAACCACGCCCTCTATTACTATATCAAATTTTGCTCGGATGATGACCCTCTCCTAGCACCATTAGTAAAGCAATCGACCAAACCGTCCATGTCTCATTCTAAAGGAGTGCTAGAAGCTCCCTCGTTGCCACCCCATCTGGTATCAACTAGCCTTTCCAGTACAGATCTTTCACATTCGGAACAAGAAGACGAATGGCCACCAGAATGCAATATCATCATAGATAACCTTAGCTACCCTGCTGTATCACTAGATGGCTGTGCCCCTATCAACCACGAGACTGTCCCCACCACCCCTTCTTCCCCTTCCTCCTCCTCAATACCAGTTCTTAATATAGAAGACATTGAAGGATTATCAGCATGGCAAAGATGCAGACATACATGTATAACATGTGGTCGATTCACAGGGCCATTACTGATATTTAGTTTTTTTTGTATTGCATTTATTGCATTGGGAAGAGGGTATTTATCAGAGCTCTTAAATTGGTTAGAAAATCTTCCGTTAGTTTTTAGCTTGAGTGTCTTCGTCTTGCTTTTTACAATCATATCTTTTCCATTTGGATTCGGATATATAATTTTAAATATGGCTGCTGGATATCTGTATGGTATGTTACGAGGTCAAGCAGTTGTGACTGTTTCAGTGGCTATCGGTTTTATGATAGGGTTTGTCGTATGTCGATGTTGTATGAGAGAATGGGCAGGACAGTACATTGCTTCATCGCCTGCTTTATTGGCAATGACCAAAGTTGTTGAAGGACCACACGGTTTCAAAGTTATTTTATTAACCAGACTCACTCCTATTCCGTTTGGACTTCAAAATGCATTGTTTGCAGTAAGTATGCATATGTAATTTTTGTATGTGATCTTAAGTTGTTATTCAAATGCTACATGCTTTAATTATTACTACAATTCCTGTCAGGTGACCTTTAACACTCAGACAACTCATCCTTTGATATCACACATAAAAGAACAAACAATATATACCATCACATGATGTGCTATGGCAACAGTTGAGATCATTCCATAAAGTCATATTAGGCTATTAATAACATTAATAACTTACTATTATTGAGTAAACTGGAACTCCCTTCAAATGACATGTTTAAACACACGCTTTCCAGTAATGGGATTACTATATCAAGATTATAAACAATAATTTGTACTCCCATGTTACTCATCATGTGTACTTTATCCTTTTATAGATCACAGAAGTGGGGTTTACTAAGGCACTAATTGGCTCAATAGTTGGTCTATTCCCAACACAAGTCCTTAATACCTATATGGGTAGTACAGTTCGAAATATGAAAGAGATTTTAGCAGACAGAGCAGATGGATATATTATTTTAACAATACAAATAATAATTAGTGTTGTTTTATCACTTTATTTGGTGCATAAAGCGAAACAAGAACTTAGTAAACTAGCTAAGTCAAAGGATGTAGAGAGTGGATTGTTAGAAGAAAAAAAATAATCCTTTTATTATCATTTATAATCTCAATATATACCATATATTCACTGATCATGATCTATTTAATGAGAATTTACCCAAATAAAGATATTCACTTTAATTGTAGAATTAACAAACAAATTGAACATAAATGTTTACTTCCTTTGTCTCTTTCCTAACACCTTAGTACTTGTTTTCAAACCCAATTCTTCATACCTATTCCAAAAGAATGACATACATTTTATAAACAACACTTAATATTTAATAGACCCATATATGGGATACTACAGCCCTAGTCTATGTAGCAACAATTCCAAATATAATGGACTTATTACGATAACACTTGCCTTTTTGCTACTTCTGTAGCTATCACCTCCTCCTCCATCTCATCTTCCACTTCACCCTCACTGAGTGTATCTTTGTCCCATTGTTTATTGTAGGCCACCATTAGACGCTAAAATAAACAAAATTACTTTCATAATACTGATGTATTGTTGTGTATTACATTAATAGTGACTAGGTTTAGAAATATAAAATGTACTGGGTTTAGAAATATAAAATGTACTTTTTATGAGTAATTTTTGAGCCATACTCAATTCAATAATAAAATTATTTTTAGTAATTATTTCTATATTTGATATGGTCAGTAAACTTTAGACACGTGTACAATTACATTGCTAATTGTATCTATTACTTCAATATCTTTATTGTATTGGTTATACGAGAACCGGCCAAACTGATTAAGTTCCTCAAACTCTACATAACTATCTACCACTTCTAATCGTGTAGACAATGATGGTGTCTCAGGTACATTTGGTACAACCCATTTATCTGTTAACACTCCTCCATCATCCAAATCTGACTTGTTGCCTGACCGTCGCTTCATAAACTATAAAACATATTAAATATTTTAAACCAATTTCATGTTTTCAGATTGTTCAGTTACTTGCTTTCATGTCTGCTAATGCTTTCGATAGTACTTTCTTGTGTGGATTGGCCATAATCAAACTGTACCACGTGGTAATGAATAATGTAAATTTATAACAATTATTTGACATCATCGCGTGGTTGTATAAATTGACCAATGAGATTACAGAAATCCAAGTGTTGCTTAACGACTGCAGAGCAACCAGTAGTTACTAAGATACTGTTGCTAACTAGAAACGCGCGTTGCTGAGGTTCAAAAGAAACCGACACACCTTATTATATCACTTGCAGACACTGCCTGACAGTTGTGAGTTTTACGAGCAGATTGTTTCTCTATTCTCGATTTGTTTATATTTAAAAATGCGTGAGATCGTTCATTTGCAAGCTGGCCAATGTGGTAACCAAATTGGAGCCAAAGTAAGTAGGCTATTTTTAAAATTTACACGTACTGACTAACTTTTCTCACAGTTTTGGGAAGTTATCTCTGACGAACATGGTATTGATCCAACTGGTACTTACATAGGAGATTCTGACCTTCAATTAGAACGTATTAATGTCTACTACAACGAGGCTACCGGTGGCAAATATGTACCTCGTGCTGTACTAGTCGATTTAGAACCAGGTACAATGGATTCTGTTCGTTCAGGACCATTTGGCCAAATTTTCCGTCCTGACAACTTTGTTTTTGGTAAGTTTCTAAACTGAAAGTTGTTGCAGCTGATAGTAATATCCCCCTGTTTTCTTTAGGTCAAAGTGGTGCTGGTAACAATTGGGCTAAGGGCCATTACACTGAAGGAGCTGAACTAGTAGACTCCGTCTTAGATGTTGTTAGGAAAGAGGCTGAGAGTTGTGACTGTCTTCAAGGCTTCCAGCTTACCCACTCCCTTGGCGGTGGTACCGGCTCTGGTATGGGAACTCTCCTTATTTCCAAGATCCGTGAGGAATACCCAGATAGAATCATGAACACCTTCAGTGTTGTGCCATCCCCCAAAGTATCTGATACTGTAGTCGAACCTTACAATGCCACTCTCTCTGTACATCAACTTGTCGAGAATACTGACGAAACTTTCTGTATCGACAATGAAGCTCTTTATGACATCTGTTTCCGTACACTTAAACTTACCACTCCTACTTATGGTGACCTAAATCATCTCGTATCAGCTACCATGAGTGGTGTTACTACCTGTCTACGATTCCCTGGTCAGCTCAATGCTGACTTGCGTAAACTTGCTGTCAACATGGTCCCATTCCCACGTCTTCATTTCTTCATGCCTGGATTTGCTCCCCTTACTAGCCGTGGGTCTCAACAATACCGTGCTCTTACTGTCCCTGAACTCACCCAGCAAATGTTTGATGCTAAAAATATGATGGCAGCTTGTGATCCTCGTCATGGTCGTTATCTCACAGTTGCTGCCATGTTCCGTGGCCGCATGTCCATGAAGGAAGTCGATGAACAAATGCTTAACGTTCAAAACAAAAACAGTTCTTACTTTGTCGAATGGATCCCCAACAATGTCAAGACTGCTGTCTGTGATATCCCACCTCGTGGTCTTAAAATGTCTGCTACATTTATTGGTAACAGCACTGCTATCCAAGAGCTCTTCAAACGTATCAGCGAGCAGTTCACTGCTATGTTTAGGCGTAAGGCTTTCTTGCATTGGTATACTGGTGAGGGTATGGATGAGATGGAATTTACTGAGGTAAGTTATAGGACTATTATGTAAATGTCTATAACATGTGTATATACATCTAGGCTGAGTCTAATATGAATGATTTGGTATCAGAATATCAACAGTATCAAGAAGCTACTGCTGATGATGAAGCTGAAATGGAAGATGAGGAAGAGGAAGCTGAAGATGCGTAATTTTCATCCTAATACCCTGGACTATATCCATATGGAACTTCTGGACTGTATTTATTTGATTAATAGATTGTAATACTATTAGTTCATTAACTTATAACTTCTTAGTACAAATGTGATAATGTGATTAATGAATTCCCCAAGCTTCTTCAAAAGCACTACAAATTTTGGTACATGTTAGTGCTGCTGATAATGGATATTCACTAATAGCAATATCTTGTTCAGTGTAGTCCACACATACCTGTAATACCAATGATATAAATAAAACTAATATGAATATGCTTACTCTTCCATGAGCCATTGCTCCTATTACAAAAACGATAGGTTTGTCTTGAGCAAATTGGCGTACATTTAGACATTGTTCAGCATGAAAAGATGTACCAATTTTTCTACATCCTGTGGGCAAGTGGTCAATAACAGGATTCTTGATAACCTATATTGGTCAGGAAAAGGTTGGCACAGACAATTGAGGTTTATACTTTCATGAGCTTCATGGGGCCATCTGCAGCATGAATACTCAACTTGTGTAACAGCTGAACTATCCGGAAGCCAGATTAAAATAACACAGAGTAAACAGATAACCATAACAGCAAACCACATCATTAATTCAATTTTTAAATGTACTCTAGACATTTAAGGCACCTATTTACTCACCAATTAGCCCACAAAATCGATCAAAAGTACGTGGAATTCTTGTTTGTGGATGGACTTCAATCAATACATTTCTCTCAGTATGTATATAAACTTGTAACAAACCTGCTCTGTTTAATGGACTATCTAATAACATCATCAGACACTATGTAAGAACAAGAAATAGACACATAAATATAATAACAACCATTCCAATGGTGGTGTATTTTTACAATTTCACACCTGATGAGTGATGTCTGGTCTTGCTGAGCTAACCTCACGTCCATATTTGGCTATTTGAGATTTGTGTTTGTCTGAATTAAGGAGCTCGAAATCTCTACCTACCTACATAAACATTATAATAATAGTTATTTATACTAACATAATTATAGAACAATTATCCAAATAACAATGTCACTAATGCCACATTTCCTATATATAACACTGTGTGTACTAAAATTGATTAATTTAATTATATTAGTTGTTAGTAAGGGTTGCATACTTTGATGGTTTCCAAGTTCGCTCTTTCTAGTATAATGATTAATCTTTTTTGTGAGTCTTTTTCTACTAGTGTTTTGGGTACTTTTTTAGGTCTGCCATCTTCTTCGTCTTCTTCATAGTTATTTTGTACTCTTTTTCTCTCTGTTGTCATCTTGGCAAGTCCACTTAGTAGTACACGGAGATGATTTTTCAATTAATTTTTCCCGCATTACATTTCTATACAAATTTCAGAATGTTTCCGTATACGTCCGTAAATTATCATGGCCATGGAACCACGTGGTGTAGGAGTGTACTCTTTCAAGGAGATTTTGCAAGGACAGTCTGTTTATTTTAATGTTCTGAGACTGAAACAAAGTTTTATGTTATGGATTGGTACAGCAGCCAAAATGGACGTTCTTTCTGTAGCTATGAAAAACATAAATGTATGAATTAAATATTATTATAAAGCATATATATTATTAATTTCTAGAGTATGATTATTTCAGTAAACATTTCTGGTGTTCAATTACTAGACATCAGAAGTGGTTTCGTCTCAATTATTTGGACCACCTACTGATGTGATATCTTCAGCTATGGCTCAACGACTAGGTATGTATAAACATAAACTATATTTATATTCATGCCCCCCACTCTTTAGCTAAACGTACTGGATGCCAATGTTTTGTTAGCGTAAATTTGGCAGACGTCTCACTGGTATCTCATGCTGAGGCAGCTGTGCTTGCTAAATTAGAAACTGATTCATCCTTGTTTTATTTTCAATAATACTAGTTCTAAATACAATTGATATATTTTATGTACTGTCCAGATCAGTTTAACTCCCTTGAATCTACATGGATTACGATTGTGTTGGTTGGTTAATTGTTCCTATAAAGTAAAGGGTTAAAATTAACAAACACCACTTGTCATAGACTTACTAGCTTCAGCAGGTTTTCCTTGTTCCCAACGTGTCAGTTTCATTGCACTTTCCTCACATTTCAAAGCCTCAGCACGTGCTTCAGGTTTTAATGCTCTTCGCAATAGCCTAGCACATATACTGGAATACTCTAAGTAACTAAAAGATGTAGAATTTGAGGACATTACATTGCTATCATTACATAATCGTGGTTTCTTTCTAATCTAGTATTTGTATGGTATGTAATGGCGTACCTAATTCCTGCATTTCTCCAAAAAGAAGGCATTTTAGAATGACTTTCTCTTACAACCTCCTTTTCCAAGCAAAGTGGGTGGAGTCCGCAAGAGCTTAATTATAGGGGTGTGGCAATGAACACTAGAGAACAGACTGAAGGTTCTTAGTCTGTATAAACTAATTATTTATTTTTATTACAGATTTGAAAGCTTTTGAACAACGTTTAACAGAATGTGTCAGTTACATTGACTCCACTAGCACCAAATGGAGAGGTGAGCAGCAGTTTGTGAAAATATAGCATACCCTATTCTATATGTACATAGATGCTGAGTACATATAGCCTATACCTACTCTATTATTACATAGAACCTACATCTACTCAATTATTATGTGTAGCCTAAATCTACTCAATTATTACGCGTAGCCTAAATTTACTCAATTATTACGCGTAGCCTAAATCTACTCAATTATTATGCGTAGCCTAAATCTACTCAATTATTACACGTAGCCTAAATCTACTCTATTATTACGCATAGCCTAAATCTACTCTATTATTACGCATAGCCTAAATCTACTCTATTATTATGTATAGCCTAAATCTACTCTATTATTACACATAGCGTAAATCTACTCTATTATTACATGTAACCTACACCTACCCAACTGTAATAATATATTAACAACTCTTGTACTATATATTATTATATTATTATTATAATAGTTCTGCTAGTAATGATTCTGGTCTTTTTATTTGCATCAATATGGAATTTATGGAGAGATGAAAATTCGTATGTAAGTCCAATATTAGTTACATAATAATGATATTTATTACATTGTAGAGTACATACACAGAACTAGTGTGGGCACACAAAGGGTTAACATTGTGCTTAATTGTACTTTTCATGCTCTGTCTGTCTGGGATTATGCAACGAAGTAGAGCAGCTAACATGTAAGGAATACAAAAGATATAACAACTTTTATAGATGCTTTAGTATCACTCATAGATGTCGAAATGTGTTGCACACTTACAACATGTCATGTGATGAGGTAGGTTTATAAAAGGGGTGCTCCATATGTAACTACATTGTTACTATAATTAGTAACATGTGGAGGGTATTGCTATTTTTAGTATAGGCCATAATCTTGTTGTGGTTACATGCAACTGTTAAATTTTATTTTAATTTTATAGCAAGGGAAACTTATTTTGAAAAGACCTCCAAGATAAGATTAAAGAAATTCAAACGATATAATAAACAAGATTAAGATAAGAAAGCTTATGTCAACTTCATTGTGTAATACAAGTACAACAAGTGACAAGGGAGTGGTGAACAGTATTACTGCCAGCTGCTCTGAGGCCCTCGTCCATAATCAGGATAGCCTCCCATATTTGCAGAGTAGCGGCCAAATCGTTCACTTGTAGTTCTTGATGTGTACCCATCCCCTGATGAGCGTCCTCGAGGAGATATAGTGTGGGGTGGAGACTCTAGTTTCCTTGATGTGGCTCCATAGATGTCGTCTCTTTTTGTGTAATGAAGCTCGTGTTCTTTCTTAGTGTAGGAATCAGGGTAAGTGGGAAAGGAGATAAGATCTGCTCCTCCTCCCCTACGGCTGTAGGAAGGTTCTGGGTTTTCATATCCAAGATAACTCATCTCTTGCTTTAGTTCTCGTTCAAGGGCCAACACACGAGCTAATCTTCTTTCACGTTCTATGAGATCACTATCTGAGGGATAACTGTGAGATGGAGGGTGGGGAATGGGTGGAGGATAGCTTCGGAGATGGGGGGGAGACACTGATCGGTTCACTGGAAGTCGCTTGACTTAAAGGGAGATAAAAGAAAATAATATAGAAAGTATAAAGAATATAACTAGACAAGACAAGCCTAAGAAATGTAATAAAAGAAAAAGGGGTGTGGTTAAACAACTTGCCAAGGACAAGACTAAGGAAAGCAAAAGGAAAGGGAAATGGGAAAGTTAAAAGACTAAGTCAAGAAAAGACCAAGGGGTGTGGTTACAAAGAGGCTTAGTAAGTAAAGAGATTTACATCTAGCTCCAGCCTTTAAAGCAGCCGTAGAGAACTCAACATCTGCAAAAAAATAAATAAATTTATTCCAAATGTGGGAGGGGCTTACTTATTTTACAACCATTTATTTGTGCACCATGTTCATAATTTACAGCTCTATTGGCATTTTTTTCATTGTCCATCTGTACAAAGCTGTAGCCACCATGTATTGATACAGCTAGAACCTCTCCATGACGAGAAAAGACATCAATGAGGTCGGTACGTGATATGAGGTTAGATTCGACATTGCCAACAAAAAGTCGTGCTCTTTTTAAGTGCTCTTCTTCTCTTTGTGTGTTGTTACTGACGCCGTCTTCTTTCCAATCACGTCCTGTAAACCTTGGACTCCTGGATCTGAGAGAGAAAGAAGATCCCAACCATTAAAATAATATGAAAAATAAATTGATAGTATTGTGTAAATAATAGTTTACAGCTAAATGTAATGCCTTTTACGGACCTTGAACGACCTTTTCTTCCTCCCTCTCTCTGTCTATAATCTTTTCTTGATGGGGGAGATCTGTCTCGTTTCGTATTGCTCATTTTGACCTTGGCGCTTAGAACAGACCATGTGGTAAATAGTATCCTGAAGTATACGGTTAATTAAACAACTATTATTAATAATTTAATAAGTTCAATATTTTGACCTGTAAGGTTAATTATGTATAATAAATATATTTATTTTGTAGTGTCTGTAATAACAGCTTTAATTTTTTGACGCTTGCGTCTCCTAAATTAAAATGATTAATAAATTAATAAATGCATTCATTTCAATGTACTTGAATGGTGGTATAAGAGAAAATTTTTTTTTCTTTCTTTTGTTTAGCAGAGATATTTTTTGACGATTATTCATGTCCACAAACAATTGGTCTTGCTTCCTTCGTTTGTTCTCATGTTCCCTATCAATGCTGTCATCCACAAACTGACCTCTACATCTCTTCCTGCTATTCTGATCTGGACTGTATTTTCGAACAAGAACCGTCTTGTTGAAACTTACAGAAAGAATTGAACAGTCTCTACGTTGTCTCTCTGGTACGGTAGCATCTTTCAATGCACTAATAACATGTACATATATAATATCATTAAATAAATTAGTACCTTTTCAGTATCACTGACCCTATTAATTATATATTAATTATTATAATTATTAGTGTTATTATTACCTGTATGTGTGGGAGGAGTCATGGGTGGTCCTTTAACTTCAAAAATACATGTTTCTACGAACAAAATACATATATTATAAAAATATTACATTTTACTACTACCAGTAGAATGATGATCGCAGTCATAATTATAATGAGTGGGTGGAGACTTCAGCACAGGATCAGATAATATTAAGGGGCAGTCATCATCTTTGTCATGAGATGTTGTTGGTGACGAAGGCATTGTCTGCTAAAAACAATAGCAGACTAATCCAGAACAAAACCATCTTTTTATTGGGAAAATAATTAATAAGCCACACCTCCAAGTTTTATTTAATGCCCTGCCTCGTGTAGTCCCTACAGCAATTACTACACAACAGCAACTATGAGTGGTCGATATGACAGTGCTTTGACCGTCTTTTCACCAGATGGACACTTATTTCAAGTAGAATATGCTCAAGAAGCAGTTAAAAAAGGCTCCACAGCTGTGAGCTTTATATTTTCTACTATATATATAGTACCACTGTTTTACAATAGGTTGCTGTTAGGGGTCTGGATACTGTAGTTCTGGCAGTGGAAAAGAGAGCTTTAGCTAAGTTACAAGATGCACGTACTGTACGTAAGATCTGTTCGATTGACGATCATGTCTGCCTTGGTTTTGCTGGTAAATGTTGTACCTTTAACATTACTACATGAACTAGAGCCAGCATTGTTAATGGTGTAATTTTAATGAATAAACTCTGGACTCTACTTACAAGGATGAGTCTAATCAGTTACCAATGGAACACCATACTTCAATATATTTATGTTACAGTATTAATTTACCATTAATGCCTGCTCCCAGCAGGCTAGCTACATATAGCATCTCTTCCATAATGACATATGATATGGTATTTATTACCTTATATGGTAAACATTATCTATAGGGCTTACTGCTGATGCTCGGGTGTTAATAAATAGAGCTCGTGTTGAATGTCAAAGTCACAAATTAACTGTTGAAGATCCTGTCACTATTGAGTACATTACTAGACATATTGCTACTATCTGTCAGGTGACTATCATGTGATAAACATTTCACTTATTTGTTGTCATAGCGATATACACAAAGTAGTGGTGCTCGTCCATTTGGTATCTCATTATTAGTGATGGGATTTGACGAGGGTAAAACACCTAAATTATATCAAACAGAACCAGCTGGTACTTACCATGAATGGAAGGTAAGATCATGTGATGTCATGTGACAAACATGTGATTGATTTTCTTGTATAGGCAGCAGCAACTGGTCGTAGTGCTAAAACTGTCCGCGAGTTTCTTGAGAAGCATTATTCTGATGAGAGTGTTAAAACAAAAGAAGACACTATCACATTAGCCATTAGAGCACTGTTAGAGGTAAGATATATGAAGATAAAGAATTAGTCATTTATTTATTGTAGGTAGTTCAATCTGGAGGTAAGAGCATGGAGTTAGCAGTGATGGAACGTGGACAGCAATTAGAAGTATGTTCAAAATAATATATGTCATTATGTCTTGTTTAGTTTCTAGAACCTAATGAAATTGAGGAATATATGAAGAAAATTGAAAAAATAAAAGAGGAAGAATTAGAACGAAAGAAAGGACGGAGGGACATCCCCACTGCCCCACCTCCTTCATCACGACCAGAATTTTCCTCTGTGTCTGATTAACCTGGTTATAATAACTATTAATAACTATTATTAACAATTTTATATGATGACAAATCATGACATCATCATTATGTAATAATGGCATCATTAGAAGGTTTATTACTTAATTTCTACGAGAAAGACGACTGGACATCCGACTATTACTTGAACTAGGTGGTCGTCCATAATGTGTCATTTCAACCATTCTATAGTGTAGAATCAGTCACATGAGAGTCATGTGATGTCATGTAACATACCTGGCACTTCTAGCTCGATTATATGGATCTACAAAATAGTAAAAAATTCATTTTAATATCCATCAAAATATGTACATACCTTGTTGCATCACATGACTCCAGACAGACCTAGTTAATAAGTCACATGATAGATCACATGACATAATTATTATACCTCATTGGCTCAGGTTTACTAATTGATGCCAAAAATTGCTGAGTACGGGACTCCCACGAGTGCATCGATGGTGGGTGTAAACCTAATTAAACAACTAATTTAAGGAGCATTCTTCTTTAACTTACCAGGAAGATCACGTCGATGATAAGGTCCCAGACTAGCCGAGATTCCACTCATCCATCGTCCACTGAGATGAGGAGGTAGCAATGGAGGAGGAGGCATCATATATCCAGTATTTAACCCACCCATGCTGCCACGCCCCCTCATTATTCCTCGAGACATACTTCCTATAGCTTCTCGTTGTAAACCACCAGGTAACTAATAAAAAGCAATTAATACTGATTAGTAAAGGGGCTTGGTGATTCTTACCCTCGGTCCCATGTTCATAAAATCATCAACGTGCATTGATGGAGGACGACTGGTGTTTTGTTTTCTAGTACGGAAAAGATCTCGGCCACGCCCCAAAGCACGCCTCTGCTGTATAGCTATTAAATAAACAACAAATATGTTTCTGTAATATTAAATGTATATACGTTATTATTATTATTATTATTATTATTATTATTATTATTATTATTATTATAATTTATTATTATTATTATTATTTATTATTATTATTATTATTATTATTTATTATTATTATTATTATTTATTATTATTATTATTATTTATTACATTTAGAGCTTTTATTTTTAGAATGTACATTTATAATGTATACCTTCCTTCAATTTTTGTTGTGCTTCTGGTCCACTGATAACAATCTTTTTCTTTCTGATATAAATAAACCACAACTTGACCACACCCATTACTACCACTTACCTTTCGTGTTTAGCTGGTGATGATGGTGGAGATGGTAGAAACTGCTTTTTAAGTTCTTCTTGTAAATTGAGTCCAGAACAACTTTCTTTAGCTAAATCTTCAATATTTATAGAAAGCTAAAGAAATAATAGAGTAAAAGTAATTATTTATAAATTGACGCACTGTCTCTGGTTCTAACTCAGCCTCATCATAAGGGGGTGTGGCCAACCAGTACTCAGGACTAAGAATGGGTGGAGTTAACATTAACAATAATAACACTGGTTACCTTGATGACAACTCTAATCCAGTTTGTAGAACACTAGGTCGTGATAAAAACTGCTGCTCTAAATTTTGCATAGGTGGCAGATCTAAACTGGGAGGAGTCAATCCAGAAGGATCTGGGGTACATTCTGCTAGCAAATCAGTGAGTTCTGCTATGGAAGCAGTAAAGTCATCAGCCAATCTTTGATCTTCTTCCTCCTTATATCCTTCCCTAATAGCTGTGTGAAGTTGGGGGAGAAGGTCTCCCATTTCATCATCACAAATAGCACATTTTAATAGTGGGAGTGGAATGGAGAGGGAGAGGGAGGAATCTGGTGCTATTAAGTCTCCGAGGGTATCCAAAAATATAGATGAACATTGTAAAGACTCTGCTGGGGGAGGAGTGGAATCCCTTAAAAGGAAATGCAATAAACGAGCATGGTTTAAAATGGGTGTGGCCACCTTATTGCTGATACTAATCTTTTGAGTAGTCCTGCAAGTTGGTTGATTGATGATGGGAGGAGTCTATAGATTAGTAGGTGTGGTCATATTACTATGACAACATACTTACATTTGAAGGGTTGTAAGTCCAGGCATATGTTGACAACATGCAGATAATATTTTTAAACCAAGAGCAATGGTTGTTAGTGGCTGATCAGGTGATCCAATGTGCTTAAGTACAGCAGAGAGTATGTGTTCTAATTGAGGTAATGGCGGAAGGCTATCTGCTAACTGGAATGGATAAATAGATTGGAGAATAATCGATGGACGAATGAACTTAATGAACTTATGTAGAAATGGATGAATGGGTAAATAAATGGACAGTGAAAATACAAACAAATGGATGAATGGGTAAATAAATGGACAGTGAAAGTCAAACAAATGGATGAATGGGTAAATAAATGGACAGTGAAGATACAAACAAATGGATGAATGGGTAAATAAATGGACAGTGAAGGTACAAATAAATGGATGAATGGGTAAATAAATGGACAGTGAAGATACAAATAAATGGATGAATGGGTAAATAAATGGACAGTGAAAGTACAAACAAATGGATGAATGGGTAAATAAATGGACAGTGAAAATACAAACAAATGGACGAATGGATGGACAGAACAAACTAACATGTTGCAATGATACTTGTGATCCATTCTTAACAGGCTCCAATAGTGATATAAAAACATTAACTAATGCTTGAAGAATTGTCTAAAAAATAACACAATAAATGGGTGTGTCCCCCATACAATGCCATATTCAGTTCTATAGAGCATTGTCACTTACCATTACACATAATTTTGCTGAGATAACCGTCTCTTTTTTTTGAACTAAAAACAAAAGAAGAGGTATGAATCTACTGTAACTCTCTTCATCATCTTCCTTAGATATAAGAGAAAGTAGACCAGCTTTATACATAGGTTGTCTGCTTAGCACAGCACATAATGTTAATACTACCACTAGTGGTGACCTGATAAAATATATATCAATTTCAAGTTAGTCATTTTTAATTTACAGTGTCTCTTTTTTCTCAGTTGTGGCAGGTGCATTGTCTATCTCCTTGCCTCCTTCATCTTGTGAATCTATCTTCATCAGAACACGACTGCAAATAATTCTATAAGAGAGATAGAAGAGTATACTGAAGTATACAAACCTAAAACAGATATCCAGACAATATACTGAGATATCGAAAGGTATACCAATAATATACTGAAGTATACAAACCTACAACAGATATCCAGCCAATATACTGAGATATCAAGAGGTATATATACCAATAATATACTGAAGTATACAAACCACTAAAACTTACTTAGCTATTCCAAGTGCCAGTGTAGGAGCTAGATCCACTAACTGAGCACAAACACGTCGTAACATTTGTTGCAAAGCTAAACACATTGAAGGGACTAGCATCTCAAGTAACGACAATAATTCTGGCAGCAAAGGGAGAAGATGAGACGCCCAAAGATACCGGAGACCAACTATGTTCTCAAGATCAGTTGGAGACAATGACTATTGAATACACTGTAATTCTAGATGGTTACTATGGAGACATTACTTTAGGGGAGTGGAGTGGAAGGGGCAAAGGGAGGAGATCAGAGAACAACATAAGACCAGAGAGAAATGCTTGTGGTTTTGAGGATGTATAAGTAATCAGTTCCGATATCAGTAAACACCAGCAGCTGTTACTGACATCTAGATGAAATGGATGAATAGAAGGATAAATGGACGGATAAATGAATGAGTAAATAAACCAATGGACATATAAATCAATTGATGGACAGATAGATGGACAAAATATACTTGGACTGGACTCTTTGTTATCTTCAGTGATAGTATCGGGACGAGTGAATGTAACTAGGCAATCAATAATCAATGGCTGTATCTATTGGGGGAGGAGTACATTAAACCACACCCACAATAACAGTACACTATTACCTCAGGTACAGAGGATTGAAACACACCAGAATGTGGAGCAGAACACATAACAGTATGTAATGAGAATAAAGCATGTAGAACACGTACATCTCTAAATTGAAATGTACCATCATCAAGTAGCTCTACTAGTAATAGTCTTAATAAACGTAGATTTAGTGAAGATAATAGAACGAGGACTCCAGCATTGTTCAAACCAATTATTTGTTTCTGACTCCAAAGAGGGAGAAGCATGTCAGCTAGTTTCTTTGAAAAAAAGATCATTGTAAAATGTTTAAACTTGTTTAACAAGAACCTATATTGCTATAATAATATTTAAGTAATTGCACTCCTATTATTATAGGAGAATAATTAATTCCTATTATTGTTATTATTATTATTATTATTATTATATTATTATTATTGTTATTATTATTATTATTATTATTATTATTATTATTATTATTATTATTATTATTATTATTATTATTATTATTATATTATTATATTATCAATCTAATATAATTATAGGAGCTGAATAATGCACATGTACTACTAAAACAATTAGAAATATTATATTTAAAAAAAAGGATAATGCAACATTTTAGAGCAGTAATACTAATGTCACTTAACAAGGACCTATATAGCTAACTTCATAAAAAAATTCAAGTGATTTTGTGACGTGGACCAAATTCTCAATTTTTGGCTTGAGACCATGGACTATAGTCCATGGTCTCGAGCCAAAAATGGCCAAAAAATGAAATTGCTTCAAATTTTTTATGATGATAGCTATATAGGTCCTTGTTAAGTAGAATAATTGTTTGTGCTTAGAAATGTTGTTAAAGTCTGTAAAAAAACAAAACAAATTCATTAATTTACATGTACATTTACTAGTAGAACAAAGGGGATTATATAAACATTTTTAAAAAGATAACGCAACATTTTAGAGCAGCAATACTAATGTCACTTAACAAAGACCTATATAGCTAACTTCATTAAAAAATTCAAGTGATTTTGTGACGTGAACCAAATTCTCAATTATGGTCCATGGTCTCAAGCCAAAAATGGCAAAAAATGAAATCATTTCAAATTTTCATGATGATAGCTATATAATTTTTGGCTCAAGACCATGACATGGATTGTAAAATCATTTGAGTTTTTTTCATGAATTTATCTCTATAGACTCTTGTTTAGAGTAACTGGTTGTATTTAAAAAGTTGTTAAAATTTTTAAAAATTACTAAAAAGATTTATTAATTTACATGTACATGTACCGATACAATATTTTGCATTGATCTCAAGTTAATAACTACTTAATAATTACTTACTTGTAACAAATTGGTAACTATTTCTATAGCTCCTGATGAAAACAATGCAACAACACGTTCTCGTTGAACTAATGTCAATTGTTCTAATTAAAGAAGGTGGAGTCACAAGCTATGAATATTATTATCTACTTTTCTTATAAATAATGAGGTGAGGGTTTGGACAGCAATAGGTTAAAATAAGGCGGAGACTTGTGATAATTGCTGCAACGCCTCGAGTAGGTTTGTTCCAACTCAATTGACCAACACCCCTAATAACTGACCAATCAAATTCAAGTATAACAATCTTAATTCTTACTCTTTAACCACACCCATTAATAATGAAATAGTTGCCGCTGACTCTCCGAGGTGCTTGAGTGGGTGGAGCCAACAATACAATGCAGACATTGTTGGACTTTGATTATCTACATAAAACATTAAGCCACACCCATTTAATTAATACTATTCACCTTTAAAGAATTCTGACATTGCCAGTAAGCGACGAGAATGAGTAGTGAGAAAGTCATGTGATAAATTACAGGAACCTGTGTAAGTTAAGTGACTATCACATGACAATCACACCACCAACTTACTTTGTAGTACTTGGAGAATGAGAACAGCTGCATATCGGCTGGATATACTGGACTTAGAGAGTTTACTATCATGTTCTTTGTGACCTGAAGAAAGGAGAGAGAGAGAGAGAGAGAGAGAGAGATGGGAGCAAATATATAATGGACTAATACCTTTTGGTTCCATAAATGGCAATAGGACAGTTATATTATTATCAAGTGAAAGAACATGTGCCATTGCACATTTTCCTATAAAACCAAACAACATTCACATATGATCACATGACAATCACATGACATACCAACAGGCACTAAAGTCATTGAGAAGAGAGTATGCAATGATGACAAACATTCCGACTCCATATCACTCATTGTCTGCTTCGGAGCTTGTCGTAAAGAATCTAAGGATTGAAGAACCTACAAAACAAGTTATAACAACCAGTCAAACCAGTTAAGTCAACTTGTCATTACCTGTAAATGATATACTAAGAGCATACCAATATTAAAAGCAGTACAAGTATCATTGGTATCTGGCTGTAGGTAATCCTGTAGGTGGGTGTGGTCATAAATAGAACTAAGATAATTTTCTTTGCTTACTGATAATGGAGGTACTGCATCCAATGGGACTTCATTGTCCTTGGAGAGAACAATGAATATAAATTAATATACAAATTTTTAAGACGTACTGTTGTTTGAAAAAGAACTCTAATAATGGCCTTAATTATAGGTGGGCGAGACAATAGAAAGAGGAGACCTAATGAATGACTCATAATGATGTCATAATGATGTAATCCAATATTACCATTTTGAGTACATAAAAACAACAAAAGTATATCACGAACACCAGAAAAAATAGTACTTTCCTCAAGTAACGAAGGAGCTGTTAAAAGTATTAAAAGACACTCCAAAAATCGTCTAAAAATGAATAATAAACAATTTATTTATTGATACAATTTACTTGGCTTTAAGCATTCTAGCCACACCCACAAATACCTCCTGTACCGGCTGATCCACAATTATTTTTTTGCTGGGAAATGCTTTAGGAGGTAAAAGACATAAAGTAGTCTCGACTTTATCTAACACTTTACGTAACTCGACAAGTAATTGTGTTAGTCTCTTAACAAGTTCTGGAGACAGGGGCTGAACTCTCAATGGAGAACTAGTACTAGTATTCTCGTTAAATTTTTCGTCATCCTGTTCTCTGGACTCTCCTTCAGTCTGTTCCTCATCTTTCAAAGTAGTGTCCGTTGTCATGTCCTCTTTAAGGTTCCAAAAGTCTTCAGTCAACCCTGTTGTATTTTTAACTGGAGTAGCTATGATGACTTCGTTGATGCAGTCTTGGAGGTTGGCTAGAAGCTCATAAAGATGAGCTTTGCAAAGAAGACAGCTAACAGCAGATTGTACCCTTGTAGTCTAATTAAATATCAATTAATTAACACAAGATATATAAGGGGCTGCCCCAGCTAACCTGATTGGAAAGAACAACTTCTAACATTTCACGATAAGGAGTTTGGCCCCTTTTATCCTAAATAATAACACAGATCACATGACTACCACTTGACTATCACATGACACACCTCTATATTCCATCCCAAGAACCTTTCCATACTCATAGGATAGTCCAATAAAGCATTAATAACTCGAACAGCTGCTAACTTCATTGATGAAGGCATCAATGAAGTTGGCTGAGAGACAAAATTACAAAGTTGTTCCAAAAGACCCAGTTCCTATTAAAAGTGGGTGTGGTTAATAAATATTTAATTAAAGGAGCTGTACCAATAATCTGTTGGTTGCATCAGATCCCAAAGATATCACAGCAAATCCTAGACGTAGACCTGTTTTTATTACACGAACATTAAGCTATACAATAGATATTTATTAAGTCATATGATAGTCACATGATCCAGAATTTACAGGAGGTGGGTGTGACTGAATGATGTCATTATCTAAACAGGTTGAGACCCAATCACAGAGACATTGGAGTGCGGCTTGAGCGTCTTCTTCTGATTTCATGAATAGTTGAGCCTTTAATAAAGACACAATGAGATTACTATTATAGACAACTTTACTTACGACACATGGATATAACTGCTGACTCAGCTCTTCAACAGACTCAAGCCACCTAAAGGAGAGTGTATGAGGGTGTAGTTAATGAGGGTGTAGTTAATGAGGGTGTAGTTAGTGAGGGTGTAGTTAATGAGGGTGTAGTTAATGAGGGTGTAGTTAATGAGGGTGTAGTTAATGAGGGTATAGTTAGTGAGGGTATAGTTACAAAAATTGATTAATGACTTACTTGAATGAAATAGATTCCTGTTTTAACTTTAACAATTGATCATTAAACCTAGTCCCCTATAAATACAATAATAAAAATAGCTCACTATATTATATTATTACCTCATTATAATGTGACTTCTTACTGGTAGCTATAACCAAATAAACAAATGTACAATGAAATATTAGTGCCTTACATGAATCTGTCTTTGTTTTCTTTAGTAGGAGTTCTTCATGAGGTGAGTTGAACAATGAAGGAAATGTCTACAAAAGATTATTATATATAGAGAGAAGAGAATTGTAACAGACTTCAAGTGCAGTCAGTTCAGTATGGTATGGATTAAACCCAACATTTGTATTCATCCAAGTATCTTCACTATAAGTATCAAAGTCCTAAGAATAAAGACCGAACAGATATACAAAGAGATGGACATATATAGAGAGAGATGGATGCACAGTCAAATAAATGGACAAATAAGCAGAGAACAAATGGACATACAGTCAAATAAATGGACAAATAACCAGAGAACAAATGGACAGACAGTCAAATAAATGGATCATCTTACTGGTTCTTGTATTTCAAAGTCTTCCTCAGCAAAAGCAATCTCATCGTCAGAAAACTCTTCAAATCCAGGGTCATTAGTTGCAGACTATATGAATAGTAACTTCATTAAAGTAAACCACACCCACTTACTCTCTTTGTCGGTGGTATATCATCATCATATAAATCAAAGGAATGTTCAGGGGAGTGGTCGGGGGAAAATGGTTCAAATAATGTGTTAAATGAATCTAATAAGCTTGACCATTCTTTAGAGCTGCCATCTTTTTCCTCGCCCTGACCAGGAGAGCCATCTCTTCCACTATCTAAAGGACCACCTGTATCTGATGGAGAACGGGCTCTTTTACGACGTACTCCTTCCTCACCAAGTTTTTCAGAATAAGGACTAGGGGAACGACTGTGTGTATGTGTGCATGATAAAAGAAAAAACAGGAACAACTTGAAACTCCATTGGTCTAACTATACATCCATTCCTTTAGTTATACATCCATTCATTCAGTTATACATCCATTCCTTCAGTTATACATCCATTTGTTTATTTGCACCTCGTTCCAGGTGTGAATCCAGGTAAGTTAAAAGAGACAGGAGCAACAGTTATTCCATAAAGACATAGGGACAATGTTGAATAATGACCTCGAACTATAATCACATCACATGACGTCTAAAGGAATTTTATATGTCAAACAGGTTTTACTTGTTTAACTAGTTAGAATAACTTGTCAAACTGGTTTTAATACATACCTTAGATTGCAAAGATAATGATAGACAATCCTCATTAAAGTCAAGCCTTTAATAATACAGTAATTAGTTATTAATAGTTATTAATAGTACTTACGTGCCAACCAAATTACACGTGGGCGTTAATGGATTAGTGGCATCATTAGTGAACACGTCCAGTTTAAAACTGGAGGGTGTGGTCTTACTGCATATAGAAACACATTGAATGATGACAATATGGTCTGTAAGCATACCCTAATTTATCCATAATATGCAGTGATACGTGAGGGGGACAACCCTTTGGGACAACTCGCACTTCTCTGATAAGAACTGGCATACTGAATTTTACCATATCAACCCATAGCTCCTACAATAAATAATAATAATTGCAATTTATTTTGAGGTTTTTAATTCAAACTACTGCTTTGTTTTGAGTCCCTTACATCAGATGAGTCGTGAGAAAATGTCTCGTAAAATAAAAGATCCTTCAGTTCCACCGCCATCTTTGATTTCAGTAGGCGGTGCGGTTAAAGCGTGCTGTGTACTAATTAAATGAGTGGGTGTTAGTCATGGCTGCAAAACAGCTGGGCGAGGAGAGCAATATAATTCTATTAGAGAAAGCAGTGAGTTAATAAATATTAATATTAATATAACCGTACATAATTCGCAGATATTGCTGTCTAAATGTATACAAGAGAATCTAAGAGACTTGACGCAAGAATGGCGAAAATTTATGACAGACATCTCACAGCCCTTTCCAGTGGAACTAGATCCTTCTAAAGTATTAGCAATATACTTCATAGAATTACAACATCCTCTATTTGCAGCACTTAATAGTCGAACGTAGTGATATGGAGCAACTTGTCAGTGAAGCCGTGATGATGAAAGAGTTTTTACCAACTGTTCTAGGACAAATCTCGCTACTACCTCAACTGAATAAAACAGAGCAAGGTCTATTAATGATCTTATCAATTATCATAAATAGTTTCCATGACAACTAATACATTGATGGAAAGTCCTTTTAAAAACCTAGTTCCACTTATTTAATATTCATTGATTATTGCTATGACAACAAATGATCTTTACCTTTATAGAGCTGATATCTGCACAACAATTGAGAGAGAAAATGGAGAAAGAAAGAGATCAAATAGCATGCAAAGCTGACGATGTAATGGCTGATTATGAACATGAAAAACAAGAAAAGTTTGCAATTAAAGTACATATATATATTATACACACTCATATACATGTATATATATAATACATATATGTATTATATTTGTATATGTATACAATATGATCCACCATCTATTGTATTTTCATAATATAGTGCTCACTGACTGAGCTCAATCAACAATTACAACAACAAATTGAATATTGCACATCCTTAGGAAGTGTTTTTGGTACATTACTGTGGAGAACTTCCCAAAATGAAGACTGCATTCACAATTTACTATCTGGAGTAAGTTATTTGTTTGCTATCAACTCCCATCTCTCTCTCTCTCTCTCTCTCTCTCTCAGTCTCGTGTCAACGAATTCTTACAGCTGGTAACTACCACTCTACATAGTTACCTAGCAACATACCAAACAGATTTACCATGTGAAACCAGTCAGGAGTCCCAGTTTGTCTTGTCTTTATGTGGCATAGTGACCAGTATGTATAAAGGTAATATTCCTTTGTTGATTCTTTTATAGATATTGCTGCCTCGGCTTATGGTCGAGACTACCTTTCCTCGTGTTCTGATGGACAAAGTCTTTTAGAGAACATGTGTACTATTTTAGCTACTGCACCTGTATCTCAAGAATGGTGAGTGGTATGGGAATGAGTCTTTTCTATGTATGGCATGAGTCAGTGGTATGGGAATGAGTCTTTTTATCTATGGCATGAGTCAGTGGTATAGAATGGGTCTGTAAATATGCAGTACTAACATTTATTTTTTTCTTTTATTTATATTGAAAGTTCCAAACTCAAAAAGTAAGTTCCACATTTAAACCAGACTGAGTCTCTGCCTATTTTCCTCCCCTAGTCTCATTCTAATGTTACTCTACAATATCAGGTACCTACATACACACATTGTGTTATTACTGACATTCTGTGATTAGTATTAATCAAAAAGGACTTATAATATTAAGAACACAACCAGAATTACTACGAGTACTTGTTTGGCTAGCCAAAGGTAAAAAAAAAACTTAAATTTATGCTGTGACAAGTTGTGGTTCATTATTCTTTAGAGGAGAGCAGTGTAGCTAACAAAATACTTTGTCTACAGTTGTTGCAGTCTCTTATTCTAGAGCCAATAACACCAGCATTGAGACACCAAGCTATAGAAGCTATTTCTACAAATTTATTACAACAGCTAGCATCTTCAACTAATAATGAAGTAATGTATTATGTAGTATGTATTCACTCTCTCTTTGTCTCTCTCTCTCTCTCTTTCTCTTTTTCTCCCTCCTAGCTAAAGCAGTTAGCCTGTGAGTTAATGACAGATCTTCAACAACTTCACAATAACTAACCCTATATCCCATTACATATACTATAATGATATATTGAAATATTAACAAGAAAAGGAATATAAATTATATAAATAAATGACTTATAAAAGGTAACCACAGCAACAAAAAATAATCAACAAAGAGAAATGAATAAATGCAATTAAATATAAGAGGGTGGCTAAATTAATCGTCTACTTATCTTTTTATAACAAAAGACAAGAATACAAGATCATTGTTTGATGATTAATTGTTCTAGTATTTTCAATACATTAGAATCGTCTAACATACCAAAATGCTCCGCCCCCTTCAGCCCATATGATTTTACAGGCTTTTCCTGTTGTCCCACCCACTCATTACACAACTGCAAACTCTGCAAGTTAACTGTCCCATCTCCAAGGCCTGAGGATATATCAGGTTTTCCGTTGGGAAAAGAAAGTGAAGAGTATTCGTAGGACTCTTCAGTTTCCAAGTCAACTCCATAGATACAGTGGGTAGTTACATTAGGAGGCGGGACATTTCTATTAACAACTTTCATAACTCCTTGATACATTGATTGGCCATTAGGATATTTGAGGTCGTGTATCAACGAGGAAAGATCCCAAGCTGTATAGGATTTAGTGGGTGTGGTCACTACGGTGACCGATTTGTTCCAAGCTGTGTTTGTTGGTAGTGGTAGCAACCAGTAATCACTGGGAAAACTCCTTTCAATTGGACGGACTGCAATGTTTAAAGACATTTTGAAAATTTCATCTGTGTCACCTGAAACAAGGGCTCGAAGTGAACGTGAACACCCCGCCCAGACACCTCCAAGGGTAATGTACTGATTTAAGTACTTGTCCTTCCAAGACTGTTCAACTACTTGAGTGAGGAAGAAATGAGACACAATAGCTCCCATACTATGAGCTAACAAGACAATTGGACAATTTCCTTGAGCTTTATATGTAGACTCAATTAATTTCTGAAGTTGATTGAAGTAATCTCTTTCAGTTAGCTCAACTAAAAGAAAGGTACATTGGTATATATAGTAAAGGTACATGTGTATATAGTAAAGGTATATTGGTGTATATAGTAAAGGTACATTGGTGTATATAGTAAAGGTACATGTGTATATAGTAAAGGTATATTGGTGTATATAGTAAAGGTACATTGGTATATGTAGTATAGTCTGTACCTGGTCCAAGTCTCCAGTCAAAAGGAGCAGCTCGTAGGTCAACACCTCGAGAATACCCACGTTTAACAAAGTATTCTACTAGCACATTAAAATAACTAGCACTCTTTATATTGGGATCTAATGTCTCTATACCAGTAGTATTACCAAAATCAATTACTCTTATATCTACACCAGCAGTGTCTCTATATTGACCAGTAGATTTGTTGTAATGGAGTCTAGAGGATGGATAAACAGATGATGGATGAATGAATAGAAGGATAGCTAGATAGATGATGGATGAATGGATAGAAGGATAGCTAGATAGATGATGGATGAATGGATAGAAGGATAGCTAGATAGATGATGGATGAATGGATAGAAGGATAGCTAGATAGATGATGGATGAATGGATAGAAGGATAGCTAGATAGATGATGGATGAATGAATAGAAAGGATAGCTAGATAGATGATGGATGAATGGATAGAAGGATAGCTAGATAGATGATGGATGAATGGATAGAAGGGATAGCTAGATAGATGATGGATGAATGGATAGAAGGATAGCTAGATAGATGATGGATGAATGGATAGAAGGATAGCTATAGATAGATGGGTGAGTGGATTAGTAGATAAAAAGGACGAATGGATGATGTAAATTAAATAAAGACAAGTGTAAACGACCAGGAAAAACTATTTGTTTAAAACTGCTCTCAATACTGACCAGATGTAGACTAAACCACCTTTCAATATGTGAATAGAAAGACCCTATTGACATGTACACACGCACATAGCACTCAAATTATTGACACAAACAATACCAGTCAATATAAAGGAGCTATATGTCCTGTCACTGACTTAATATTATCTTTAAAACAGTTCTGAACAACAGGTAACAAGTCATCAAGGTCAAGCCACAAACGATACCATTCTTCATATTTGCGCCTGCAATATAAATGTCCAGAGCTCTTGTGTAACCTAGCTTCCAGCTGGCTCCCCAAGGCACCTGGAACTTTTAGGAGGAAAAACATGATTGTTAAAAGACCACCTGTCCACCTCAGGATGTAATATAATGAACAATTTATGAATTTTGATAATCAATAATATTAGTTTTATTACAATAAATTTTAAGTACTAAATTACCACTAGTTTTACTCATTGAAGGCTGGGAGAATATTTTAAATAAAATAAAATGTTATTTCAAACACTATATCTAATTTTCAAAAAGAAAAGACAATACCAATACAATATCCTAGAACCCAGAACTTAAATTTTGGAACCTATAACCTCATATTGAAGTACGTCTTTTCCGTTGGGATTCTATCGACCTAGTACATTAAAATTATTTAATTCATTCACTCTGTAAATGACACATTATCTTAATTGTTTTAGCCATTAAAAGAAAGACAAATTAAAACTAAAATCACGTGGTAGAAAGCTGTTTGCTTCTAGACAGTCAGGCTCTATTTTGCTTTTGTTTATTATTCTTTAAAAACAGCAAACAATAGTTGTGGTATTTTAAAAAATTCTAACGAGGTAGTATTTTTTCACTTACCAATAACAATTGGTCTGTTCTTTTGACATTTGCCTACTGCAGGCACTACTAGTAAGAGACCCTGTAAAATAAACAACAGAAATATACAACCCGCCATAATTCTAGCAGCCATTGCAGAAACCACATGGATCCTGGATCCACCTCACAAGGAAACAGTGGCATAATTATTATAAATAAATACATGTTAATTAATTATTATATTTAAAATAAATTGATTCGATTCAGTTTCATGTAAGTACATTACATATTATTGTATTCACAAAACTAAATGATGGCAGTTTTTCAGTGCAAATTTAAAAGAGAGAACAGCTATTTTTTACTTGTTTGTTTGTCTTAATAAATCTCTTTTGAATATTATATAATGGCATGTAATTTTTATTGAAGTTAATAATTTTATTGTATTATCTTCAAAATTTTTACTTTTAAAACAGAAATGAAATCAGAATAACAATAATATAAATAACATTAAGTATTGGCCTATTACTGATCCTGAGTTATTACTGACTATTGCTAAAATTACAGAACAACACACACACACACACACACAATCATAACCTAATTAGTTATGACTAATTCCTCTATAGACTTAAAGACTTCCTGATTCATAACAATTTCAGCATGTTCGACACCATCAAATCCTTTTAGTATTACAGGTTGTTCCTGTTTACCACTCCATAATGAACATGACTTGAGCGATCGTATGTTAACAGTTCCATCCCCATTTCCATTCTTCATTTGAAGTTCACCATCAGGAAATGAGTTTTGTGTTATTGAAGAGACAGTTGAGACATTGTTACCATAGAAACAGTAATGTACAACATTTGGGGCTGGAAAATCACTGGTAAGGTTTTGTACTTCGGTCAAGATACGCAGTCCATCAGTATAGTTCATATCAACAAATAGAGACTTGATATCATGAGCAGTATAGTTCTTTTTTGGCTGGGAAAAAATAATTTCTTGACTATCCCATAGCTTAGGAGAAGGTAGTAGCCAAATTTGACTGGGGAAAGTCCTCTGTGCCTTACGTAAAATCGTCGGTTTAATGAAGTCCACAAATGAATCCCCTGAGACTAAACCTTTAATGGCTTTAACTGAACCTCCAAATACTCCAGAGAGAGAAATAAATTGTTTGATTCGTGATGATTTCCAATCTGGTTTGGCGATATGAGTTAGAAAATATGTTGTGATGGGACCTCCCATACTGTGGACAACTAGAGACACCGGTGTGTTATTATTAGTTGTATATGTGTCTTCTATTAGTTGATATAATGCATCATAATATCCCAACAGCTCTAAACCATCTGAAATAAAAATACACATCATCTATCCATCATTTGTATGTCCATCCATTCATTCATCCATCCATCCATCAATCCATTCATTCATCCATCCATCCGTGTACCTGGTACAAATCTCCAATCATAAGGAGCAGCACGAATATCTTTCCCTCTAGTGTACCCACGTTTTATAAAATGTTTAACAAAATCAGCAAAATAGCTTAATTTTAATATTCCATCTGTTAAATATTCTACAGAATCTGTTCCACCAAATCCTGGCACTCTTATACCAACACCAGTAGCATTATGATATTGCTTAGTAGCAGGATCATACTCCAGTCTACAGTGATATAATGGATGAATGAACGATATGGATGGATGGATGAACTTATTCTCTTACTTTATATTATCAACAATGCAGGCCTCATATTTAGGAATCAAAATTTTCATGTCAATCCACACAGTGCACCAGTCACTCTTCTTTTTGCAATATTTATTTACAACAGAAGGCTTGTCCCATTTCCCCTCCAATCTGCTTCCTAGAATACCTGGTACTGTGTAACAGAGAGAGAGAGAGAGAGAGAGAGAGAGAGAGAGAGAGAGAGAGAGAGAAGAGAGAGAGAGAGAGAGAGAGAGAGAGAGAGAGAGAGAGAGAGAGAGAGAGAGAGAAAGAGAGAGAAGAGAGAGAGAGAGAGAGAGAGAGAGAGTATTAATAGCATATTATAGAACATACCAATTATAATAGGACTTCTGGTTAGAGTTGCTTGTACTGACAAACAAGTGATATGATATAACAGTAGACACAATAGAAACTTGTACATTTTTTGTATCTTCTATGACAAAACTAAGAAATCTATGTCACAGCAAACTGAAAGTAGACAAGTTATTTTGTATAAGTTATGTCTACAGAACATTAAGGGAGCAATTTATACGTGTTTTGTATTCCTGTTTTAAAAAACTGAAACGTAAACACTAACTCCAGTTTCATATCCAAATCTAATTTAAGTTTCATGTCCATTCTGGTCAAGGCCAAAATTAAGTATACCAATAAAATGATATTTTATTTCAATTACCAATTCAGTGAATGTTATATTAATTTTCTATATAGAAACTCTAACTAAAAAATAATGTCTTAGAGAAAAAGATATGGACTATGACGATATATGGAATATGATTTAAAGATTGTGACAATGAATTGAATGTAGTTTTCTTTTTAGTTGATCTTGTTGTTCCTCCATTTTTCAATATGATGAAAGCAATAGGCCAGACCACCCACAAAAGACGCAATGATAGCAATAGAGAAAGAGCCCAATGACAAACCAAAACTTATCCCAAAACAGCCTTCGTTGGGTCGTCCATTTAAGGAAAAGAATCCTGCATAATCTTTATCAGTGTCCAGAAACACACCCAAAGCCACAGAATAACAGATAGCTGTGATAATATAGATATAGAATACTCACTGTGGTTGCTTTATTCTCATATTTCCATACCTGCTAAAAGACTGATTCCCGAACCAATGACAAAGAACACTTGATGCCAGGTAGGAAACATTATCACCATAGCAACAAATGTTGCTAGGATACCGAGAATGTTAAAAGAGAAAGATACTTGTAGTCTAGTCCGAACTGAGGAAGGGATACTAACAAGATTATTAAGTAGGTGTGTCCTTACCTTCTTTGCAGTCAGCAATGCTATCAGTATTTTGCAGTTCCATAACATTTGCAGAATCATGGCCGCTTACTAAATATGATTGTTCATTTGTACATGACAAAGAATTTAAATTAATGCAACTGTTTTGAGGTAACTGTTCTGACGGCAGATTAAGAGCAATCACCTAGAGATGATAATCTTATAAAAGATATTGCACACGCACAGACACACAGACCTCATCACTAAGTACATATTTGATACATCTTTTGGCAAGGCCCTGAGTCTTGACGGTACTGGAATCAGTCCGTGTTTGATGACTTCCTCTTCTGTTTACTTGTTGTTGTGACCAATCATCAAGTCCGAGAGCTACTGACACCAGTATTAGACAAATAAAGAGTAAAACAAAACTGAGCAACTGGAGGGAAAGATGGACATAACTATTAATTTGTTGCTATGGTGATAATGCATTAAGGTCAGCAAGAGTTCCCTATAATGGATGCTTGGGAACTATCCTCAATATAGAGGTTGTGTAATACACTAAAGTATTAGTATGGGACTAGAACAAGTGTCCTCAATATAGAGGTTATATAATACACTAAAGTATTAGTGTGGGACTAGAACAAGTGTCCTCAATATAGAGGTTATATAATACACTAAAGTATTAGTGTGGGACTAGAACAAGTGTCCTCAATATAGAGGTTATATAATACACTAAAGTATTAGTGTGGGACTAGAACAAGTGTCCTCAATATAGAGGTTATATAATACACTAAAGTATTAACATGGGACTAGAACAAGTGTCCTCAATATACAGGTTGTATAATACACTAAAGTATTAGTATGGGACTAGAACAAGTGTCCTCAATATAGAGGTTATATAATACACTAAAGTATTAGTGTGGGACTAGAACAAGTGTCCTCAATATAGAGGTTATATAATACACTAAAGTATTAGTATGGGACTAGAACAAGTGTCCTCAATATAGAGGTTATATAATACACTAAAGTATTAGTGTGGGACTAGAACAAGTGTCCTCAATATAGAGGTTATATAATACACTAAAGTATTAGTATGGGACTAGAACAAGTGTCCTCAATATAGAGGTTATATAATACACTAAAGTATTAGTGTGGGACTAGAACAAGTGTCCTCAATATAGAGGTTATATAATACACTAAAGTATTAGTATGGGACTAGAACAAGTGTCCTCAATATAGAGGTTGTATAATACACTAAAGTATTAGTATATGACTAGAACAAGTGTCCTCAATATAGCAGGTATCCTTAATTCTGCGTATCCATTATTAAAGATTTCATTATATTCCTAGACAATTGTCAATATACTAATATATATATATACTAATATATATATAGGCTTATAGTACATTAACATGTTTTCTTCAATTCCCATCCAATAACACTGAAAGTAAAAAAAAAACGTATGTTTGATAAAGTTAGTGGATATTTTGTAAACACACACACATGCCACTTAGTCACTTAATGTAACACTGACGCAATCCTTTTATTGAAAATACAAACTGAATCTAACATAACATCCCTCCAATGTATACATCACATATACATGTATATATGTATGTATTTCTCTACAGTAATGATCTATGATAGACCTTAGACACAATATAAGTTACTTACTGCCACAGCATTGAAGTTAGAGAGTGCACAAACTTTCCTCTTATCTTCTTCTTTCTTCCTAGCCATCACAGAGAGAACAACAAGACTATACTATTACTAACTAGCTAAAATATGTTTGGAATTATAATTACCGACCACAGCAACCATAAAGAGATCAAAGAATTTACAAGGTGATTACTACATCACACCGTGTTACAAACAAGTCTACTTTATCGAGAATACAGTCAACAAAACATTAACGAAATAAATTTTTGAGCAGATAACGGTATACATTTTCAACAGAAAGTACGTCAAATTTTGGTATAGATAAAAGATTGTTATTATTGACTGAACGATAATTTGTGGGTGGAGTTACATCAATGCTGTGTCCATTGTATTGTTTTAATATCAATGCCCTCTTGGACCATTTCCCAGAGAGGACTAGTGGGTGGAGACAACAGTTAATGATATTCATAGACAGGACTCACTCACCTCATTTCACGCAATTTTTCAACTTCAGTTACACATTTTTTGATAGTAAAATCAATTTCTTTCTCAGTAGTAAATCGTCCAATCCCAAATCTAGTATACAATCAATGTGGGAGTGTCAAATGGGTGGAGTCAAGGTACCTTATAGAAGAGTGTGCTAAGTCTTCGTCAGCTCCAATAGCTCTTAAAACGTAAGAGGGCTCTAATGAGGCTGATGTACAAGCACTAATAAAACAATGAGATTAAATGTATAGTCATTATTATACCAATATAACTTGCCTTCCTGATGATAATGCCACTTGCTTCATTGCCATTAACAAACTCTCTCCCTCAACAAAAGCAAATGATAAATTTACACAACCTACAAAAACCAATGCAACATAAAATGGGTGTGGCTTAATCAACCCACCATGATAAGTTTGGTCAGGGTCACCATTTCTAACGACGTGACCAACTTGAGAGGTTATTTCATTAACAAGACGATCTGAAAGATACTTGACCCACTCAGCATCATACTAATGGATAAAGGGTTAAATATTGATAGCGTCTTTAACATAAGTACTTTCATTTCTTTTTGGGCTATCTCACAAGCAGCTCCCATTCCAATGACGAGGGTATGAGGGACTGTACCACTCCTCATTCCCCTACATGTGTGTGGACATCTAATTAGTATAAATTAAAGGTACGCACCTTTCTTGTCCTCCTCCACTTACGATTGGTTCAATTCTGACTCTTGGTCGACGACGGACATACAATGCCCCCACACCTTAGGAACAATTAATTAATGTTAATTAATTAGAGGGGCATGCAACCTTTTGGTCCATATATTTTGTGACCACTTATTGACATTAAATCTATTTTCATATCATTAACGTCAACAGGGACTTTACCCACGGCCTACAAATAAAATACATTAAACTCAGTCAGTCCATTTATCCATCTACTCACTTGTGCAGCATCAGTATGGAGAAAAACTTTATTTTTACGACAGATCTCTCCTAACAACACACATAGAAGTCATATGCCATTTATACATGTACATATCTACCTATATCCTTTATAGGTTGCAGAACCCCTATCTCATTGTTAACAGTCATTACGGAGACCAGTGAAGTGGTAGGTCGTATAACACTTTCAAGTTCCTACGTAAGATCATTGTGATATGAAGAGGAACATACATTAAATGTATTAGATGTACCTGTAGGTCAATAATACCATTCTTTTGTACAGGGAGATAGGTTACATCATAGCCATCATTCTCAAGAGACCGACATGAATCTAATATGCATTTATGTTCCTGACAATAATATGTAATGTTTATTAAAAAGAGGATACCCCTACTGTTTGTGTTGTAATTACATGATTCTTCTTTGACTTGTAAAAACGAAGGATACCCTTGTATACAAAATCATATTAACTCTCATTATATTAAGACCACACCCACTTTAATAGCCATGTTATTAGATTCGGTGGCTCCACTTGTGAAGACAATCTCACGTGGGTCGGCCCCAATAAGCTCTGCTACTTGCTAAATAGAAGGAGATAACTAATACCAGGGTTGTTATAATTAGTAATTGTAATTGTAATGATTATTAATGAGTACAGTATCTTAAGTAATTATAATGTAATTGTAATCAGCATTTTCTATTGGGGAAGTAATTATACTAAGTAATTGTAATCAATTAGTAATTCACTACCTTATAGTTTATGTGTTAAATATATCAGCATTTTTTGCTGGACAATAAATCAAAGCAAGTGTGTAAATGTGAGTATAACATTCTTTACATATTGTGCAATGTGTAATTGTGCATTGTGCACTAAGCAGTCACATGACTGACAACACTACGTTATTTGTCATTGAATGTAGCTGTATCAATTGCAGTCACACTGTGTGAAACAAATGACATGGCTATATGCAGCAAAGGGAAAAGTAATTGTAATTGTAATCATTACTTCAAAAAAAATCAGTAATTTAATCATTACTTTTGGTGTAAAATGAAAGTAATCTGTTATTATAATCATTATTTTTATCCTGTAATCACAACAACCCTGACTATAATACATTACATAACATTACATAATGTTACATACTTTTCTGGCCTTTTCAACTGCCTCTTCACTCTCCCATCCATAAGCATGTGTACGAGAGTGAGGATTGCCAAAATACGATACCATATATGGTAACATAGCATCCAAAACTCGTGGATCCTGAAGGACGAAATTATAGATATTACATTGAATTGGGATACTACTCCAGGTCTCTGGACATGGCTTGCTTACTTACCATTGGCGTAGTAGCCTGTGCATCTAAATATAATGGTCTAAGCTCTGGAGCAGTATCTACTATGGATAAATAACAAAGACTGTCTGAGTGGATTAGGCGGAGATGTCTACCTTTATTTGGGTCTGATAGCCTATCTAAATTTATCTGTGTTTGTTGCATCTGTGTACTTCCTTTATGAAGATATCGTCTCCAATGATGACTGTTTCTTTTCAGTAGTTTTGTTAGCTGAATTAAAGTTTTCTTAGAAGAGGCCATTTTTGATTACACAGCACAAGATCACACACGTGTTATGTTTCTCCGTATACGTCCGGATTTTGTTTTGTACAACGTGCTATTTGCAACTTTGTATCAGTTTAACTAGCTTCTCTACGGACTACCTGTGGGTGATCCAAGCCTCAGAGAGTGTATTTTTACAGCTGATTCCTTCTTTTTACTGACAGCTTACTTTGTTGTTCGAACTGGTAGAGGTCAACAAAATGGCGGATGATCGGACGGACGATCTTGACGTAGAAGAAATGCTGGAAGCGACTTATAATAAACCACAGCCCATCATTAGAAATGAACCAGTGGTGGTAAGCCCTGAAAAACAAAATTGTCTATATTGCATGTATGATATGGTAGCAAGGGCAATGAATCATATTGTTGCACACCTTTTAATTAGACACACCCCCTAATTAATATTAATTGATGTTGCACTTCATTTATTGTCATGTGATCTACTAACGAGCCAATTGTTATTTCACATTAGGTGTTCACATTGGGAGCACTCCTGACTCCACCCACCAATCAACCACACCCATTCATTATTATTCATTGTTATGTCATATTATGTAATATTACAGGTAGACTGTACTGATGTGTTACCTGCTATATGACTGGGTATGCCAGGGTGATGATGTAATAATGATGTCGTTCGTGTATTTTTGCACTTTATCTTTTTTTTTCTTCCTTTTCTCTCTTTTTTATTCCATCCTATCTTTCTTTCTCTTCTTTTTCTCTCTCATTTTCTCCTCTTTCGTAAAATGTGATGACACCATATGATGTATCTGGCGTTCTCTGCATGTAGGAAAAACCAGGCAGTCATGGCAACCACGAAACAGATCCTAACCCACCTTTAGAGAGCACTGATAATGATGATAGTAGAAGACGGTATGAATGATAATTTCATTTGTTGTTTTTATGTTGACTTGTAGTCATAAGAAAAAGAAAAAAAGTCGTTCCAGAAGTCGGAGTCGATCACATTCTCCACGACGGAAAAGGTTTGTTGGTATCATATGATAGTCACGTGACTACTATCATTATGAATAGACGTAGTCGCAGTAGAGATAAAGATCGTCATCGTCATTATCGGAGACACAGTCAACGTTCTCGATCACGTTCAAAAGATCGACGCAGAAGATCTCGCTCTAGAGACAAAGATGGAGGAGGGGGAGGAGATAAAAGACGTCGAAACAGTCCACCTCCTCCTCCACCACCACCACCACCACCACCTCCTGCTCCCGTGGCGCCTGTGAAACGTCCAAAGACACCCGATCCAGAGCCTCCTTCAATTGAGAGAGACAATCGTACTGTTATGTGTATGCAGTTGTCTGCTCACACATCGAGAAAGGACTTAGAGGATTTTTTTGGAAGAGCTGGAGCTGTAAGTCAAAAGTGTTATATAATATGTATAACATCTCTTTTTCTCTTTCTCCTTTTCTCTTTCTTTTCCTTGCTTCCTTAGGTACGTGAGGTTCATCTCATTGCTGATCGTCAGTCAAGACGTTCCAAAGGTATAGCTTACGTAGAATTTCAAGAGGAGAGTAGTGTACCTGGGGTAAGCCACACCCACTTCTTAAACAGTATTATCAATACATACCTTCTAGGCATTATTGTTAAGTGGTCAAAAAGTACATGGAATTCCAATTATGATACAACCAACAATGGCAGAAAAAAATCGGTACTTTTTTAATTTTTAATTTTTCATTTTTTTGTCTTATCTGTATAGTCTTGCAGCAGCTGCTGAGAATTTGAAAAAGGCTGAAGGTCCTAAAAAACTCTATGTTGGCTCTCTTCATTATAATATTACTGAAGACATGCTACATGGAATTTTTAGTCCATTTGGATATATTGAAAGAGTTAGTATTATGAGAGATACTGCTACTAACATTTCAAGAGGTTATGCTTTTGTTGAAGTGAGTATTGAAAGATGGACAGATAGGAGGATAAATGAATGTATTATTTTATTTTATTTTCAGTTTCGTGATTCTGAGTCTGCCGAAAGAGCTATGGCAAATCTCAATGGATTTGAGTTAGCTGGTCGTCCCATGAAGGTTAATTATGGTACAATTGATACAAGTGTAGCTAATATAGACTCACTGGATGGAGAGGATATGGACGTGGGAATTGGAATGACTCCTGCTTCAAGAGTGGCTCTAATGCACAAATTGGCTGAAGGTCGTAATTCAGGTAGGGGCTAAAGACAAAATGTTTCTATTTAATGCCCTTTTTTCCTTTTCAGAGATGAATATACCACAGTTTCAAATGCCCTCCATGACTGTTGTTTCTTCCTGTATTGTTATAAGTAATATGTTTGATCCTTCCAAGTAAGCATTTCTTATCAATCTAATGATCCGCCTATCCATTCATCCATTTGTCCAACCATCCATCCATTTATATATTTAATGCATCCATTGTACATGTAAATTCATAGTATCTGATAATATTTGTGGGTTAAGTTTATAATCACAAAATGTTTATGCTATCAACCACTGATTTTGTTGTAAGTTTATTCACATTCCATAAACCATTAAACTCCTTTATCTAAGTACTTGTTTGTTTAACTACTCATCCTTCCATTAATCTAATTACTGATTTGTTTATTAGAGAGACTGGCCCAGACTGGGATCGAGATATACGTGATGATGTACTTGAAGAGTGTATGAAGATTGGCAATATACTTCATGTACATGTTGATAAATTCTCTCAAGGAAATGTTTACATAAAATGCCAGTCCTCTCAAGTTGCTAATAAAGTTATTGAAAACTTTTCAGGAAGACGATATGCAGGTGGGTGGAGTCAATGATACCTTTAGGATATTAAAATGGGTGGAGTTTATTGTTATAATGTACAATGGGAACAAGTGTCCTCAATATAGAGGTTGTGTAATAGACTAAAGTATTAGTATGGGACTAGAACAAGAGTCCTCAATATAGACGTTGTAGAACAAGTGTCCTCAATATAGAGGTTGTAGAACAAGAGTCCTCAATATAGAGGTTGTAGAACAAGTGTCCTCAATATAGAGGTTGTTGAACAAGAGTCCTCAATATAGAGGTTGTGTAATACACTAAAGTATTAGTATGGGACTAGAACAAGTGTCCTCAATATAGAGGTTGTATAATACACTAAAGTATTAGTATGGGACTAGAACAAGTGTTTTAAATGTATTATTCTTTGTGTGTGTGTGTGTGTGTGAGAGAGAGAGAGAGAGAGAGAGGGGAGGGGGGGATTGAAGTACTATTCACTTTTCTTGTTCTAGACTATCATGTTTCCTCCATTATCAGGTAACTATATAACAGCTGAATTAATTCCTGAAAACACCTACCATCTTAAATTTCCTGGGGCATTAGCCGCCACTGTGCCTCTGAAGTCATAACTAAGGGCAGAAACCTCTCATGCATGTTAATAATATAGATTATTACTGGAAGATTGTTGTATATTTTGTTTGTAAAATGTTTACTATCAAGGAGATGATAATATACTTTCAGTATTAAACCCTTGGGATTAATGTACTAGCTATATATGGGAGTATGAGTAGCAAATGCCAGTGTTTAGACGAGGAAATGTTATGATATCAATGAAATAAATCTGCAGCATTCAGTTGTGATGCTGTATAAACTGTCAATAGTGTATTTCCCAAAAGGTTGTAGTAATTGATGACATCACAATCAATACTATTTATATTATATGAGTTGTATATATATACATACATATACACATATATAAATTAATTATTAATTAAAATTATAGGGTAATTGTGTGGCTAAACTCATTCGCTTATAATGATACAAAATATTGATTGTAACAATATGCAGTTAATAATTAACAAATACAAACTATAATTTATTAATTGTTAAGTAAAACAGAATGTCATTAATAAAAAACATTTATCAGTTAATTAAATTATCTTCTTCCTCCACAACATCCACCTCCGCCTCCGCTTCTACTCGACAGTTTTTCTTCTTTTAAATGTAATGTCCCTTCCTTTATCTTGCGTCTCTCATGTGCTTTCTTCACTGCAATATGAAACACATCTTTGACATTATTGCCTGTTTTAGCTGAAGCAAAAAGAGCAACAGAATTTCCTAAACGGCGACTGAGATCATCAATTGTACTCTTTTCAATATCTAAAGGAAGATCGTTCTTGTTTCCCACAATTATCCAAGATGTTGCTGATATATCTCCATACGTTGCATAGTCAGTGACCCAGCAATCTTGTAATGCTTCTAAAGTATGTTGGTCATTGACACTGTATACTAATATAACAGCATCAGCATTGCGGTAAAAATTTGGTGCAATATTTTGAGAGGAATATGAAGTGTCTCTTCCAGGGTTGTCGTGGAAATAAGCCTATATACAAAGAGCATATGTTGTACTGTTCTAGTGTCAATATGATACAGTAGCCTCGTTCCCAGACTCCCATGTCAAAGGAGTTTGAGAACGAGTCTGTGTGGTACAGACCTTTATAGTCTTTCCATTTATGTCCACCTCTTTTGCTTTGACGTCAGGGTCGAATTGAGAACTCCTTGGTGCGCTGTTTTTTCGCGCAAAACTGCTGTCATCTTCGCTGATGAATCTCGTAATAAGACTGGTTTTACCTACTCCTGAGTCGCCCAATAGAATGATCTTCACTTCTTCCATAGTCTGTGAACACAACAAAAATTGCATGTGATCAGCTGATTAAGGGTGGGGCTTATAAATAATTATTGGGCGTGGTCGTGTTGTCATTGTGGTGGTGAGTCCTTTGTATTATACACAGTGACCTATAAAATCTACTTTGTAAGAGCCCAGTTTACCAGTGAGTGAACATTGTGTTAGTCTTCTACTAGTATCATTTGATTAGTGTTGAAATCAGTGATCATAAGTGTATCAAGTTATAGTTTGACTGTGTAGAAAATGTGTCAGTGTAACATTACTAATAGCACAATAGTGGTCTCCTCCCAGAGGGGATCATGCCCCCCACAAGTACACCCAACTTCTCTTGGGTAATTTGTCTATTGTCTTTATTTTAATCAGTCCAATGGCTGAAGAGAGAGGGATTGTTTCTGATGGGGATGTCTCGTTTGGACAGGAAGACCAATCGCGTCATTGTGTCTCTTCGAGTCCTGAAAATTATGCTGATGTTTTGGATTATGATGAAAATGTCGAAGGAGATTCTGAAGATGACCACACCCACAAATCCAGGAGAGCACAAAGAGTAGGGAGAGAAGATGGGGAAGTGTTATCTGGTGAAGAAGGAGAAATCAGAGAGAACACACCCCCATCTCGGAACCCTTCAAAGCGGAGAAGTTCAACTAGTGGAAGAACACTTAAAGAATCTCTTCGTAGTAAAAGTGAAAAGACTTCATCGTCCACTAATCAAGTTAGTAAAATTAATTAATGTGGGTGTGATTAATGCTATCTTTTAGAGGGACAAAGGTCAGAATGTCTGTCGTCATTTCTTACAAGGTATGAGTATTGGTATATTACTAATATGACTTTCAGACCGTTAGTATGTGTCTCAGACTATGAGTATAGTATTAGTATGGGTCTCAGACTATAAGTATAGTATTAGTATGGGTCTCAGACTATGAGTATAGTATTAGTATGGGTCTCAGACTATATGTATAGTATTGGTATGGGTTTCAGACTTCACTCTACTCTAGGTCGGTGTTCATGGGGTGATGAGTGTCGGTTTGTTCATGAGACTCCATCAAATACAGAAGACAGTTCCCCACGCAAAAGACACTCTCGTTCCCCTATTGAATATTCCTTACGTTCCTTTAGACCTCCCCATAGTTATAGAGGCTTACCCCCTTCTTTAGACCACACCCACACTCGATTACCTCATCCACATTCATTGATGGATTTTGGTACATTTTCACATGGTGAGTTTGTGAACTGTGATGTCACATGAAGTCACGTGATGTCATATTAGGTCGACACTCTCGGTCATCATTGGATATGATTCATCCTCACTATCACCATCCGCCCCCACCTCCTCCATATTACAGGAACATCCCTTGGGTAAGTTAAATGGATGAATAGAATGACAGAATGGATGTATAGATAAAGGAGTAAATGGACTAATGGTAGAAGAGGATGAATAAGATGAGAATAGGAAATGAATCAATAAGAAAAATAATCATTTCTCATTTTAGCCATCACCTCATCATTCTTTTCCTTCTGGCGGCAGTCATCCTGATATGATGGGAGGTATTGAAAAAATAGAGGAGAGTCAAGGTTGGCATCGATTAAGGACTATCCCATCAGGATGGGACAGCGATGAGGAGGAAGTGAAGAAAGCCACACCCCCTAGGGACTCCAATGACCTCCGAAGTAAATTGAAGGTAGATGAAGATGCTGTGTGCTTTAAAATTATTTTTTTAAACAGAAGAAACATCAGTCTTCAAATACAAGCTCTGATAGGTATTCACTATGTATTATGTAATCACACATATTCTATAAATAGAACTGTTCTATTTTTAGTAAAATTTATAGTTGATATAATAGACTATTATCTGTTCCTATAGCGATAGCAGTAAAGATTCTATAAAAAAGAAAAAAAAGCAAAAGAAGAAAAGAAAACAAAAGAAATGTAACGATGATCGGACAAAGGGAGAAGAGTGGATAGACCCGTGGGATCGTCAATGTCTAAGAAAAACCACAAAGGGAGGATCAAGTGACTCTGATAGTTCAAATTATGACAGGGACAAGAGAAAAACAAAATCTCACTCAAAACGAAAGGAGAAAGAGCATCTGTCACCACAGAAACCAAGTCATAAGGTAAAAACCACACCCATTAATAATAACTCTGGAAAGTGGCAATCATAATCCTTTTTTTCTGTTATAGTCAAGTTCAGCACATCAAAATCCATCATTGCTACATCGCGAAAAAATTTTAAAAGAATTAGAAGATGTCACTCAAAAATTAGAACGTAAAAAGTCATCACATCATTGACTATTGTTACAGTACTATCTCATTTTATGTCATCAGTCAAATCCGCTATTCTTATTTTTCAGTAAATTGTTAAAAAATTTTGAAGATAATATATCTTAATGTCAAAAATGTTAACAAAAATAGCTATTACTTTTGGTACTCCACATACCAACATGGCTATGATAATAATGAAATAATCCAGGTGGCCTACATCGAAAGACTTCATAACCCTTGGATAGAGTCCTTCAAGAAGGGATGGGTAGATTAATGAATAGCAATGGAATGGATAAATGGAATGTATAAATAAAGGTAAGGATATAATAGAAGAGACAGGTAAGAGGATGAAGAGATGACTCAATCAGATAACCATACCTATCTAATAAATTGTAATCTTCTCCTCCCCATTTAGTAGTAAATTTTTTGGTATCAAAACCACCTATTGTCATCCAATCACTTTTGAACATACCAAAAAGTCCAAATGTCCAAATCCGCCAATCCCCTAACAAAACATTAGTTACAGTCAATTATGTAAATAAGGAGACCAGACTCCAAAACTTTAAAGTAAAAAATGTACCATTGACATTGTTCTCTGTATAGCCACCATTCAGTTTGAAGAACATTGGAGCATATGCCATTTTCCCTTGAATAGAATGCTAACAAGTACGTAATTGTAATCACAGTTCTTAGAATCTCTACTCACTTTTCTCACTGATTCAATGAAGGTTGGTGGGATTGTCAGGTGCATATCTATCGTCATGACGATGCTATTAGGATCCTATACATGTCATATATGAACTAGTACTGTAATAAGTCATACTGACTTTGACATAATTAACACCAGCTTGTAGTCCACCTGCCCTTGAGAAATCACCCTCCAAAATAATTGCCTTCCATCTGATACACAATTTTATTGTAATAATTATATTGGTAGCAATATCTTTACCTTGGTAAAGAAGACTTTTTTAGTTCAGCCTCTACATTAATATCAGTACTATTGTAGTCTACTATTATTAGCTCAAACAATTTGTCATTTGTTAAGTGATAAACCTAGTGAGATAACAATCTTAGAGCAGTCCTGACTGGTTTTGGAGGTACTCACTTTCTCCATGTTGTGAATTAAGTGTCTTACCCATCTGCCAAGACCTTTAACTAGAAGAAAGTGAAAAAAGTAAGTCTCTTATCTCCTTTTGTTTTCTTTGTGACTTTCTGTTTGTTTGTCCCTCTCTCTCTCTCTCTTTGTCTCTATCTCTCTCTCTTTTCCTTTCTCTGTCTCTCTCTCTCTTTCTCTGTCCCTCTCTCATTTCAGTCTTACGAGATACAACAAAATGGACATCAACATCACGTTTCCATTGGAAGTTAGAGATGTGACATAGTCTCCTACTGTTTTGTGGTAAGTAGACATATTCTGATGTACGAATTGTTTCCTCTGAAAGTACAGTATGAAAAATATATTAAAATCTAATAAACCTACCTTGCCCAACTAGTTTTACATCCTGCATAGTCATATGATAGTCACATGACAAAACAAATCATAAATGTCAGTCACATGATATAATATGTACCATTTCTAAAAGAAAACGGGATCCAAACTTTAGATTCTTTGATTCCTCCAAGTAATGGAGTCCTAGCACATTACCTCTGAATAAGAGAATACATTAGAGAATATTATGTAAATTATTAATTACTTGTACTTGGTTTGTTTGAAAAAAGTCTCTTTGTAGAGATTAGCAACCAAATCTGCAGTCTGTTCAAATATAACAAAAGAGACACATTAACACTACGTTACCATAGTAACATACTGAATTGGGGATGTTTATATTTTGTCGTGCTGGTTTGTTGTTGTACATATATTTGAAGTTGTCAGGAGGATAAATAGCTGACTCCATTTTAAATATCTGTAATAACGAGCAATTTCAACAATGATTAGTTTGTTTATTGTCAACCTTATAAAAACCAGTGTTAGGTTTTATTGTCATTACTTTAACATAGGAAGGTTTATAATGACACTCAGGAAGAATTTTTAAATCTGTCACTATAAAAATTATACAAAAGTAGATTAAAAAGTCATTAATTTAGGAGTCATACCTTTGTTTACTTTATAAGGAACAGGTTGTTTGTAACCAATAGATTTTAGTTTGTTGCTAGGAAGTTTGGAAGATTTTAAATATTGAATAAGAGAAGCTGTGGTTGTTGAGTTGATGTAGTTAGAACCATTTACTATATGAATGAATGGATAGATGGATATGTGAATAGATAAATAAGTAGGTAGATAAATGGATGAATTAGCTAACATTTTATAGCCATGTTTAAACATGATTTAGGGATTTTTTGGAATTGTTTAGATGTTGGTAGTTTCCACTTGAGAGAGAGAGAGAGAGAGAGAGAGAGAGAGAGAGAGAGAGAGAGAGAGAGAGAGAGAGAGAGAGAGAGAGAGAGAGAGAGAGAGAGAGAGAGAGAGAGAGAGAGAGAGAGAGAGAGAGAGAGAGAGAGAGAGAGAGAGAGAGAGAGAGAGAGAGAGAGAGAGAGAGAGAGAGAGAGAGAGAGAGAGAGAGAGAGAGAGAGAGAGAGAGATGGTAACAATTAAATTGATAATAATCCAACACTTACCATAACAGTTATATCACCTGAACTATCAAAGCTTTTAACATGAAACTCAAAATAATAAAATGTATCATTTTGAAGACTAAAAAAGAGAAATATTTTCACTTTGTGTGCTTTGCACCACAACAGGCAGTTTCATATATAGATCCAAAATTCAAACTATTCATATGCTAGTTAGCAACTGATAAATCAATAGACCAAAAAAGTAGACCTTTATCAATAGAAGCATACTCTATAGAGACAAGTATTGAGGTGCTGCTACCACAATAGACAAGGTACCATCCCTTAGCTTTTAGTGTTACACTACTTGTCTATTCACACACATGTTCCACTAATAGCTGTTAAAATACACAATGTACTTACATAAGGTGGCTAAATCAATAGCAACATTAGTTTTTCAGTCTCTCTTACAATTACAACAATGAAATCATAAAGAAGCATGATTGATCATGAATTAAAGGGGCTCAACACATTTAATGTATTTATTTAATTATAAATCAATTATAGTAGCCATATCTATTACTATATAAAAATTGAGATAAGATATGAGAACTATCAAAACAATCTTACAATCATGTTTTATAATATGATGTATTCAAGACTGACTTTACTGTTACTGGTTTTGAAGTTGTAGTACGAGTAGTGAATCCTTCCATCTATAGGAACATAATTATAATAATATCTCCATAGCAACATATCATTTATATTACTTACTACAGTATATGTTATTGCTAAAAGTTCTCTTAAATTTGCTGGATCAGAATCAGTACTGAGCCAAAATTCTCCACTAACAGCTGCTTTTTTCACATTCTGAACAATCTTGAATTCATAGTTACCTGAGGGTATGGGCATGGAGTAACATGGGAATGAAATGATAAGAATATAGGTATGGGAATGAAAAAATGAGAGTATAGGTATACAGTAGTATGGGATTGGAATAGAGTAAGTGTGGGATATATAATGATAATACCTGTTAAATGTGGTAATATATAGCCATAAACTTTAACTCCAATGTGAAATATTTTCTCATAGACTACTCGTAATGTTTCACTAAACCGTCTTGTCTAGTTATTAAGTAATAAATTAATCAATATTAATTATTTACTGTTGGTTATTAAGTAATTAATTAATATAAATTAAACAATAATTATATTTACTGTTGGATTGTTAGGCCAATCTCTTTGTAATCTCATATCATCAACAAGATACCCTACATATGGTCCACATGTCCATATATCATAGTTCACTTTGCCTATGATCTGTGTATAATGGATGAATAAAGGAATGAATGGACAACTAATTTATAGTAAATGGATGAATAAAGAATGAATGGACAACTAATTTATAGTAAATGGATAAACAAATGAATGAATGGACAACTAATTTATAATAAATGGATGAATAAAGACAGTTATATTGCAGTTAAATTAATGATTTAATGAATTAATTAATAACTAACAGTATTATTAGAAAATTGATAATTTTGTATAATATAGTGCCAGGTATTAGGTCCATTACTATGATTACGATATTGTACAACTAGAAGGAAAAGACACTATTACCCAAACAAAATTAAAATTTCTTTCAACTTAGCTTACAAATTTTTGTGTATTTGCACAATTTACACAATGTAAATGACACATGTAATATAGTCTAACTTCCTCTTCATATGCAAGTCTGAGACTCATCTTGTAGAGTGAGATTCTTTCTTTAAAGAGAAGAGTCTCACTCTGCTGGACTAGTCTTACATTGTCTGATGTCTCTGGGGGAGCTCATTCCCAGACATACCAGAAGGAGAAGAGCAGAAAACTATCAGATTAATTAAATTTTATGATTAATACAGATGGTTTTATTGGTCAACTTCCATGATCTAAAGTAGTATTATAATATATCTCGCAGAAATAGTCGGACAGACTATACAAGTGCTAGATTTAACTTTTCTATGATACTCAAAACTATATTCTTGTATTATGTGTGAGTTCATTGTACTTACAAATGAAGAACACTAATACAATAAAAACGAGTAACATCAGAGCCCTGGTAGTTGTTTGATTAGCTGACATCTTTCAATTACAAGTCGCAGTTTACCGGCAATGGATACAACTTATATAGCATATATTTGTGAATAGTGCATAAATAAATTTTCTCGCTATACGGTACATAATTATGATCATATATTATATTTTAGAAGAAAGAAAATTTAGAGACACATAAAACAAATTTCATTGATTAAAAAAATTCAGCAAAAATAGCTATTACTTTTGGCACTCCACAAACCAACATAGCTATGATAATAATGAAATAATCCAGGTGGTCTACATCGAAAGACTTCATAACCCTTGGATAGAGTCCTTCAAGAAGGGATGGGTATATTAATGAATAGCAATGAATGGATAAATGGAATGTATAAATTAATGTAAGGATATAATAGAAGAGACAGGTAAGAGGATGAAGAGATGACTCAATCAGATAACCATACCTATCTAATAAATTGTTATCTTCTCCTCCCCATTTAGTAGTAAATTGTTTGGTATCTAAACCACCTATTGTCATCCAATCACTTTTGAACATACCAAAAAGTCCAAATGTCCATATTTCCCACCAACCTAATTACGATAAGAAGAACATGGTTATTGTGACTTACTAAGAAAATAACATTTAAAGAGGCAATTTCTGTAGTTCAAATTGTTTGTTTCATAAAAATGTACCATTGACATTGTTCTCTGTATAGCCACCATTCAGTCTGAAGAACATTGGAGCATATGCCATTTTCCCTTGAATAGAATGCTAACAAGTAGATAATTGTAATCACAGTTCTTAGAATCTCTACTCACTTTTCTCACTGATTCAATGAAGGTTGGTGGGATTGTCAGGTGCATATCTATTGTCATGACGATGCTATTAGGATCCTATACATGTCATATATGAACTAGTACTGTAATAAGTCATACTGACTTTGACATAATTAACACCAGCTTGTAGTCCACCTGCCCTTGAGAAATCACCCTCCAAAATAATTGCCTTCCATCTGATACACAATTTTATCGTAATAATTATATTGGTAGCAATATCTTTTTACCTTGGTAAAGAAGACTTTTTTAGTTCAGCCTCTACATTAATATCAGTACTATTGTAGTCTACTATTATTAGCTCAAACAATTTGTCATTTGTTAAGTGATAAACCTAGTGAGATAACAATCTTAGAGCAGTCCTGACTGGTTTTGGAGGGACTCACTTTCTCCATGTTGTGAATTAAGTGTCTTACCCACCTGCCAAGACCTTTAACTAGAAGAAAGTGAAAAAGGTAAGTCTCTTATCTCCTTTTGTTTTCTTTGTGACTCTCTGTTTGTTTGTCCCTCTCTCTCTCTCTGTCTTTGTCTCTATCTCTCTCTCTTTTTCTTTCTCTGTCTCTCTCTCTCTTTCTCTGTCTCTTTCTCTGTCTCTCTCTCATTTCAGTCTTACGAGATACAACAAAATGGACATCAACATCACGTTTCCATTGGAAGTTAGAGATGTGACATAGTCTCCTACTGTTTTGTGGTAAGTAGACATATTCTGATGTATGAATTGTTTCCTCTGAAAGTACAGTATGAAAAAATATATTAAAATCTAATAAACCTACCTTGCCCAACTAGTTTTACATCCTGCATAGTCATATGATAGTCACATGACAAAAATCATTAATGTCAGTCACATGATATAATACGTACCATTTCTAAAAGAAAACGGGATCCAAACTTTAGATTCTTTGATTCCTCCAAGTAATGGAGTCCTAGCACATTACCTCTGAATAAGAGAATACATTAGAGAATATTATGTAAATTATTAATTACTTGTACTTGGTTTGTTTGGAAAAAGTCTCTTTGTAGAGATTAGCAACCAAATCTGCAGTCTGTTCAAATATAACAAAAGAGACACATTAACACTACGTTACCATAGTAACATACTGAATTGGGGATGTTTATATTTTGTCGTGCTGGTTTGTTGTTGTACATATATTTGAAGTTGTCAGGAGGATAAATAGCTGACTCTATTTTAAATATCTGTAATAACGAGCAATTTCAACAATGATTAGTTTGTTTGTTGTCAACCTTATAAACACCAGTGTTAGGTTTTATTGTCATTACTTTAACGTAGGAAGGTTTATAATGACACTCGGGAAGAAATTTTAAATCTGTCACTATAAAAATTATACAAAATTAAATCAAAGTCATTAATTTAGGAGTTATACCTTTGTTTACTTTATAAGGAACAGGTTGTTTGTAACCAATAGATTTTAGTTTGTTGCTAGGAAGTTTGGAAGATTTTAAATATTGAATAAGAGAAGCTGTGGTTGTTGAGTTGATGTAGTTAGAACCATTTACTATATGAATGAATGGATAGATGGATGTGTGGATAGATAAATAAGTGGGTAGATAAATGGACAGATGGATTGATAAGTTGGTAAATAAATGGACAGATGGATGGATAATGGATGGATACGTGGTAGATAAATGGATGAATTAGCTAACATTTTATAGCCATGTTTTAAACATGATTTAGGGATTTTTTTTGAATTGTTTAAATGTTGGTAGTTTCCACTTGAGAGAGAGAGAGAGAGAGAGACTTGAGAGAGAGAGAGAGAGAGAGAGAGAGAGAGAGAGAGAGAGAGAGAGAGAGAGAGAGAGAGAGAGAGAGAGAGAGAGAGAGAGAGAGAGAGAGAGAGAGAGAGAGAGAGAGAGAGAGAGAGAGAGAGAGAGAGAGAGAGAGAGAGAGAGAGAGAGAGAGAGAGAGAGAGAGAGAGAGAGAGAGAGAGAGAGAGAGAGAGAGAGAGAGATGGTAACAATTAAATTGATAAAAATTCAACACTTACCATAACAGTTATATCACCTGAACTATCAAAGCTTTTAACATGAAACTCAAAATAATAAAATGTATCATTTTGAAGACTAAAAAAGAGAAATATTTTCTTTTTGTGTGCTTTGCACCACAACAGGCAGTTTCCTATATAAATCCAAAATTCAAACTATTCATATGCTAGTTAGCAACTGATAAATCAATAGACCAAAAAAGTAGACCTTTATCAATAGAAGAATACTTTATAGAGACAAGTATTGAGGTGCTGTTACCACAATAGACAAGGTACCATCCCTTAGCTTTTAGTGTTACACTACTTGTCTATTCACACACATGTTCCACTAATAGCTGTTAAAATACACAATGTACTTACATAAGGTGGCTAAATCAATAGCAACATTAGTTTTTCAGTCTCTCTTACAATTACAACAATGAAATCATAAAGGAAGCATGATTGATCATGAATTGAAGGGGCTCAACACATTTAATGTATTTATTTAATTGTAAATCAATTATAGTAGCCATATCTACTACTATATAAAAATTGAGATAAGATATGAGAACTTTCACAACAATCTTACAATCATGTTTTATAATATGATTATTCAAGACTGACTTTACTGTTACTGGTTTTGAAGTTGTAGCACGAGTAGTGAATCCTTTCATCTATAGCAACATAATTATAATAATATCTCCATAGCAACATACCATTTATATTACTTACTACAGTGTATGTTATTGCTAAAAGTTCTCTTAAATTTGCTGGATCAGAATCAGTACTGAGCCAAAATTCTCCACTAACGGCTGCTTTGTTGATTTTTTGAACAATGATGAATTCATAGTTACCTGAGGGTATGGGCATGGAGTAGTATGGGAATGAAATGATAAGGATATAGGTATGGGAATGAAAAGATGAGAGTATAGGTATACAGTAGTATGGGATTGGAATAGAGTAAGTGTGGGATATATAATGATAGTACCTGTTAAAGGTGGTAATATATAGCCATAAACTTTAACTCCAATGTGAAATATTTTCTCATAGACTACTCGTAATGTTTCACTAAACCGTCTTGTCTAGTTATTAAGTAATAAATTAATCAATATTAATTATTTACTGTTGGTTATTAAGTAATTAATTACTATTAATTAAACAATAATTATATTTACTGTTGGATTGTTAGGCCAATCTCTTTGTAATCTCATATCATCAACAAGATACCCTACATATGGTCCACATGTCCATATATCATAGTTCACTTTGCCTACGATCTGTGTGTATAATGGATAAATAAAGGAATGAATGGACAACTAATTTATAATAAATGGATGAATAAATGAATGAATGGACAACTAATTTATAGTAAATGGATAAACAAATGAATGAATGGACAACTAATTTATAATAAATGGATGAATAAAGACAGTTATATTGCAGTTAAATTAATGATTTAATGAATTAATTAATAACTAACTGTATTATTAGAAAATTGATAATTTTGTATAATATAGTGCCAGGTATTAGGTCCATTACTATGATTTTGATATTGTACAACTAGAAAGAAAAGACACTATTACCCAAACAAAATTAAAATTTCTTTCAACTTAGCTTACAAATTTTTGTGTATTTGCACAATTTACACAATGTAAATGACACATGTAATATAGTCTCAGCCCTAACCTCCTCTTCATATGCAAGTCTGAGACTCATCTTGTAGAGTGAGATTCTTTCTTTAAAGAAAAAAGAGTCTCACTCTACTGGACTAGTCTTACATTGCCTGATTTTTCTGGGGGAGCTCATTCTCAGACATACCAGAAAAAGAATAGCAGAAAACTATCAGATTAATTAAACTTTATGATTAATACAGCTGGTTTCATTGGTCAACTTCCATGATCTAAAGTAGTATTATAATATATCTCGCAGAAATATTCGGACAGACTATACAAGATTTAACTTTTCTATGATATACTCAAAACTATATTCTTGTATTATGTGTGAGTTCATTGTACTTACAAATGAAGAGCAATAATACAATAAAAACGAGTAACACCAGAGCCCTGGTAGTTGTTTGATTAGCTGACATCTTTCAATTACAAGTCGCAGTTTACCGGCAATGGATACAACTTTCACTTAGCAAAATTTGTGAATAGTGCATAAATAAATTTTCTCGCTATACGGTACATAATTATGATCATATATTATATTTTAGAAGAAAGAAAATTTAGAGACACATAAAACAAATTTCATTGATTAAAAAAATAGTCAGCAAAAATAGCTATTACTTTTGGCACTCCACAAACCAACATAGCTATGATAATAATGAAATAATCCAGGTGGTCTACATCGAAAGACTTCATAACCCTTGGATAGAGTTCTTCAAGAAAGGATGGGTAGATTGATGAATACCAATGAATGGATAAATGGAATGTATAAATAAATGTAAGGATATAATAGAAGAGACAGGTAAGAGGATGAAGAGATGACTCAATCAGATAACCATACCTATCTAATAAATTGTTATCTTCTCCTCCCCATTTAGTAGTAAATTGTTTGGTATCTAAACCACCTATTGTCGTCCAATCACTTTTGAACATACCAAAAAGTCCAAATGTCCATATTTCCCACCAACCTAATCATGATAAAGAACATGGTTATTGTGACTTATTAAGAAAATAACATTTAAAGAGGCAATTTCTGTAGTTCAAATTGTTTGTTTCATAAAAATGTACCATTGACATTGTTCTCTGTATAGCCACCATTCAGTCTGAAGAACATTGGAGCATATGCCATTTTCCCTTGAATAGAATGCTAACAAGTAGATAATTGTAATCACAGTTCTTAGAATATCTACTCACTTTTCTCACTGATTCAATGAAGGTTGGTGGGATTGTCAGGTGCATATCTATCGTCATGACGATGCTATTAGGATCCTATACATGTCATATATGAACTAGTACTGTAATAAGTCATACTGACTTTGACATAATTAACACCAGCTTGTAGTCCACCTGCCCTTGAGAAATCACCCTCCAAAGTAATTACCTTCCATCTGATACACAATTTTATTGTAATAATTATATTGGTAGCAATATCTTTACCTTGGTAAAGAAGACTTTTTTAGTTCAGCCTCTATATTAATATCATTACTATTGTAGTCTACTATTATTAGCTCAAACAATTTGTCATTTGTTAAGTGATAAATCTAGTGAGATAACAATCTTAGAGCAGTCCTGACTGGTTTTGGAGGGACTCACTTTCTCCATGTTGTGAATTAAGTGTCTTACCCATCTGCCAAGACCTTTAACTAGAAGAAAGTGAAAAAAGTAAGTCTCTTATCTCCTTTTGTTTTCTTTGTGACTCTCTGTTTGTTTGTCCCTCTCTCTCTCTCTCTGTCTTTGTCTCTATCTCTCTCTCTTTTTCTTTCTCTGTCTCTCTCTCTCTTTCTCTGTCTCTTTCTCTGTCTCTCTCTCATTTCAGTCTTACGAGATACAACAAAATGGACATCAACATCACGTTTCCATTGGAAGTTAGAGATGTGACATAGTCTCCTACTGTTTTGTGGTAAGTAGACATATTCTGATGTACGAATTGTTATCTCTGAAAGTACATTATGAAAAAATATATTTAAATCTAATAAACCTACCTTGCCCAACTAGTTTTACATCCTGCATAGTCATATGATAGTCACATGACAAAACAAATCATAAATGTCAGTCACATGATATAATACATACCATTTCTAAAAGAAAACGGGATCCAAACTTTAGATTCTTTGACTCCTCCAAGTAATGGAGTCCTAGCACATTACCTCTGAATAAGAGAATACATTAGAGAATATTATGTAAATTATTAATTACTTGTACTTGGTTTGTTTGGAAAAAGTCTCTTTGTAAAGATTAGCAACCAAATCTGCAGTCTGTTCACATATAACAAAAGAGACACATTAACACTACGTTACCATAGTAACATACTGAATTGGGGATGTTTATATTTTGTTGTGTGGATTGATTTTTATACATATATTTGAAGTTGTCAGGAGGATAAATAGCTGACTCTATTTTAAATATCTGTAATAATGAGCAATTTCAACAATGATTAGTTTGTTTGTTGTCAACCTTATAAACACCAGTGTTAGGTTTTATTGTCATTACTTTAACGTAGGAAGGTTTATAATGACACTCGGGAAGAATTTTTAAATCTGTCACTATAAAAATTATACAAAAGTAAATTAAAAAGTCATTAATTTAGGAGTCATACCTTTGTTTACTTTATAAGGAACAGGTTGTTTGTAACCAATAGATTTTAGTTTGTTGCTAGGAAGTTTGGAAGATTTTAAATATTGAATAAGAGAAGCTGTGGTTGTTGAGTTGATGTAGTTAGAACTATTTACTATATGAATGAATGGATAGATGGATATGTGGATAGATAAATAATTAAGTTAGCTAACATCTTATAGCCATTGCTAAAAAAGATTTTGGGATTTTTTTATATTGCTTGAACCATGGTGGCTTCCACTGGGAAAGGGAGAGAGAGTAATAACTAAATTGATATATAATAATTACAAACTTACCATAACAGTTATATCACCTGAACAATTAAAGCTTTTAACATGAAACTCGAAATAATAAAATGTATCATTTTGAAGACTGAGAAAAAAGAGATTTATATTAACTCTAGAGAATTTATTTCAAAATTGCATGTTACACATCATATGGTAGTAATATTATTTTTAAAAGTCATAAAACGCAATAATTGTTACTTAAATGGAAGAGAATGTATAAAAAATTACTTCTATCTGATCATAAAGGAAGCATGATTGATCATAATTAAAGGGGCTCAACACATTTAATGTATTTATTTAATTGTAAATCAATTATAGTAGCCATATCTACTACTATATAAAAATTGAGATTAGATATGAGAACTTTCACAACAATCTTACAGTCGTGTTTTATATAAATATGATGTATTCAAGACTGACTTTACTGTTACTGGTTTTGAAGTTGTAGTACGAGTAGTGAATCCTTCCATCTATAGGAACATAATTATAATAATATCGCCATAGTAACATATCATTTATGTTACTTACTACAGTATATGTTATTGCTAAAAGTTCTCTTAAATTTGTTGGATCAGAATCAGTACTGAGCCAAAATTCTCCACTAACAGCTGCTTTGTTCATTTTTTGAACAATGATGAATTCATAGTTACCTGACGGTATGGGCATGGAGTAGTATGGGAATGAAATGATAAGAATATAGGTATGGGAATGAAAAAATGAGAGTATAGGTATACAGTAGTATGGGATTGGAATAGAGTAAGTGTGAGATATATAATGATAGTACCTGTTAAAGGTGGTAATATATAGCCATAAACTTTAACTCCAATGTGAAATGTTTTCTCATAGACTACATGTAATGTTTCACTAAACCGTCTTGTCTAGTTATTAAGTAATAAATTAATCAATATTATTTACTGTTGGTTATTAAGTAATTAATTACTATTAATTAAACAATAATTATATTTACTGTTGGATTGTTAGGCCAATCTCTTTGTAATCTCATATCATCAACAAGATACCCTACATATGGTCCACATGTCCATATATCATAGTTCACTTTGCCTATGATCTGTGTGTATAATGGATAAATAAAGAAATGAATGGACAACTAATTTATAGTAAATGGATGAATAAAGGAATGAATGGACAACTAATTTATAATAAATGGATGAATAAATGAATGAATGGACAACTAATTTATACTAAATGGATAAACAAATGAATGAATGGACAATTAATTTATAATAAATGGATGAATAAATGAATGAATGGACAACTAATTTATACTAAATGGATAAACAAATGAATGAATGGACAATTAATTTATAATAAATGGATGAATAAAGGAATGAATGGACAACTAATTTATAGTAAATGGATAAAAAAATGAATGAATGGACAACTAATTAATTTATAGCAGATGGATGAATAAAGACAGTTATATTGCAGTTAAATTAATGATTTAATGAATTAATTAATAACTAACAGTATTATTAGAAAATTGATAATTTTGTATAATATAGTGCCAGGTATTAGGTCCATTACTAAGATTATAATATTGTACAACTAGAAGGAAAAGACACTGTTACCTAAACAAAATTAAAATTTCTTTCAAGTTAGCTTACAAATTTTTGTGTATTTGCACAATTTACACAATGTAAATGACACATGTAACAAGGGCTGATCCAGGGGGGGGTGGTAAGGGTGGATTTCCACCCCCCTTTTCTCATGAATTACTTAATATAAATAATTTTAATAAGTCATAATTAATAGTAGATTGAGATAAGTGCAACTCTGAATCATGAGCTTGACTAGTAAATAAAGACCTGATGTCTTTAGTATCATTGCTGCTTTTCTTTTTCCACTTTCCCATGACACAATGACATGAACTGAGGACACTTTTAGTCACAGCTGCACAAACACGTGTAGTAATCTGAAGTATACTGAAGTCCTCCAACAATCAAGCAGTCATGCATGCAATTAAATTTTCACAAGTCATTGTCAACTCAAGTGTAAATACATGATCATGTTTGAAGTTAACAGTAAACTTGACTGCCACAGTGCATGATCAAAAGTGTAGTGCTACATGTAATTTTTTCTCATGGAGTTTCAGAGTTTTATTTTAATTCCACCCCCCCTTGGGAATTTCTGGATCAGCCACTGTACAGTAATATAGTCTAACTTCCTCTTCATATGCAAGTCTGGGCCTAAGTCTCATCTTGTAGAGTGAGATTCTTTCTTTAAAGAGGAAAGAGTTTCACTCTGCCGGACTAGTCTTACATTACCTGATGTCTCTGGGGGAGCTCATTCCCAGACATACCAGAAGGAGAATAGCAGAAAACTATCAGATTAATTAAATTTTATGATTAATACAGCTGGTTTTATTGGTCAACTTCCATGATCTAAAGTAGTATTATAATATATCTCGCAAAAATAGTCGGACAGACTATACAAGTGCTAGATTTAACTTTTCTATGATATACTCAAAACTATATTCTTGTATTATGTGTGAGTTCATTGTACTTACAAATGAAGAACACTAATACAATAAAAACGAGTAACACCAGAGCCCTGGTAGTTGTTTGATTAGCTGACATCTTTTAATTACGAGTCGCAGCTTATCGGCACGCGGAAATGAATACAATTTATATAGCAAAATTTATGAATAGTGCATAAATAAATTTTCTCGCTATATGGTACATAATTATGATCATATATTAAGAGAAAAGAAAATTTGGAGACACATAAAACAAATTTCATTGATTAAAAAAATAGTCAGCAAAAATAGCTATTACTTTTGGTACTCCACAAACCTACATGGCTATGATAATAATGAAATAATCCAGGAGGTCTACATCGAAAGACTTTATAACCCTTGGATAGAGTTCTTCAAGAATAAATGGGTAGATCAATAAATAGCAATGAATGGATAAATGGAATGTATAAATAAATGTAAGGATATAATAGAAGAGACAGGTAAGAAGATAAAAAGATGACTCAATCAGATAACCATACCTATCTAATAAATTGTTATCTCCTTCTCCCTATTTAGTAGTAAATTGTTTGGTATCAAAACCACCTATTGTCATCCAATCACTTTTGAACATACCAAAAAGTCCAAATGTCCATATTTCCCACCAACCTAATTACGATAAGAAGAACATGGTTATTGTGACTTACTAAAACAATAACATTTAAAGAGGCAATTTCTGTAGTTCAAATTGTTTGTTTCATAAATAATGTACCATTGACATTGTTCTCTGTATAGCCACCATTCAGTTTGAAGAACATTGGAGCATATGCCATTTTCCCTTGAATAGAATGCGAACAAGTAGATAATTGTAATCACAGTTCTTAGAATCTCTACTCACTTTTCTCACTGATTCAATGAAGGTTGGTGGGATTGTCAGGTGCATATCTATCGTCATGACGATGCTATTAGGATCCTATACATGTCATATATGAACTAGTACTGTAATAAGTAATACTGACTTTGACATAATTAACACCAGCTTGTAGTCCACCTGCCCTTGAGAAATTACCCTCCAAAGTAATTGCCTTCCATCTGATACACAATTTTATTGTAATAATTATATTGGTAGCAATATCTTTTTACCTTGGTAAAGAAGACTTTTTTAGTTCAGCCTCTACATTAATATCAGTACTATTGTAGTCTACTATTATTAGCTCAAACAATTTGTCAATTTGTCTTTTGTTTTCTTTGTGACTCTCTGTTTGTTTGTCCCTCTCTCTCTCTCTCTCTGTCTTTGTCTCTATCTCTCTCTCTTTTTCTTTCTCTGTCTCTTTCTCTTTCTCTGTCTCTCTCTCATTTCAGTCTTACAAGATACAACAAAATGGACATCAACATCACGTTTCCATTGGAAGTTAGAGATGTGACATAGTCTCCTACTGTTTTGTGGTAAGTAGACATATTCTGATTTCATATTTATTTAATTGTAAATCAATTCTAGCAGCCATATCTACTACTATATAAAAATTGAGATAACGCTAATATAATAAAAACGAGTAACATCAGAGCCCTGAAGGTTATTTGATTAGCTGACAACTTTCACTTAGCAAAATTTGTGAATAGTGCATAAATAAATTTTCTCGCTATACAATACATAATTATGATCATATATTAAGAGGGAAGAAAATTTAGAGACACATTAAACAAATTTCATTGATTAAAAAAAATTAGTCAGCAAAAATAGCTATTACTTTTGGTACTCCACAAACCAACATGGCTATGATAATAATGAAATAATCCAGGTGGTTTACATCGAAAGACTTCATAACCCTTGGATAGAGTTCTTCAAGAAGGGATGGGTATATTAATGAATAGCAATGAATGGATAAATGGAATGTATAAATAAATGTAAGGATATAATAGAAGAGACAGGTAAGAGGATGAAGAGATGACTCAATCAGATAACCATACCTATCTAATAAATTGTTATCTTCTCCTCCCCATTTAGTAGTAAATTTTTTGGTATCAAAACCACCTATTGTCGTCCAATCACTTTTGAACATACCAAAAAGTCCAAATGTCCAAATCCGCCAATCCCCTAACAAAACATTAGTTACAGTCAATTATGTAAATATGGAGGCCAGACTCCAAAAATTTAAAGTAAAAAATGTACCATTGACATTGTTCTCTGTATAGCCACCATTCAGTTTGAAAAACATTGGAGCATATGCCATTTTCCCTTGAATAGAATGCTAACAAGTAGGTAATCGTAATCACAGTTCTTAGAATATCTACTCACTTTTCTCACTGATTCAATGAAGGTTGGTGGGATTGTCAGGTGCATATCTATCGTCATGACGATGCTATTAGGATCCTATACATGTCATATATGAACTAGTACTGTAATAAGTCATACTGACTTTGACATAATTAACACCAGCTTGTAGTCCACCTGCCCTTGAGAAATCACCCTCCAAAATAATTGCCTTCCATCTGATACACAATTTTATTGTAATAATTATATTGGTAGCAATATCTTTACCTTGGTAAAGAAGACTTTTTTAGTTCAGCCTCTATATTAATATCATTACTATTGTAGTCTACTATTATTAGCTCAAACAATTTGTCATTTGTTAAGTGATAAATCTAGTGAGATAACAATCTTAGAGCAGTCCTGACTGGTTTTGGAGGGACTCACTTTCTCCATGTTGTGAATTAAGTGTCTTACCCACCTGCCAAGACCTTTAACTAGAAGAAAGTGAAAAAAGTAAGTCTCTTATCTCCTTTTGTTTTCTTTGTGACTCTCTGTTTGTTTGTCCCTCTCTCTCTCTCTCTGTCTTTGTCTCTGTCTGTCTGTCTGTCTGTCTCTCTCTCTCTCTTTTTCTCTCTCTCTCTTTAATCTTACGAGATACAACAAAATGGACATCAACATCACGTTTCCATTGGAAGTTAGAGATGTGACATAGTCTGCTACTGTTTTGTGGTAAGTAGACATATTCTGATGTACGAATTGTTTCCTCTGAAAGTACAGTATGAAAAAATATATTAAAATCTAATAAACCTACCTTGCCCAACTAGTTTTACATCCTGCATAGTTATATGATAGTCACATGACAAAACAAATCATAAATGTCAGTCACATGATATAATATGTACCATTTCTAAAAGAAAACGGGATCCAAACTTTAGATTCTTTGACTCCTCCAAGTAATGGAGTCCTAGTACATTACCTCTGAATAAGAGAATACATTAGAGAATATTATGTAAATTATTAATTACTTGTACTTGGTTTGTTTGAAAAAAGTCTCTTTGTAGAGATTAGCAACCAAATCTGCAGTCTGTTCACATATAACAAAAGAGACACATTAACACTAAGTTACCATAGTAACATACTGAATTGGGGATGTTTATATTTTGTCGTGCTGGTTTGTTGTTGTACATATATTTGAAGTTGTCAGGAGGATAAATAGCTGACTCCATTTTAAACATCTGTAATAACGAGCAATTTCAACAATGATTAGTTTGTTTGTTGTCAACCTTATAAACACCAGTGTTAGGTTTTATTGTCATTACTTTAACGTAGGAAGGTTTATAATGACACTCGGGAAGAATTTTTAAATCTGTCACTATAAAAATTATACAAAAGTAAATTAAAAAGTCATTAATTTAGGAGTCATACTTTTGTTTACTTTATAAGGAACAGGTTGTTTGTAACCAATAGATTTTAGTTTGTTGCTAGGAAGTTTGGAAGATTTTAAATATTGAATAAGAGAAGCTGTGGTTGTTGAGTTGATGTAGTTAGAACCATTTACTATATGAATGAATGGATAGATGGATATGTGAATAGATAAATAAGTAGGTAGATAAATGGATGAATGGATGGATAAGTTGGTAGATAAATGGATGAATTAGCTAACATTTTATAGCCATGTTTAAACATGAGTTAGGGATTTTTTGGAATTGTTTAGATGTTGATAGTTTCCACTTGAGAGAGAGAGAGAGAGAGAGAGAGAGAGAGAGAGATGGTAACAATTAAATTGATAATAATCCAACACTTACCATAACAGTTATATCACCTGAACTATCAAAGCTTTTAACATGAAACTCAAAATAATAAAATTTATCATTTTGAAGACTAAAAAAGAGAAATATTTTCACTTTGTGTACTTTGTACCACAACAGGCAGTTTCATATATAGATCCAAAATTCAAACTATTCATATGTTAGTTATTGACTGATAAATCAATAGACCAAAGAACTAGACCTTTATCAATAGAAGCATACTCTATAGAGACAAGTATTGAGGTGCTGCTATCACAATAGACAAGGTACCATCCCTTAGCTTTTAGTAGTACATTTACTTGTCTCTTCACACACATGTTCCACTAATAGCTGTTAAAATACAAATCAATAGCAACATTAGTTTTTCAGTCTCTCTTACAATTACAACAATGAAATCATAAAGGAAGCATGATTGATCATGAATTAAAGGGGCTCAACACATTTAATGCATTTATTTAATTGTAAATCAATTATAGTAGCCATATCTATTACTATATAAAAATTGAGATAAGATATGAGAACTTTCAAAACAATCTTACAATCATGTTTTATAATATGATGTATTCAAGACTGACTTTACTGTTACTGGTTTTGAAGTTGTAGTACGAGTAGTGAATCCTTCCATCTATAGGAACATAATTATAATAATATCTCCATAGCAACATATCATTTATATTACTTACTACAGTGTATGTTATTGCTAAAAGTTCTCTTAAATTTGCTGGATCAGAATCAGTACTGAGCCAAAATTCTCCACTAACAGCTGCTTTTTTCACATTCTGAACAATCTTGAATTCATAGTTACCTGACGGTATGGGCATGGAGTAGTATGGGAATGAAATGATAAGAATATAGGTATGGGAATGAAAAAATGAGAGTATAGGTATACAGTAGTATGGGATTGGAGTAGAGTAAGTGTGGGATATATAATGATAGTACCTGTTAAAGGTGGTAATATATAGCCATAAACTTTGACTCCAATGTGAAATATTTTCTCATAAACTACATGTAATGTTTCACTAAACCGTCTTGTCTAGTTATTAAGTAATAAATTAATCAATATTAATTATTTACTGTTGGTTATTAAGTAATTAATTAATATAAATTAAACAATAATTATATTTACTGTTGGATTGTTAGGCCAATCTCTTTGTAATCTCATATCATCAACAAGATACCCTACATATGGTCCACATGTCCATATATCATAGTTCACTTTGCCTATGATCTGTGTGTATAATGGATAAATAAAGGAATGAATGGACAACTACTTTATAGTAAATGGATGAATAAAGAAATGAATGGACAACTAATTTATAGTAAATGGATAAACAAATGAATGAATGGACAACTAATTTATAATAAATGGATGAATAAAGACAGTTATATTGCAGTTAAATTAATGATTTAATGAATTAATTAATAACTAACAGTATTATTAGAAAATTGATAATTTTGTATAATATAGTGCCAGGTATTAGGTCCATTACTATTATTACGATATTGTACAACTAGAAGGAAAAGACACTATTACCCAAAAAAATTTAAAATTTCTTTTAACTTAGCTTACAAATTTTTGTGTATTTCCACAATTTACACAATGTAAATGACACATGTAATATAGTCTCAGCCCTAACCTCCTCTTCATATGCAAGTCTGAGACTCATCTTGTAGAGTGAGATTCTTTCTTTAAAGAGAAAAGAGTCTCACTCTGCAGGACTAGTCTTACATTGCCTGATTTTTCTGGGGGAGCTCATTCCCAGACATACCAGAAGGAGAATAGCAGAAAACTATCAGATTAATTAAACTTTATGATTAATACAGCTGGTTTTATTGGTCAACTTCCATGATCTAAAGTAGTATTATGTCTCTCAGAAATAGTCGGACAGACTACAAGTGCTAGATTAGTCTCGTCCCCAGACCTACTTGCAAGCTAAAGTAGGTCTGGTAAAGTATTAAATTTGTGTCCCCGGTAATGAATGTGGCGCAGGTGTTTGTATGCAATTAGAGGTAATGTGAAATATGAATATCATCAAATTGAACGTGTTAAAGCAGATTGCATGAGGAGTAGCCATGTATTCACTTTCACACATACTTCAATTTGATAATATTCATATTTCACACTACCTCTACTTGTATACCAACACCCGCGCCATATTCCTTACTGGGGACACAAAAGTCAAGCCGTGTGACCAGACCTACTTTAGCTTGCGAGTAGGTCTGGGGACGAGACTAGTGCTAGATTTAACTTTCTATGATACTCAAAACTATATTCTTGTATTGTGTGTGAGTTCATTGTACTTACAAATGAAGAACGCTAATATAATAAAAACGAGTAACATCAGAGCCCTGAAGGTTATTTGATTAGCTGACATCTTTCACTTAGCAAAATTTGTGAATAGTGCATAAATAAATTTTCTCGCTATATGGTGTACATACCGTATATCGGGAAACTTTCACGTCGGGATATTTTTGCGACAATGAAAGAGACGTTCGAAATGGACTCCTGTATCAGAGGATACCAAGTTCATAATGAGGCATGGACGTCCAATGGAGAAGAAATCATTTTTACTAACTATATGTCACACGGTCTCCCATAATCAAATTTTCTGCGTAACCATTGCCTCGCCCATAATTGTAAGAAATTGGCGAGGGATATTTTTACGATGGAGTTAAATTCGTGAAATTCGCAAAAATTTAGCAACGGGAATGTTTCCGGATATACGGTAATTATGATCATATATTAAGAGAAAAGAAAATTTAGAGACACATTAAACAAATTTCATTGATTAATAAAAATAGTCAGCAAAAATAGCTATTACTTTTGGTACTCCACAAACCAACATGGCTATGATAATAATGAAATAATCCAGGTGGTCTACATTGAAAGACTTCATAACCCTTGGATAGAGTCCTTCAAGAAGGGATGGGTAGATTAAGGAATAGCAATGAATGGATAAATGGAATGTATAAATAAATGTAAGGATATAATAGAAGAGACAGGTAAGAGGATGAAAAGATGACTCAATCAGATAACCATACCTATCTAATAAATAGTTATCTTCTCCTCCCCATTTAGTAGTAAATTTTTTGGTATCAAAACCACCTATTGTCATCCAATCACTTTTGAACATACCAAAAAGTCCAAATGTCCAAATCCGCCAATCCCCTAACAAAACATTAGTTACAGTCAATTATGTAAATATGGAGGCCAGACTCCAAAAATTTAAAGTAAAAAATGTACCATTGACATTGTTCTCTGTATAGCCACCATTCAGTTTGAAAAACATTGGAGCATATGCCATTTTCCCTTGAATAGAATGCTAACAAGTAGGTAATCGTAATCACAGTTCTTAGAATATCTACTCACTTTTCTCACTGATTCAATGAAGGTTGGTGGGATTGTCAGGTGCATATCTATCGTCATGACGATGCTATTAGAATCCTATACATGTCATATATGAACTAGTACTGTATTAAGTAATACTGACTTTGACATAATTAACACCAGCTTGTAGTCCACCTGCCCTTGAGAAATCACCCTCCAAAGTAATTGCCTTCCATCTGATACACAATTTTATCGTAATAATTATATTGGTAGCAATATCTTTTTACCTTGGTAAAGAAGACTTTTTAAGTTCAGCCTCTACATTAATATCATTACTATTGTAGTCTACTATTATTAGCTCAAACAATTTGTCATTTGTTAAGTGATAAATCTAGTGAGATAACAATCTTAGAGCAGTCCTGACTGGTTTTGGAGGGACTCACTTTCTCCATGTTGTGAATTAAGTGTCTTACCCATCTGCCAAGACCTTTAACTAGAAGAAAGTGAAAAAAGTAAGTCTCTTATATCCTTTTGTTTTCTTTGTGACTCTCTGTTTGTTTGTCCCCCTCTCTCTCTCTCTGTCTCTGTCTCTGTCTCTGTCTCTCTTTCTCTTTCTTTCTCTTTCTCTGTCTCTTTCTCTGTCTCTCTCTCATTTCAGTCTTATGAGATACAACAAAATGGACATCAACATCACGTTTCCATTGGAAGTTAGAGATGTGACATAGTCTCCTACTGTTTGTGATAAGTAGACATATTCTGATGTACGAATTGTTTTCTCTGTAAGTACAGTATGAAAAAATATATTAAAATGCAATAAACCTACCTTGCCCAACTAGTTTTACATCCTGCATAGTCATATGATAGTCACATGACAAAACAAATCATTAATGTCAGTCACTTGATATAATACGTACCATTTCTAAAAGAAAACGGGATCCAAACTTTAGATTCTTTGACTCCTCCAAGTAATGGAGTCCTAGTACATTACCTCTGAATAAGAGAATACATTAGAGAATATTATGTAAATTATTAATTACTTGTACTTGGTTTGTTTGGAAAAAATCTCTTTGTAGAGAATAGCAACCAAATATGCAGTCTGTTCACATATAACAAAAGAGACACATTAACACTACGTTACCATAGTAACATACTGAATTGGGGATGTTTATATTTTGTCGTGCTGGTTTGTTGTTGTACATATATTTGAAGTTGTCAGGAGGATAAATAGCTGACTCTATTTTAAATATCTGTAATAATGAGCAATTTCAACAATGATTAGTTTGTTTGTTGTCAACCTTAAAAACACCAGTGTTAGGTTTTATTGTCATTACTTTAACATAGGAAGGTTTATAATGACACTCGGGAAGAATTTTTAAATCTGTCACTATAAAAATTATACAAAATTAAATTACAATACTCAATTTCTTTCAACTTAGCTTACAAAAGTTTTGTGTATTTGCACAATTTACACAATGTAAATGACACATGTAATAATTATAGTCTAACTTCTTCATATGCAAGTCTGAGCCTAAGTCTCATCTTGTAGAGTGAGATTCTTTCTTTAAGAGGAAAGAGTCTCACTCTGCTGGACTAGTCTTACATTACCTGATGTCTCTGGGAAGCTCATTCCCAGACATACCAGAAGGAGAATAGCAGAAAACTATCAGATTAATTAAACTTTATGATTAATACAGATGGTTTCATTGGTCAACTTCCATGATCTAAAGTAGTATTATAATATATCTCTCAGAAATAGTCGGACAGACTACAAGTGCTAGATTTAACTTTTCTATGATACTCAAAACTATATTTTTGTATTATGTGTGAGTTCATTGTACTTACAAATGAAGAACAATAATACAATAAAAACGATTAACATCAGAGCCCTGGTGGTTGTTTGATTAGCTGACATCTTTTCAATTACAAGTCACAGCTTACCTGCAATGGATACCGTATATCCGGAAACATTCACGTTGCTAAATTTTTGCGAATTTCACGAATTTAACTCCATCGTAAAATATCCCTCGCCAATTTCTTACAATTATGGGCGTGGCAAATGGTTACGCAGAAAATTTGATTATGGGAGACCGTGTGACAAATAGTTAGTAAAAATGATTTCTTCTCCATTGGACGTCCATACCTCATTATGAACTTGGTATCCTCTGATACAGGAGTCCATTTCGAACGTCTCTTTCATTGTCAAGTCCAGGTGTGAGAAACGTTTTAGGGTGTGGTCAACGGTAACAATTACAAGTGGGTGGAAACATGGTATAAATCGCAAAATTTATATTCGCGAAAAACTACAATTTCACCAACGGTATGTCTTGTATAATTATTAATTTTTAAAGATATCAAACAGACATACATTTCTTTGGATTAATCATCTCACTCAAAACTTTCACATTATTTGTAGGTCTAGAACATTGATAATTTTCACACACATACACGGTTGCTTTCTCCTCCATGAGTACATTCATTCGCTGTAGTACAGATAGATTATCTACCAATAAGGGACAAGGGTTCTGAGGATCATGTAACAAAAGTGTTTTATTGGGAATATAGAAAGAGTGGACACATTGGAGCAGCTGCTGTGTGTCCTCTGAAGATGAAGATCCCACAATGATGATCTATTGATTTTGGAGAAAATTGGAAGTAATGAACTTACATATAAATTTTATTTAAATTAACAAAATTCAGTAGTCTTTCTTACTTGTTTTCCTTTTTGAAGATAGGAAATATAGGAACCTACCATTCCACCAAGAACAGCTGGATGGTCTGTCATGTGATTATTAAATGTTTTGAAGATATCTTCAGCTCGTGAACGGAGTTCTGGTTTATTAAGCAACGAAGATAACCTTAATAAATTAAGAACTGAAACAGAATTTGGACTGGGTTCAGAACCGTCTTGATCTAAAATAAAAGAGGTAGAGAGACAGACAAGTTATAAAGAGCTCTCAAACCTTCTTTTATTTTGATCAAGATGCTTGTGTCTTTTCCGCTGGTACTGAAGTATCCACCTCCTTTTGAGTCCCAGAACAATGTATCTTGTTGTAATTGGAGTTCATAAGCCCACTCCAACCAACAGGGAGACAAACTAGCCTCATAGAGGTCGAGAAGACCACGAATAAGAAAAGAATAATCATCGGCAAATCCTTCAATATCACTCACACTAAGATCACTACACAATTATAATGTAAGATAAATTATTTAATATTCTTTATTTACCCCTTAGTATCTCTGTAGGCATTCCGTAACAGCATACCAGTCTCTTTGTTATAGAGGTTCTCTTTAATAAATGTAGCAGCTTTCTCTGCTAGTTTAAGATACTCAGATCCTCTGAGTACTTGAGCTGCACGAGCGAGTCCAGAAATCATTAAACCTATTAGTAAAGGTGAGATGAAACAATATACATACACAACCTTGTCAAATAATAGAAAACAATCGCAAAAACTATCTCACATAAATTTCTAAACAAAAAACTAATGCATTACTTTATAAAAGTCTGAGTGGCTAGGAAAAGACATCACAAAAATTATTTGATAGGTCCAGCTAAAATGTATAATGGTCCCAATATATCTACATGTAAATACATGTATTTACATGTAGATATATTGGGACCATAATACATTTTAGCTGGAGCTATCTAATAATTTTTGTGAAAAAATTAATGCATTTGCAAAATAGTATGCCATAGGATAGATATTCCACGTTCCAATTAGTGTTATCTATCTAATCAAACATTTCTTTTTTGTGATATGGCAAATATCTCTACTCTCTTAATAGGAAAGCATCTGCTCTTCCATTATATCTCTCAATAGATTAATACCTAAATCCAATAAAAAGGATATTGGATTAAGGATTTTATAATTATGAGATTAATCATTGAGATATCATACCAAAATGAACATTAAATAGCTAGTTTTCTTTACCATTCCATGCTGTAAGTATCTTGTCATCGCGATGAGGCTTGGGACGTTTTTGTCTGTGATTGTAAAGTACTTCTTTAGCTTTAGCCAGCAGAGTTTTTACTTCTTCTTCTTTCAAAGAAAATTGACTAGCTAATTTATCAACTGGTTCTCTTATTATTAAAACGTTCTGGTTCTTTAGTTCGCCATGAGGATCCTAGATAAAGGAGTTAATAATTCATTGGTCATGTGACTTGTTGTTGACCTGGTCTCTTTGTACATTTCCACCTTCTTTTATCCCGTAATGACATGCAACTAAATCAGCTAATGTTTTTCCTTCTGTTCCTCCTGGTAAGGGGTCAGGTAGGAGGGATTTAATCTCCTCCCATGTCCAAACACAAAAGGCACCCTCTCTTTTATGTGTATCATTAAAATCAGGATAAGAATCTGCATCCTCAGCAGAATAAAAACCACCATCCTAAACAAAGTTTTGTTTAACAATTCATTACAAACACTTTTATTAATTGATTTGTTAACATACTTTATCACTAAGATCTCGAGAAACATACAAGAGAATATCACGAGCGGTGTCAGCCAAATCCTCGTCTTTAGTTATCTAAGAGCATACCATATGTACAGCTATAGAGCTCTCTTATAATTTAAATACCTGATAAGCATCGAGATAAATGCAGGCTAATTGTGCTTGATCATAAAGCATCTTCTCAAAATGAGGAACATGCCAAAACTGATCAGTGGAGTATCGATGAAAACCCTAAACATGTAAAGATCTTACCAATTATCTTAGACTATATATCTCACTTGTCCAATGTGATCATGGATACCACCCTTGGACATTGCTTTTAATGTAAACAAGATTGACTTTAAAGCCTCTTGTCCCATTTCGGAACTTGGATAACGAGCATATACCTTTAGTAGAAAATCGAGCATAACTAAATACAAAAAGAATGCAATTTTAAAGTTTAAATGAATTGCTGATGCTAACCTGGCTGAGGAAATTTGGGTATTCGACCGAATCCACCATATTGCTTATCAAAGCTCTTTGCCAGAGTCTCTGCTCCTCGTTGAATGCAGCCTGACCCAGGTAGTTGAGGATCAGCTGGACAAATAGTAACAGAGTCTTGTAATGCAGTAATCAAATGAGCCATTTTGTCTTTAATTTGGTCGTGATCTTTTGTCCACTTTTAATGGGAAAAATTTTTTTACTAAAACAATAGCCTTATATAAACTTATACTGACTTGCTTATGTATGGTATTTAAAATGGTAACAAATCCTGGGCGACCTAACCCATCCTCAGGAGGGAAATAAGTTCCTCCAATAAAAGGTTTCAAGTCTGGAGTTAAAAAGACACTCATTGGCCAGCCTCCTCCACCTTGAGTAGCCTAATAGAGATCAAGATATCAATAAAACAGAAATAATTTAGTCATGACAAAGTAATTAATATTGTACTCATGATGAGTGCTTAAATATTCCTGGTCATCCGCAGGCTCTTTTCCTCTTTACTTAAATCAAACCAACTAACTTGTATGAACGTCATGTAAACACGATCCACATCTGGTCTCTCTTCTCTGTCAACCTTGACACTGACAAAATGATCGTTTAAGATCTTAGCAATTCTGACGCTCTCAAAGGATTCTCTTTCCATAACATGGCACCAGTGACAAGTGGAATAACCAACAGAAAGAAAGATAGGTTTATTTTCTGCTTTAGCTTTCATAAATGCTTCTTCACCCCAAGGATACCTGAGAAAAATTTATGTAAGCCTAATGCAAATAGCTTTATGATACAAAATACCAATTAACAGGGTTTGTGGCATGTTGTAGTAAATATGGCGACTTCTCTTGTGACAATCTGTTGACTGTCTTCTTTGATTCTTGTGAAGAAAGCTCAGCAGTAGCCATTTTGTAAGTCTTTAAAAGTTGAGTTTGCTTCCTTGCTAATAGAGTAAACTGTCTTGCCATTCATGGGTGTGGCATACACGATGATTACACGTGGGATATAATAACTACTACATAATAATTTTCGTCATTCATCAATAAATTTACATCTTATTGTGTTATTGATCTATCAAACTTGTTCTTTTTTCTCTTTATTTTTCTACGAAACATCTTGTTCCTACTGAACAAGGAATGTAGACCAGCTGGAAAATCTTTCGTTGCCTTTTGTATCTCATTAGCAAGATCATTATCAGTAGGACAGACATATGCTCTCACTAAAAACAAAAAAAGATAAATTAATAACAACAACATCATATAATTATACAAGTATACATAAAAACACACAACAACATATACAACTATACATAAAAACAACAACAACATATACAAGTATACATAAAAACAACAACAACATATACAACTATACATAAAAACAACAACAAAAACATATACAACTATACATAAAAACAATACATGTATACATCAACAATACTACATACCATGGCCTGATTTACCAGCTCTTGCAGTTCGTCCAGCTCTATGTAAAAAATCAATTGTGTTTACAGGAAAATCAAACATAATAACAGAGCTAACATCAACAAGGTCTAGTCCACGAGAAGCTAAGTCTGTTGATATCAACACATTAATGTTCCCTCTATTATATTGATGTATTAATGATATCCTATCTTCTGGAGGGACCATCTTGTGTATTGCAGCTGCTCTCTCTGACCACCATGAATTTGTATAAGACACTTTGGTGTATACTGATTGTACTGTTGCAACAGAGTTGCAGAATATTAAAACTTTCGGCAAGGTTCCTGAGTCCTGTTTAATTAACTTGTTCAGATCATTAATTAACTGATTAATCTTTAAATCAAAGAGATCTTCGTTACTTGTTGTGTAACAAATGTTAACATAGCTTACATCAGTTGTCAAGACAAGACGATGAGTTTGTTCAGTACTAGTGAACAAAGTACTACGTGGAACATGTCTACTTAGTAACATACCAACACTCTTTGGACCCTTTCTAGGAAGAGTGGCTGCAGTAAAAATTAACTGTCTAAAGGGTCTGGTAAAGATATTGATGGCATCTGGTGAGGACTTATCAAGTATAATGTTATGGCTTTTATGGTTGATAGAATTGTCTTTCAACTGGGTCTTTCTCTCCTCATAAGAGAGCTTTTGAAATGCTTTTAGAACATCCCATGAATATTGTCTTTGTCCTCCGACAAATAGTACATCAGCTTCATCAAAACAAAGTATTTTCACATTGCGTAATATTTTATAGATTTCGTATTGACATAACATTGTGGGTGTGGTTATAATCAGATGAGTTTCTGGCATTATAGATAAACGATGATTTGAGTACCCTATGGAAGACTTAAACTGATCAGACGCAAGTTCTTTAAATGACAAATCAACCTAAAATCAAAAAATCTAATTTTAAATGATGGTGGTTATTGTAACAGACATTAATACTGAAAGTGTTTAGAAAAGCTGGTATTTTGTTAATTTAAGTTAGGACCGATGTTTTATTTAATTAGTGGAACAACAACATTACTAGACAATGTATACTAACCAGTCTTCAAACTAAACATGGGAAAGTTATCTGTTGAGTAGTATTGTTATAGTAACATACTAAGAAGCTATTAGACCACAAAGTCATGTAGGTAAGCTTTGAGACACAATATGTCTTTTAAAATCAAATTGTAACACTTATTAGTCTTCATATAAACATTTTGCTAAAGATCATTAAAAGGTTATCAGTATGTGTAAAATTGTGATTAGGTGGCTTCTCAAGTGGACAGTTGCTTACACAATTACCAGCTGAAATCAATTATCTAAAATATCATTACCAGCTGAAATCAATTATCTAAAATATCATTGTTACTTTTAAAAAACATTACTTACTTGATGAGCCAGATCGGGAGTAGGAACTAATATTGCTGCAAAAGGCGATGAAATATTTAGACCAATACGAGATCGATATAGTAACTGTTGAAGAACTGGTAATAAAAAGCCTATTATAACAAAAAAACAAAAAGAAATATTACAATTATTAATGATACAATCATAACTTACACAATGTCTTGCCAGAACCAGTCTCTGCATTTGCAATGACATGATGTCCATTCAGTAAACGATGTAGACTCTAACAGGCAAGACAAGGATACAAATAATAGATACAAGGATCACATGATAACCACCCTACTCATTATCTGATAACTGTGCAGCTGTTCAAGTATACAATTGAAAATTAGTCAGCTATTACTTCTGGTCATGTAGAGGCATAGTAAAGCTAGACGTTGAGACTAAACTATGACATTTTGGGACCATATTCTCAGTGACTAAAATTATTACTATAAACACCAACATTACATCGAATAAAAAAACTTATATCCCTTTAAATCACTTCTCCTTCATTTAAAATTAAGTTAATGAAGCTACGTCATTTTATTAAGTGGAACTTCCTTATTTACAAAGCTAGTATTCTTTATTTCCCTTTCCAATTTTGAGATGATATCTTAACATCTTCACAATATAATGACTACAATATCATTATTCTAAATAAACATACTTTCTGTTGTATATTGGTTGGTGTTACTATGCCAAGTCTTGAAGACAATCTCTCACACAAGATGGCGTCTAATCCTGAATGATTAAATTCACTCTTAGTACAATATCTTCTCCAGAAATATTTCCCAAATTCAACCATTACTAAGCACGTGGACACAGGGTTAAATCATTTAAATGAAATTTTTAATTCTCAATTGGGGGAAAAAAACAATTGTAGTAAATTAATCAATGAACTGATAACATTTCAAAAATAACTAATTTTAAGAGTTCTTTTGTGGAAGTTTGATGGTGATTGTTTTCACCTCTGTGTACTCGTGCAGAGCATACTCGCTAAGCTCTCGTCCGATGCCAGATTCTTTGAAACCACCAAATGGAGACTGAATGAAAAAAGCATTGTGACAGTTGATCCATACAGAGCCAGCTTGAAGACCTTGAGCTAACATCAGAGCACAATCAATGTTCTTTGTAAACACAGCTGCAGCCAGACCATAGCGAGATTTATTGGAACGCTCAATCACTTCCTCGATTGTCTTGAATTTCATAATCTGCATTACAGGACCAAAAATCTCTTCTTTAGCAATACGCATATCATCACCAACATTTGTAAAGACAGTAGGCTCAACAAAAAAACCCTTATCACCAATTCGATTGCCTCCACACTCGAGCTTAGCTCCTTCTTTTTTCCCACTATCAATAAGATCCATAATCTTATCAAATTGATCTTGATCAACTTGAGGACCTTGCTGACTTGCTTGATCCCAAGGATCGCCAACTTTCCTTGTTTTCGCATGCTCAATACTTCTGCGAACAAACTCATCATAAACGGATTCTTCAACGAAAATACGAGAACCAGCACAGCAACACTGACCTTGATTAAAGAACAAGTAGTTATGAGATTGTTCGACAGCATCATCAAGATCTGCATCAGCAAGAACGATGCAGGGACTTTTACCTCCAAGTTCCAACGTCACTCTTTTGAGGTTAGTTTTACCGGCAGTCTCCAGGATGATATGACCCACTTCAGTTGATCCTGTAAAGGCTACTTTATCAATGTCGGGATGAGCGGCAACAGCTCCACCAGCTGTTGGACCATAACCAGGAATGATGTTAACGACACCAGGTGGAAAACCAGCTTCCTTGATAAGGGATGCTACGTACAGTGCGGTCAAAGGTGTCTGTTCAGCAGGTTTCATAACAACTGTACAGCCGCAAGCTAATGCTGGTCCAAGTTTCCAAGCCTGCATCAAAAGAGGAAAATTCCAAGGGATAATTTGGCCGCACACTCCAACGGGCTCATGGCGTGTCATTGAAAGAAAAGAACCATCAAGGGGAATAGTTTTCCCATAGATCTTGTCAGCCCAACCAGCATAATATCGATAACATTTAATAGTAAGATCAAGGTCAGCTGCATATGCAATATGGTAAGGTTTACCATTATCTAAAGTCTCTAACTTGGCCAAGTATTCCCTGTCTCGTTCGACAAGATCAGCAAGTTTACTAAGCAGGTTGCCTCGCTCAGAAGCATCCATGGTACGCCAAGTACTACCCAATTTAAAGGCTTCACGTGCAGCAACGACTGCTTTATCCACGTCAGCTTTGTCTCCTTCTGCTACATCACAGATTTTCTCTCCATTGCAAGGATTAATTGTAGGGAAGGTCTTGCCACTGACTGAGTCAACCCATTCGTTATTGATGAATATTTGGTTGAATTTCACTTCAACTTCTCCAGACATCTTTCTTTTCTTTGCTGTTGGTTCAGTAGTCATCTGCTGTTAACTCAAAGCGTGGAACTGTGGTTGACGTAGACTACAACAGAAAGGTGTGTCAGAGGTACACGAGTCAACAGGATTACGCATGCGCAATTAGAATCCACTGACTGATCAGGGGTTTCCCCTTATTGCCTCCCTTGATCTTTTCTCCTTTTTCTCATTGCAGGATGGATAGTGCAATTGCTGCAGCACACAATGGGATAGCTCATGTGTATAACTGGGATTTTGGCTTGAATAAATGGGTCAATTTTGCCTCTGGTAACAAGACCAGTAAAATTATCATCATTGAAAGGAAAAAGGAGTTTTTCGTTCAAGTAATGCCTGAAGATTCAACAAAGCAGGTACATTAGTTTGTTTCCTTATATGGACACAATACTAATGATTTGTTAAGTGACCACACCCCTTTTAAAACTAATCCGAATATGTAACCGTTACGTAGAGAAATTAGTGTTGTGTTTGTTAGAGGCAAGCTCTGGCCAGGCAATATTGCTTTACATGGATGTATTACTGACATTAAATGTGATTTTATAATCATAAGTTAACAATTGGCGTATTATTTTTTTATTATCAGAAATTTGAATATTACCTTCCAGCTGATGTACAAGTAACAAAAACACGAGACATGATTCAGTTTCCAGTTCCTGATAAAAAGGATGCCACAGGTGGAAAATTAATAGCAGTTCGATTTAAACAGCCTCAGCTTGAAGCTCAATTTACTAGCACTGCTAGTGGAAAAATTAGTTAAGTATCTTTTTTGAGGTGATACTTTTAATTGATAGTAATGATATTTCTCATAGGAGGGTTTTCGTTACCGCTACGAGCATCACAATCTGAACAAGATTGTAAGTAATTAGTTTATTTTATGATATCTATAACATTTCTATTCTGTTTGTCATTAATAAAAATTTACTATTCTAGTACCACCTGAAGAAATATTTCCAAGAAAAAATGAAGTTAGAGATGAGACTTTTCATGTAGAGCGCCTTAAAGACAATTATCAACCACCTACTTTACCAACTTTACCACCTACAAATCTACCTGTTAAACCTGCCCCACCTCCAAGTGGAGGCATTGAATTCTCCAAACAGTCATATCAGCCACCTGTTATGCCTTCTCAAGTACAATATCATCCCCCACAGCGTCCTCCAGTAAATGATGAGTCACATGTTTTTGGTCATAGAGGTGGGCTACCTCCTGATGTTAGAGATGTACCTAGTCCAAAACCTTTTTCTGATGAAAATAAACCAAGATTTGTTGAGCATAGCAACAATGCTTTCCAATCCAATAGCAGAGAAATTGTGAGAATATAATATGTTGCGTAATTATGTAATTGTTTTTTAATCATATAGCCACCTACTCCTTTGAATAATCTTAATGCAGAGAATCTAGAGCTTAATGATCGTGTCCAATACCCTCCATTCAGTAATGATGCTATAAGAAGAGGATATGATAAGAGATCAGGAGAGATGGATAGGGGTGGGTTCCAAGATCCCAGAGGAGGCGTTCCTCAGGTAGAGGCTAGAGAAAGAGGCTATCCAGCTCCAATGGGTAGACCTGATCCTGGAAGAATGGATGGAGGAGGCTATAATGTTGTACAAGGAGGACCCGATCTGATGCATCCTGGAAGGGCTGATGGAGGAGGCTACTATAATTCCCAAGGAGGACTTGATCAAATGCATCCTAAAAGGATGGATGGAGTAGGCCACCAAGGTCCCAGAGGAGGAGCTTCTGACTCAGTGTATCATGGAGGAATGATGAGAGAAGGTTTTCAAAATACCAGAGACTATGATGGTAGAGGAGGACTCAGTCCACTTTATCGTGGAGGTCCAGGTTTTGGAGTTAGTGAGAGAGAAGATCACTATAGAGAAGATCCTAATCATAGATATCAAGCTGAAGGAAGGAGACCACAAGATACATTGAGAGGTCCCAGTCAGATGCATTATGAGCAAGGGGGAGCTCATAATAATGTGTACCACAAAGATTATATGGGACAATTCAATGCTGACTTGGGTCCTACACCAAGGAAACACCCTATGGCTCCTCATAGACCAATACCTAATCCAACTGTGAAGCCAATTGTAGAACCTCTGCAAAAACCTGCACCTCCTCCAACTCGATCTGCTTTAGAACCTGATATAGAAGATATAAATCTTTATTGTAAGTTTCTTGTAATAGTTTAATCAATGAATTCGTAATTCAGTTGCTTAATTGGGCAGTTAATTGATTGTTCTATATTATTCTCTTTTGTGTAGCTCAACGACTTGCAGAGTCTATAACAAGTGGTAACACAGGGAATGCTAACAAATTGGTAAACTATCTGGTTGAACTGGTTAGAGAATCCACTTTAACCAGTAGTATCCGTGGGTCATTTTCATTTAAAGAAGAAGAACAAGAACAAGAGAAAACATTCAGGTGAATTTGTAAATTATATATGGTAATTGTTACTATTGTTATTGTTGTTATTTCTATTGTTAATGTTTGTTAATTTATTGTTATAGTTTGGAGGTAATAGTTGAGCCACTTAATGGTCAGTCTTATCCTATATATCTTGAAGTCCAGTCATCTTTTACCATTGAGTATCTTAAAGTTGAGGTAATGGCAATTTATATATATTTTAAAATGTAATCCACATGTTCTCAATTTATTGGTTTCATCATAATTGTAACCAATAGATTTATATATTTGTCTCTCATGGTAAACTTTATTTGTGGATATTAGATAATACAGCTAATTTTCTAACTGTAAATTATAAACTTTTATTACATGATAAGAATGAACAGTGGGATAATTTGGTATCTTTATAATTGAAATTTAACAATAAAAGGCAAAGTTATGATAGATAACAAAGGTTAAGTTCACATGGACAACCTTATACTGATAAAGTTTATGTATATGAAGCCTTAAAGAAAATTGGAGTATATATATATAGTTACATATTTAGAGTTTTCGTAATTGACTAGACCATTTACTGCAGTAATATTAATGATAAAGATAGAGAGGTATAGTCTATAATAGGAAAACATCACACATAATGACACATGTTTGTTTTTGTATATATACTAATCCTCATGTCATTCAACTTATGCAAGGAGTGTTTGTCCTGTAACTTGATATCCCATAACTACATTAGTCTAAATACTATACTATATACTACATGTGTTTCTATATTATTTAGTGTCAGAAAAGATTTAAAATTCCACGAGAATGTCAGTATTGGATAGTTGGGTCACAATTAGCTGAAGACAAAAAGACTCTTAAAGAGTTAAATATTGATGACTCTTGTACAACTTACATTTATATCCAACATCCTCATAAAGCTAAAGTATCAAAAAATGATTTAGTTGCTATTAAATTGAGGCAAGAACAAAAGCAAGCAGAATCAAATTCTGACCAACCACGCACCATAGAAGCACCAATGACTGGACGCTCTTTGGAACCTCCTCCCATGAGTCAATCTAACCCAGATCCTATTCCAATAGAGCCTTTAAATGACAGCAGGGCAGTTTTTAGAAGCCCTGGACCTCTGGGAGTGTTGATGCCACCTGTTCTTCCTCCACATGGGGGTGTCCAAACAATGCCGAATGAGCACCCAGGAATGGCACATCAAATTAATCAAAACAATGATCAGTTTCCTGTGATTGAGGGTTATGATGGGCAAGATCGGGAGTATGTACTTGAAGAGAAACTACCTTCTCTGCCACCTAAGCAGAAAGTAGGATGGAAATGTGATATATGTACTTTTCAGAATAAACCTCACCGTCCTGGATGTGAAATGTGTGGTTCTGATCGTCCTCAGAATTATATTCCTCCACCTGATTATGTACCAACTGAAGATGAAAGGAAATTTTTAGACAGTGATATACATGGCTTTGAAGAAGTTTCACATGTAAGTGTTGATATAAAAATAATAACATTTCTTTTATTTTGTTCACTTTTATTATGATAGTTTCTGGAAATGGAACGTCAGAAAGAAAAAGAACAAGCTCAAGAGAACTATATGAAATTGTTGAATACTGATGTTGTTCCCGTGGTTACCAATGAGGAAGAATTTGAATGTCCTGTTTGTGCTACTGATATTGATCCTGGTGATGGGATCCGATTGAGGGGATGTTTACATATGGTTTGCAAGTAAGTTTAACAAAAAGGTCATGTAAACAAGGAGGGATGAACCCTTTTGTTGTGTAGGGATTGTTTACAAGGGACAGTTGTTCATTGTGAAGAGTCTGAAGTGAAATGTCCTTTTACAGATGGTAATGCAGAATGTCAGGAACCAATATCTGAAAGAGAAATACGAGCTGTATGTGATACATATGTATGTATCTGTTGAAAACTGCAGACATCTTTCAATTTAGGTTCTGACTGATGAGGAGTTGCAGGCTTTTCATAGTCGAGCCCTACGTCAGGCTGAAGCATCTGATCCAAATAGTTTTCATTGTAAAACACCAGACTGTAAGGGGTTCTGTTTTTATGAAGATGAGGTAAGGAAAGAGTGAAGTAGCAACCACATAAGTTTGGAAAGTAATAGAAAAAGTTAAGAGAGCAAAAGATTTTACGAGAGAGAGAGAGAGAGAGAGAGAGAGAGAGAGAGAGAGAGAGAGGGAGGGAGGGAGGGAGGGAGGGAGGGAGAAAGAGGTGGCTGAATGATCTTCCTGTTTTCTTTCAACTTAGGTCAATGAGTTTCAATGTCAAATATGTCAGCACACTAACTGCATATTATGCAAGGCACAACATGAAGGATTGAATTGTCAACAATATCAAAATGATTTAAAAATTAAAGCAGCTAATGATGAAGCTGCTAGACAAACTCAGGAGATGTTAGAGGTATTATCTCTCACATTCTTTGACCCTCCTCTTTATCATTTAAGTTATTATTTCTGTTTTTTAGAACATGGTTAAAGAAGGTGAAGCTATGCATTGTCCTAGTTGTCAAGTAATAGTGACAAAGAAAGTTGGTTGTGACTGGATACGGTGCAGTATGTGTAAAACAGAAATGTGCTGGGCTACTAAAGGACCTCGTTGGGGACCTAAGGTAACTCAATACCTGTAATTATAAGAGTACTTTGAAGGTAACTCATTACTTGCAATGATACAAGGACCTTGCAAAAACTTACATAGCTTATGACCAGCACTGGTAGTGGAAGAAGGATCTCATTTCTGAATCATGTATATATATATTGATCACTCTTAATTTGTAAAGGCATTTACCAGATCTTTAGCAATAACATTTAAAGACATTCTCTCTCTATGTCACTTCAACGTACTCTGTGTGTGTGTGTGTGTGTAAATATGAGTGGATGAAGAGAGAGATGAAGCGTGGAACTTCCGTCTAATTACCTATAGTATTTACAACTTTGATCATACATGGAAGGTGGCTAAGTGACTTGAAATGGTTGTGGTGTATAGTAACTATTTTGTTACACACAGTTATAAAATAAACAATAGTAGTAGGAAAGCAGAAATTATATCTTCTGGTCTTCAAAACAACAGAAGCAGAGGAGAAGACGAGAGCAGCTTTGAACATGCTATTAGACAATAGGCTTTATTAACACCTGATTGAACCACTTGAACAAACCACAAGATTATCTTAAACTCATGTTTTTGATCTCATGCTTAAGTATTACCAAAGTTAAAGTAGTATCCTTGCATGCTATTTTAACATAACTTTGATCGTATAGAAGTGTGAGATCAAAAAACATAAATTTGAGATGATCTTGTGGTTTATTCAAATATTTCAATCAGGTATTAAAGACTATTATTATTCCTTATATGGGCAAACAGATATGTTAATACAGCATATATATAGATGCTTTTCCCTTTCTTCATGTGATCTAAGTGTAAATTGACTATAACCTCATTATACAAATGGAATGTAGACATATACAAATGGAATGCAGACATAGTAACTACAAACACATACCATACAGTCCATAGTAAACTCTACTTTCTGGTTTGGTCTGGATTGATCATTACATATGGTTATTTGTTATATATATATACTATAAATAAAAGTTGTGGTAATGACAATGCATGAAAAATTTCCAGCAACGTAATCTTACGGAAATGTTTAAAATTATAGTGCATGAATTGTTTACAAAGTAACACATAAAGAGATTGTACAAATGCTGTTTACTATGGGAATGAACTCTTTTAACCACTAAATTGTTGACATAGCAAACATCATTAAACACATACAAATACTATTGGACATATATTGTATACTACATTAAGTTATAATATATTCTATAGTTATAGTCACATCAATAACTATTCCATTATTTTAATAGTCATGTGACAGTATTTTGAATGACTTCAGACAAAATGATTCAGCTTTCCCCTTTATGTTTCCTTAATTTATATTGTTAATTGACTTTATATAACTTCATTTGTGCTAAAAATAACAACGTTGTCATTGGGAACCATCCCTCACTGTACAATACCAGGAGGAAAGCACAACTTTTATTAGAATTTTTGGGAAACCTTAATTCACTACGACTACACTTCATTAGTGCTACTTTTAATACGCTAATTCACAATAAAGTCACTTTATATATACAACTTAGAAGTTAACCAATTACTAATATTAGGACTTATTGAGTACCCATGGGCCACTTCTCTTATTGAGGTCCAGTGGATACAAGTGGAGGATGCTAATATACTGTAGATAGTGTTACCCAAAATGTGTCAATTGTTTTTAGATTTATTCCATTATTGACTTCAATGATATGTGTCTGTCGGTCCGTCTTAAATTGTTTTTCATTATTAATTAGTTTTATCCAAAAGTTTTGATTTCTTTATGTGTATTTATTTTTAAAAGTTATTTATGAAAACTGTCTCGGTTTCTCATAGGGACGTGGAGATATAACTGGAGGTTGCAAATGCGGAGTAAACCGCCAAAAATGTCATCCTGATTGCCGCAACTGTCACTAAAACTTTTGATTTATAAGTGGGTGTGGTTTACCCAATCCAAATATGGAACTTTGTTATTTTTCACTTAAAAATGTAATGTTTTAGGCAATCGTTATTGACATTGTTGTAGACATGTGTAACATGTTATATTTGTGTACCTGTATAGTTGTCAATTGTTAATAAATATAATCTTGTTTCTAATTCAATGCAATTTAAAAGGCTTTTATTATGAAAGTATACCAACGTGTTCACTATGTGTGGCATGACCACAAATCTAGTCAAGCCAGTCTGACTTCACTTATATGGCAATTCCATATCTAGTTAGTGGAAGACTAAATTCCCCCAAAAGCTTTTGTTTCAACTCTGTGAGTCCCTCTGTATCTTCAAGTCTAGCTGATCTGTGCAGAAACCTACTATAAAAAGTCAATACTTAACTGATAGATATCTTCAATTAAGTGTACTATTGATAAAGTTAATATGAGCACACCAGTAAGTCAGCCAGAAAGTAACATTTTACTATCCGAAATTGGAGTGCTTGCTCTAATGGTGGGACCTGAAGAAGTAAGTCATTGGTAACATCTGATTAATTCTTGATTGTCTTTCTTAAGATGGAGCAAGCAAGTCCACCTTCCACTTGCAGGATATCAACTACCACTTCATCATCATCATTTGACGAAATTTGGGAGGCCATTATCAATGGAAATGTTGATCAAGTTCATGTTTTACTTGATCGACAAGAAGATGACCTTGAGACCATATTACGACAAACTAACAAGGAAAAGTCTACTTTACTACATTTTGCTGTCAAATGCAACCAGTTAGAGATAGTAAAGGTCATCTTGTCTGCTATTGATTATTGTTCAAAGAAGGAACTCATTTGGGTATCAGATGTAGATGATATGACACCATTAGCATTGGCAGTTAAAGCTGAAAAGTTTGATATCACTAAAGCTATCCTCACACATCCTACTTCAGTTATTATCCCTCCAAACTATACCAATCTACTTATGCTAGCTTTTAATAATCTTGATATTAATCCAAAACAAAGTATTGAAATGGCCAAGTTAATATTGAACCATTCAAAAGGTAACCCTTTGATTCTCTACCCGACCTTTCCACACCTTTTCCCCGAGTTGAATGTTCCCACTACAACTTTAGAACACACCATTCCAGTTGTGGTAGTTGGTGATTCAGGTGCTGGGAAGAGCACATTGATCAAATCTCTGCAAATTCAAGGATTTAGAGATCAGCTGTGGCATTTCTTTTTTCGTGTTCAAAATGTAGACGAGCATCAAGCCGGTATCATACCTACTGTCTTTGACAGTGCTTGGATTGGAAATGTGGTCTTTTACGACTTATCAAGTCATCGTGAGTTTGTACATGAGGCTATCTTGCAGGTTCGATATCTGTCTGACGCTGTGTTTATTGTAGTGGTCAATTTGTATAATGAGATTGATGAGATAGCAAAGCAGATTGTTTATTGGCTTAGCTTTATCCGATATCATCATGAAAAGGCAATAGGTAAAGCTACACATCGTCCTAATGTCATAATAGTGGGTAGTCATTTTTACAATCCCAAATTTGGTCGCCTAGGACATGTGGAGCGATTTTATCATTATGCCTACCCTAAAGCACGTAGTCACATTGACACAGATCAATTTAATATAATAGCAAAGGTGTTGATGGATTGTCGTAACAGCTCCATCTCAAACATCATACTACGACGATATCTTTCCTCTGTATTTCAACGTCTTAGAGTTAACCGTCCCCAACTACCAACAAAGTGCTACTTGCTGTATACTATTATCAAACAGTTATACCAACCAAAAAATGAAGGTGCAGTACAAGTGAATGACCTTTTAGCTGAACTCTGCTCAGATCATCTACACTGCAAAATGTTTAACAATAGTGTAGATGAGGTGCTAGAACTGTGTCGTCCACTATCTGAACTCAACCTCCTCGTTCTTTTAGAAGACAAAGAAGAAAAGGAGAGGAGTTGGATCATCTTTAATAGTCACCCTCTGCTCTTAAAAGTGGAAGAGGTGATCTTTCATGCTGAACATCATGGAAGTGATGGTATCATAAGTAGGGATGAGATTACTGGTCTCTTTGGTAACCGACCTATTAGTAAACGAGTTGACCCAGATCTGATTCTTCAACTTATGATTCATTATCGATATTGTATTGGAGTTCATGGCCATAAAATTCCTCTTTCCCCTTCCCTTGAGGCTCAAGAGGATCACTTCTTCTTCCCACATCTCTTACCTGAAGTTTCAGAATTTCCTTCCAAACAACAGCTGATGTTTGCATGGTCATTTACAGCAGAGCGTTATCACTATTTCATGCCTCATTTCATTCATCACTTTCTACTTCTTCTTTCTCAAGATCCTGAAGTCACTGAAGGAGAGCAATGCGATCGGGCCAGACGTACCCTTATGACAAGCTTTCCTGTAGTTGGACTTGAGTTAGTTGTTCATATTCATTCAAATCAGACCATCTTAGTTAGCATGAAGTTAGATGATGAGTCAGATGAGGCTAAGATTTTGTCTATGGTAAAAAGAAATCGTTTGATTTGCAGAATCACTACGATTCTTGAGGACATTGATCCCAATATGGAGAGTAACATATCACCAGTTGAAGCCCTTATCCCCATTTCTGGTGACAATGCTAAACACTACCCTGTTATTAAACCTCCAAAATGTCAGCTGCTTTTTCGAAGCGTTGATCTGCAGTATAGCACAGAGAAAATTAAACAAGCAATTATTACACGATCAAGAGTACAACCTATCCGCTCAGCACAACCACTCTCATCAGTTGAGAATCTTCTCTCTTTCGAGCCTTACTTCTACTTGGATGATGAATTAAGAAGAACTCTCTTACATCCTCCTCATCCTGATAAAACCATCAGCTTTGACTTTTTTGAAAGCATAGGACTAGCACTTCAGTTGGAAAAACTTGGCCTCCTTCTAGCAGCAATTGGAATTAACATGGGCGTTATTGAATCTTTGAAAAAAGACTCTACTCGACCATTCTCAGAAAAACTTCATGAAGCCTATCAACATGTATTTGGTAAAGGAGTAACTTACAAAGAACTACATCAATGTGTAGATAATATTTCTTTTTTTAAACTTAAAGATCTCTTGTAATTGAAATTTTCAGTGTGTGTATGTGATTGTGTCATATTGATGTAACAGCTATACAATTATATTTGATCATATAATCTATACAGTTGATAAAAGGGAATAGTGAAGTTATGGAGTATTATTACATTCTCTTTGCTTTCATAGTTTAGCCCTTTATGTTCTATTGGGTGTTTACAACTAAAAATTATGCCTATCATGTTTGGCAAAACCAAATTATCCAGCCTTTTAACTTAATTTGGATTGGTGTGATTTTCAATATTCAATACTTTGAACCATAAAAGGTATCATAAAAGATAATAATCAGTAGTATAATGACATCACTATAAAAACTCACTACTATATTGGAGTTAGCACTAACTAGCCACCCACAATATATTTAATATTCATAGCAGGAGACCAGACCCATCCCGCAATTTTCCATTGACTCACCAGATAAAGGCTAGCAGCCTAGCTCCAGCTGCTATCATTAACTGAGCAGATTGAAGTTAATCTTTGATATAGTCCTGTTTGATAAAGCAAATTTAATTGATATAAAGACTCCCTTTCCTTTTAATTGGAGGATCTATTGATGAGCTTTGACTACAAAGAAGAGAGAAATGGGTAAGTATATATTTAAAAAAGAAAATAGTATTAAAGTTATTGATGATCAAAAGAATACACTATTGTCACTGTAAACTGAAATATCAATCTGGACTTATAATTGATCATTGTTTAGACAGAAAAAATATGTTTGATACTTATATCTCAGCTAGTTGTGTAATAATACAGTTTGCATCAAGTATACCAACACGGTCAACTATGTGGTATTGCTAGGGCAGGGTGTAGTATGTATATAGTTTCATTGAAATATTATCCATCTCTTACTGATTGCTTCAATTACACTACACAAAGTTATTGTTTTGGATTACATGTGTACTAGTTTGGGTTTCATGGATAACTTGTTTGTTATTAGGCTGTATGTTTTGTTGATGAAACTATGGCAACCAAAATTTGTTTATATTAAACAATGCAATTGACAGTAAAATTAATGTTTTTTTTATTTGCTAGCCACTAATATACTGTATTTCAGAGAGTGTATATAGTAGCTATATACAGTTACTCTTCAAGTTAGTAAACAACATTACATTCAGTGTTAATGTCTTGTTGTTTTGATAAGCAAATAACAAAAACTATGGTCTATTAAAATAGATATCCTATTATATATAATGATACTATGATTGACTGACTATCATCATAATAGGTACTTTCAATAAGGATATTGATGAAAAATTTGCATATAATAATTTTATTCATATACTTTAGTTTGATTATGAATATCAATTTCCTTGAGGTCATATGACAATTTCCTTATAACAGCTAATTAACATAGCTTATATTCATTGTTATTGTTTTTTACCATATATGTAACTTGTGTTCTAATACTATTGACTGCTTTATCCTCTTTGATATAGAACATAAAGATACTGAAGAAAAACAGAAAAAACTTGATGAAAATCTTGCTGAACTCTTCAATAATCTTAAGGAAAATTTATTTGATGTCAAAGCTACTGAGATAGCTAGCTATCTTTGCACACTTACAAATAATGATTTCATTCCTGAATTACAAAGTGCGACTACATTTGATGAAGTTTTTGAGCTAACCCGTCCATTTATCTCGTTTAACCAGTATGACTTGTTAAAATGTTTGGTTGAACGATTTGGTAGATCTGATGTGAAGGCAAAGCTTCAAGAGTATAACACAGACGTTGATGAGTTCAATAAGGAAACAACAGTTCGACAGCTGATGGAAGTAATGGAAAAATGGCAAAGAGAGTGTGGAGATGAAGAAAAGGAAGTTTTGAGGAGGGTTGATGTTTCAACCATCAAGATAGAATTTTGTGTTGACTACAAAGAAAAAACAGTGGATCAATTACAGCTTGATATTTCTACATTTTTTGAATGTGAGGATTACGTACTAACATTAGCTGAAGCAAACTTGAGTACTCTTCAGTTAAAATGGTACACAACAAAATCAGCTATTAAACACTTGACTCAAAAAGCCACAGAAAAAAAGAACCTGCTAGAAGATATCGGGATACTTGCCTTAAAGGTGGGACCCGATATCATTGTTGGAGAAGTAAGTCAAAACTCAGATCACATCTGAAATACATTAACTGTTTATTTCTGTAGTTTAGTTCTTCCGAAATTTGGGAAGCTATTTGTGAAGGAGATGTGGATAAAGTTCGCACTCTACTTGATGTACCAGAAGATGATGTTCAGACCATTCTACAACAAACTAACAATGAGAAGACCACTTTATTACATTTTGCTGTCAAATGTAACCAGTTAGAGATAGTAAAGGTCATCTTGTCTGCTATTGATCGTTGTTCTAAGAAGGAACTCATTTGGGTATCAGATGTAGATGATATGACACCATTAGAGTTTGCAGTAAAAGCTGAAAATCTCAATATCGTTAAAGCTATCCTCACACATCCTACTTCAGTTATTATCCCTCCAAACTATACCAATCTACTTCCGCTAGCTTTTAATAATCTTGATAATAATGCAGAGGAAAGTATTGAAATGGCCAAGTTAATATTGAACCATTCAAAAGGTAACCCTTTGATTCTCTACCCGACCTTTCCACAACTTTTCCCCGAGTTGAATGTCCCCACTACAGCTTTAGAACACACCATTCCAGTTGTAGTAGTTGGTGATTCAGGTGCTGGGAAGAGCACATTGATCAAATCTCTGCAAATTCAAGGATTAAAAAATTATGTATGGAATTTCATATTCAAAGTTGATAACGTAGATGACCATCAAGCTGGTATAATACCTACTGTCTTTAACAGTACTTCGTTTGGGAATGTTGTATTTTACGACTTATCAAGTCATCGTGAGTTTGTACACGAGGCTATCTTGCAGTTTGGGTATCTGTCTGATGCTGTGTTTATTGTGGTTGTCAATTTGTATAACGAGATTGATGAGATAGCAAAGCAGATCGTTTATTGGCTTAACTTCATCCGATATCATCATGAAAGGGTGAGAGGTCGAACTGCACATCCTCCAAATGTCATTATAGTGGGTAGCCATTTATATAGCTTTAAACTTGGTCGCATATTAAACCGTGAACGATTTTTGCACCTTGCTTATCCAAAGGCAAAGAATCATATAGATGAGGGTCTCTTTAATATGATTGCTAAGATATCCATAGACTGTCGCTATAGCACTATTTCCAATGTCCTACTTAGAAGACACCTCTCTGCTGAATTTCAACGACTTAGAATTCACCGTTCTCAACTGCCAACAAAATGTTACATACTCTATGCCATTATTGAGTGTATATGCCAGAAAGTTAATGAAGGTGCGTTGAGAGTGGGCGATATTTTAGCTGAACTACACTCCGACAAATTGCACTGTAAAATATTTAGCCAAAACGTTGATGAAGTGCTAGAGCTGTGCAATTCACTGTCACAACTCAACCTCCTTGTTGTTTTAACAGATGACCAAGAGAAAGAGAGAAGTTGGATTATCTTTAATAGTCACCCACTACTACAAAAAGTTGAAGAGGTGATCTTTCAAACAGAGCACCCAGGTGGAGGTGATGGTATCTTAAGTAGAGATGAAATTGCCAGCCTCTTTGGTAATCTATCAGAACCAGTAGACCCAGATCTGATGCTTCAAATTATGATTCATTATCATTATTGTAATAAAGTTCCTGTCCTCACATCTCTTGAACCTCAAGAGGATCAATTCTTCTTTCCACATCTCTTACCTGAAGTGTTAGATGTTACCGATAACACTGGTCAGCTGATGTTTGCATGGTCTTTTATGGCAGAGAAATATCACTATTTCATGCCTCATTTCATTCATCACTTCCTTCTTAATCTTTCCCAAGATCCTGAAGTCACCGAAGGAAGACAATGTGATCGAGCTAGACACACCCTCATGACAAGCTTTCCTTTAATTGGGCTAGAATTAGTCGTTCATATTCATGCAAGTCAGGCCATCTTAGTTAGCATGAAGTCACATGATGAGTCAGCTGATGAGATTAAAGTCCAGTGTATGATAAAAAGAAATCATTTGATTTGCAAGATTAAAGAAATATTAACCGATATTGATCCTAACATGGAGAACAATGTATCACCAGTAGAAGGACTCATTCCCATTTCTGGTCGATATGCTCAATATTATCCTGTTATAAAACCTCCTAAGTCCAAGCAAGTATTTAAATATGTTCATTTGCGCTATGCAATAGAACTCATCAAGCAAGCAATAGTTGAAAGATCACAAGTACAACCTGTCCGTTCATCACACCCTCTTGTGTCAATTGAGAACCTTCTCTCTTTTGAGCCTTACTTCTACATGGATGATGAATTAAGAAGAACTCTCTTGCATCCTCCTCATCCTGATGAAATCATCAAATTCGACTTTTTTGAAAGCATAGGACTAGCACTTCAGTTGGAAAAACTTGGCCTCCTTCTTGCAGCAATTGGAATCAATGCAGCCACTATTGAATCTTTGAAAAATGACTCTACTCGATCATTCTCAGAAAAACTTAATGAAGCCTACCAACATGTCTTTGGTAAAGGAGTAACTTACAAAGAACTACATCAATGTCTAGATGCCATCTCTTTCTTTAAACTTCATGATCTCGTTAGTAGTGCCTCCTTAAGTTTGACACAGGATAGCTAAATAAAAATTATAATTATGTTGTATGTATATTGTTATTATTATTATTATCATTACCATTTTTAGTGCTTTATTATTATTATTGTCAATGTTTTGGTAGCCAATAGAGTCTTTGATTTCATAAATTGATTAAGTCAGTAGCCTGGCTCAGTTACACAGCTAGAACACAGTCACAGGTTACTGAGACCAGAACCAACTAATCAATTTACTACTCACTTAATGATACCATATACACCTCAGCTGGAGCACACAGTACACTTTTAGATCAAGTTACTGAGTCTAACATTTGCATACAGCTCAGTGGAGTGCAAATTATAAACTCAGTAAGTGATATTGTAGTGAATTCAAAGTAGTCTTTCCTAAACTAAATGAAGCTTCATGAAAACTATTAACATAGTAAAGGAAGAACTTACAAAGAACTACATCAACATCTAGATACTATCTCTTTTTTTCGTGTTGTCATTACTGCCAGCATTAATGAACATAATAGCTTTCATAAATTGATTCAGTCAGTTGTCTGGTTGAGTTCCAGTCCAGTACACTGCATGGAAGTTGTGGGTCCAGAACTGAGACCAGAACCAACTAATCAATTTACTACTCACTGTCATCATGCACCAGTTTCCAATTCAATTAGTGCATATACTGGTCAAGTCACTGTGTTTAGATTTTCATAGTTTAGTGGCTCAACGAGTCCAAACCAGCTGGAGATGCTGCATGGTTGGTATCAGTAAACTCTGAGTACTCAACAGTACTTTTTGCAGCTGGTGATTTGTCTAGTACATACTTGTTATAGTACTAGTTCACTCATAAATGAGTTTTGACTCATGATGTGCTGGAAAAGATAGTAGAGTGATCAGGGCCAGAGAAATCATGACACGTGCTTGTACCTCCGCCTATATTGTGTATCATAGCCAATTAATGAATTAATATTGCCCCTAATAATTAATAAACCAAGTAAATTTCCCTCTAAGACTGCTTGTTAATAATATTAGCAGTACCAATGTTCCTTGTTGTGTTTAGTATATGAAGTATTCCTTACACAAGATTGGATACAGAGTGGTCAAAGTGAGTTGATCATTTTTCAATAATTAACATGTTTCTTCAAATTATAAGATTTCAATAAGTAAATCAAACAACATACAATATTAAGTATAATCATTCAAACAAAGGAGATAACAAAAGTTGTTCATATTACAACTACACAGTACTCTCGAGACCTCATGACTGTTGTCCCCCATATTGGGAATGTCCTCCTCCATGTAAGCTATTGTTAGGATCTCCTGCTTCACCATACAGATCAAGGTAAGGATTAACATAGACACACATGTAAATATCTTGAGTAAAACGACGGACATATTCAGGTATACTCTTAGCAGGTGAATCCTTTAACTTTTGACGGTTATCAGGATTGTAGACCCAATCTTGTAGGTCTTGAGTAACATCCACAACTCTTGGTATATTGTACATGTCATCTGTAGAGAGATGTTATGATAAGAGAGAAGTACTAAGTGATTATAACTTACATAATCTGTTGGCCATACTGTCATGGAAAAGCCATCTATTTTGTGACCTTGTATAACACACATAATGACTGGTCTCAATACATATGACAGACAATAGTTCTAGCTTAGATATTTGCGTAGCATCACCAACACCCTGCTTTAATTCCACATCTTCATAGTGATGGTCCTTACGACATTTGTGAGCATTCTCACAACAATTATTACAATAGAACACATAAGGTTCATCAATGTGGTAAAGATCTTTAGGACAATTGTAACAAATAGTAGTGGCTGTTTCAGATAAACAAAAAATACATATTTGTGTTCCTCTAGCACCTGAGAGAGAGAGAGAGAGAATCAGTGACTATATTATCTATCTCTATCTTACTCGGATCAAGGAGTGGTTTAACATTGATAGTCAACGAAGGAATTATTCTGTTATACATTTTGAAGTCTTTACCAAAACGAGGCATTTGAAGTAATAGTTTTGAAGGGACCTATAAAGTCATTGATACATAATAGAATATAAATAGTTTATCATACATTTGTAAATGAGATTTTTTGTTCATGAAACATTTGAGCTATCAACTTTTCAGTTTCTGGTAGTTCATTTTGTTGAGGATCAATTTCAAAGAATAATTGTATAAAATACTCTTTCTCAACTCCAAAAGGTCGTCTATAAACAATATTAAAAATATGATAAATATAGTAATACTTACTTAATACTCAGAAATGGTTTAACATGTAATATCTCTTTAAACAACATGTTGAGAAACTCCTCAGGATCTAAAAAATAGTGTAGTATCATGTGATCAAAGTGTGATAGTCACATGACTAACCTTTCTCATCTTTATTGGCTCCTTTCATTCGACCAAATTCCTCCAAACTGTTACGTAAATCCATCACAGATTCATGTCTAGCTAGACCATACCTACAAACCAGTTTTAATAACCTGTTATATCAGTAACTTAAACTAACTTTCTCATTGGATTCACTATCCCTTTCCAGAGAATATGTTTAATTTTCTGTCCCACATGATCACTGGGTTCTTCCAGTAACATCATATCAAATGACTCACTCAAAGCAAAGAATCCAAATACAGTAGCATCAAGATAACAGGAGTTATGGTGACCTTGTATACCATGTTCATCACCAATGTATTTGGTAAAGAGATCTGGAGTTACAAGAGTATCATCTTCTTCAAATTGTGGTGCTTTGTCTTTCAATGCTATAGTTAGAGAAGATGATAATATAGTGATAATATGAACTAGTTAATTTACGATTTTGTAAGTCTTCTCTTGCAGCTGCTGGTATTTGTCCTGGATCAATATATCTTGTGTCCAGTCTTAGACCATTAATAGGACAAAAGTAAGCTCTTCCAGGTGGACAGTTAAAGAATCGTCTTCCCTGCCATGTACCATCAGTACACCCAGTAAGTGGATTATCCTAAATAGATCATGTTAACATCTAGTGGATCAGTGCTATATGACTTACCAGTTCTACACCAGCAATTACTCCAGGAAAGTCAGGGAGTGTCCCTATCCACATGACCACACCATGTAGAGGATCACCACGTTGTGTTGGTACTGATACCATAGATCCTATAGCAAATTGACTGTGATCTTGAGCAGGAGGATCGCTTGATAAGATAGTTTGAGCAGGGAGGCTAGAGTGTGGTGACCTATCAGATAAAATAGGAGAATGGCTGGACCTCTTTGGTCCACCAGGAAAATTGGGTGTTGAATTTGGAGTGAGGTTAGGTAAATTTTGATAATCGTGGTTAGTTGAAGGTTGTTCTAATACTTGTCTCCTGTCAGCCGAGGCTCCATTTCCTGAATCCTGAGAGGAAGTGGATTGAGAAACATCAATAAAACCTTCTATTTCCTTCTCCTTTAAATGTCCTTCCTCAATCATATGATAATCACGAATATCCTCATGATGATGATCATGATGTTTTCTTTGTTTATTATATCCTTCTAAAGCTTGTCGCTCAAGTTCAACTCTCTTAGGATTTACTGGTTGTCCAGTCTTTACAAGATAAACTGATTCGTCCATTTGTCTGTAGTCTCCTCCAACTGGGACTCTTGTAGCAGCTGTAAGACCTTCCTCATTCTGGTCAGCTAAGGGGGGATCTGGAGGTATTCTGTCTAAATTCGTTTCACGGCCTATTCTTTTATCATGGTCAGAGTTTACAGCTTTGTTAGCTTCAGCTAATAAATCTTTTTGAGCACGGTATTCCTCTACACTGACACCTAATTCTTTAGCTAACTTTGTCTCCAATTGATTTTGGTTCTGTTTCTGTTGTTGTAGTGCATATTCATCAGGATGAAGAACCAACTGTTCAGGAAGATAAACTCGACCATGTCCAGATGATATCTTAAAAAGATTCTGACCATAGCTACCAATGAGCTCAAGACAAAGATCACGAAATTCTTCATGGACTTTTATCTTCTCATCCTATAAACATATGAAGTACTACAGTATATATATAGTTATGTAGACTAACTGTTTCAACTCCTACAGCAATGACTTGAGGTGAATCAGACTCTCTTGATATTCTCATTGGCCCCACCCACCTAACTGTACCAGTGATAGATCTTTCTTTAACAGATTGTAATACAACACGATCACCAGATTTAAATTTATACTCTTCAGTTGTAGGTTTGGGAGTAGGTTTGTCATGATCAATTTCTGTTCCTACTTGAAACCTTTGAGCAAGTTTCCCCAATGTATCTTTGGCTCGTGTAAGTGCACTTTCTTGTTTTTCTTCTCTGACTACATCTGAATGACTTTTACCTTGAAGTTGTTTCCTAGAATTCTCCCAAGATTGAGGTTGAGGTTGACTAGAAATGACATGTTCCTTTGGAGAAATATGTTGATGTTGTTTGTCAGAAAAAATAGTAGATTTTTTTACAATTCTGTCCATAGCTACATAAACACCATTATTAGTACTGCATTGAAAGTGAGGTCTACCATTAGTATTACCTCTACCACGATTTTTATCCTCCTAAACAGAACATATTAAAATTAACACAAGTCATTATAATTAACTTACTGTGATTTCAATACCAAAGAACATTCCATCACTTTCTTGAACAGGACCAATGTAACGTATCTTTCCACGAGTAATATTAGTTGCTGAATTTTGACCTTGGTCTAATTTAAACATGACTAAATCTTCCACTTTTAGTGCCATTATCTCTTTCTTTTTGTCTTCTCTTAAATACTCCTTTAAACGCACACCTGCAGGTTGTACAGCTAACAGATAAGGGACTTCATCTTGATGTAATGGTGAAACCTCAGTATCTTCAGCATGGAGGGTGACAATATCTGGACCACTGAACAGCTGAAAATTAAGTGGTTTACCCTCCTTGTTAAGTAGTTGATCTTTCACAGGTATTTCAACTACTAACTCTCCTTTAAAAATTCTACAGTCCCATGGATCTTCTCCCTCTTTCTCTGGTTTACCCTCACCATACATTTCTTTTGTTAAGATAAAAACTGTGGATGTAGTAGCCATCTTGAAGTCTAATAGACAAGGACAGGATCAACAAAAAAGAACATGCTAGTTAGTACCTGAAAAAATTATACTTTGATATAGACCAATAGTGCTGCTTTAAAGGGAACCCCCCAGAATTTGCATATCTCCGTTTATGTTACTGTATACTATGATTCGAGATGAAACACGTGTTTGCATTATCAGTGTTCTTACGTATAGCTCTTATCTCACAGGTCTCTAGTGACTGGTTCAGTGAACGTGTTGAACTCTCTACTCCATTAAACTCATGGACAAGATGTGAGAATGACCCTCAGTTAGTAGCTCATTAATTATTCATATCTCACTAGTAAAAGAGGGTGTGGCACTAAAAAAGGCTGGGATCTCTCCTTATGAGGGTGGTATTTTCCATGAGGTATTTGTAATAATTTCTGTTAATGTATTTGTAATATTTTACAGAGTCCATTGACGTTATTATTGTTCCAAGCTATTGTTCCATTTGGTCACATGATAGTTGGTTTATTCTTTGTGGTATGTATACAATTAGTCATGTGACATTCATATGATCAACATTGTAGATTATAGATTTGTTGATTGCATTTTGTTTAGCTAAAGCGACAAGATTACATCATAATAATGAGGTAATTGTCTCTATTAATAGTAACATGTACTAAATATACTTTTATAAATAGCTACAGAGACAATCAGATGAACAACACCACTTTGGTAAAGGGGTGGAGCCTCTATTAATTACTCCTAATGACTCATTACCTTCAATAGTAGCAGGAGTGTAAGTACATTGATAATATTCATTGATGCTCCACCCCCTCAATTAGATATCTATTAAATCCATACACCATTCTATCTTGTTGTGCATATTCTACATTATCACTAAATCATTTGAGTATAGCAGTGTTACTTTGGATGGCATTAAAGGGTAAATATGACTGATCAATAATTGTGTATTGATTTCTAATATTTAGGTAATTGGTTCCTATGTGGTTTGGGTTTGAGTCTAGCTGTCCATTTCTCTCTTTATCCCATTATGTTAGTATTGCCCCTCTCATTAGTGGCTAATAAAGTAATTATAACAATAGATAGTAATAACTTTCTATTGTTATAATTAGAGTGGTGGAGTAACTATGGTGATAAAGTTTATATTATATATATTAATATGGACTATTGTTATCATGTCATTATCACATGTACTAACTGACTCATGGGATTATATCACAGCCATATATGGAGTAATGTAAGTAGATCTTATATGAGATCATTTACCCTTTTCTCTCTCTCTCTTTCTCATATCAAGTCTTTCTGTTCCTGATTTTACTCCTAATGTTGGTCTTTTCTGGTATTTTTTTACTGATATGTTTGAACATTTTCGACTCTTCTTTCTCTGTGTCCTTCAAATAAATGCTTTCATTCATTGTATACCCTTCACTATTAGATTTAGGTAAGTATACTAAACACAGTATTAACCACACCCACTTGTTACCATAGCAACTACCCTATGTTCCTGATGTACACATTGCTCTCAATAATTGCAATCTTCAAATCCTATCCAACAGTAGCTGACATAGCACTGCCTCTAGCACTATTACCATTATGGAGCCACACCTTCAGATGTAAGTGGGTGTGGTCACCATTCTAATTAATGCACACTTTCTCCCCTAGATCTACGTTTTACATATATATTAATTGGGTGTGTCGTAGTGACTACAGTGGCAGGTCCTATTATGTGGTATCTATGGATATATGCAGGAAGTGCCAATGCTAACTTCTATTTTGGTATGACATTGACTTATTCTCTTACTCAAATCTTTTTTCTGTTGGATGTGGTACATGCCTTTTTGAGTCATCAATACGACCTAAAGCATGGACTGCCCAGACTGGATAAACAGGACAAACCAGTTCAGTTAAAATTAAAATAGAAAATAATTTTAATGATATTACATTACCTGAAAACATAGAGTGGGTGGGTGTGGTTTATTTACAAATGAATCACATACTGAAAGTTGTGTTTAAAATGCATTGTCAAAACGAGTATCTTCTCGAGTTGCTCCAACAGTTTTAGGCATTTTCCGATTTGAAGTATCTTGGATGTCCTTTTCCTTGTAATAGTGTGGGGCTACTTCTAATAACCACTGGTTATCAATCTCTATAACCTAGTAATGTAAAGAGGATACAGTTAACTTTGTTGGGTAATAAAGGGAACAAGGATTACATGTTATGACATCATAATGACATCACCTGTCTCATATATTCTTTAGTTGTGAACACCAGTTCATGATAGATGACCCATCGAGGTTGCTCCTCAAACAAAGAACTGTTTGGATGTATATGTACAACTTGTTGATGTTTAGCAGTTCTATAACCGCCTTTAGATAGTCGTGCAGCGTGATAAAAATAACCAGATGTGATAGCTTTTCTAATGGCTACTAAATCAGCATTACTACATAATTCTATCTCTACTCTCTCCATAAGACCTTCCAATTGATCACGGACATCTCGAGCACGTTTCATTGACCTGAAGAGAGAGAGTATAATAATCACAATAGTCTGTGTTATGTGTTAGGCAGTGAGATGTGACATCTTGTCTGTTAATAAGATAACATGATGTATCATTAATTTGACAGCAGTATGCATCAACAGTCTACTATTAATATCATATCTATTAATAGTATACAATTATGTAATGTACTACTAGGACACAGTCTCATACTCTCATACTCTCATACCTATGTTGTATGAAGTTATCAAAACACCACTGTGTAGAGTAATCAGTAGCCACCCACTATACAGGTAATGAGAGGAGGTGAGTATAAGACAATGTTATATTGTAAAGGTACTTACCTCATTGTAGACATTAAGTAAAGTAAGATGGTCACCTCCTGGTCTAAAGAAGCTTTGTCTTGCAGTATCAGCATGAACAATACGATCCTTAATATAATAGGTATATAATATTAATAAGTTATATTAATAGTTATTACCTTAGGTCTGTAGAAGATAGCATTATTGACAGACAGCATGGAAGTCATAGTTAGTATCTCTTCACTACAACCAAACCTGATAGAAATAAGACACATTTATATCATATCATACATGTACTGAGTAGATAGTATTTATATAATTTAGATAATATAGACTTACTTTTCTGAGGCTATCAACATTTTAGACATCATAGGGTCCACTGGAAATTCTGCCATTCTCCGTCCCAACTAAAATACATTATTACTATTTACATTTATTAAGTACAAGATATTGACTGACTTTAGTTAGTTCTCCCATATGGTTTAGTGCTCCTAGAGCATACAGCTGTTCAAGAGCTAACATCAGTGTCTCTGGAGGAGGTGGGTCCATGAAGTCAAAATTAATGAGGTCATTTATACCGAGACTTTTTAGTAATAATACAACATTACCAAGATTTGTTCTCTGGATCTAGATAGAAAAATAATAAAATTGTAATAAAGTCCAATTGAGATTTTGGATGTACTAACCTCAGGTATGGTCGTGTCCTCCATTTCATTATGATAAGCCCAAGCTGTGAACAGTCTGAAACATTTACCAGCTGCAACCCGCCCTGCTCTACCAGCACGTTGATTAGACGACGCCTACACACATAAAACAATAACAATAGCCAATAGATATAGTACTATTACTTTAGAACAAGGTACTACAACTAGAGACTCCATTCCAGTACGTGGATTATAAGACTTTTGTTTACAGAACCCAGGATCAATAACATATATTATACCATCAATAGTAAGTGAGGTCTCTGCAATATTAGTAGCTAATACCACCTGTAATGGATTAATGGATGACAGAACATAACTACATTATAGAGTAAGAATGGAAAGAGTACCTTCCTAGCTCCTGGTGGTGTTGGCTCAAAGATTTTAGCTTGCATGTCTGAGGGTAAGTTAGCGTAGATCGGTAGTAAGATAAGCTCTCCAATACGAGATCCTAATTTAGCAGTACGTTCCTGAAATAATGAACATTAATTTATAAAATAATATTATTCCAGTATCACTAACACCTTTAACATTTCGTAGGCTGTCTCAATCTCTTCCTGACCTGTCAGAAATACCTGTCAAACCAGTTATTAAAACAGGTTATTCCAAATATCATTATTAGTCTTACCAATACATCTCCTCTAGGTTGAGTGAGATGGATCTGTAGTACTGATACAACAGCTGCATCAAGATAGTCGGCCTCTGGAGCCTGACCAAGAAAGAGAGAGAAAAAGAGAGAGAGAGAGGTATTATACCAAGTGGCTATTTATTACAAATACTGACTTTAGTGTAATATATATCCACTGGAAATCGTCTACCAGGAATACGAAATATTGGAGCATCATCAAAGAACTACATAAGCAAACATCACATGACTATCACATGACTATCATATGAGTACCTCTGAGAACTTTTTAGTATCCATGGTAGCACTAGATACTAGTAATTTAAGATCTGATCTGAAGCGAGCGATATCTTTGACCAAACCAAAGAGAACATCAGTATGTAGTGTACGTTCATGTGCTTCATCAATAATCATAACACTAAATGGATGAATAGATGGAAGAATGGACAGATAAGTGACAATGAATAGATGGAAGAATGGACAGATAAGTGACATACCTATAGCTTTCCAGATCAGGTTCTCCCAGAAACTCTCTCAGTAACATTCCATCTGTCATATACTAATATACAAATGAAATATCACTTATCAAGACCACACCCACTTACCTTAACTAGTGTCCTCTCTGACGTACAGTCTTCAAATCTGATACTATATCCGACCTATATTACATCATTATGACATCATATTCATATGACATCATTTGTACCTCATTGCCAAGTTTGACTCCCATCTCTTGAGAGACTCGAGCAGCCACACTCATAGCAGCAACACGACGTGGTTGAGTACAACCAATCCTCTTTTTGTTGTTACAATAACCCTACGAGAGAGAGAGAGAGAGAGAGAGAGAGAGAGAGAGAGAGAGAGAGAGAGAGAGAGAGAGAGAGAGAGAGAGAGAGAGAGAGAGAGAGAGAGAGAGAGAGAGAGAGAGAGAGAGAGAGAGAGAGAGAGAGAGAGAGAGAGAGAGAGAGAGAGAGAGAGAGAGAGAGAAGTGACACCATTATTTATCAAACAATATAACTTACTGCTTCATAAAGATATTGTGGTATCTGTGTAGTCTTTCCTGATCCAGTCTCTCCTTCAATAATAAGTATCTAATAAATCAGAGATAACACAATGTTAACACAGTGTTATAATATCAGTCAATGTAAATATGAACTCTTATAACTCTAAGATCACTGAACTGAGAAACTGACAAAATTTTTTCACTTATATAGGCAGAGATACATTAATTATTGTAATAAAAATAAATAAACAATAAAATAAAATAAACAACCAACAATTGTCTATTTGTTGTCAACACAATAAATTGTTTATTTACACACACATACTGACCTGATGTTCTTCAATAGCTTGTAACAAAGACTCACGATAAGGAAAAATAGGCAGACTTTGTCTAGTCTAAAAACAGAGGGAGAGATAAACTATACCATCAACTGTTATCACTTACCTGTTGTAAGTCCATTCTTCTCTTCTCTTCTTCACTAGGTCCAACATATTTCTCCTGTACAATACCATATTGTTATAGAGACATATGAAGTAAACATATACATACCTCCTTCTCTCTATTACCAGCTACTGTCTCTGCCAACACAAATGATATCTGGTCATCCATTACCATATCATATTGTTTTAGCTGTGTTTGTTTGTGTGAGAGAGAAAATCTTATAAAACATGTACACTACATTGAGTCCTTACTTTGTTCTTCTCTTTAGCATCTTTAGCTCCAAATCTCACAATAGCTATTCCAAGTTGTTCATCCTCCCATTTTCTTAAATCAGCATTAGGTCCTAACTAAAGATACATTTATTAATTGATCATGTGATCATAAAACATACCTCTTCTTCTTTCTGAGGTTCTTCATAACGAGCAGAAGGTTTCTATAATAATAGTTAATTAATTATAATATTAATAGTTACTTAATTACAATTTATTAATAATACTGACCTCACTTTCAGATGGAATGTGGTAACGTTGAATTTTCTCTAAGTCTTTAGCCTATACAACCAACCAATAAAATAATAGCTAATATAATAGTAATTATTAACTAATATAATACTAGTTAATAAATAATATAATAATAGTTAATAACCAATATAATAATAGTTAATAATAATATAATAATAGTTAATAATTAATATAATAATAGTTAATAATTAATATAATAATGGTTAATAATTAATATAATAGTAGTTAATAATTAATATAATAGTAGTTAATAATTAATAACTCACTTTTTTGTGCTCTACAGTTAAGTCTCGTAATTTCTTTTTATAAGCTAAGTCTTTCTCTTCTCTCTTTGTTCTCCTGTATAATTAATGGACAGATAATTAATAAATGGATACATCGCACTAATTAATGGACAGATGTTAATAAATGGATACATCACACTAATTAATGGACAGATAATTAATAAATGGATACATCACACTAATTAATGGACAGATGTTAATAAATGGATACATCACAGTAATTAATGGACAGATAATTAATAAATGGATACATCACACTAATTAATGGACAGATGTTAATAAATGGATACATCACACTAATTAATGGACAGATAATTAATAAATGGATACATCACACTAATTAATGGACAGATGTTAATAAATGGATACATCACACTAATTAATGGACAGATAATTAATAAATGGATACATCACACTAATTAATGGACAGATGTTAATAAATGGATACATCACACTAATTAATGGACAGATAATTAATAAATGGATACATCACACTAATTAATGGACAGATAATTAATAAATGGATACATCACACTACCTACTTACTTAATTCCTTCAAACAAAAATTCATCATCTCTAATATCATCTTCAAGTTCTTCCATTTTGTCAACAACACGACGTTTTAGATAATCTATACGAGACTTCTTACGTAACTCAGGAACCTAATAACATTAATTAGTGGGTGTGGTAATAGGTGTGGTTGTGTGACTGACCGCTTCCTTTTGATCTTTTTCTGCTACTTGCAGTCTCTTTAATGCCTCATCAAATCCCTAATATAAAATAAATGTACATGTACTACATTACCTAATATGGTAAACACCTTCTTATCAGATTTCTCCATGATTTTTCTTGTCTTTTCTTTATCTTTTTTCTTTATCCTCTCATTCAAAGCATCTCTCTCTGCTAAGTCTTGTTCTCGTTCTTTCTCAATCCTATCCCACTCATCCTCATCCTCAATCTCCTCCTTTCCTCTCTTATTCACAGGAACGTCCTCTTCCTCACTTTCGTCACTACTCTCCCATTGACTGGCCTTGCCTTTACGTAAGTGTCTCCGCCTACTTGACTTATCTCCTTATATGGTACAAGATAAAAAGGGATTACTCTAATTAATGCTCACTTACCTTGACGACCTGATATTGATGTTCTCCTATTGGTTTGTGTTGAGTCTTCATCATCTTCTGGTTCTAGTAAGAATTGATAGCTCTTGTTCTTCTGGTTTTGTAAAATAGCTTCTCTCTCTTTTGCTCGAGCTGGTTTCTCTGTCGTTGTCTTGTGAGGTACTCTCTGCCAAAGTTGACTGGCAAAGTCTCTGACAGAGTCATTGATAGTAATGGCGCCTGTGTCTTGGAGTTGAGAGAGGAAGGTGTCAGTTGAGGAGGTTTTCTTTGCTAGTCCTACTAAGAATTCAGCTGTATAATGATCTGAGAGACCTAGTATCTCGTAGAGTTGATCACTAACCCACTCTACTGTGTCCGCCATGTCATAGGAACGTTACTAGCGAGCCACACCTTCTTTAATTAACTCAAGTGTGTGGCTCATCTTTTAATGGCTGGTAGAGTTGGAGCCTTTCATCAAAATCATGGCTCTAATGTATGTCTACTTGAGAAAGGAACAGTAGCACATCGAGTGAAGGATTGGAACTATGGTATTGTGTTCACTGAACAACCTATTGTTATTGGAGACTTGTTTCAAGTGAAACTGATTGAGAAAAAGAGTGGTTGGGCTGGATCACTTGTGAGTATTATAACTTTTGTGTTAAGACATAATATTAGAATGTAACACATAATACTATTATCTATAATATGTATATTGTTTGTTATCTTCAGAGTATTGGACTGACTACTCAATGTCCTGATAACATAAAGATACCAGAATATGTTGAGAAATTTTCTAGTTCCAAGTATTGGATAATACTTTCTAATGTAGTTATTAATTCTGATCAAAACAGACGACTAACATTCAATCTCAATAATTTATCAGTAGGTCAGTCAGTAGGATGTAGTGTTACATTAAATGGAGAACTACATTGTTATGTTGATGGGAAGTTCCAGTGTGTTGGATGGACTGGACTACCTACTGATATACCATATTGGGGTGTGGCTGATATATTTGGACAAGCTACAAAGATCAAATCAGAATTTGTATTTAGTAAGTTCATGAATTATTATAATATTTATATACATATACTCAATAACTGTGATACATTATAACTATGATTATGATTACATTGTATAGTGTAGCTTATAAGTGAACTATAATAAAATCAATATATCTATTAATTATAGGAGAGCCCCACCCTAAACCAGATGATTCTAAATTAGTACAAAGTCTCAGAGAACAGTTATCACAACAAGAGAGAGAGTTTGAAAGTGAGAGAACAAAGTTCAGGAGAGAGAAGCAACAACTAGAGGAAGAGAAACAACATTTCCAGAGTGAGATCACTGATCTACAAACTTCGTATACTCAACTCCAAAGAGATAAAGATCAATTAGAGTCTGAACTACAAGGTCAGATAGCTCATCTAACAGTAGAGAATATGAAACTAAAAAGACAACAAGACCACAGTTCGTGGAAAGTAAATCATAAAGAGGTCACTCTTACTAAAGAGAAGTTAGGTAAAGGAGCTTGGGGTGCAATATGGGTTGGTATCTTTAGAGAACAGAGAGTAGCTGTGAAGCAGATGCATGAACTAATAATTAATGAAGACACTCTTGAGTTACTACATCGTGAGATCAATACAATGGCTCAGTTACGTCATCCTAATCTCCTCCAGTTTATTGGTGCTGTATTAGATGATCCATCTGGTAATCCTATGATTATTACTGAGATTATGGATACCTCATTACGTGGTGCTTATGAGACCAAACAACTCACTCCTCATCCATCCTGTGAGCCTGTCATGTTAACTATAATACGTGATGTAGCAGTAGGTCTAAACTACTTACATTGTCTACCTGATCCTATAATACATCGTGACGTGAGTAGTGCCAATGTCCTCCTAGAATCTAAAGGTCCTCATAAATGGAAGACTAAGATATCTGACTTTGGTTCTGCTAATAAAGCTCGCTATGCAGTTACTCAAGCTGCAGGTTCTCTAGTATATAGTGCTCCTGAGTCTGTACCAAGTATTGTTAGAGTCCAAAAAGCTCAAACTACTAAGATAGATGTCTTTAGCTATGGTGTTCTTCTCTGTGAAGTTATGACTTGTCGTTTTCCAGACCCTTCCATTTTCCAAGATATGCTTCAACAAGTTCGTTCAAGATCTCCACCTCTTTATGATATAATACTCTCTTGTATTAAAGAAGATCCCAGTAGTCGTCCAATAATGAAAGAAGTAATTGAACGTCTTGATAATTACATTAAACAACGTCCAAAATAATGTATTAACTATTGTACTAATGATAGAGTGTGTAATAGTGTTTGACATATTTTAATAATGATATGTACTGGTTTATATGGTATTTTTATAATTACTTTTAGTGCTTTGCAATTTTTATTACTATTCTTTTCAGAGTTTTTCCTTTAGCTATAATATAATGATGCAATATATTGTCTATCAATTATATTATTATTGTTATAGTATATACTTCCTATAAGTTGACTGGCAAAGTCTCTGACAGAGTCATCAGATGAAGAAGTCTTCTTTACTAGTCCTACTAAGAACTCAGCTGTATAATGATCTGAGAGACCTAGTATATCATAGAGTTGATCGCTAACCCACTCTACAGTGTCCGCCATGTCTGACTTATGAGCCACACCTTCTTTTAATTAAACTGAAGGGTGTGTGTGGCTCATCTTCTAATGGCTGGTAGAGTTGGCTCCTTTCATCGAAATTATGGTTCTAATGTATGTCTACTTGAGAAAGGAACAGTTGCACATCGAGTAGACTATGAAGATTTTTGTAATGGTATAGTGTTCAGTGAACAACCTATTGTTATTGGAGACGTATTTCAAGTAAAACTGATTGAGAAAGATACCAAGAGAAATTGGGTTGGATCACTTGTAAGTATTATAACTTTCTGTGTTAACTTACATAATATTAGAATGTAGGACATAATATTATTATCTATAATATATATATTGTTTGTTATCTTCAGAGTATTGGACTGACTACTCAATGTCCTGATGACATAGAGATACCAGAAGATAGTGAGATTTTTTTTTCTAGTCCCAATCATTGGATATTACATTATAATACAGTTAATAATAAAGATAAAGACAGGCCATTAACCTTCAATCTCAATAATTTATCAGTAGGTCAGTCAGTAGGATGTAGTGTTACATTAAATGGAGAACTACATTGTTATGTTGATGGGAAGTTCCAGTGTGTTGGATGGACTGGACTACCTACTGATATACCATATTGGGGTGTGGCTGAAGTATATGCAAACTCTACAAAGATCAAATCAGAATTTGTATTTAGTAAGTTCATTGACTATTATGATATTTATATACATAAATACGAAAATGGTACATAACGCGCAACGAATTTCGAAGAAACGCTTGTATAGAAACGGTTGCTATGCGGCCATCTTGAACAGGAAGTTATTAAAATTCAGTATGTGACAAGCATGAATACAAAATTATATTGATTTCCTGCTCAAGATGGCCGCGTAGCAACCGTTTATACACAAGCGTTTCTTCGAAATTCGTTTGCGCGTTAGGTACCATTTTCGTATTTATGGTAACATATACTCAATAACTGTGACTATGATCCCGTAATAATTATGATTACATTGTTTAGTGTGGCATACAAGTGAACTAAGATAAATTAGTTTATATATTAATTACAGGAGAGCCTCACCCAAAACAAGACAATTCCAAATTGGTTCAAAGTCTCAGAGAACAGTTAACGCAACGAGAGAGAGAGCTTAAAGATGAGAGAACAAAGTTCAAGAGGGAGAAACAACGACTAGAGGAAGAGAAACAACATTTCCAGAGTGAGATCACTGATCTACAAACTTCGTACACTCAACTCCAAAGAGATAAAGATCAATTAGAGTCTGAACTACAAGGTCAGATAGCTCATCTAACAGTAGAGAATATGAAACTGAAAAGACAATATGACAGCAACTCATGGAAAGTGAGTTATAAAGAGGTCACCTTTACTAAAGAGAAGTTAGGTAAAGGAGCTTGGGGTGCAATATGGGTTGGTATCTTTAGAGAACAGAGAGTAGCTGTGAAGCAGATGCATGAACTCATCATTAATGAAGATACTCTTGAGTTATTACATCGTGAGATCAATACAATGGCTCAGTTACGTCATCCTAATCTCCTCCAGTTTATTGGTGCTGTATTAGATGATCCATCTGGTAATCCTATGATTATTACTGAGATTATGGATACCTCATTACGTGGTGCTTATGAGACCAAACAACTCACTCCTCATCCATCCTGTGAGCCTGTCATGTTAACTATAATACGTGATGTAGCAGTAGGTCTAAACTACTTACATTGTCTACCTGATCCTATCATACATCGTGACGTGAGTAGTGCCAATGTCCTCCTAGAATCTAAAGGTCCTCATAAATGGAAGACTAAGATATCTGACTTTGGTTCTGCTAATAAAGCTCGCTATGCAGTTACTCAAGCTGCAGGTTCTCTAGTATATAGTGCTCCTGAGTCTGTACCAAGTATTGTTAGAGTCCAAAAAGCTCAGACTACTAAGATAGATGTCTTTAGCTATGGTGTTCTCCTCTGTGAAGTTATGACTTGTCGTTTTCCAGACCCTTCCATTTTCCAAGATATGCTTCAACAAGTTCGTTCAAGATCTCCACCTCTTTATGATATAATACTCTCTTGTATTAAAGAAGATCCCAGTAGTCGTCCAATAATGAAAGAAGTAATTGAACGTCTTGATAATTACATTAAACAACGTCCAAAATAATGTATTAACTATTGTACTAATGATAGAGTGTGTAATAGTGTTTGACATATTTTAATAATGATATGTACTAGTTTATATGGTATTTTTATAATTACTTTTAGTGCTTTGCAATTTTTATTACTATTCTTTTCAGAGTTTTTCCTTTAGCTATAATATAATGATGCAATATATTGTCTATCAATTATATTATTATTGTTATAGTATATACTTCCTATAAGTTGACTGGCAAAGTCTCTGACAGAGTCATCAGATGAAGAAGTCTTCTTTACTAGTCCTACTAAGAACTCAGCTGTATAATGATCTGAGAGACCTAGTATATCGTAGAGTTGATCGCTAATCCACTCTACAGTGTCCGCCATGTCTGACTTATGAGCCACACCTTCTTTTAATTAAACTGAAGGGTGTGTGTGGCTCATCTTCTAATGGCTGGTAGAGTTGGCTCCTTTCATCGAAATTATGGTTCTAATGTATGTCTACTTGAGAAAGGAACAGTTGCACATCGAGTAGACTATGAAGATTTTTGTAATGGTATAGTGTTCAGTGAACAACCTATTGTTATTGGAGACGTATTTCAAGTAAAACTGATTGAGAAAGATACCAAGAGAAATTGGGCTGGATCACTTGTAAGTATTATAACTTTCTGTGTTAACTTACATAATATTAGAATGTAGGACATAATATTATTATCTATAATATATATATTGTTTGCTATCTTCAGAGTATTGGACTGACTACTCAATGTCCTGATGACATACAGATACCAGGAGATAGTGAAACATTTTTTTTCTAGTCCCAATCATTGGATATTACATTATAATACAGTTAATAATAAAGATAAAGACAGGCCATTAAACTTTAATCTCAATGATTTATCAGTAGGTCAGTCAGTAGGATGTAGTGTTACATTAAATGGAGAACTACATTGTTATGTTGATGGGAAGTTCCAGTGTGTTGGATGGACTGGACTACCTACTGATATACCATATTGGGGTGTGGCTGATGTATATGCAAACACTACAAAGATCAAATCAGAATTTGTATTTAGTAAGTTCATTGACTATTATGATATTTATATACATATACTCAATATATGTGACTATGATCCCATAATAATTATGATTACATTGTTTAGTGTGGCATACAAGTGAACTAAGATAAATTGGTATATCTATTAATTACAGGAGAGCCTCACCCAAAACAAGATAATTCCAAATTGGTTCAAAGTCTCAGAGAACAGTTAACACAACGAGAGAGAGAGCTTAAAGATGAGAGAACAAAGTTCAAGAGGGAGAAACAACGACTAGAGGAAGAGAAACAACATTTCCAGAGTGAGACCACTGATCTACAATCCTCGTACACTCAACTCCAAAGAGATAAAGATCAATTAGAGTCTGAACTACAAGGTCAGATAGCTCATCTAACAGTAGAGAATATGAAACTGAAAAGACAATATGACGGCAACTCATGGAAAGTCAGTTATAAAGAGGTCACCTTTACTAAAGAGAAGTCAGGTAAAGGAGCTTGGGGTGCTATAAGGGTTGGTATATTTAGAGAACAGAGAGTAGCTGTGAAGCAGATGCATGAACTCATCATTAATGAAGACACTCTTGAGTTATTACATCGTGAGATCAATACAATGGCTCAGTTACGTCATCCTAATCTCCTCCAGTTTATTGGTGCTGTATTAGATGATCCATCTGGTAATCCTATGATTATTACTGAGATTATGGATACCTCATTACGTGGTGCTTATGAGACCAAACAAGTCACTCCTCATCCATCCTGTGAGCCTGTCATGTTAACTATAATACGTGATGTAGCAGTAGGTCTAAACTACTTACATTGTCTACCTGATCCTATCATACATCGTGACGTGAGTAGTGCCAATGTCCTCCTAGAATCTAAAGGTCCTCATAAATGGAAGACTAAGATCTCCGACTTTGGTTCTGCTAATAAAGCTCGCTATGCAGTTACTCAAGCTGCAGGTTCTCTAGTATATAGTGCTCCTGAGTCTGTACCAAGTATTGTTAGAGTCCAAAAAGCTCAAACTACTAAGATAGATGTCTTTAGCTATGGTGTTCTCCTCTGTGAAGTTATGACTTGTCATTTTCCAGACCCTTCCATTTTTCAAGATATGCTTCAACAAATTCATTCAAGATCTCCACCTCTTTATGATATAATACTCTCTTGTATTAAAGAAGATCCCAGTAGTCGTCCAATAATGAAAGAAGTAATTGAACGTCTTGATAATTACATTAAACAATGTCCAAAATAATATATTAACTATTGTACTAATAATAGAGTGTGTAATAGTGTTTGACATATTTTAATAATGATATGTACTAGTTTTATATGGTATTTTTATAATTACTTTTAGTGTGTGTTTTTATACTATTCTTTTCAATGTTTTCTTTAGCTATAATATAATGATGCAATATATTGTCTATCAATTATATTATTATTATTATAGTATATACTCCCTATATCAAACATTCCTGGTATGCTTCAGGTACTACTAGTGATATCAAAATTATTGTATATGAATAAACTCACAAACGCCACTCCCTCTTATTTAGTATATAAAGTAGGTGATTAGTCTACCAGTTTTCTATAAGGTAAGTTACTCTCTACTGGCAAAATCTCTGAAAACGTTATTGATAGTTCTGTGTCTAGGAGTTGAGAGAGAAATATATCAGGTGAAGAAGTCTTCTTTGCTAGTCCTACTAAGAACTCAACTTTATAATGATCTGAGAGACCTAGTATATGATGAGTAGATCACTAACCAACTATACTGTGTCTGCCATGTCATTGACTTGATGAACTTTTGATTCAGCCCCACTTCCTATTAATTAAGGGTGTGGCTCATCTTCTAATGGCTGCTAGGGTTGGCTCCTTTCATCAAAATCATGGCTCTAATATCCGTCTACTTCAGAAAGGAACAGTAGCACATCGAGTGAAGGGATGGAGCTATGGTATTGTGTTCAGTGAACAACCTATTGTTATTGGAGACTTGTTTCAAGTGAAACGAATTGAAAAACACACACCTTCTAAAGGACAACGACCATATGCTGGATCACTTGTGAGTATTATAACTTCACTGTTAAGTTAAATAATATTAGAGTGTAGTATATTATCCACTATATATATATATATATATATATATATATATATATTGTTTGTTATCTTTAGAAGATTGGACTGACTGCTCAATGTCCTGATGACATAGAGATACCAGAAGATACTCTAAGATTTTATTCCAGTTCCAATTATTGGATATTATCAGTTAATACAATTTATAATTCTGATCAAAACAGACAACTAACATTCAATCTCAATGATTTATCAGTAGGTCAGTCAGTAGGATGTAGTGTTACATTAAATGGAGAACTACATTGTTATGTTGATGGGAAGTTCCAGTGTGTTGGATGGACTGGACTACCTACTGATATACCATATTGGGGTGTGGCTGAAGTATATGCAAATACTACAAAAATCAAATCAGAATTTGTATTTAGTAAGTTCATTAATTATTATAATATTTATATACCTCATTAGTTAGTATATTATGACATGACTTCATTATATGGTACTTTAAATTGAACTATGGTATGTCTTCTATTACAGGAGAGCTCCGCCCTACAGCAGATGATTCCAAATTAGTACATAGTCTCAGAGAACAGTTGACGCTACAAGAGAGAGAGATTGAAAATGAGAGAGCTACTTTCAGGAGAGAGAGACAACATCTTCAGAGAGAGATCACTGATCTACAAACCTCACACGCTCAACTTCAGCAAGACAAAGAACAACTTGAGTCAGAACTAGAAGGTCAGGTTGGTGAGGTAGCTCAATTAAGAATGGAGAATATGCAGCTAAAAAGACAACTAGAACACAGTTTATGGAAAGTGACTCATAGTGAGGTCACTCTTACTAAAGAGGAACTAGGAAGAGGAGGTTGGGGTGTTATCTGGGCTGGTATATTTAGAGAACAGAGAGTAGCTGTGAAGCAGATGTATCAAATTATAAAGAGTCAAGATAATCTTGAGTTATTACATCGTGAGATCAATACAATGGCTCAGTTACGTCATCCTAATCTCCTCCAGTTTATTGGTGCTGTATTAGATGATCCATCTGGTAATCCTATGATTATTACTGAGATTATGGATATCTCATTACGTGGTGCTTATGAGACCAAACAACTCACTCCTCATCCATCCTGTGAGCCTGTCATGTTGACTATAATACGTGATGTAGCAGTAGGTCTAAACTACTTACATTGTCTACCTGATCCTATCATACATCGTGACGTGAGTAGTGCCAATGTGCTCCTAGAATCTAAAGGTCCTCATAAATGGAAGACTAAGATCTCCGACTTTGGTTCTGCTAATAAAGCTCGCTATGCAGTTACTCAAGCTGCAGGTTCTCTAGTATATAGTGCTCCTGAGTCTGTACCAAGTATTGTTAGAGTCCAAAAAGCTCAGACTACAAAGATAGATGTCTTTAGCTATGGTGTTCTCCTCTGTGAAGTTATGACTTGTCGTTTTCCAGACCCTTCCATTTTTCAAGATATGTTACAACAAGTTCGTTCAAGATCTCCACCTCTTCATTATTTAATACTCTCTTGTATTAAAGAAGATCCCAGTAGTCGTCCATTAATGAAAGAAGTAATTGAACGTCTTAATATATACATCAAACAATGTCCAAAGTAATGTATTAACTATTGTACTAATAATAGAGTGTGTAATAATGTTTGACATATTTTAATAATGATATGTACTAGTTTTATGTGGTATTTTTATAATTACTTTTAGTGCTTTGCAATGTGTGTTTTTTATTACTAAATAATTAATGTGTATCTTATCAAACTTTCCTGCTATGCTTCTGGTGATGAATAAGCTTTAAAAACCACGCCCTCTTATTCAGTATATGAAGTGGGAAGTGCAGAGTCTATATAGCAGTTTTCAAATAAGGTATGATGACATTTACTAGCTCACTTCATTTATTGTTTTCTTTAACTAGAGTTTTTTTATATGTAATGGCTACACCCAAACGTTTTATCTTAACAAAAGAGTTGTGTGGTGAGGGTAAACCAGAGAAAGAGGGAGATGATCCATGGGAGTGTAGAATTTTTAAAGGAGAGTTAATAGTTGAAATACCTGTGAAAGATCAACTACTTAACAAGGAGGGTAAACCACTTAATTATCAGCTGCTTACTGGTCCAGATATTGTCTCCCTCCATGCTGAAGATACTGAGGTTTCACCATTACATCAAGATGAATTTCCATATCTGTTAGCTGTACAACCTGCAGGTGTGCGTTTAAAGGAATATTTAAGAGAAGACAAAAAGAAAGAGATAATGTCACTAAAAGTGGAAGATGTAGTTATATTTAAATTAGATCAAGGTCAAACCTTAGCAAGTAATGTTACTCGTGGCAAGATACGTTACATTGGTCCTGTTCAAGAAAGTGACGGAATGTTCTTTGGTATTGAAATCACAGTAAGTTAATTATAATGACTTATATTTGTTTTAATATGTTCTGTTTAGGAGGATAAAAGATGTGGTAGAGGTAATACTAATGGTAGACCTCACTTTCAATGCAGTCCTAATAATGGTGTTTATGTAGCTATGGACAGAATTATAAAAAAATCTACAATTTTTTATAACAAACAATATCAAGAGACTTCTCCAAAGGAACAAGTTAAAGGTCATTCAGATGTAGTCAGAGAAGAAAAGCAAGAAAGTCCACTTACACGAGCCAGAGATACATTAGGGAAACTTACTCAAAGGTTTCAAGGAGGAACAGAAATTGATCATGACAAACCTACAGCAGAAGAGTATAAATTTAAATCTGGTGATCGTGTTGTATTACAATCTGTTAAAGAAAGACCTATCACTGGTACTGTTAGGTGGGTGGGCACAATGAGAATATCAAGAGACCCTGGTGTTCCTCAAGTCATTTCTGTAGGAGTTGAAACAGTTAGTCTACATAACTATATATATATATACTGTAGTACTTGATATCTTTACTTTATAGGATGAGAAAATAAAAGTCAAAGAAGAATTTCTTGATCTTTATCTTGATGTCACTGGTAGTCATGGTCAGAACCTCTTTAGCATATCATCTGGACATAGTCGAGTTTATCTTCCTGAACAAATGGTTCTTCATGATGATGAGTATGCATTACAACAACAGAAAGAAAATGAACTGGAGACAAAGTTAGCTAAAGAATATTGTCTCAGTGTGGAGGAATATCGTGCTCAAAAAGATCTATTAGATGAAGCTAACAAGGCTGTAAACTCTGACCGTGATAAAAGAATAGGCCGTGATAAGAATCTAGACAGAATACCTGCTACAAGAGTTTCAGTTGGAGAAGACTACAGACAAATGGATGAATCAGTTTATCTTGTAAAGACTGGACAACCAGTAGATCCTAAGAGAGTTGAACTTGAGCAAAAAGCTTTAGAAGAATATAAAGAACGAAGAGAACATCATGATCATCATCACGAGGACATCCATAATTATCAGGTGATCGAGGAAGGACATTTAAAAGAGAAGGAAGTAGATTTACAAACTATACAACCTATTAGTGATGAGAGAATTGAGTATGAACGACAACTTTTAGAAAAATTTAAAAGACAGCAAAGTGAGTGATCTTACATTACTTATTATATATGTATTATATTTTATTACAGGAGAGCCCCACCCTAAACCAGATGATTCCAAATTAGTACAAAATCTCAAAGAACAGTTAACACGACAAGAGAGAGAATTTGAAAATGAGAGAGCTAAACTACTGCAAACAATGCATGAATTTCAAACATTAAATGACACCCTTCATTCTAAAATGACATTGCTAGAAAAAGAAAAAAGAGACAGTGAAAAAGTGCAACAACATATTCAGAGAGAGAAACAACAACTAGAGGGAGAAAAACAACAACTTCAGAAACAGGTCACTGATCTCCAAGCCTCACATACTCAACTCCAAAGAGATAAAGATCAATTTGAGTCAGAACTACAAGGTCAAGTAGCTCGTCTAACAGTAGAGAATATGAGATTAAAAGGTCAAGTCAAACAATTAGAACAGAATTCAGTAGCTGATATTAACTATTGGGAGGTCAGTTATGTACAAGTCAAATCCAACAAGAACATATTGGGAGAAGGTGGTTGGGGCAAAGTTCAAGTGGGTCTTTTACAAGGTCAAAAAGTGGCTTTAAAGATGCTTCATTCAGAAATAGTCTCTCCATATTATAATCAACTTGTACGTCGTGAAATCAGTATGATGGCTAAAGTACGTCATCCTAACCTACTCCTCTTTATAGCAGCTGTTCTAGATCATCCATCAGGTAGTCCTATCATTATTACAGAGCTACTGGATACCTCACTACGTAAAGCTTACAAAGATGGCATGCTACCTAACAACCAAATCAAGTTGTGTCTATTACGTGATGTTGCTGCCGCACTTAACTACCTACATCGCCACAAAGACCAGATTATACATCGTGACGTGAGTAGCGCCAATGTCCTCCTAGAATCTAAAGGTCATAATAATTGGAAGGCCAAACTCTCTGATTTTGGTTCGGCTAATCTCGTCCAATTCTCCATGACAACAGGACCTGGAGCGCAAGTATATGCAGCACCTGAAGTCCCTCAGACACAGACACCTAAAATGGATGTCTATAGTTATGGCATACTTCTCTGTGAGGTATTGACCAATCAGTTTCCTTTCCGCCAAACATTTCCCGGTATGCTCCAATCATTAGCTAGTAGTTGGTCATTGATGTATCAAGTTATTGTGTCCTGTACTAAATCCTCACCAGGTGATCGTCCTGATATGGAACATGTACTACAAACATTTTATGATAAATTTAGTAGTATATTAATGACAGAATTAAATGAGTTTACTGATATATAAAAATAATTGTGTAATTTTGATATTTTATAGTTAAGCCACTAACAGTTCAACACAAACTGCTGTAATCTCTCTCATGGTTAATGGAATCTCCTATACTTTGTTAATAGAAAGTACAACAAATTTTGTTCTTGTGGGTACTATCATAATAAAAATGATATCAAAAAAAAGAGGATGGTCGTCAGGTGACCACTTGACTTTGAAATTTTGAATTTGGTCGAGTTATTAGGAAGCTATGATAATTTTTTTACCGACAGCGAATAGACTTTAGTACTGGCTGTAGCTCACCAGCTCCATTGACTAGCACTGCTAATCAACTCTTTTCTCCTGAGTCATCTCACCATAATTATCATCTGGACTCCTCAGGAAACACTCAATTAGAAGATAGCATGTCCTCTGAACTCACATCTTTATTTGAAATACCACCACCTATCATGACACAAAGCCAGTTAAAAAATATGATGAGACAAATACCAGCAGCTGCAAGAGATGATATACAAAATCGTAAATAAACTAGTTCATATTATCACTATATTATCATCTTCTCTAACTACAGCATTGAAACACTTAGCACCGAAATTTTTGGAAGAAGATACTTTTGTAACTCCAGATCTCTTTACCAAATACATTGGTGATGAACATGGTATACAAGGTCATCATAACTCCTGTTATCTTGATGCTACTGTATTTGGATTCTTTGCTTTGAGTGACTCATTTGATATGATGTTACTGGAAGAACCTAGTGATCATGTGGGACAGAAAATTAAGGATATTCTCTGGAAAGGGATAGTAAATCCATTGAGAAAGTTAGTTTAAGTTACTGATATAACAGGTTATTAAAACTGGTTTGTAGGTATGGTCTAGCTAGATATGAGTCTGTGATGGAATTACGTAACAGCTTGGAGGAATTTGGTCGAATGAAAGGAACTAATAAAGATGAGAAAGGTTAGTCATGTGACTATAACAATTTTATCACATGATACTAATCCATTTTGTAGATCCTGAAGAGTTTCTCAACTTGATGTTTAAAGAGATATTACATATTGAACCATTTCTGAGTATTAAGTAAGTGTTACTATATTTATCATATTTTTAATATTGTTTATAGACGACCTTTTGGAGTTGAGAAAGAGTATTTTATACAATTATTCTTTGAAATTGATCCTCAACAAAAGGAATTACCAGAAACTGAAAAGTTGATAGCTCAAATGTTTCATGAGCAAAGAATCTCATTTACAAATGTATGATAAACTATTTATATTCCATTATGTATCAATGACTTTGTAGGTCCCTTCAAAACTATTACTTCAAATGCCTCGTTTTGGTAAAGAGTTCAAAATGTATAACAGAATAATTCCTTCTTTAACTATCAATGTTAAACCACTCCTTGATCCAAGTAAGATAGAGATAGATAATGTAGTCAGTGATTGTATCTGTATCTGTATCTGTATCTCTCTCTCTCTCTCTCTCTCTCTCTCTCTCTCTCTCTCTCTCTCTCTCTCTCTCTCTCTCTCTCTCTCTCTCTCTCTCTCTCCCTCTCCCTCTCCCTCTCCCTCTCCCTCTCCCTCTCCCTCCCCCTCCACACAAACAGGTGCCAGAGGAAGACAAATATGTTTCTCCTGTTTATCTAATACAGCCACTACTGTTTGTTACAATTGTCCTAAAGATCTTTACCACATTAATGAACCTTATGTGTTCTATTGTAGTAATTGTTGTGAGAATGCTCATAAATGTCGTAAGGATCATCGCTCTGAAGATGTGGAATTAAAACAAGATACTGGTGATGTTAGTCAAATATCCAAGATGCAACTTTTGTCTGTCATATGTATGGAGACCAGTCATTATGTGTGTTATACAAGGTCACAAAATCGATGGCTTTTCCATGACAGTATGGCTAACAGATTATGTAAGTTATAATTACTTAGTACTTCTCTCTTATCATAATATCTCTACAGATGACATGTATAATATACCAAGAGTTGTGGATGTTACTGAAAACCTACAAGATTGGGTCTACAATCCTGATAACCGTCAAAAGTTAAAGAATTCACCTGCTAAGAGTATACCTGAATATGTCCGTCATTTTACTCAAGATATTTACATGTGTGTCTATGTTAATACTGACCTTGATCTGTTTGGTGAAGCAGGAGATCCTGTGGGAAGCTTGTCAGGGGGACAGCATTTGGATCCCATCACATATGGACAGCATGAATACAAAGTTTCAGATCCTAATAGTAGCCAAGTGCCAGTAGATGAAAATGAGAAGAGAAGAGAAAGTAAAAAAATGAGTAATTTAAAAGATGAGTATCATCAGCTGCAACATACTTATCAACAGGAACAGAAAGAGTTTTTAAAGTTACAAACACAGCTCTCCCAGCTGCAAAAGATTCATCAAGACAAAGTAGAAGAACATCATCAGCTAAAAGAAAAGTTCTTCCAGCTACAAGATGTCAACCGACAGCAACTAGAGGATCATTATCAGCTACAAATGACCCACCAAAATCAACAAACAGAATATTCTCAGCTAAAAGAAGAGCACTCCCAGCTACAGGTTAGCCATCATGAGCTACAGGAGACATTAAAACAACTCCAAAAAGAGAACAATGTTCTTCAAAAGAAGGTTAATGCAGTGGAAGACAACTGGAAAGTGAGTTTTAAAGAGCTAGCTTTCACTGAAAAAGAGCTTGGAAGAGGTGGTTGGGGTGCAATAAGGGTTGGTATATTTAGAGAACAGAGAGTAGCTGTGAAACAGATGTACCAAATTATAAAGAGTCAAGATAATCTAGAGTTATTACATCGTGAGATCAATACAATGGCTCAGTTACGTCATCCTAATCTCCTCCAGTTTATTGGTGCTGTATTAGATGATCCATCTGGTAATCCTATGATTATTACTGAGATTATGGATACCTCATTACGTGGTGCTTATGAGACCAAACAACTCACTCCTCATCCATCCTGTAAGCCTGTCTTGTTGACTATAATACGTGATGTAGCAGTAGGTCTAAACTACTTACATTGTCTACCTGATCCTATCATACATCGTGACGTGAGTAGTGCCAATGTCCTCCTAGAATCTAAAGGTCCTCATAAATGGAAGACTAAGATATCTGACTTTGGTTCTGCTAATAAAGCTCGCTATGCAGTTACTCAAGCTGCAGGTTCTCTAGTATATAGTGCTCCTGAGTCTTTTAGAAGTGTGGTTAGTGCTAAGAAAGTTCAGACTACAAAGATGGATGTCTTTAGCTATGGTGTTCTCTTCGGTGAAGTTATGACTTGTCGTTTTCCAGATGTAGATGTTTTCCAAGATATGCTTCAACAAGTTCGTTCAAGATCTCCACCTCTTTATGATATAATACTCTCTTGTATTAAAGAAGATCCCAATAGTCGTCCAATAATGAAACAAGTAATTGAACGTCTTGATAGTTACATCAAATAACGTCAAAAATAATGTATTGTAGTGTAGTTTATATTAATGTTTTGATAACTACATATTTCTAACCCACACACTGAATTACAACTTACCACACCCAACTTTAAAAATGATGGGGAGACTTGCTCAAATGATTCAAGGAGGAACAGATGTTAAACCTACTCCTAAACCTACAACTAAAGAGTATAAATTTAAAGCTGGTGATCGTGTTGTATTACAATCTATTAAAGCCAGACCTATCACTGGTATTGTCAGATGGGTGGGGCTAATGAGAATATCAGGAGACCCTGATTCACGTCAAGTCATTGCTGTAGGAGTTGAAACAGTTAGTCTACACAACTATATATATATATACTGTAGTACTTTATATGTTTACTTTATAGGATGAGAAAATAAAAGTCCATGAAGAATTTCCTGATCTTGCTCTTGATATCACTAGCAGTCATGGTCAGAACCTCTTTGACATAGCATCTGGACATAGTCAAGTTTATCTTCCTGAACAATTAGTTGTTCATGCTAAAGAGTATACTAAAGAACAACAACAACAACAGATACTAGAAGAGAAAATAGCCAAAGATTTTGGTATCAGTGTGGAAGAGTACAGAGCTCAAAAAGAAATGTTAGAACAAGCCAATAGGGCTAGAGATGTGGAGCAAAGAGAAAGAAAGAATCTGGCATTTGAAGACAAGAAACCCCCACACACTTATAGCAACTCACCTGGTACAGTACAAAAGTTAACCCATTCTCCTAGTCCATCAAAGAGGACACCGTATACATATCTTCCCTCTCTACCTACATCTAATGATCCTCCTCCTCAAGATCCCAGTCAATTTGCTATAGGATCAATGGTATATATACCAACCCAACGTGGTAACCCAATATATGGTGAGGTTATGTGGATAGGATCCATCCCTGAATTTCCTGGAGTAATAGCTGGTCTACAACTGGTAAGTCATATAGCACTGATACACTATATGTTAACATGATCTATTTAGGATAATCCACTTGCTGGATATACTGATGGTACATGGCAGGGAAGACGATTCTTTAACTGTCCACCTGGAAGAGGTTTCTTTGCTCCTATTACAGCTTTAAGACTGGACACAAGATATATTGATCCAGGACAAATACCAGCAGCTGCAAGAGAAGATGTACAAAATCGTAAGTTAACTAGTTCATATTATCATTATATTATCATCTTCTCTAACTACAGCATTGAAACACTTAGCACCACAATTTGAGGAAGAAGATACTCTTGTAACTCCAGATCTCTTTACCAAATACATTGGTGATGAACATGGTATACAAGGTCATCATAACTCCTGTTATCTTGATGCTACTGTATTTGGATTCTTTGCTTTGAGTGACTCATTTGATATGATGTTACTGGAAGAACCCAGTGATCATGTGGGACAGAAAATTAAACATATTCTCTGGAAAGGGATAGTAAATCCATTGAGAAAGTTAGTATAAGTTACTAATATAACAGGTTATTGAAACTGGCTTGTAGGTATGGTCTAGCTAGACATGAATCTGTGATGGAATTACGTAACAGCTTGGAGGAATTTGGTCAAATGAAAGGACCCAATAAAGATGAGAAAGGTTAGTCATGTGACTATCACACTTTGATCACATGATACTACACTATTTTGTAGATCCTGAAGAGTTTCTCAACTTGTTGTTTAAAGAGATATTACATGTTAAACCATTTCTGAGTATTAAGTAAGTATTATTATATTTATCACATTTTTAATATTGTTTACAGACGACCTTTTGGAGTTGAAAAAGAGTATTTTATACAATTATTCTTTGAAATTGATCCTCAACAAAATGAACTACCAAAAACTGAAAAGTTGATATCTCAAATGTTTCATGAGCAAAAGATCTCATTTACAAATGTATGATAAATTATTTATATTCCATTATGTATCAATGACTTTATAGGTCCCTTCAAAACTATTACTTCAAATGCCTCGTTTTGGTAAAGACTTCAAAATGTATAACAGAATAATTCCTTCATTAATTATTGATGTTAAACCACTCCTTGATCCAAGTAAGATAGAGATAGATAGTGTAGTCACTGACTCTCTCTCTCTCTCTCTCTCTCTCTCTCTCTCTCTCAGGTGCTAGAGGAACACAAAAATGTCATTTTTGTTTATCTAAAACAGCCACTATTGTTTGTTACAATTGTCCTAAAGATCTTTACCACATTAATGAACCTTATGTGTTCTATTGTAATAATTGTTGTGAGACTCTTCACAAAGCTCGTAAGGATCATCACTGTGAGGATGTAGAATTAAATCAGGATAATATTGATGATGGTAGTTTAATATCTAAGATCCAACTTTTGTCTGTCATATGTATTGAGACCAGTCATTATGTGTGTTATACAAGGTCACAAAATCGATGGCTTTTCCATGACAGTATGGCCAACAGATTATGTAAGTTATAATCATTTAGTACTTCTCTCTTATCATAATATCTCTCTACAGATGACATGTACAATATACCAAGAGTTGTGGATGTTACTCAAGACTTACAAGATTGGGTCTACAATCCTGATAACCGTCAAAAGTTAAAGTATTCACCTGCTAAGAGTATACCTGAATATGTCCGTCATTTTACTCAAGATATTTACATGTGTGTCTATGTTAATCCTGACCTTGATCTGTATGGTGAAGCAGGAGATCCTAAGGAAAGCTTACACGGAGGAGGACATTCCCAATATGGGGGACGACGGTCATGAGGTCTCGAGAGTATTGTGTAGTTGTAATATGAACAACTTTTGTTATCTCCTTTGTTTGAATGATTATACTTAATAATTTGTATAGCTCTAATTTTGTGAGGTGTTACATTAATTTTAATTTGAACTCATCATGTGTGTGTATGTGAAGTATTCAAGTACAAAATTCTATCGAAATATTTTCTAACCTGTTCAATTATTGTTGTGTTTCATGAGTATATGACGTGGGTAGTCCTTGTCTCCCTTTGACTGCACCTTTTACTTCAGTCTCTCCTAACCTCCTATTTAATCCTTGCCAACTTCTACCTTGAAGATAACTAGCTGTGTAAGAGAAATGACAAATCAAATGTAAGTTTTTTACTCAACACAAGTGAGACATGTAACAGTCTTACCTCCTGAATATGGTAGAGAGATATCAGTGGTACCTTTAGAGACTAGACTCTGTTCTCCTTTAACACTGTCCTCCTTCTCGTTATTGGTTGCCAATGGCAACAGTTGTCCAGTAAGAAATGAGTATTCAGGTCGAGTGTTCTCTTCTTGTTCAACAGGTACATAATGTTGACATTAAAGAATAATTAATAATTTATGAGACTTAAACTAAACATTATAAGTACTTACATATTATATTTAGAGATTATAAAGTTAATATATAAAATATGTAACAAGTTATAATAAACAATTAATTACCTGGTAATAATTGTTGATAATCCATTATGACATCACCACTCCACTCTCTAGAACTAGAACACAGTATTAAATATAAGCACAGGGTATCAATCATAAGCCCCTACTTACCTTAAACAAGCTACTTACATTTCATATGGTGTTACAATAGGACGATAAAACTCCTATATTATAACTATTATAATAAAGAGATTATAATAAGTAGAGTTATACTTGTGAGTCTAACAGACTACAATGAGGACAGGCTACTAGTACATAGATATCAATCTCCATAAAGTTAGCTAGTTTAGCTGGATTTAGTTTACCAACAGCAACAGTATAGAACTAGAGACCTTTATATATAATAGCTCTACATAATAAGTGTGTCTTACCTTCTTGCCTGCTTTCTTTAGTAAACTCTTTAATCTTTTTATCATTGATAAACAGTTAACTGGACAGATCAGTTACCATAGTAATAGTATATATAGTAATAGTATATTATATAACTTACTAGTTCCTAATGTAACTATTAATATACCAACAGTACTGGGCTCTTTAGCTTGTTGTATTAAATATCATCTACTTAACATCTTGTTAACATTAGTGGTCTCTCTATGACAAGTCTTCTCAACAGATATGAAATGAGGTGTGTGTGTGAGAGAGAGAGAAAGAGGGAGAGGTACCTGGTTATTACGATAAGTTAACATAAAATTTGTAAGTGTAGCTCCTTCAGTTCCAATATAACAGTAGAGAATATGAGATTAAAAGGTCAAGTTAAACAATTAGAACAGAACTCAGTAGCTGATACTAACTATTGGGAGGTCAGTCATGTACAAGTCAAATCGAACAAGATCATATTGGGAGAAGGTGGTTGGGGCAAAGTTCAAGTGGGTCTTTTGCAAGGTCAAAAAGTGGCCTTAAAGATGCTTCATTCAGAAATAGTCTCTCCATATTATAATCAACTTGTACGTCGTGAAATCATGATGGCTAAAGTACGTCATCCTAACCTACTCCTCTTTATAGCAGCTGTTCTAGATTATCCATCAGGTAGTCCTATCATTATTACAGAGTGACTGGATACCTCACTACGTAAAGCTTACAAAGATGGTATGCTACCTAACAACCAAATCAAGTTGTGTCTATTACGTGATGTTGCTGCCGCACTTAACTAACTTCATCGCCACAAAGACCAGATTATACATCATGATATTAGTAGCGCCAATGTCCTCCTAGAATCTAAAGGTCACAATAATTGGAAGGCCAAACTCTCTGATTTTGGTTCAGCTAATCTTGTCCAATTCTCCATGACAACAGGACCTGGAGCACAAGTATATGCAGCACCTGAAGTCCCTCAGACACAGACACCTAAAATGGATGTCTATAGTTATGGCATACTTCTCTGTGAGGTATTGACTAATCAGTTTCCTTTCCGCCAAACATTTCCCGGTATGCTCCAATCATTAGCTAGTAGCTGGTCATTGATGTATCAAGTTATTGTGTCCTGTACTAAATCCTCACCAGGTGATCGTCCTGATATGGAACATGTACTACAAACATTTTATGATAAGTTTAGTAGTATATTAATGACAGAATTAAATGAGTTTACTGATATATAAAATGTAATTGTGTAATTTGTGTGATTGTAGTTATATTAACTGTTTAGCCCACCCACTTATTTGTCACTAACTAGTAACCACACCTTTATAATGATGGCCAGTTCACAGGTAGCCATCTTATTGAAAGACAAACGTGGAGAAGGGAGGATAGAGGATGAAGAAGAGGTACCATGGAATTTTCTAGTTGACAAAGGGGAGTTGATTATAGAAATTCCAGAAAAGGAACAGGTTCCAAACAATGATGGTAAACAACCTCATAATTATAGGTTGTATACTGGTGGTGAACAAGACAATGTTACCCTGTATGCTGGTCCAACTGATATCGCACTATTACATGGAACAGAAGTTGTCTACTTATTACCTGTTCAACCTCCTAGTACACGTATACAACAATACACAAGAGAGAACAGGATGACAGATATTATGGACATAAAAGTTGGAGATTTAGTGATATTTAAACTAGATCAAGGAAAAGGCAATGCATTTGCATTTGTCCGTGGTAAAGTCCAATATCTTGGTACTATCCCAGAACATGAGGGAATTTATTTTGGAATTGAAATAACAGTAAGTACTGTCCTGTATATTTTAAAATATCTTACAATATACTAGGAGGATCAGTATCTTGGTAGAGGTACTACTAATGGTAGACCTTATTTTGATTGTGGTCCTAAGAATGCTGTATATGTAGCTATGGATAAAAATAATAAAGAAGTCTTTTTTCAGACAAAACCTAGATGCTCCTGTTCAACCTTCTTCTAGTGAGATTTCTAGACAAAAACCCAGTTCAGGTCCAACTGATAATACTAGAAGTCATTCAGGAAAAAATGTTGAAGAAAAAAAGCAGCAGTGGGATGAAACAAGGCCTAAAGGTGTCATAGGGAAACTTGCTCGAATGTTTCAACGAGGAATGGACATTGATTCCAAACCTACAACTAAAGAGAATAAATTCAAACATGGTGATCATGTTGTGTTACAATCTATTAAAGAAAGACCTATCACTGGTACTGTTAGGTGGGTGGGGCCAATGAGGCTGTCAAGAGAGATTGGTTCACCTCAAGTTATTAGTATAGGAGTTGAAACAGTTAGTCTACACAACTATATATATATATACTGTAGTACTTTATATGTTTACTTTATAGGATGAGAAAATAAAAGTCAAAGAAGAATTTCCTGATCTTAGTCTAGATCTCACTGGTAGTCATGGTCACAGTCTCTTCACTATAGCATCTGGACATAGTCGAGTTTATCTTCCTGAACAAATGGTTCTTCATGCTGATGAATATGCACGACAAAAACAAAAGCAAAATGAAAATGAATATCAGACAAAATTAGCTAAAGAATATGGTCTGGGTGTGGAGGAATATCATTCTCAAAAAGATCTATTAGATGAAGCTAACAAGACCATAAATAGTGTGGAAGAGCAAAAGGAAGATGATTTCCATGGTTATCAGGTGATTAAGGATGGGTCACCTGGTAGGTTAAGCTATTCTCCTAGTCCATCTGAGAGGTCACCTTACTCAAGACTTCCCTCTCATCCTTCTCAAGATCTTAGTCAACTTGCTATAGGATCTATGGTGTACATGGAAACCCAACGTGGTGATCCTCTATGTGGTGTAGTCATGTGGATAGGGACACTCCCTGACTTTCCTGGAGTAATAGCTGGTGTAGAACTGGTAAGTCATATATCACTGATCCACTAGATGTTAACATGATCTATTTAGGATAGTCCACTTACTGGATGTACTGATGGTACTTGGCGTGGAAGAAGATTCTTTAACTGTCCACCTGGAAGAGGTTTCTTTTGTCCTATTATAGCTCTAAGACTGGACACAAGATATATTGATCCAGGACAAATACCAGCAGAAGACATACCAACCATTTCCCAGAGTAATGATAGTGATAGTAATAGTGTGCCTCAAGTAGTATCTTTTACAATGAATGATTTACAAAGTCTATTGGAAGAGAAGTCAAGAGTCTGTGAAAGAGAAGTTCCATTTGATGAGGTGATTTCAATGATGGAGAGGGCTATCGTCAAACAACGAGAGCAGAACTCTGTTATTCAACAAGAAAAAAAATGGCTAAGCATAAATTTTGATCACCTATCCAGTAGATATAAAGAACTATGGGAATTACTTGACAAAGAGAAAGAAAAGAATGTTCAATTTCTGACAGAAATGAACCAATTATTAGCTGATAGAAAAAAAAAAGAAAAAAAACATGGAACTAACATTGAGTCAAATACAGGAGGAGCATCATCAGCTAAAAGAAACTCACCAAGAACATCTACTGGAACATTTCCAACTACAACAAACTCATGACCAACAAAAACAAGAGTACTTCCAGTTACAAAAAGCTCACCAAAATCAATTAAATGATTGTCAAGAATTACAACAAGTAGTTTCCCGACAAGAAGAGGAACTCTCCCAGCTACAGAAGACTCACCAACACCAGGTAGAAGAGCACTCTCAATTACAACAAACCTACCAACAGCAATTACAAGATCATCACCAACTACAACAGAAATTAGAACAAGTTCAAAAACAACTTGAAACACACTTAGGAGAAAAGGATCAACTTCAAAAGAAGATTACAACAATAGAAGGCAGCTGGAAAGTAAGTTTTAAAGAGCTAGCTTTTACCAAAGAAGAAGTAGGTAGAGGTGCTTAGGGAGCTGTTAGAGTTGCTGTCTTTAGAGAGCAGAGAGTAGCTGTGAAACAAATGCATGAACTTCTCATTAACAAAGACACTCGTGAAGCAACTCTCCAGTTACTACATCGTGAGATCAATACAATGGCTCAGTTACGTCATCCTAATCTCCTCCAGTTTATTGGTGCTGTATTAGATGATCCATCTGGTAATCCTATGATTATTACTGAGATTATGGATACCTCATTACGTGGTGCTTATGAGACCAAACAACTCACTCCTCATCCATCCTATGAGCCTGTCATGTTAACTATAATACGTGATGTAGCAGTAGGTCTAAACTACTTACATTGTCTACCTGATCCTATCATACATCGTGACGTGAGTAGTGCCAATGTCCTCCTAGAATCTAAAGGTCCTCATAAATGGAAGACTAAGATCTCTGACTTTGGTTCTGCTAATAAAGCTCGTCAAGCAATGACTCGTGCAGCAGGCGCTTACATATATAGTGCTCCTGAGTCTTTAAGAAGTCTGGTTAGTGCTAAGAAAGCTCAGACTACAATGATGGATGTCTTTAGCTATGGTGTTCTCCTCTGTGAAGTTATGACTTGTCATTTTCCAGATGAAGATGTTTTTCAAGATATGCTTCAACAAGTTCGTTCAAGATCTCCACCTCTTTATGATATAATACTCTCTTGTATTAAAGAAGATCCCAGTAGTCGTCCAATAATGAAACAAGTAATTGAACGTCTTGATAATTACATTAAACAACATCCAAAGTAATGTAATAACTATTAACAGTGTGTAGTACTGTACTGACAAGATTTAAAGTGTGATATATATTTTTTGTTTGGTGTGATGTATGTTAATTTTTAGTGTGACCTTAGCAACGTGTATCATTTTTAAAATTCTATAAAAATTTTCTAACCTGTTTAATTATTGTTGTGTTTCATGAGTATATGATGTGGGTAGTCCTTGTCTCCCTTCAACTGCACCTTTTACTTCAGTCTCCCCTAACCTCCTCTCTAATCCTTGCCAACTTTTACTTTGAAGATAACTAGCTGTGTAAGAGAAATGACAACTCAAATGTAAGTTTTTTTACTCAACACAAGTGAGACATGTAACAGTCTTACCTCCTGAATGTGGTAGAGAGATATCAGTAATACCTTTAGAGACTAGACTCTGTTCTCCATTAACACTGTCCTTATTCTCTTTATTGGTTGTCAATGGCAACAGTTGTCCAGTAAGAAATGAGTATTCAGGTTGAGTGTTCTCTTCTTGTTCAACAGTTACATAATGTTGACCCCCTAATTAAAGAATAATCAATAATTTATGAGACTTAAATTAAATATTATAAGTATTTATATATTATATTTAGAGGTTATAAAGTTAATATATAAAATATGTAACAACTTATAGTTAACAATTAATTACCAGGTAATAATTGTTGATAATCCATTATGACATCACCACTCCACTCTCTAGAACTAGAACACAGTATTAAATATAAGCACAGAGTATCAATTATAAGCCCCTCCTTACCTTAAACAAGCTACTTCCATTTCATATGGTGTTACAATAGGACGATAAAACTCCTATATTATAACTATTATAATAAAGAGATTATAGTAACAATAGTTATACTTGTGAGTCTAACAGACTACAGTGAGGACAGGCTACTAGTACATAGATATCAATCTCCATAAAGTTAGCTAGTTTAGCAGGATTGAGTTTACCAACAGCAACAGTATAGAACTAGAGACTTTTATATATAATATCTCTACATAATAAGTGTGTCTTACCTTCTTACCTGCTTTCTTTAATAAACTCTTCAATCTTTTTATCATTGATAAATAGTTAACTAGACAGATCAGTTACCATAGTAACAGTATATTATATAACTTACTAGCTCCTAATGTACCTACTAATATACCAACAGTCCTGGCCTCTTTAGCTCGTTGTATTAAATAATATCGTCTACCCAACATCTTGTTAACATTAGTGGTCTCTCTACGACACCTCTTCTCAACAGGATTGTATGAATAAAACTAGAGAAAATAACTTGAGATATGAGGTGTGTGTGTGCATGAGAGAGAGAGAGAGGTACCTGGTTATTACGATAAGTTAACATAAAATTTGTAAGTGTAGCTCCTTCAGTTCCAATATAAAACATTTTATATTCCTCTAGTGATCTTGTGATATGAAATATTCGACCAAATCTAATAAATATATAAGTTAATATATTTTAATTAATTATTAACTAACATTCTATGAATATTTAATGAGCTCTCAGTGTCATCAACTGATGACCGGACATGAGTTTGATGTTTTGTTATATTATCCTCCTCCTTCTCCCTCACGACATCATCCTCACTTTTCTCATGATCACAAGAACCACACCCACCACACTGGGTCTCTTCAACAGAAGCTACTCCTTTACTGACCACACCCACTGAAGAGGATCCCTTTGGATGAGACGAGGGAATTACCAATTGAGAAATAATCAAATTGGTATAAATTGAGGACAATCCCTTTTGAAAAGAATCTAAAAGAAATTGTTCATATTATAAATAATATTATCTATTATACTTACCTATTATATGATTATATATAACATCATATAATACTATAATTGGTTCTGATATGGTTGTAAATAGTTCCTTAAATTTATCAGTACAATCTCCAATATCAATCCTTTCACATCCAAACATATATAACACAGGAAGCCGTTGTGTCCTATATGATAAATATCGCTAAATACCATATATGGTAATATACATGTATCATAAGTACATGTACATGTATTACAATTGTGTACCATATATGGTCATTACTTACTCAGTTAAACAAGCTGGTCCAAAATGAATAACTGCTTCTGAATGAATATGTTCTGCTGCTACTTCATCCACGCAACAACTAAAGAAAAAATGAGTTGCTATGACAACAGGATTATCACTAACCTGCCGTAAGAGGTGTCCCCTAATACATAAACATCATTATTGCTTTCTCGTTGAAGAATGGAGGCTACTGTAGCTGCGTCTCGTAATAAATGATCAGGAAACTGTAGTGCTACCTGTCACATGATAGTCACATGATATTTCAAAATAGAACTTTTATACAATACCTTATTGTGCTTTCTAATAAATTCCAGACATCGGTCCAATTCATAATATTGTCTTATCTCTTCTTCTGTCTTAGCTGACACAGGTATAGCCTCTATAACGCGTTTAATAACGTCTTCTCCACTATTACTAAAGGTTGCCATTACTTACCACGTGGGTAATTTATTAATTTTAATTTTAAAATGTTGCAATATTCCAAACACGTAATACGTATTAATAAGTTGCGCCGAAGTAATTACGGTATATATTTTCAGATCCGCCCACACAGTAACCAGTTATGTAAGTAAGCATTTGTGCAACATCAGTTTATATTGTGTCTTTAGTGCTCAACTGACCATATTACTTTTAGTCTGCAAGATATACAACTGTTCTTTATTGCAATAGAGGTCCTTTTATCTACGAATCGGCCGAGATCTCTCTCAAAATGAGCGACTTTGATTCGTTTGATGTACCTGTCCAGTACATAGATGATAGTGATCCATTCAACGTATTAGCAACTATCAAACATGCAGAGCCTTCTCCTCCAATCAAGTACAGTTTCGTAGCTGGTATACCGCTGTGTGATCAGATAGCTGGATTAAAGAAAGCATTAAAAGCTCCCAATAAAGTAAGAATGTGTATACAAACCTGTGTCACTCAAAGGTGACTATTAAATTTGCAGCTGTTTTGTAAGTGAGACTATCACTTATTCATAACTATTGACTAAAGTATTGATATATGTTAACGAATGCTTGATTTGTAATAGAAAACTTTCACTTAACAATGTGTTTCTTGTTCACAACATGTTAGTCTGCAAAGCTAACTTCAAAACAGTACATCTCATATCTATTCAAGCATTAATGGCTGCCTCTTCAAAAGAGAGAGAGAGAGAGAATTATGTAGACCACTAAAAATTATTTATATAATATCGTGATTTAATTCCTAACACATGTAGTATAATTTATATAGAGGAGGTCCATATTGTTATTTTAGTGATGTTCTATAGTATGTATATATTACAGTCCAGGTGTTCTATTTGTAGTGAGTATTCACTAACTTCCTTATAAAGGCAAATTTTGCATGGATTATTATATTTGTGGTTGACCATTTCTTGTGATGTACACTTTTGATTTTTTTAGGGAACCCATTTAAAATATCCAGAATACTAGAAAGAGCTTGTAATAATATAATATACACATATTTTATTTGTTTTGTTCACCTTATAAACACATTTATTGATTACTTTGTTTGTTCAACACCAGCTCTTATAAGATCCTCCTAATAACAACTTATATTACAATTTTCAACACTCAATAGCTCCTCCTATTAACACAGTCTCTTGTTTGTGGTATAAAGTGTATGTAGCTATTATCCTTTTAACACATCATGTGTTCATCTGTTGATATTACACTTCATTTAACAATCTAGTCACACTAGTAATGGGATATGTCTAGTTCATTTGGTAAAGACGATAACTATACTGATCATTGTAGAATTAAGAATATACTGATCATCTAATGTTGTGTGTTGTTGTCATTAGGTGAAGTAAATTTGTTATTAATTAGTTAATTTATTAGGAACACTATATTAATTCATGCAATAAATGATTAATTTTGAAGAAATTATTAAAATTAATTAATTGCGGTCTAAGTTGAACACAAGTCCTCTTGTAAGAGAATGTTAAAATTGTAGTTAGAAGACACAGTTATTGGTCAGATGGCATGAAATACATTTCCTGAAATCAATCACACTTGTCTAAGAAGTTTGTATAACTACCACCAATGAAAATCTTAAGATGAGCATCCCTCAAACAGATGGTATCGCCATGGTTACAGTTTTAGTGTGATAAGACTATTGGCTATACTATTAATTGAGTCTCACCATATTTCAAATTGTCATTGATGAAGTTAACTATGTATGGTAACCTCAATAGGTCGGCTTTGTGTACATAGACATATCATAGTTGTAACATTAATTGAGTTACTATGTTGTTAGTTGGACTCATAATCTGGTCACATACTGACCTAATGTTTACCATGAGAAGTCTACAAAGTGCATTTGGCACTTACCAACTATACTCACAGTTCATTATGTTAGTGTGTGTGTGTCTGTATATTGTGGTATTAGGTGATATGATTGGTATTTATTTAATTGGGTATGTAATATAATGATTCATATGTTTGTCTTCTGAGTTGATTAATAAACTATTTGCTCTCTCTCTCTCACACACACACAGACTGATGATGCCACGTTAGTTTATTATTGTGCGAGTGATAAGGAGTCCAGATATTTGAACTTGGAGTCCGATATGGAAGAAGTGATGCGAGATTATAACCTTTCCTTTGACAAGTAAATTTGAAATTGAAAAATAAACAAACAAATTATTATAGCTAGTAGACAATCAGACATACAGAAACCTGATATAATCAGTAAATGACTTGGATCTCATATCATATTGAATGGAAAAACTTATTATCAAGGGACAACACCTGCTTGTACAGGATATTAGTACATGATATATGTCATCATTGTATTCCCCCAGCAGTAATGAATAATGTTATTTTTAAGACAAGTTAAATATAAGAGTTCAGTAGTTGAGATGCCATTTACGTTAGGTTATACCATCCTCTGTAAATGAGTAATGCACTAGCTAGCACTGACCACATGGTATGTATCTGTTATTATTAGTAATTAAATAACTAACTAGTTGTTCTCTATCATATACAATATGCCATTAACTTGACTTTATGTAAAATAAAATATTATAGGATATACATCAAGAAACAATAGCAACGTCATTACTAACCTAATAAACTTAATACTGAATTATTTCTGTACATTTTTCACCTTAATGTCACCTCAATGTCACAGTAATGGTTGCTATGTTGTTCTATTAAGTTAATAATGCGTTGTAGGAGTACATGTATATGTATTGCGTAATTTGTTCCATGTACATATATATACATGTGCATGGAACATTACTTATTAGCTAACAATCAGTTTTGATAGTCATGCACAGTAATTTCCTGTATTCCTGTTGTAAATATAATTTTTATATTATATTTTGCAAAATAGGGAATACAAAGTTATGTAAATTATAATAATTATAATAACTACTTTTTGTTTTTAATAGAGGCGCAGTGATTTTTCTACGAAATAAATTATCAGTCAGGATACACACTATTGTCGGTAAGTTAATAATAATTATTCTAAAGTACTTCCTATCAGCTTGATAATCACTTTCTGTTCATGAACACTTGGTTTCCTTTTCGTGAACACTTGGTTTCCTATTTGTTGGTTTCCTAGTCCATGTTACAAAATGATCCATTAAATGAACTCTATTCCATTCAGTTAGACACACAAACAGAACTTGAACAGATATACAGACAGTTGTCTGTATTTAATCATGTAATGATCACTTCTATGATGTTTAGTTCAATTCTCAAATGACTTATATTAGATAAATAATGAGATTTTAATTGTCTTGTTTTATTGTTTATTACCACTAACTATTCTGTCTCTTTTATGTTTACAGAAACTTTATTGAATGAAGAGAAAAACAAACTTCGTCAAGCATTGTTCTCTTTAAAACGAATGTTCCAGGTTTGTTAGTCCACTCATTCATTGATTCTTTCTTTCATGTATTCACATCCATTACTGCATACATAATCTCTTAAGACCTCGCCTTGTACATAGAAGGATTACAATACACAACGATCATTAAAACCTAATGTAGTGACTATAGACATTAGAAGACTATAGTGATCATAATAAGTGTGATTGAAATAGTTGCCAAGTTTAGTCAAAAGATGTAGGCAGGATAAGAAGAAACCTGGAAGGCTTCCAAAGTGTCGATGAACATGATTCAACATCACTTTTAAATTTAACCATATAGTAACATTGTAATTTAATTTATTATCAGTTACTACTCATGTCTGTCGCAGCTGTCATATAGTTACTACATTCTAATACTGTTTTAGGATGACGCTGATTTGGTGCTGGAATTTGTATCTAATCAAGGACTGAATGCACTTGTCTCAGTCGCAAGAGATGCTGATGCAACATTTCAACAATACATTCTAAAAGGTTAGTGTAATCGTGGCAAATAGAAGTAATGATTCTAATAACAAAATATAACAACTAACATAACCTTTTCTCTCTTTGTTTTTCTTTGTTATTCTTAGCTGTTGGTGAGATTGTGGTCTATGTTGATGGTATGCATGGCTTAATTCGTTGTAATGAAATGATTCAGTGGTTGTACCAACTGACCACATCAAAGGTATTGTCATATACCATACAATGCATTTAATGATATTCATAGTTTATGTGTTATAAGTCTCACGAATATCATTATAATGTTGTGTAAACTAATTGTTATGTAGCATGTTGTCGTTTGCATCCTCTCTTCCTTATTTGTTATCATCTTGTCTTCTCCTGTTTCTTCTCATGTTCCTTTTTATCCCACGTACATACCTATTTACTCTTTCCTTTCTCCCTCTTTAAGTTCAAAATGGTGGTCAAGACAGTACTAGACACATTACTTTTATTTGTAAATTACACTGATGCTGGAAGTGACGGAGGAAATGGGTCTGGTATAAGAAGTGGGCGTGACTCTCCTCAGCGAATTGGGTCACCCGACTCAGCTAGTGGCTTCAATACAGCTCAACTTTTAAAAGAGGCTGTTGATCTATATTCTGATGAGAAAGGTATGCACACTAACCAGTGATAAAATGATTTTCATTGGCTACTTATGATGTAGGTCTAACACCGTGGTCTCTTTTTGTAACACTTATTGATGAAAAGTCAGTTCAAGATCCTGAAATTCAAACAAAAACGATGACACTAGTTAACAGAGTTAGTTTTATATTTATAACTCTAAGTATAGAGAGAGACATTAAATTTTAAAGACTGCGTTACTTCTAAGTTAAAACCCTCTTAACACTACTATGTACATAATGTATTCATGTTAACTATATCCTTTATTGTTTACTGCTTACCATAGCTAGTTTAATCCTCTTATATATTTATATATACATATCTTATATTCCCATAGACATTAGCTAATCTCAATGACATGGACAGTTATTATGATATTGTTGACTCATTAGAGGAACAACAAATGGAGAAGATTATGGGAGTAAGTACACAGTAATCTTATAATTTATTATCTATTCTCTTAGTATCATCAAAGACGTGACAAGAACAAGAACTTAATAAAAGAATTTAAATCATACGAAGTATGTAAATAAACAGGACATTTGTCTGTTCTAATATTGCCATATTTGATAGGACTCAGTGAAACAGTTTTATACAGTTCAATATCAAGACTCAGACACTGGGTAAGATCTTTGTTTATTAATATGTATTTCAATACTCTGTGTACTTTAGTACTCCTCGTAAAATGAGACGTAGTCGAAGTCAGGCTTCTCTTGGGACAAACACTCTCTCTACATCTCCAGCTCCTAGCCCTGGGTCTACATCAAATGTTGAGACACCTTCTAGGTCAGTAGCTTATATCTTTTATCTTATGTATTTATTGCCACAATAGTGACAAGAAATCAACTTCTACTAGTGACTTAGGTTCACAGGTAACGACTCCTGCTAGTCCTAAATTCACTGCTGATAAACCTCCTAGTGGTAAAAAAGATACTACAAAGAAAGGTAAGCATATCTACTTTACCTATATAACATGTACTTACATATTGTTTTATAGGAGAGAGTACTACTACAACTGGTAAGTTACAACAAACCTATAGAAGCACGGATTTTTATTTGATGATATATATCATATCATTCTGGTACATGATAGTCACAGACTATTATGTTACATGTATAGATTGTTAGAGTGAAGTAAATGATCAGCTTTCGTAGTGGTCCATGAATTAGTGGTTGGCATTTTACAAACGTAGTACAATCTTGTTTATAGTTGAGTTTTAGTGAATTAATATGTGTGTATCTATTAGATATTGTAGATATGGTCAATGGAATGTGAGTAGAAGCTAGTAAAAACTAGTATAAAATATAGTTATAATTGTTTTAATAATAAACAGCAATTAGTGTGTGGTAAAACAAATGAGTACATTTAAAAATATTATGCATACGTTACATAACCTTCATTACTGTGGGCTTTTGACCACTCTGACTGCCTTAATTATAGGTACAAAAGGATTATCCCCTAGCCCTCTCCTCACTACACCTGATAAAGCAAAAGGTGTGTCTATGTATCGATCATCCAGTGCCGAGAACGTTCAGTCACAGGGAACTGGTAAGTCGAATCTTTAATGGTTTTTTAGAGAGATTTTTATTGTTTTAGCTGCACAAGACAAAAATAAAGACACACCCACTTCTCGTTATAATAAACAACCTGACACTTCGTCAACTCTCTCTTTTAGAGATCGAGAAAGAGAGCGAGAGCGTCAAAGGGAAGAGCGAGAGAAGGAAAGAGAGAAGGAGCGTCAGGAGAGAGAGAAGGAGAGGGAAAGAGAACGTCAGGAAAGAGAGCGGGAAAGAGAGGAAAGGGAGAAAGAACGGGAAAAGAGAAGGTTAGAATGGGAGAAAGAAAAAGAAGAGAGAGATCGCAGAAGACAGAAAGATTTAGATAAGTTTAATGCTGACACACAATCAAAAACTGATAATTCAAAAGTCACTTCTCCCACATCAAAGACACTCCCTCGCAAAGTCTCATCTCCTGCATCTATTGACAAACAAAAAGTACAACCAAAATATGGTGGCTTTGCTGGGTTTGGTGTTTCTTATGGAAGTAAACCTAAATCTCCAAGCCCAATTCCTGATGCAAAAAAATCTTCTCCCTTTTCAAGCAAGAGTTCAGAATCAAAGTGTCTATTCACTTGTAGCAAGAGTCCAGAACCAATGTCTTCCTCTAAAAGTCCGGAACCTCCAAGAAACAAAGAAAAAGATTTAAATAGTAGCACTCATAGTTCTAGTTCAGATGAATTATCTCGAAGTACCAGTAAAGATGAATCAAGAAATGACACAAAGTCTTCGTCGTATACCTCAAGATATACAAAACCAGTTGAAGAGAAAAAGCAACCTAAATATGGTGGATTTGGTGGTTTTGGTTTGTCTTATGGAAAGTCTAAAAGTCCAACTTCCAGTTCCAGTCCTGAACCCTCTCGTACACCCACACCTGCTGATGTTAAGACTCCCGAACCACCTATTAAAAGTCCTGACCCAGAGCCATCAAGTTCATCACAAAATAAGTCAAAAACATACGATATTTCAGAGACTAAGAATCAAGGTCCCTTAGGTATTGATCGTAGTAAAAGAACTCGTCAATCAGATGCTGGTGTTAATTATTACAGTACCTCTAAATCAAAGCAGGAACGTGAAAGAGAGGAGGACAGGGAAAGAGAAGAATGGGAACAAAAACGAAAAGAGCGACAACGTGAGCGTGAGGAAAGAGAAAAAGAAAGACAACGGGAAAGAGAAAGAGAAGAAGAACGCAAACGAGAAAGAGAAGCAGAACGACAACAGGAAAGAGAGAGAGAAGAAGAACGCAAGCGAGAAAGAGAAGCAGAACGACAACGAGAAAGAGAGGAGAGAGAAGCACGACAACAGCGAGAAAAAGAAGACAGAGAAGCAAGAAGACAAGACAGAGAGAAGGAAATCGAAAATGAAGACAGAAAGTACAAATGGAAGGACTGGGACAACTATAGAACCAACAAAATAGATGATAGAGATCAGTCAGCAAGACGGGAGGAGACCAATGACGAAAAAGAAGACATGTCTTACAAGCAAAGAAATCGATACAATGAAGAATCAGAGAGACGAGACAGAGTCACTGATAGTGTGATATTACGAAAGAAAAAACCTGGCTCCAACAGACCCACAATGACAGGTGACAGAGCATTGGGAGTATTCTACAGACGAAGGTCTCGGTTTTTAGACTCTGATGAAAGTTCTGAAAGTAAAAGTCCAACACCTTTACAGCAACGATCCTCTGTTAGTCCTGTACCTGCTCAACCTTTGAGCCCTCAACCTGTAAGTTCAAAGTCATCGTCATCTCCTCCTTCTTCACCTACACCTCCTTCATCACAAAAGGCAGAACTCACCTCAATTCAGAGTGAAACAAAATCTAAAAATATCCCTTCCATTACAACTACTTTAACTGACTCAACTAGAGAAATAAATCAAGAACATAACCATGTTTCTGCTCCCGTGCCAGATTCTCCACCGCATCAAAAATCTGTTCCTAAGCCGATGAAGTCTCCGGAAAATGTTTCCACTTGGAGACAGAAAGAACCTGACCCCACCCCTAATCATGTTCAATCAGTAACCCCTCCCCCTCCCATACAAACTGATGTCTCCCCTCAAAATCGTCCAAGAGTTGGTACTACAAGTAATATAGCAAATAAAACTAAAAAAATGTTGGCTCTAATGAATGACGAAGAATCAGTTATTGAGGAACACAAGACAGAAATACACAAAATTCCAAAGAAGGAGGTAAGTGCAGCTGTAAAATATAACTACATAAAATATTATATATAATAGTTTTTGATTTACTCATAAATGTTTTTTATAGCTGGAACCCCCTCCTCCTCCCATGGAGGACCTCACACCAGCTCCTAAAGTTGTGGAAGAAGAAGTCGAAGAGTACTTCCCAGAATTAGAGTGGGCGTATGCACCTACAGACATCAAATTGAGAGATCTCGTTGTCAATGGGATGGACTTTACTGACCTTACATGGGATGATGAACAAGACATCTTTGCAGCACCTGCTGGCCCCCCTATGACTGGAGGTATACCTCCACCTCCACCACCACCTGGAGGTATTCCAGCACCTCCCCCTCCTCCAGGAGTTCCACCCCCTCCAGGTGGTGCTCCACCTCCTCCTCCTCCTCCTCCTGGAATACCAGGAGCTCCTCCACCTCCCTCAATGGCACCTAACTCAAAACCAGGTAAGTTTAGTACTTGGAGGTGCCATTACTTTGACATAATACTTTGGTATACTAGGTACCGAGAAACGTGATATTAAACAGTTAAGATGGCGTCGTCAAAATCTTCTTCCCACATCAGTAAATCGATATGGTTCCTTTTGGAAGGACATACAGAAAGTTGATGTACCACAGGATAAATTCCTGGAATTGTTTGCACAAAAAGCTGAACGAAACAAGAAAAATGTAAGTTAACACATCCAAGAAAGGTTGTTAATTTCAACCCCTCTTATCAGGAGTCACCTGACACTAAAAAGGAGAGATTTGTGACTGTATTAAAACAACAGAGAGCTAATAATATTCAAATTGAGATCAAACGACTTCCAGCTGCACGTCACATTCGTACCGCCATTCTCAATATGGATCAGTCCTTTTTTAACAAAGAAATGATTGAGGTATTTTATCAGTGAATTTATCTGGTCATCTACGCATCCATTCACCATCTATCCATTAATTCATCCGCTCATCCATTATCCATCCATATTTCTATAGAAACTACTTAATTTGATGCCAACTGATGAGGAGCGCACCCTCATTCAAGAAAAACATGCCGAGAGACCAGATCTTCCATTAGGACCAGCTGAAGACTTCCTTTACACTTTAGCCTCGATCCCAGAACTTAAAGCTCGTCTCAGTTTATGGAAATTCAACTATGCCTTTCAGACATCTGAAGAGGAAATGGCTGATGCATTGATGGACTTAAAAGGTGCTGTTGAGGAAGTACGAAACAGTAGTACCTTAAAAAAAGTAATTGGAGCACTTCTCTCGATTGGTAATGTTCTAAATGGACAACCTGTTGAGGCATTTGAACTAGAATATTTGTCGAGGGTTACTAATGTCAAAGATACACAACACAAGACTCCACTTTTAATACATATAGTTGAACTGGTCATTGAGCATTATCCTGATTCCACTGATCTTCATTCTGAATTAACTCGTGCACATCGAGCTGGCAAGGTAAATCTTATGTTTAAAATCTAATGTAGTGAGTAATTGTATCAATAATTCTAATTTAGATTGACTGGAATGAACAGATTCAAAATTTAGAAAAGTTGACATCAGATTTGTCAATTAGTTGGAGACATCTTCGTGCTATTGCTAGACAGGAGACATTTTCTGATGCTACTAGTATGGAAAAGAAAATGAAGTCAGCTCAAAGTTTAACAGATGCTGCTGAAAGATTGCGAGTGTTGGAGACCATTTATAAGAGAGTTCACACCAGATTTCAAAAACTATTGCTTTATATGGGAATGAATCAAGGACAGGCAGAGAGAACAAAGGTACAAATGGATGAATGGATGGATGAGAAATTGGATGAATAAATAGATTTTAAAATGGATCATTGTATTTACAGATAGATGATTTTTTTAAGCTGATCAGTGATTTCTCTATGGAGTATCGTACTGCATATGGTAAAGTATTACAGAGAATTGAGAGAAAGAAGAAAGAGCAAGCACGTCTCAGAACAAAAGGAAAACTAATTGTAAGTACACACTTCTTTTTATGACTTCAATTTTATTATTGATATAGGCTAGAGTATCTGCTACATCATTTGATGAAGGAGAAAATGGTGAAGTTATTGAGGAAAAGGAAAAAGAGCGTACACAGATCCAAGCGGAGATTGATTTGATATCTGTGCTTGCTGACCAAGTGGTTAAAGAGACAAAAAAGAGACAAGTTGGAAAGAGGAGGGTAGCACCACGTAAACACAGGGAAGAAAAGAAAACAAGTATGGATTGTTTGATGGTATTAAATGTGAAATTATATATTTTTGTTTAGTTCGTAGAACTATAGGTAAACCTGAAGAATTAGAGTTATTAGAAAAATTCAACCGTTCCTGGAATGAAGAACACAACAGTAATGATCCACAGTGAATAATTCATATATCCCTCTCCCTCCCTATTACAATTAATGCGTGTTCGTGTAGCACTGAAAATAATTTTAATGGACTATATTTTCCTAAATATATATTTCGTTGTTTTGTGTAGCATCTGTAATATTTTATTTGTACTTCCTTAAATATAATAATGTCATGTTAAAAGAAATTATTATATTTTTGTATATCTGTCAATTATGTGTAATGTTCCTCTAATTACACTTTATTATAACAATATTTTATGTTGTTTTAAATCACATTATAACAATATTCTATGTTGTTTTAAATCACTCATATAAAATTATATCATATGATAAAGTAGGGCTATAAATTCACTTCCTTGAAGCTTTAAAGTTTTATAATCAGTTAACTAGAAATTTATATGACAATGAGATCTAGTCATTATTGAATGAATTTATGCTTTTCACACAATTTTATATATATATTAAGGAAACAAATTTATGAAGTGTCTAAATTTAGTTACAATTAGTGCTATGTTGACTTCAGCAAAGAGACAATAGTAGTCCTATTTAAATAAACTAAAATAATACTAGCAATTATAAAATACACTACAAAAAATACCAACTTCACTTAAATTAATGGACTAAAGCCAGACAAACAAATTAGAAATGATTATAATTTTTAACCCTTAATATGGCCTCTATTACACTCACTGTATATCCTGGTAATCTACATACTGCTTCAATTGATCCTGAATGTCTTCAAGTACTAGTAAGTACTAAAGAAAAATATTAAAGCCACTCCTACTAATAACTTTATTATCTAGTCATACCTACGACTGCTAGGAGACAATTGTCCAGTCCATATTATCTCAACGTGCAAACATTGGATGTCTCCAACAGGTCTAAAATAAAGCAAGTTACATTAAAATTAACTTTTTTGTAGGTAATTTTCCTAGTCTTATAATTAATGGTACACCATATTCTGGTGCTGACACTATTATTGGACAACTAAAGAAACAGGTTTATTAAACAGGTTTTTTGTTGGTCTAGTTGACATCATTTGGATTGTAGGGTTTAGACTGTGATCAAGGAAAATTAGATCAGAAACAATTAGCTGAAATAACTGCTTACTCAGCTTTTCTAACAGACCGTCTAAAACTAGCATTGGTAAATATATTCATCTATCTATTTGTCCGTTAATTCTATTCATCGATTTTATCCATCATTCATCTTATTGGTTACTCATTCATCCATTTTTATTCTATTGATCAGCTATATATCCATTGGATTGATGGTAAAAATTATACTGAGGTCACTCGAAAGTGGCACAGCAAAATGGTGACCTTCCCTCTCACCTTGTATATCCTATCTCGGCAACATAGACTAGTTCAACAGGTTATGAAAACTGGTTTGCCTGAACAAATCACACCAGAACAAAGAAGCATACAAGTAATAATTCTGTTATGTTTATAATTAATTAAATATTATTACAGTTAATAAACCAGGCAGAAGAAGCTCTAGACTTACTTTCAGATCGATTGCATAACCAAACATTTTTCTCTGGTACCAGGTATTCTACCCACTCTTTAAATTACTAGCTTGTTACCATAGCAATTATCTCTAGTCCCAGCTCATTGGATGCACTTATATATGGGTACTTGGAATTAATAGCTCAATATCAGTTGCCAGGCAACAATCAATTACAACTTAAGTTAAACTCATTGAGAAATTTGTCTGAATATTGTGACAATGTCAGACGATTGCTCTTTCCAGAAATGAAAACCAGTAAGTCTAGTTAAATGTAATAAAACCACCACACGTGACCAACCATTTGGTTTGTCCTTTCGTTTGAATGTCGTTTTTGCCATAAAGGGTCTTCCCTTTAGTTTTGTCAACATTTTTGTCACAAAGTGTCCCCCCTTTGGTTTGGTTGACGTTTTCATCACAAAGGGTCCCCATCTTGTTAAGTGACATTAGTATCACTGCTCTAAAATGTTGCATTATCCTTTTAAAAATGTTTATATAATGCCCTTTGTTCTACTAGTAAATGTACGTGTAAATTAATGAATTCGTTTTGTTTTTTTACTGACTTTAACAACATTTCTAAGCACAAACAATTATTCTACTTAACAAGGACCTATATAGCTATCATCATAAAAAATTTGAAGCAATTTCATTTTTTTGCCATTTTTGGCTCGAGACCATGGACTATATATAGTCCATGGTCTCGAGCCAAAAATTGAGAATTTGGTCCACGTCACAAAATCACTTGAATTTTTTTATGAAGTTAGCTATATAGGTCCTTGTTAAGTGACATTAGTATTACTGCTCTAAAATGTTGACTTCTTTTAGTTTTGGACACATATAACTACATCATAAGTAATAATGACCACATTAAAATGAATTAATGTTTTTGTATACCTTATTTTAAAGGACCAGCTACAACAATGACCATAGCTCAATCATCTACTCCTCTTTACAAAGACCCCACCTTGTGGGCATGTGTTGCTATAGCAGGAGTTTTGTTAATGATACAAGGAATGAGGGTCGGATTATTTGGAAGACTCGTGAATAATGTTAATAAGAGCAGGTGGGTGGAGTTTATGAGCAGCATTACAGAAGAGGAACAATTAGATGAACTTAATGGATTAGAATGATGTGACTATTTGTACATGTATATGTATATTATTGTTAGTATTTGTAGATAATAGAAAGTAAATAAATTGAATGAAGGATATAAAATTATTCATGGTTGTCATGGTGATGGTTTGATTCATTTATGAGGTGGCCGTCTTGTGGTGCTAACATAGGTATCCCACCCTTCACTGGATAAGCCACACCCAATTTATCACATACTAGTTCTTGGGTATCAGGATCATACCTGAATAGTTAATACAATAAGGATAACAATGTACAGGGATGTCCCCATTACTGACCGTAGAGGTTCCTTAGATAGCGGACATACTAACAGACTTAGAAACTCTTTATCAATAGACTGGAAAAATCTTCTGTGAGCACTAAAAATTAACTTTAGAAGATGTGGTCTTTTTATAATAGTATTCATTAAGATGGGTGGGGCTGGATTCTGCAAGATTGGTGTTAAGATAAACAGTTGATAAATTAGGAAAAATAAACTGGCTAGATATCATAGTAGAAGTAACAACTGACTTTGTCTACTTATTGTAAAGCTATCTGTTGTGTTTGATCCTCGAAAGATAGCAACGTAGTATACGGAGTTAGCATTTACATCCCATTTCATTTCTGTAGAAATTTCAGAATGCTTCCGTTTTCTTCCGTAAACTTTACCTCTAGCTCACGTGATCCAGCATGCAACAGCAAAATGGAGTATTTAGGAAGGTAGTAATTAACACAGGGCTGTTCACTTTTTGGTAATTTTCCAGCAGACTTTTTGATTTTCTCGTAGTGTTCTCTGAAGTGAGTGCACTTTTGCATATTCTAGTGACGCTAAAAGTAAGACTTGTATAAGAGAGTGTTGTCACATGATAGTCATGTGATAGACTTTTCTGTTCCTTTTTCATGTGCTACATGTGACCTTATCCTCTCCTTAGGTAGTCACACTACCAGAGAGACAGTAAGAGAACCACTAGGAATGGAGGTAACTTAGAAATAGTTATATATAATATTAAAATTTAATATATCTTGTACAATGTGGTCTTTAATTATTAAAATTTTAGGGTGTGGTTTTTGGTGACTTTTCATTTGATGAAGTCCAAGATTTACGTAATAATGAACAAACAGCAGTTGTGGTACGATAAATTGATGATGTCATAATGATGTCATTTTATTTTTTTTTATTTTAGTTCTCAGGCCCAGTCCAATCTGCATCTGGTAAGAGTCCATCCATTCCGTGTTCTATGCATCCATTTTTGATATCTATATTCATTATACCACTATATATCCATTTCTCTATAGATGGTCGTATAACTATTAATCATAGCAGTACTACCAGTAGTGATAGCGGAGTAGTAACTGGTCCTCCTGTTATAACCAGTCCTGAATTCCAGTTTTCCCTGTCGTCTCCTAGTGGTTCTCTAACTGAATATGCTGATCAATATCAGTTTGGTTGCTCTACCTCAACTCTTAGTCCCTCTACAACTTCGCCAAGTTCTCTAAGTGCCACACCTAGTTCTAGTTCAATTAATTCTGGTCAGAGTGGGCGGAGTCCTGCAAAACTTAATGTATTTGCTAAAGAGTTTGTCCCATCTACCACATCTAATTTATCAATAATTACAAAAAATGAGGTAGGGGTTGGTACCCACGGCGGTTTTCCTGTTCCTCAATTCCAACCCATGCCAACTCAACCATTTTTATTTCACCCTTTTAATCCTGTCATGGTCCCTTTTATGGCTGATCCTCCCCCTTTTCCACAACCCTTTCCTCTTCACACAATGGGTCATACTACAGCTGGATTTCGTTCTACAGGACCACAGGTTGCCGTGGTCGCACCCTACCATCAGACTCCAAGAGACCATCGCCAGTCTGTACCTCCAATTGACAAGAAAAATCGAGAAAAGTACAAGAGATCAATTTTTTCATCAGATCAGAATATTCCTGTTTCAAATCAATCCCACCCATATTTTAATGAGACTGAGGGTATTGATATTAGTCAGGTCAAATCTATCTCTCTCTCTCCTCCACCTTCTTCCTCCTCCTCTCATCCTTCTTCAATGGGAAATAGAAGATCATCATCAACTGGTGATATTGATATTAGAACATTTGATCATAACAATAGCCCTAATGACACACCCAATAGAACCACACCCACTCCAGAAGAATTTGCCGATACACACCCATCTACTGAACCTATTTCAACCACACCCACTTGCTCAGATAAAACCATACCTTTACCAGAGGATTCAACTGAACCCGAGAAACCTGTTAAACTTGACAGTCCTGTTGATAAACCAGTTAAACCTGACAGTCCTGTTGATAAACCAGTTAAACCTGACAGTCCTGTTGATAAACCTGTTAAACCTGACAGTATTATTGATAAACCAGTTAAACCTGACGGTCCTGTTGATAAACCTGTTAAACCTGACAGTACTGTTGATAAACCAGTTAAACCTGACGGTCCTGTTGATAAACCAGTTAAACTTGACAGTCCTGTTGATAAACCAGTTAAACTTGGCAGTCCTGTAGACGAACCTGTTGACAGTCCTATTGATAAACCTGTCAAACCTGACAGTCCTGTTGGTAAACCTGTCAAACCTGACAGTCCTGTTGATAAACCCGTCAAAGTTGATAGTCCTGTAGATAAACCTATTACTACTTCACCTGTCCACTCTGATAATAAACACAGCAAATCACCTACACCAGTCTCTAAATCACCATCACCTCCACCATCTCCTCCTAGTATAGAATCCACTACTACCCTCGTTAATGTGCCTTCTCCTGTTATAAACACTGGCAAAAACGATCAAAAATCTCCATCACCCGTCAACTCTCACACTAGCACCATTCCCACAAACAACAAAGAAAGTCATTCTCTTCCAGCTGAGAAAGTCACAGTAAGAACAGTTATTGTTACTGATAAAAAAGTAAATGATAAAAAGTCTTCTACTAAACCTCCACCGTCAAGATCATGGGCATCAGTTGTGGGAACTGCCTCCTTAGTTCAACCACCCAAGTCACTTGCTAATGTTGAGGTACAGGTACCAGGAAAGCCCCCGCTAGCTGTTGTGGGTGTGGTTAGTAAAACTGGTGTGTCTGAAGTCAGTCAAAAGGAAAATGAATCTGAATTGGAGGAAGTAAATAGAGAAAGATTGAAGTTTTTTGGTGGTATGTGTTGATCTATACTATGATTTGTGTTTATCCATTAGTATTTAGTTGATCCATTATATATTACATGTATCCATTAGTGTAGTATGTCTATCTATTGTATGTGTCCATTAATGGAGTGTTGATCCATAATGTATTTGCTCACTGTATACATTTGTCCATTGCTTATAGTATGTGTCCATTACAGATCAAATAAAGGACAAAGCCATCAATCATGACCCAGTCTCTATTCTCCCCCGTGGTCTCTCCAATAGCGGGAACATGTGTTACATGCATGCAGTATCCTAATAAATAGTAATTAATTACTTTACCACACCTACTAATTAAGAACTTTATAACCACATCCCTTAACTCCACCCCCTAGCCTCTACAAGCACTTATTAGTTGTCCAGCTTTTAGTAATTTATTGCGTTATTTAAAGTTACCTAAAGAGTCTTCTCCGTCATCAACGGCAACCATTGTAACAGAAAGCATGTAAGTTACATGTAATTATAAATGAAATCAATTTTAATCACATCTTAATTAATAGGGTCAGATTTATGCAACAGTTTCAGAACTATCCCAAACCTAGCTCAACTGATGGTAAGTAGCCACACCCCTTTTTATTAATAATTTTATTAACCCCTTTTATTAATAATTTCTTTTATTCTCTAGATGGTAAGAATAATGGTCGACGTAAGAAAGGACAGAGAGATTTCTCGTATGAGAATCCATTTAGACCTGATTTCATGTATGAAATATTGCCGAAAATAAAGTCACATTTATCAATTCAGGTAATATAGGTAATGGATGTATGATGGAGTTATGTTATATGAATGGATGGATGGATGGATGAATGGATGAATGAAATGACATACAAGATAGATGAATTTTCATTTATGGATACATACTTTATAAAACTAGAAGATGGACAGTATTAATGGATGCATAACGTTAAGATTGTTATCTCTCTCTTGTTCAGGGTCGTCAAGAAGATGCTGAGGAGTTTCTAGGTTGTATTTTAAACAAATTACATGATGAGATGGTAGCTGCCGTACAGTCTGTAGCCACACCCATTTTAAGTGAAACCACTGATTCAACAACCGAGGAGGAGGGGCTTAAAGATGAAGAGGAGGAGTGGCAAGAAGTGGGACCTAAGAACAAATTAACAATAAAACGTCAAGTGAGTATTTTAATTTATTACCAATTAGTGGGTGTGATTATTGCTGTATGAGAAGCCATTTTTAGCACATTTGTTGTGGGTGTGGTCTATCAATGGAATACTAAACAGCAATAGTAATTATTTCTACTATGCGTGAGTGGAGGTATTGTGTGTGGTCATCACATGCTCCTTATAGTAGTAACGAACATGGTCATTAAACTTTCATACCCCTTTAATAATTTGGTTTAATTAACTTACTCTAGACTGTCCATGTTGATTCACCAATTAGTGAAATATTTGGGGGCAAACAACAATCTTCTCTTCATCGACACGGCATGAAAGTTTCTGCTACTGTAGAACCATTCTTCTCTTTGCAACTGGATATTCAAGTATATGTCCATTCCTTCATCCATTTATCCATTTACCTATCTATTCATCCATTTATCAATATATCTACCTATCTATTCATCCATTTATCAATATATCTACCTATCTATTCATCCATTTATCAATTTATCTACCTATCTATTCATCCATTTATCAATTTATCTACCTATCTATTCATCCATTTATCAATTTATCTATCCATTATTCTTTATGTAGTCTGATGAAATAAGGACAGTAAAAGATGCATTAGAATTCATGGCTTCAAAGGAGGCTATTCATCTATCTGACAAAGATGAGGTAACATCAGTTAATTAACATAAATATTTATCAATATTTGGTTAACTTGAGTCAAAAAATACACACAGGCTAATGTCTGGTTCCCTTCCTTGTCTCTCTCCTATTGTGTTAAGTAACTAGATCGGGTATAATATTGTTTCTCTATTATTCTTTACGTGTACTGTCATGTTAACAGTTACTAAAAATGAATTGTCACAATGACTCTTTGTGATGTTATAATGATGTCATCAAGATGTTAATATCATGTTTACAATGATGATCTTTAGTAAGTATCATATTTCAAGTTCAAGGTTAAATTATTGGGACATTGTTTTTGACCCAAATAAAATATTGATATATTGTACTACATGCTTTGTCATTTTGATGTTAAAGTGCAGCTGAAATCAGAAATAACTGGCTGAAATATTTCAAAGATATGTTACTATAATATTTCTCATCTTTAATAGTCTAGTCTGGCTAAGTGCGTTAAACATTACTATGATAATGTCACTAGTAATAACATTGTGAGGTCTTCGAGTTCTTGTGTGAATAAATCTAGTTTGCTCATAAGACTTAGCAAGTCTTGCTATTGAGTGATTGTAAAATCAGAGAAACAAACTAGACTAATTAGTAATTAAATTACTAGGGTCTTACTCATAACAATCTGACTACATTAGAATGAGGACAATATACTGATATAGTTTAATATGCTTTTAAATATCAATTGATAGCTAAAGTCTTAATGATTATACGAAAATATAATCTTACTATTATATTGCACAATATGACAATATGTTATGTAACATTTGTCATTACACAGTTCATTAACTTTGTATTAAGTAATATTATATAATACTTGACCATACTGTTACTAACCTCATTAAATTGTTATTGTAATGATTACTGACTAATGGATACACAGACTAGTCTAGTAGACTCGTTTCTATAGTAATAATGACTTTGTTTTAATTAGAGGTTTTGTGACTGAGACATGTGGTAAAAAAATTAGCAAGTACACAAAGTCTAAACATGTAATTACATATACTGTATAATATATGTACATGTACCAGACAATTCATGTACATGTGGTTACATGACATGTACATCCATTACATGTAACTGGATGTACCATATATAATTTATGTACATGTGATTACGTGACATATACATAAATTACATGTAAATGCATGTACATTTATGGTGTGAATGTAATTTATGATAATATGGGTCATTCCATGTGACACATTCTGGTACGTCATATATGTACATGTGGTGGTTGAACTAATGAGTGTGGGTTGGTATTGATATCTTTTATAGTAGTGGAGATAATTCTACGATTCTACTTTATAGACATTTAATGTAATTGTACTAGTTTCTAAATAGTACATTATATAATGGTTTTAACAGATAAGGAATTACTCTCAAAACACAGACACAATTGAACATGTGTTTGACCATACTAATGTACCTTTTATATATTTGTTTATGTCTGACTCTTGAGATCAAGAAAAAGTTATGATATATTTCCTTTTATGGTTCTTATCGACCTACCTGTCCAGATAACAGATGCCATATTAATTTTGTTAATTCAGCTGACCCACGTATAGTAATGTTACTATATATATTAACAACTTCCTCTACTACATAATAGTGTTACTAAAAATAATAGAATACATTTCTTTTAACCTATTTTTAAAAGATACAAGGTCCTAGTCAGCTATTGAAATGTAAACATATTTTTATTATTAATTGTAGGATCATAGATGGATACAAGTCATGTCCCTGTAATTATATTAGTAATCAATCAGTTATTAATTACGGATGGATACAAGTCATGTCCCTGTAATTATATTAGTAATCAATCAGTTATTAATTATGTAATTGTCTGGACAAAACATGTGTGTGTGTGTGTTTATCAACTTGTCTGAGTACAGTATTAAAGAGTATATAAAAATAGTGTTGATAATGTCATGTTAAAACATTTGGCACACACATGTATATTTATTTATCACAACATGTCTGTATCATCTCTCTCTATCACACACACACACACACACACACACACACTAGATTGGTGCTATCAGGCGTACAACTCTAGTACATCTTCCTCCAGTACTTATTCTACATCTTAAGAGATTTATTTTTGATGGCTCAAAACCTCACAAACTCCTCAAAATTATCAATTATGATGTTGATCTAGAAATACCAAAAGGTAACACTCACTTAATATCGTCTCATTAAGAAACTACTCAATTGTTTAACAGTACACTTTAAATAGTTAATGTACTTTTGTTGACGTCAAAACACACAATTAATTAGCTTAAATAAATTTCTCTAGTGACATATGGTCTTTCTCTAGTAAAGTTTATTTACGTAGTTTTAGACTGCACAAGATATATATTATGTAGTTAATGATGTTTATCACTTCTCAGTATGTTCTATATGGTTGACCAAACTTGTTGGTAGATGAGGTAGCATAACACACTGCTAAGTAATTGACCTATTTTAGTAACATGTCATTAGAACCAGTTCAAAGATATTTTATTTCCTTTACTATCAAATTGACACGTAAGCTGAGCCCAACTTAGTTGGATCTATGACCACCTGCATTATCAGATACCATGACAATAGACCTATTTGCTATCTAAGATTTCGGTACTTTGGTTGCTATAGAGATGCTAATGTTGTTTGTCTGTGTCTGGTGTGGGTAGGGCTCTGACACCAATTTGTCAGGCTAATTATTATAATTGTGTTAACACTTTCTTCCCACATGTTGTCCAAGAGAGGATGGTATTGTTGGCAACATGTAGGTAGACCTCCTTCGTGTTTCTTTTTTAAAACATGTTTTTCCTTTAAAACATTTTAATTCTTTCTTTTCTAATGGCTTCCCTCTCCCTCTTTTTAGCTATAAATGGTCCATCAAGTCAATACACAATCCATGTTTGATATATTTTATATCTCTTCTATTTTCACATATTAATTTAATCAGTCTTTCTATAAAGCAGAGCTTATGTCAACAGTTGTTTGTCATGGACGTACATGTACATAGACTGGATGTTAAGTGTATGATTAAGAATTTAATACCAAGGGAATAACACTGTTTTTAACCCTTTATGGAGACATCATCTTATAATAGATTATTATTGTTTGAATAAAACAGATGGCCAAAATGACATCAACTTTATACATGTAACTACAATGTACATTTGACGTACATGTACATGTACAAGTACATGTGATGTGTCGTTAACAAATTAGTTTCCTTCGTTACTCACTCGTATTACCAATTATTTAGAAGCCTAATTAATACATGTACATGTACATGATTGTGGTATCTTTGATTCAAGGAAACCTTTTAATATGTACCCACTTCATATATACATGTACATGTGAGGTGAGTCAGCTTTTGTTAAAATACTCATAAAGTGCTTTGAGCTATTTTGTGGCGCTTACTCCTCTACAAATAGTCAGTTATCATTATTAGATTACCAGGTCACTTTATGGGTTCATTTTACTAAAGTTAGCTGTTGTATTCTCACCTAGTTAGACTGTCATGATAATCATTCTAAGGTCTTCTTTTTTGGGATGTCTAGCTTGGCTAATGTTGTTTTTTTATTGTTATAATTTGTCTCTGTTAGTTTTAAATGGACTAATTTTGGATGGATCTTTTGGCTATCGATGCATTTAATTGTATTAAGAGAGCTATTAAATTAATTATGAAGTTTTGTGTGTTGCTTTCTTTTGTCTGGTTGGCATTGTCTCTCTGCTTAACACCTGCTTTGTTGAAGAATGGGCGTGGTCAAATACAAACCACACCCTTCTCAAACAACATTTACTAAATTTTTTTTTTGTCCCAACTACTTTCAATATTAGATTGAATCCAAAACAGACAATACATAATTACCAGCTCTATATTAGTCCATTGGACTGTACTATCTACATTAATACATTGGGCATTGATGGACTCAGAGATAATAGCTCTGTTATTAGAGTGTTGTATTAAATAGTAACTACATGTTATCCACTTAACAAAGACACAATAAAAACTATTTAATGCTATGTCTACTATTATAATTGCAGCAAACTTAATACTGAAATTATTGGTTATATACAACAGCTGTCATTAATATACTAGTGACATATTGTCTTCCTACATGCACTAATGACCTAACAACTACAAATAGTTTCCTGTACATTGTATTACTCATTACATGTTGTGTCAATTTATGCTAGCTAGTGCCACATTTTATTCTGAGAAATGTTTATAGAATAATGTTTCCCTTTTAATTTCAATATAAGGCTCGTTCTATGTTATCTTGACAACAGTAGACAACTTTGATGTCTTACTTGAAAGTGTAATTTGGATGTGATAATTTCAAAAGAAATTTGACATAGTGATAAATCTGTTATACAATTTAGTTATATATATTAACAGTGTTGCTTGTTTTCACATGCAAAATATCAATTTATCAACTCATTTTAGGAAGTTGTACACCTTGCATCTTGTCACTCCATTATATGTAATAGAAGTAACTTTATACTGTTCAGTATCGTGACATTTTCTTTGACTTTAATTGTGTGGAGTAAATTAAGACCACACCTTGAGACAATAGAATAGAAATAAATGAGCTTATAAGTGTTTGTTGAACACCCACTCATCATAAACAAAACAGAAACAATGTACTAATATAATGTAATATATTACTATTGTTAGTAGTAATTTACTAGTGCTATAATTACATAGGATAACACTAGTATTGTTCAATTATCCAGTTCATTGAATTAGTTAATTCAATATACTTTAAAGTATATTTCACTTCATCAATACATTGTACATTACTTCCTTACTTGTATGGTACCACTATAACACACTCAGTATTACAATATTACCAAATAGCAGGTGGTATAGTCATTATGATGTCAATTGTTTACACTTCACTCCTCTGAACACTAGACTTACTGACTACTACACAAATATAAACTATTTATTAGACATTCATCAGTAATATAATACATATATTAATAAATTCAAATTATATTTAATATTTGTGTGTGATATCTATATCATAACATCTTCCACCTCCAGATCTACTTGCTCCAACTGTTAAAGGCAAGTTAACTCTTTCACAACGTTCCTACAAGTTGTGGGCAGGTGAGTAAATTTAGCACATATTATGATACATGGTAATTTGATAGCACAATTGAATAGAGTTGTTTGTTATCAGACTGTTATAAGAGTAGCATGTTTGTAGTTATTTTAGACGTGTCATTGTATTGCTTGTATACTTGTTATGAAATGGTTAAGTGTCAACATTAGTGGTGGAGTGAAAGTACTTGGTAAGATGTAGGAGATAGACAGTAGACAGTGATTACCTCCTCTTCTCTTTGATAAGTTATATTGAAAGTGGTGATATTGGTTATAATATCACACCTGGATTAATTGGTGCAGTAGACTTCAATAAAAACTTATTATTAGTCTAGTGTGTACTGGACCAGTTGGTGTTGTGGTAGTTATGTATACTGGAGTATACATAATATCTCTTATGTTATTTTTAAGTGTCGCTAATGTATTATTGGAATAACTTGGATAACAATTTATTAATGGGTCATATGTTCTGTAGTAGTAATTTAATGACAAAACCAATGTTACTACAATAATATCACTAAAATGAAATTGCTAACAACAATATATTTTTAATGTCTGGTTGCTCAAATTCTAGCTCCACCTGTAAGATGCTGTAGGAAGGAATTGTTTATTTAACAGTGGTTTGGTAAATATAGTACTCCCTTTGATGTTCTGTCAAAATTCTCAGTACTATAATCTCTTATGTCTTTCTTATGAGAACAATACTTGGTTACTATGACAAGTAATTTGTCAATAAACACACCCTTGCTTGAGGTCACCATATTGATGAATTGGACTATTGTTAAAACTAAAATTACAACTATATTTATCCAGTATATTTGTTGTTATGCATGCTTGATCTGAGGTCAGACTCAAGTCGACTATAATAAATGTATCAGGATATGTATACATGTGTATGTACATGTATTTACTTGACAGTTATTTGTATGTGATAGTTATAATTGAGATCAGTACATTGGGGACATAACAGTGGTCAGAAGTATGAGGTGAATCTCCCAATATCCCTATCGTATAATGACTATATTACACTTAAAAGGGGTTAGTGTTTCAATAAAGGAAATAAGATCTTTCAGTGTGACTTATGTACTAAAGACATTTTTGTGGTCTTGTGGTTAACAGATATAAGTTTTCGCATCATAAAGTCATTAGCTGTTATTATCTTGACTAAAAGTATTTGGCAATTCACCTACTATTAAGTATATTAGCTACGAAGCCTCTTATAGGGAGTTACCTTGATGTTTCGTGATCAGACGTCCCTCGTTTATAAGATCAGTGCTTGTTGTATCAAATAACACCTTGGCCCTTTGACTAATTTCTGTTGTGTCTTTTTAGACTATAGGATATTGTGTATACATTATGAAGTTAATGTAATGACCATTTTTAGCGATGTGTTGTTGATCTTGGTACACGTACATGTACCAGCTGATGTTACATGTACAGTTATTGTTATAGGTTCATTTTACAATGTAAAGTACATGTACATTTACGTTTAATTCTTTAATCTCTTAATTTGTTAATATTTTGTATCTATTACTAAAATTTCTATTACTATTAAATTATGACAAATTAATGGGTCTTCCCAGTAACTCGTTTCTCTTTGCCCCTACCCCTTTCTCTTTATAGTTGTCTATCATGGTGGTGACACACCCAATGGTGGCCATTACACATGTGATACCTACCATCCACCATCGGGTGGGTGGCTAAGGTTTGACGACAATTACGTAAAACCGGTTTTTCCTGATCAAGTTTTCCACCCAGGCCATCGTGTCCCGTATCTGTTTTTTTATCGACAGGTAGATACCATACACAGTCGTTGCTAGGTGATTTGGTGGTTGCTAGGCAACTAGTTGTCTTGTTCATTTAGTTTGAATACTGTTTTTTTTCAATTTTTCAATTTAGTAGTGAAATTGTAAATTAATAGTTCAGAAATTATATGTCCTATACTACTATATGCTACAACAGTTGAAGCTATAGTTGTTTGTCAAAAACAATTGTATAATATTGTGTCTATAGTGAGTAGTTACTTGCCTCAATCTCTTTCCTTGTTGTCTTTTCTCAATTAATTGCTTTTTGTTTTTTTCTGTTTGTTTTGTTATAATTTTTTTTAACTGATAACTGACAAATATAATATAGCAAATAGATTTAGAAATATCTACTTGATTTAGAAGAAATTACAATTATTTTTAAAAAATCTGTGATAGAAATTAGTATTTGAGTTATTCAAGTTTAGAGAAAATTATATATCAGAGAGAATGAAATTAGAAGTTTATCAAAACTCAAAAAGCGAGAAATAACAACTGATGATCAATAACAACTGAGACCAGTTAGTAAGTATATCGTAATTATATATATATATACATGTACAAAACACTATAAAAGTTATAATTATGCTAATAACATTTTTTGAACATTTTCTATAGGTTCATCACATTGCCAACACTGTCTCAATCTCATGGCACAACTGTAACAACAGACTGTATGACCACAAGGACAGAATGTCGCTCCCAACGGCTGTGTCCTACAAATACGACAAGTCATAGCTGATCTAAGTCGTTGTAATTCAGTTTCTAGTTCTCTTGTACGACTTAAAACTTCTGTGGTGTCGAAATTGAAGACAGTGTGTTCGTGTGACATATCCCCACTGCCATTTTGTAGGATTCCTGTCATTGTGAAGTTGTTGGGGTTTAGAGCAAAAGGACGAGGTGGTGGTGAAGGTATGTCTTGATTAGGATCGATTTCTGAATATACTGGAGGAGGTGAAGGAGGTCGATCGAGACTACTAGAACTGATATCAGATGTTCCACTATTAATATAGGTATCAGAACCTGCACCAGCATAAGTATCGGAACCTGCTCCTGCATATGTATCAGACCCAGCCCCGGCATAGGTATCTGACCCAGTGTAGGAATCGGAACCAGTCCTGATGTAGCCACTGGTACTTCGCATACACACATATGTATCTGATTCTCCTCCACTGATATAGGTACTACTCTGATCATCTGAGTCAGTGTTATAATCAATACTACTGGCATACGGATTGAAAGGTGATTGAGGTGGTCGTAATGTTGGTTCATTTACTCTCCTGACACTACTGCTGGATACAGGGTGACTAATTAAAGTTGGTTCTACCATTCGTCTACTGGTAGGTGAGGGACGATGGATAGGGGTATCAGTTGGATTAAAAGGAGGAGGAGGTGGTGGTAAGTGTCCTCTACGGAACGCGTTATCAGTAGAAATACTACGTTGCATTGAATTTTGAAGTCTTGTTGAATGAGGGTTGTGACTAGGAAGACTACGAGTAGAACGTTGGGATGCGATAGACATCATACTGGTTGTAGGAAATCCAGCAGAGGGAAGAGGAGGAGGGCGTGGTCTAGAGGATTGACGGGAATTTGGATTAAGGATGGGCCATAGGTGATCTACAACTTCACGATGTGTCCGTACCACATCAAAGTAAAACCGATCAGGAGATTGTCCTTTAAAAGATCCAATGATGGATTTACAATAGCCGGCATTTTTCACAACACTGGTGATCTTGTCTTGTTGGAAAAAGGTGTGAAACTCAGTGACAGAACGATATAGAGCTTGCGCAGCTGCACGACTTTTTAATTCAAATTCTAACTGCACAGGTCTGCTGTTATCTTCAGGTTGTACCATAGCAGTGAACTTTCTAGCATGGAATGCCGTATAATGAATAGCAGAGAAGTTGTATCTAGTGAAATAAAAGAGAGAAAACATAATGATTGCGTCAGGCAAGTACAATTTAACACGTTAGAGTAAACATAATTTGTATTAACGACCACTGTGGTTCACTAACATATTGTTATAGACAAATTGAGGTGACTACACTCCTACTTGATCTGACATCAACTGGAAGCTGTCTACTAAGTAACAAATCTTTGTAAAAAGTGTCCAGACACTATTATGAAGAGCCTTTGAAGTGTCAGCAGGATGTGCTTTTCACTTGGTTGGCTTGACAAGCAAGTTAGTGCACTTTTTTAATAAGGCTTCCTATTAAGTAAGCAGAAGCTGGCTGCTGCTGATAGGCTGTGACAACAGAAACCGAGTATATCTGATGCATAGTAAGTAGGATTGTGTGTATAGTATTACTCATCTATATTTGTCTTTCATCTTTTAAGTATATAGCCTATTAAAAGTGCCTAAAGATACAAGTACATCTTTTCTCATTGTAATAACAACTTTGGGTCAAAACATTCTCATATTATTGATCTATGAATATTATGAAGTCATGGTAAGTTATTTTAGCGAGAGTGAATTTACAGATGGTCAGTTTGGAGTAAGTCTGTTAACTAGTTCAAACATGCAAACATTCCAAGCACTAAAATATCAAGAGTGTGAACTAGTCATAATAACATTGCAATGTCTAATGGTTTTCTCACTGACTAAGACAGCAAGGAGCCATTAATGTCAGTAAAATAACCAATTAGACAATTTGTTTTTGACACCTACCTCTGCAAAACATCCATCTGTGATGACAGGACTAGAATACACTCTGGTCCAACAGCTACTATCATTTTATCACGGCTGCTGTCAATAACATGGTACATTTCCATGCCATAATGCTCCAATGTAGCAGCTTCATTTAGAAACTTTTCAACAGCCACCTCTGGAGGTGTGCTGATGAGCTTATAATGCTCACGACGTACGCGAGTCTCGTAATTTTCCATTTCAGAGCTACTGCATGGCACCTTGTGACGATATTGAAAGTTGCTATGGTAATCGCCTTTATCGATCTGAGCCATAAGAGCTGTTAGTCGGGCTCCTTTTGCACTATTGACCTTCAACCGACCTAAGATGAGCTCTTTACGTAAGTGCTTATAAAAGTGAATCCTATAGAGAAAGAAGATATTGTTAACAAAGGTCTGGTTGTATAGGAGTGGGGCAAATCATAACTGTTATTAAAAGGCTTCTGTGGAAAATAAATATTACTATATTTCAGCCAAAGAAGGTCACATGATCTTGGCTGGCTACATAGTTAATGTGTTTGTTATATCTTCTTGGAGGTATCTTTAATTTTCATTGAACTAACTACCACCTGTTAAATAACAGCTGAAGTTACTCGTATTTTACCACTCACTAGCTTGCTCTGACAGAAAAGTTAATGAGAATGATTGCTTACCAAATAGTGCCAATCATATTAACATGCAGTCATTGGAAGTTAAATTACAAGACAACAAGTAATATTAAGTATTGGCTCTAAAACATCCTTTTGAAAAACAAGTTGCTTGTGGGTTATGATGATATTAGGAGTGTTGTCTGAAAGTTAAGGCTTCTTGAGGAGTGGGTTAGTACCACCAGGTGTAGGTTTCTTAAAGGGTTTATTAATTATGGAGTACTAAACACCTTGTCATTAAGTTTAGTATGTCTAACTATGTCACAACAATAGCTCATCCCGTTTCTTTGAAGAGATAAGATCTTGCTGCAGACTAGCCTAAACAAACTGGTCTATCTTTTATATCAGCACGTACAAACTAAACTTTGAAGTTTTTATCTTGCACACACTATTACAATATCAGTGAACTGTTTGTCATACTCTACTCTCTTACCTTGTAATTGGTTGAATCAACTTCTGAGGAGCAACGAAGTACTTCACTCGCATTTCAACTGTTGGTCGAAGGCTGTTTTGAGGCAGCTGTTCTTGAAGTGGGTTACGAAGATTTATCCACAAATGGTCGCCATTTTTGTCTTTATACTGCAACCCAAAGTAGTCTTTCTCCAATATACCCAGAGACTTACACGCCTGTAAGAAAACCAAAGAAAACATAGCATTGTCTCCTGCAGAGTTATTTACACTTTATGTAACCATAACAGGCTGGAGGGTAGGTATGAATATTTACAACTGTCTCCTTGTAGCCTGTAGCCTGAAGCAATATATTATGCATACACTGTTCTGTGCGATCTATCTTTTGTTTACTTAGTAAACCTTTCTCTTACCCTATCTAAAAGATCAGAGCCGTTAGCTTTTCTGTCCACTTGGTAATCTTGATCAACGCCATCCAAGCGGCGCACTAGGTAAGTTCGCAGGTTAGCCATAGTAGAGACGTTAGAATGACACGACATCTCGGTGGTATGGGTCTTTAAATTTGTACTCTCACTCGCTGAACTAGACCTTTCACACTGTTAGCAGACAACTTATATAGTTGCTTCAGCACTAAACAAACTATAGATTATAGCAAGCAAGCAATCTTATTGCACGAGCCAGTAGCGCACAGTATTTATATAAAGTGAAGGTCGGGTTAATTTAATTTTGATAATGACGTATTTTGTTTAACTTAATAATTAATTGTTATATATGTAGCGTTTGTATCCCTATAGAAATATCTCCCGGAGCAATTATTCCTGGAATAGTAAATCTTGTGAACGTCCCTCCACCTGCCTTTTTTGTAATGTGTCCAGGATTAATACAGACACAATCATCTATCACCTTTGTTAGTAGGGGAAAAAATAAATAAAAATGGTATTAGTCAACAACAAATAATGTTTCATAAAATATCACAAACAAAACCACACACCATTCAACCCATAAAATGCAAAATAAAATGCAAATTATTTGTCTCCATTCATTCACAATCCATTTGTCCATTTTCCATTGATAATCCATCTATCCATCTGTCTCATTTATCCATCTATCCATTCATAATCCATTCATCCATTCCTTGTTGGAATGGACCATTTCCACATAATTCCTTTAAATTCATAATCTCATTATTTATGAAATGGATAGATAAAATTTAAAGGATAAGTGTCAATTGGCAGATATGCCTTTATAATGGATGAATGGATAGATAAATTGAAAATGGACATGTGGATTAAGAATGGATGTATAGTTTTGAAAATGGACATATGGTCTGAAATAGTGTGTGTCATAATTACCTTTACAAATGGCTTCAGATCAGATGGCAAAACCAGTATATCTGGTTTAACTGGTAAAAGAGCATGCCCCTCATCATATGCTAATAACAAATCTAAATTAACTTCGGGAAGATGCTCTAAATAAGGGGTGGAGCTTGATTTAATATCAGTAGCCTTGGTAACCGTTTCTTCCCGAACAAATGGAGGGTAAAGAGGATAGTAGCTACATCAAAGAAAAAGAAAATTAACAAGATAGAGTAAAGTGAACATGTGACAGCTGTATAGAGGAAGTGATCACAAGGTTGTTATCATATATTCATTCATCTTTAACTAATCCTTAGCTTCCTCACCACAACAGGTATCTGATGCAACCTGTTCTTCCAGAGGAGAAAGACACATGCAAAGAGTACCTTGCCTTAACTAATCTACTTCCTTATGCAACCTGTTCTTCTAGAGGAGAAAGACACACACAAAGAGTACCTTCCTTAATGCAACCTGTTCTTTCAGAGGAGATCAGAGGAGAAAGACACACACAAAGAGTACCTTGCCCTCCGGATACATACCAGAAAGGTTGACACACACAGGTGATAAATCAAGAAGACTTTAATGAGCCTTGACAACTGTCACCCACTCATTATATCAATGTCATTTGAGATCACCAGACACATACTTTCTCTTTAGTTCTCGTTTCAACTTATATTATAAGTGTGGGCTGGACAATGGCCCTATTTCTTAATGTCTTATGACAGTAACATGATATCTTTTCAGTATCATGTGGTCATCCTTTAATATAATTGTTATACCTATAATTGAGCTATCTTTTCAGTATCATGTGGTCATCCTTTAATATAATTGTTATATCTATAATTGAGCTAAAATTGTTATATTTCCAAACATTATAATTCCTATCAGACAGCAAATAAAAATTCCCTATATATTGCAACAATAAGCTCAAAGGTAATGTAATCTCTTACATTTCCTATGTTACATTGCAAACATAGACAACATGCTATATTCTACTATGAACTGACTACACTACTACCAGTCTAATGACATTTCAAGTATCAGATTTCAAATGTCTCATGTCAGTATAGTAATAGGGACTTTACAAAGAGGAAAATAATTGGAATACAACGTTCAGAAACCTCACCAATCAACCCACACTAATAAGGGAGCAGTTACCTTACCAATCAACTCTTACAAAGGAGCAATTACCTTACCAATCAACCACACTAATAAAGGAGCAAGAAACCTTACCAATTAACCCTTACTAATAAGGGGAAGTTACCTTAACAATTAACTCTTACTAATAAAGGAGCAAGAAACCTTACCAATTAACGCCTTACCAATCAACCCTTACTAATAAGGGGAAGTTACCTTACCAATCAACCCACACTAATAAATAAGCATTACATTACCAAACAACCTTTACTAATAAAGGGACAAGTTACCTTTGTTGATGGAGGATATGAGATACTAGTCTTGTCATTCTGTCTCCATTAGACCTTGTAACAATAACTAAATTAAATCATTATATATAGATATGTGTGTTTACCCAATAAACATGGTACGTGAAGATAAATGAAAGAGGATATCAGTAGAGGAAATACCAATCGTAACACCATTGATAACAAGAGTGGCAGGGTCACTAACAAATGTCACTACATTTGATAACTACATTAAAACACAGCATAATATTTCTTTGAAGTCACATCCTTACATTGTGATCTGTAAATGAGAAAGGTGGTTGAGGAAATACCATCCAAGGGTGACATATGTCCTTTTGAGATGGAACCACTACAACACGTGTATTGGATCTAAGGATATGGAGAGATAATGGATGAATGGGTATTGATAGATAGATATATAGATGAGGCAATGGATGAATGGATATTGATAGATAGATATATAGGTGAACCAATGGATGAATGGATATTGATAGATAGATATATAGGTGAACCTATGGATGAATGGATATTGATAGATAGATATATAGGTGAACCAATGGATGAATGGATATTGATAGATAGATATATAGGTGAACCTATGGATGAATGGATATTGATAGATAGATATATAGGTGAACCTATGGATGAATGGGTATTGATAGATAGATATATAGGTGAACCAATGGATGAATGGATATTGATAGATACATCGTGAAAGGACGAACTGATGGATATTAAGGAATCACAAGTACTGAAAACTCATTTACTTTTGACATTCATCAAATATTGGCTTAAGAATTTCCTTTACAAAAAACACTTCAAAACTTGTATGGAAGCTTTGGTCCTGTTCAAGAAACAATGTTATGTCAGCACACATAACTAATACAACTCAGACAATATTCTTTCCCACTATCTCAACGTATACAACATACTGACTAAACTTCCCTAACCTTTATTGCTGAGTGGCCAACATCTATAAAAGGTCCTAACTATAGAGAAAAACATGAGATGATAAATAATTCAATTATAACAATATTATAAGGTTTTGATGAAGTTAATGGTGAGAACTAACATCACTTACAACTTACTAATAGTAATATATGAGGTTTCTCATTTGATATGATAGATAATAAATCATAAAGTGGGGCCATACGTAAATTATCTGTAACCGTAAATGGACCAGCAGCTATTATACCGGATAAACCTAACCAGGGAGTGTGTGAAAAAGGGAGGGAGAAGGTGAAACGAGGCATAAATTTTACCTCCTATTTCCATTCCAGTTTTTCTTGATGGGGACAAAGGGATAGCACCCTATATTATAATGTGTATAATTCAACATATACATGACCTTCTGACCTCATCATAAATTTTAGTCGGTGTCAAAATAAGACTATGATCTAAAGTACCCTCGACAACTACCACCTGTAATAAATAATACATTAATATTAGTTAGCTAAGAATATAGTGAATTCACTGAAAAACATGTTACTACATGTTATACAATACCGAGAACTTACCACACGTTGTACAACACCATATAAGGTATGACTATTACATATACACAATAACATGTCTGCTCAGTAATATACAGATGTTGTCCTAACCTCCTATGGATTTATTATTTTTTAAGTCTCCTTATTAAGTAAAGTAATTAGTAAGTAAGACTGGATAATTTAGTTACTATGTAGTAATGATGGACTGATAGTCACAGTTACCGTCAATAAAGAACATGAAAGGAATCGTATTTAGTTTGAGAAATTGCTTTGTAATCTTAGACAAATTGATAGCATACATTTAACTAGTAGTAGACAAACTACTATAGTACCAGTTGACATTATAACATATCAGTATAATATTTACCTGTCCAGGGAATAGAGAACAAGGTGGGAGTGTGTCCGGAATATGGAGCATTACCCTTGCTAATCTATGTCTCAGACTTAATTGAAAAGACTCCACCCCTTCCAAGATGCACGAGGAAGGATTAATACGACCTTCTCCCTCACATGCTATTCGACCCACAAATATCGATGGTTCCTATAATTAAAATTAATTACTGAACGATTAGAACTTTGTTACCGTGGTAGCAGTTGCTAGGGAACTAATGTTACTAAGATCGGGTAGTTTATTAAACTCACATATCTTCTGACCTAGTTCTTCTAAATGGTTCACAAGCACTATAGTTTCAATACCAATGGTCATATGATAGTCAAGAAGTGATCGGCCTACCCATTCTTTTTTGTGATGGTATCTGATACATGTGACGAGAAACTCGAGTAAATGCTGATTCTGCATTATAGATGTCCACTTGTGTTATACTAGTTGACCTCACCCATTTATCAAGAACAGATTCGTTATATGAACATACAACCTTGCCTCTATTTTGCCGAAGGTCATATTTTGTGGCTGGTGTCTCAGTTCTAATGAAAGGTAGTACAATTTATTAAAACAAGTAAAACTTACATTGAATCATTAGGAGATTGGTTGTCTGGGTTTGGAATTTTAGGTATGTGTCTCAGTTTGGAGACTGGAGTGACAGGAGAATTTACAGTCCTTTTAGTACCCCTCTAAAATGACATCATAATGACATCATAAAATAATTGAGTCATATACTGTTTGTTTTGATGGTTGTCCTCCATAAGCACTCATAAGATCAGTTGAGTCATCCTCCTCTTCTTCTTTGATATTTGTGTCGCTATGGAGAAACAAAGTAATAAAGAGAGAGACATTAATACTTACAATAATAAATGTAAACTTTCTTTAGTATACACTATATCACTGTGTCGTTGAGTGGGTGTGGTTTGTGGACGAGAGGTAGAGTTACGAGATGGAGTTTGTTGAGCCTTTTTCATCTAAATGGTAGAGTTAGATAGTAATTGGTGTGGCTATTCTGTTACCTGAGATGTAAATCGCTCTATGTTTGGGATACTTAATTGACACTTGTTGTTGGAAAACGAAAAAGAAAACCACTCATTAGCTAAGTCTTCTGGAGACATCTCATGTCGTTGACCTAACTCCCATACTGAAAAGAAATAAAGAACAATGAATTTAAAAGTCTTACATTTTTCAAGAAAACTCTCTTGTTTTATAACAATGCCCAAAGTTTCCAATTCTCCTCTTAATTCATCCATCTCGTGCAAAAATTTATCAATTTCCCGCCAAAGAAGGTGTGGTCTGACCACGCCCATAACTTACTTCATGTGCAGATGGCTGTCACAGTAAGGGCTTTTGGAGTCATTAGACTGAGGTTTGATGACGTTTATTAAATAAATAAAACAATAAACTTTTTAATTGTAGAGCATTATATTGCAGAGTTAATGCAAGAAGTCTCAGTCCTATTCTACATTGGCAATGTAGGAATGGAGATACGAGTCTCAGTCCTACAATATTTCTCTCATCTCATCAGCATGCATTACAGCCATATTCCAATCTACATGTACATTGGTACAGTACTGATGAAGGTGAAAGCAAGAAGCTATCAAAAAGACAGGAGAGTCGTGGAAATTTGAAGAGAATTATACGGGAATACGGTGTGGTAGCAATCCTGTTTCATACAGGGATGTCTCTGTGTGTCCTAAGTACCTGCTACCTTATAGTGAGATCGTAAGTGAAGACACCACCCACTCAACTAATTTTGTGTATATTCTAATTAAGTGTGGGGGTGTCATTGCCCTTCCCATTTAAAATAAATATTATAATTTTTTAGTGGTGTGGATGTGGAGAATTTCTTAAAATATTTCAATATTGATGCAAGCAGATATAAAACTGCATCAACATTTGCCGTTTCTTATATTGTTTATAAGATTACACTACCAATTAGAGCTACTGTTACCGTGACTTCAGTTCCTTTTATTGTGAGGTATCTGAGAGCACGTGGTATCATGAAACCACCACCACAATCTAAAAACATCAGTTAACAATGGAAATAAATTATTTTGCTCCCACTTTGTATAATTCTTTGTGCTATTAATCATTGATATCTCACCTTCAACAATAGTGTTATTATCGACTAATACTAGTACCAATACTGTCATTGACCAATAAAACAATAGTGTTATTATCATTAATACTGGTATCAATACTGTCATTGACCATAAAACAATTTATAGACTTGTATATATAGGAGGAGTGCATGAAAATAGAGGGATTTACCATCCTGGTCACATGTAACCAGTTCCTATTTCTTTGAGAGATGGAATAGATACATAACCCTAGGCTCACCTGTCATAATTTTGAGCAAAAATCATGTCAGCAGCTATTTCTATTGACTTATTCTTTTACTAATAAACTTGTATATAAAGAAATATTATAGTAATATATTAGTGTAAGAAATACTAGCTATAGAGCACTACATGTGCAGTTTGTATTTAAAACAAGTGTAACAACAAACAATAGATACATTCAACAGGTAGGTCTATACATAAGACAATACAAATTTGAGAACATGAATTAAATGTGGGTGGAGATTCAACAAAGACCACACCCCCTACAATTTACGCTTTTCTGTATTTTCAATAATCCATGGATGTTTAAGGACCTCTTCAAGTGGTAGACGATGTTGTGGATTCTTTTTAAGAAGCTAAAAATATAATTAAAAATAAAAATATAATCTAAAAAAAGTTTTTATATTACTTTTGAAATAAGATCTTTAGCTCCAGCAGAAACAAATGAAGGACACTTATAGTCAACCATAACAATTTTCTTGTAAGTATCGTGAGTATTAGGAGTTTCAAAGGGAGGTTTTCCAACAAGGAACTCGTAACATAACACACCAAGACTCCATAAATCCACCTAAAATGGATGCATGGTTTGGTTTAATGGACAAATGGGTAATGTTACTTTTTCATCATGGACTTTTTCTTCAACCATTTCTGGAGGGAGATAGTCAAGTGTACCACAAAGTGTTGAACGACGAGACGAAGGTGCATGAACAGACCACCCAAAATCGGCAATTTTTAAATCACCCTTATTTAAACAATAAACTAAATTTACAACATTTTATTATAAATACCTTTAAATTAACTAATAGATTTTCTGGTTTAATATCACGATGAATAACCTTCTTTGAATGGCAGTATTTAAGAGCATCTGCAAGTTGACGTATATACTAAAAAAATAATAATACTACAATTATTATCATGGCTCCTCCTACTATTGCAGATTGCTGTTCACTGAACCGCCCTTCTTTTTGTAATACTTTATACAGTTCTCCTCGTGGTGCATATTCTAATATCAAGTACACACGAGTCTCGTCATAAAAGTAACCATAGAGACGAAGTATATGAGGATGTCTGGAAGGGGTTAAAAATTTTCATTAGAGGGGTGTGGTTTACCTTAAGTGTGCTTGTATTTCAATTTCTCGTCTTAATTGATGTTCAACTGATGCTTTTTGTAACTGAGATTTAAATAGTACTTTTAGTGCAACAACAAATCTTGTTTTTTTCTCACGAGCAAGATAAACATTACCAAACTTCCCTAAATTAAAGGTTTATATAATAGAGTAATTGTCAGTTGTATCTCACCTCTTCCTAGAGGTCTGCCAATATCAAAATCTACTAAAGTCCAACGTTTCCTGCAATAATAAACAATAATATTTACTTTATCTATTAATCATATGTCATTCATTCATCTATTTATCTAATGTACTGTTGCTGAGGAGGGTCACTGGTAGTAGCGGAGTCAGCCAGTACTGTTGCCTTTGAAGCAGTACTCTTTGCTGTAACAATTTGAAGTTCTGGTCTGGTACCAGAGCTCATAGAAACAGCAAGAGTAGTAGATGGTTTCGGTAAATCTTTTGTAACTTCAACTGGACTGTTTCTTTTAGGTAAACCAGTTAGAGTGAGAGCTAGCGGTTTATGAGGCTCTAATGATGTCTGTCCTCCATTTGTAGTAGCAGGAATCTGCAGAATAAGTAGATTCTAGTTAAAATCTAGTAAGATATATCTCACATGATATTTTTTAGGTTCTTGTTGTAGTTTATGACCAGGTAAAAGTCTACTTGAAGGATTGCTGGAGTAATTTTCTTTGTTAAATGAGGTACCAATTGTTAGCCCCTCAACCTAATGAATATCATAAAAATAGAATCAAAGGTAACGTCTCAAGTTTTACCTGAGTCGTTAGAGCTCGAACATTTGCTGTTTTACTATCCATTGGTCTGTGCCCAGAGAGTCACTCTTTTGAAATTGACCACCAAAATCGTTCTGCGCATGCGCAGTAAATTTGATATATCACATTTATATCATAAAGGTCCTACACGTGATACTGAATTCAACCATGTCCACCATACAACACCAATCTTCTGTAGACTTACTTGAGGAGGTAACCAACTCAAAGGAGACAGACCCAGACGAGAGTTCACTACTAGATAGTGCTCTTGGAGTCGGTGAAGAGGAAAATGGTGACCAAGATGGTGAGGGTGATGTTGATGGTGAAATAAGCCTGTTAGATCAAGACGAATCAAAAGAGGGTGTCCAAATAGAAGATCCGGTACACATTATAGCATTGTAATGTAACAATGCATTATATTGTGAAGAGTACATTAAAAGTTATATTCTCATTTCACACTTAATATTAACTCTTGTGTGTCACTAAGTTGCTATGTTACTGACTTTTTGTTAGGAAATTGAGGCAATTAAAGCTCGAGTTAAAGAAATGGAGGAAGAAGCTGAAAAGTTAAAGGAGATGCAAGGAGAAGTTGAAAAGGAGTTAATGGGAGGAAAGGCAGGTGAGACCACACCTACTTTATCGTTTGTATATAGATGATTGTGTTATTGCAGCTGGTGCTGCTGCTTTTCCCACAATGGAAGAAAAAATGGAGTCTGATGCTCGATCAGTATATGTTGGAAATGTGAGTTGTCTTATTGTAACCATTCTCCTATTAATTATTGTTAATTGCAGGTGGATTATCAAGCAACTGCAGAAGAGCTAGGTCAACATTTCAATGGTTGTGGTGCCATTAACAGAGTAACAATACTTTGTGATAAATACACAGGACATCCAAAAGGGTATGTCCCTATTAATTATATAAAAATGATTTTTTGTATGTAGATTTGCATATGTAGAATTTACAGATGCTGATTCAGTGAAAGCAGCTGTAGAATTAGATGAATCATTATTTCGGGGGCGTCAAATAAAGGTATTTAATTATTTTTTAATTGTATTTAAATTATCATTGTTTAGGTTATCGCTAAAAGAACTAATAGACCTGGAATGTCAGCTACTAGTAGAGGGCGTGGTCGAGGACGTGGGCGTGGCATGAGAGGAATGATGATGGGATTCAACCCATATATGGGTGGGTATGTAGCTATGATGCCTATTAGAGGGCGTGGCCGAGGATTCCGGTATGAGATAATAAGTTTGATTTATAAACATTTTAATGTTTTTTTTAATTTCAGTGGGCGGGCTAAAACAAACTGGTATGCACCTTATTGAGGAGTTATAGCTGTTATGTGATTATCACCTGGACAATGGATAACCACACCCACTACGTTAGTTACATTGCTTTATTCACCATTCACCTGAGAAAAAAAGATACGAAAAAAAGAAACGAAAAGAAAAAAAAAGAAAAAGACAAAAAATAAACATAATTATTAGTTATAATTTCGTGTTGTATGTTCTATTAATTGCTTTACTTTCTCTCTCAAAGGAGCACATGGTCACTCTAAAGTGCAACCATTTTATCTGCAGACTAGAGAGAGGTTGATGACACCTGTACTGTGTGGTACTGTGATGATATCAAGAATTGATTTTAACTATACTCTTGTAAATGAAACGGACAATATACGTGAAATATACTAGAATTTACGAGCAGCCATTGAGATCCAACTATGAAATCATTAATTTATAATGACAAGACATTTTAATAGTACATGAGTTTGTTTTAATGACAGGGGTTGGTTAGCGTTTCCTCTTTTTATTACTTGATGGTTTAGTATGTGAACGTTTAGCAGTGGTTTGGTTCTTACTACTTCTATTGCGCTGAGAACTTGGTTGTGGTCTCTTACGCTTTCTGGGTGTGGTCTCATTATCACTCATTCGCTCTCTGTCTTGATCAGCTAAAATAAAGAGAGGTGTAATCACAAGATAGTTCACTAACAATAGCCTAAACCTCTAACGTTTATAATATATGTACCATATTAAGACGTGGGTACAGGGAGGTCACTTTATTAGTGGTGATTACCTTTCATGGCTTCTTCTTCTAATTCGTCCCAATCTTTACCACTTTCTTCATCTTCACTTTCTTCATACTCTAAAATAATAAAACATTTATAAATCTGCCCTTTAAAAACGATGTTTGTCCAAACATAAACAAATCAGTTAATACAGCCATATATATTACTGTAATATCTATAGTAAAACCAACTGTCTCCCATGATAATAATGGAACATTGAGTTCTGCTCAAGTTTGTCCCATTAAATTATTACACTTTAAACAACATTATTAGTAATAGTGAGTGCATTAAACTATTACACTAGAACAATACATTGTAAATAAGATACAGTTTTCCAGTTCAATAAACCATTATCACCAAGTTATATACCCATACCTGATTCTGATCCTTCAGATAAAGAGGTGTAATCTTCATCAGAGTCTGTACCCTCTTCCTCTCCTTCCTCTCCCTCGTCATCATCCGTGGGTTGATACTCATCACTTTGTTCACTTGACTCATCTTCTCCACCAGACTCTCCCTAAGGTAAGGATAAAGAGATTGTATCTACATCAAGACACTCACCTCACTGTCTGGATCTAAGAAACTCCACCCACCTTGATCAAAAAAATCCTGAGGGTTGTCATTAATTGTTTTCATAATTTTAGTCCAGTTTAAACTCTGAATACCCTCAGTATAACGAATGTCACAGGAACTTTAAAAAGAGAAAAAGGTGTATTAAATTACATGATATATGTACAATGATGGGCAGGTCTAGTGACTGTGTTATCGTGACATGACCTTGATAATACCCTAATTATGTTTACACAAACTGGTCAAGAGTTTGGGGTTAGAGTTCACAACACACACATATATAGTATGTATTATGAGCCGCTTCTATTGTTTGGCAGTTGGCAATTGCATACCATCTTTGCACCTGACCATCAAATTCGCATCATGAACTTAAGTGTTTGGTAATTTTAATGTTAATAACCAGAACTCAACTCTTATTTGTAAGCATTCAAACAAAAAAAGAAACAAAATGGGGCAGCATTGACCTATGATGTATTTTTTAAATGAATTGTTCCAGTCATGACTGTGTAATATATATATATATATACACACATATACTCAAAAGTTATATTCAAGGTTTAACTAGTGGTAGCAGGCTCCTCCATTTTCTCTTCTGTAGGAGCTTCTTCTTTAGGAGCTTCTTCTTTAGGAGCCTCTTCTTCCTTCTCTTCTTCTTTTTCCTCTTCTTTAGGGGCTGTCTTGGGATCAAAACAAGCTACATACCCATATGGTCCCCAAGTACGTTGGGTGTACTCAGGGGTCTCTTGCACAACGGAGTCCCATGTACCAAATGGTGTCACCTGCCAACCTGGCGGAAAGTTAGGAATAAGACCCTGCTCACTAGCACGACGTTTTATTTCCCTGACTTGCTGTCCTTCTTCTGCCAGTTTCTTTTTAGCTTCTTCTTGTTCCTTGAAAGCCTTTTCTCTGATAGCTTGAAGTTGCTCCTGACGTGCTTGCCTCATCTTCTCTTCATACAAACGTTGCTGGCGTAGCTTTTCCTCGTGGACTTTCAAAGATCGTTGGCGATCCAACCAGCTAGGGGTGTGGTCAAGAAGCTGGTGGAACATAGAGTGAAATGGATGAGCACCAAAGATGGGATAATTATCGTAAGGATGACCAAGTATATGAAAAGGACTGAAAATACTACCAAAAGGAGTTTCTTCCTCGTCCATTTCTTCATCTTCCTGAGCTTGGACACGAATTACAATTCTCAGAGTGTCATCATCACCAAGATGGGAAAAGGCAGTTTGCAACTCTAGATCTGAAGATACTGTGATCACATCACCATCAGAGTCTCGATAGAGAAGGACAAGGTTAGCAGCACTCTGATCTTTGAGGTTAGGGAAGAGTGTAATAATTTGTGTCTTTAAATCCTCCAAAGAGATCTCCTTAGCAACTGAAAACTTACGAATTTCATTACCCAAAGTGGCCTTGATATAAGTCATCTTGCCAAAGAATTGAAATAAAAGTTGTTATCTCCTTATAGAAAGCCTTTCTTAAAGTAATGATAAGCAGCTGCTATCCACTGACTACTAGTAAAGCCAGACTACTTGCCTTTTATAGCATTGCCAATATTAAAAATGATTTTTCTAGATAAAACCACAATGTACTCTCAATAAGATAATACATTGTTCTAGAACTTTCAGGAATATATTCATTAGGGCTGACCTTGTACTATGATCAGTACAAGGTCCACCTCAATAGGGAATATACTAGAATATACTAGACATACCAGTTTGTATAGAATATTCTAGAATGTTATTGTTCTACCACTCAGTAGCAGTCATGCAATAACAAGGGGGATAACCTCATTAGCAAAGGACATTAGTACGATTATGGTGACGTCACAGCTATGAATATCATTATAACTAATTGCTTACTTTAACCATTCTTTGACTTGATCCAAGTTTTTCATAGGAATTGAGGTTACCATGGCAACTTTGCGCTTGTAATCTTTGAAGACTAAGACCATATCAAAGTTCTTTAATTGAAACTAATAACGAGAGGGGCTAAGTTAATTAATCTGGCACAATACAAATATAATTATATTACCTGAACTCTCTCAAAATGGACTAACTCTACCTCATCTAATGTAACTACAAATGGTGGCTAGAGAGAGAAAGAGAGAGGTAATTACAGGAGATGTAAGTAGAACTGTTAGACCACACCCACTTGTTCTGTGAGGTTAACTATACAGTTTGTGGTGGGCATTAAGAACACTGTACTACGAAAGGGCACACCAGGGAACCTAGTAACATATAATAGAGGTTATGTGTGTGTGTGTGTCTTAAACTTACCCCAAGTCTCTAAATGGTTTTTCAAAGTCAAAATGACACTGAGGTAGTTCTTCTACTTTGCGTCTGAAAGTATCAAATGCTCCATCTAATTTCTGTCGTAATTCTCGCTCAGCCTGTTAAACAAGTGTATTATATTTTCCTGTTCTATTCACAAACTGGACTGACCTGTTCTGCCATCAAGTCATCTCTGTCGTGCATATGGTGAGTACGAGCTAAATCTGTTATAATTTCTCCAACCTACAATAAAATGATGTCATAGATTTATGGTTGCTATGGTTACCTCTGTATAAAACTGAATATCTTTGTGTTTCTTCTTGCCAATAATAATAGGGCTCTGAAAAATTAAAATTAATGAGCCACACCCTTTTTAATTAAAACTTACTTTCAAATGGAAATGTAATAGAACAATCATTTCTCCTTTAGAGGGCTACAAAAGACCACACCCACTCAATTAATGATCTACACCCACAACTCACCTGAAAGAAGCCATGTTTTATATTATTATAAATAAGATCCACTTTATCTCCTTTTAATGTCGTATATCGTAAACCATTAGTGTGAGCTTCAAGTGTACCCTATTAATAATAATAATAATAATAATAATAATAATAATATTAATAATCTATGTATAATAGAACATGTATGGACCTAATTTATTACTCCTAATTAAAGGGTGTACTCTTGTTCAGAGGAAACTAATAAACTCATATTCCTAATATTGGGATATTCTCTAAAACAAGACTCACTAACATATTAACAATTACATGTTATATAACCACACCCACATGTATTCGACGTGATCCAATGACTGGTCTCATGTAAAGATCTTTAAGACGAGGGTTCCCTTTAGAAGTACTTAATACTAAAGAGTCTTGTTCTTGATAGCCTTCAAGTTCTCTTTTTTCTTGTTCTCTTGTACGAAACTTCTTTTGAACATCCTTTATATGATTAAAAACACTTGTAAGATTAATGTCAGCTCCAGTAAGACTAGATGAGGTATTAGAACCACGAAATGATCTAATAATTACAAATATAATGATAGGGTTATCCTCATATTAACATACAGTTCCTTGACAAAGGTAGCATCAGGATTTGGGAACACAACTCCATCCATTCTACCCATTGTACTAAAAAGAATATTTCATTCAATAACCACACCCATTCATTAATTTAAGCTATACCCTTACCTTCCTGGATAAAAGAGATTAATACGAAGATAAGTATAAGAGCCTTCTTCACTTTTACTGATATTCTTTAGCATTGAAATATGGAAAGGCATTGGAAGACCAAATACAGGCAAAATAACTGCCTCGTGTTTTCGATCTAAATGAGTAGGTGTGGTTATAATTACACCAAGATATATTTTTACGCACCAACAAAAATTTTCAGGTTTTGGATATCTGGTTCTCGTGTTGGAAGTACAGAAATGTGCTTATAAGCAACCATTGACGACAACTTGGGTCGCTTAGCAATAGTATCCTGAGCATCTTCTAACATTCGTTTCTAAGGAGATAGTTTATATTGACTCATCTGTCCATTCAACTATTATATTGACTCATCTGTCCATTCAACCATTTATCCATTTACTTTAGCTTCTTCATTCATCTGACGTCGAAGTTGTGCTTGATGTTCCTTCCTACGATCTTCAGAGGGTATCTCAGTCTACAGTGATAACCCATTTAATTTAATTTTAATTACAGGGAGTGACTTACTCTTGTCCGACTTTCCAAGAGAGCAGTTCTCCGAGACTCTTTGGTATTAAAGAGTTCTCCCTACAACAAAAGTATAATATTAAAATCACAAAGTTATTTTTGATATACTAATGGTAATAATTAATATTTTCCTGTAACATTAATCTTACATCAATTTTCTGTTCTTCGCCATTCTCTTCATCCTAATGTAGTAAAAAGTAATCAATATTACTAATTACAGGAGTTTACTCACCCCAAGAAAAATAGCAATACTTGAAAGTTTCTTTTTTGAAGCTGCTGTTAGCTCAGTAGCAGGTGCATTCTACAACAGTAAGAATGATAACTCACTGCCATCTCTCTTCTCCTTCATCCGCACTCTCATTCTCACCTCATTAACTTGAACTATATCTCCAATAAACAGTGCATAGACTTTGCCTTGCTCATCTTCAGCATCAGGATTAGAGAGATTAGCAAACCCCAAGTTAACAGATAGTACCATTCCTATATTAATGTAATACACATGTTATCATTACTAACTTATAACTTCACCTGTTTTAGCTGGAGTAGTACATTTTGGTGATATTTGAAGAGAAGGCTCACGGAATTCAAGACCAGTAGCAAATCTAATACATCTAATAAACTATTTATATTAATTACAGGGTTTTACCCTATTGTTTTAGTGAAGTGGTCTTTTAGTTCAGGTCGTTCTGTCTCTATATATTGATAAGCTGAGGAATATACTTCAGATAATGGTGTCCCATCTCGTAACACATCTAGAATTTTCTCATAAGTCGAGAGTAAAAAACTGTAATTGTCTTGCATTTCCTGAAAGAGAGAGGTAAATGTTGCACACACCATCTCCCCTCCCCTCCCTCTCTCTCTCTCTCTACTTACTTTACTAGGCTCTACAAACATTGTTCTACAGATGTTTGAACAATATGACTTATATCTCACTCCAAGACAGCATATAATTGTTCCATAATGGAGTCTCTCATCAGAACTACCAATACAACAATATAAATCAATCTACACAGTGACTAAAATACCTAACAGTACTGAACTTTAACTGATAATTACCACCACTTTGTATAATTGGAGCATAACAGATCTCCACCTATATACATGTAAAATACATGTAATAATTAGCATTAATCTGCTGCTATATGAGTTATCTTACTCTGCTTACCTGTTCAGAATCAACTCCAGCTGGAAGGAGTTTCTTATCTTCAGTGATAGCTTTATCAATACCATCAGCTAACTTACTATGTTTAATTTTCTATAATGATATGTTACTTTATATATTGTACATTAAATGAATACCTTTTCATCATCAACAATTGTAGCTATCTCTTTTCTCACATGTTTACTAAACACTGTACAAGTCACCTGACATGCTTTCTGCATAACAGACAGAAAATGGATGGATAGAGACACAAATGGACAAACAATGGATGGATAGAGACACAAATGGACAGACAACATCTACATTGTTAGATAGATACCTTTATTAACTCAATTTCTTTCTCATCTTTTGGAGCAGACATGTAAGCAAAAGCTGAACTAACATCAACCTATACATATATATCATATAAAAACTGGTTTATCAAACTCGTCTAACCTGTTCAAACTTTGAAGACTCAAGTGCTGTTTTCCACCCCTCCACAAACTCACCAGTAAAATCATCTTTGGAAAAAACACCAATTCGTTTTCCCTGAGAAAGAGAGTAAACAATCACTTTATATTGTTTGTATTTACTTACACTTTTACTTGTCTTAGCTGCTTCTAGCATTGTCTCATAGTTACCAGTGTCATTATCAGCCTAAGTGATAGAGACATAATATATTACAAGGCTAAATCAACACAAAGATCAAAGATTTAGAAATATAATCACAGATTATAAATAAAAAAAAGTATATTTAATAATACAATAATATCATACCTTGTTTCTGAGGTGTAAAACTAATTTCGGAAGATCTATTTTTTCCTCCAGAGCTTCTTCAACTGGTTTCAGAAACTCCGCCTTCTTTTTACTTGTTAAAATATGAATCTCATTAGCACAAAACACACATAAAGTGTCCGTCAGCTCGTAACCAAACAACCAAGTCTAATAGGCAGAAATAGACACACCCACTTATAAAAAAAGGACAACTATATTGTTCTAATTAAAGCCCATTATGTTTTGTAGTTACTCCACCCACCTGCATTGCTGTAGATTTGGCGTAAACAACTTCTTCATCTCGTCCTACAACTACAGCAACACTATCAACATTATCCCATTGATTGGTATCTTCTTCCGACTAAAGAAAGAACAAGCAAATGATGGGTGTGGTCATAAAAGGTAGTACTATTTCCTTTACCTCCCAGTCTGTATAAAACCGCTTTATCCTGTTAATAAAGGCAGTAGTATCGACAGAGACCATCTTTAGGACGAGACAAATGAATTGACTAAGTTCACCCTCTCTATGTTGGACACGAGGCTTTCTTCCCGCCAAATACGCGGACTCAATTAAGTGGGTGGGGCATAATTAATAATTTATTATAATTTGAACACGTGCTTCCACGCTTCAAAACTTTCAATAATAAAAGGGGTTTACTCCTCTCTCGTGTCAAAACATGGATAGACAAGACAGTGATATTACAAATGTTGTTGAACTTGAGGATTTGGGAGAGAAAGAGGAAAAGGATGGTATTCAAAAAGGTAAAAATGGACGATTACAATATCTGACTAGTGCTGTTTCGTTTGCTGAAGATGTTACTGAAAGAAGGTATGAAATTCTTTGCAATTTCTATCTATTATATTATATTAATATTTTTATTCCGGCTCTTTTAGACGATCAACTGACTCTGTTTTTGTCACATCAAATAGTTTTAGCTCTGATGATAGTGGAGGCAATAGAGAGAAACTGACCAGATTGAAATCTCGCTTAAATCTTCAAGATCTTTCTCGAAATGAACTTGAATTAAAAGCCTCATTATATTTTCATATTTGTAATCCTCTCAAACGATGGAGAGTAGAACGACTTGTCCCGTACAAACTTGTCTTGCAAATTATTAAAACAATTTTTCTAATTCTTCAAGTAATGGAATTGCCCCTTGCTAATTTGTAATTAACAATTCATTATTAGGTGATATTGTTCACATATACAATACAAAATGAACGCTCAGTCTATTTCTACAAAAGTCAACATATTTTTGAAAAATTATTTATTAAATCATCACAGAAAATATCAGGGTCTTATAATGCGTATACTCAAAGTGAAGTTATCGAGGAAATCACCTTTGCTGTTAATAGGGTAATTTATTATAAGATAATTAATATATAATGCATTTCATTGTACTGTAAAATGAGTATTGTCTCCTCTAGTATTACCAGCTACCTAACTTAACACTAGGTGGATATGGTTATAAGCTAGATAGTAATGGAGATATACTACCAGTACAAGTTTTATTGAGACAATATAAAATGGCTGATCTAGAACCATCATGTAATACTTTTATCTTTGACTCCACAATCATCACAAGTAAGAACATATATATATATTTACATACATTGTTTTGATAAACACATTATGTAGCAACATTCCAAGTTAACTCATCTGAGAATATTTCTATACTAGAACAATTAGAAACCAATGGTTTAGATACGTCCTTTAATAGGTAATGTTGACCATATTTGGTAACTATGTTCTACATTTGATGTAACTGATGTTATCCATAGATTGATCTCGCTTGATTTAGTGTTCTCTATTAGAAGTATCCACATTACAGAGACAATTGTTGGGTCAGCCCCTGAATGTTTCCTCTTTAATGTGAAGGTAACGCACTTAATATGAGACTGGTACTAATGTTACTACGAATTTAAATATTTGATCAATCTATCCTGATATTTTTACTGGTATAAGTTACTGTACTGGGTGTTTTCTTTTGATGTTATTACTTATGTTTTTTCAATGTATTCTTTGATGTGTTGATGTTCTAATCTCCTCCACCTGTTCAGTTAATATACTCTAATGAAGCTCACAACGGGAAATTAGAATATTTCTTAACAAATAATGTCAAAAGATTGTCATGCAATGGACAAGTTTTATCCAGTACTAGTAAGAGAATTAGAAGATCTTTTATTAATAATTATTTACCTTTTTCTGTAGAGTCTTCAATAATTTTTACGTCATCTCTCACGATACTTGATGTTATAGTTACCATTATGTGTATTATCTCTATTACTTTTACATTACATTCATACCACAGGGGTTATACCCTCGGCAAGGTAAGAGGGGATGTTCCACCTTATATCCTCATAATTATATTAGGCTATGGGTGAGTTTTATCACTGTAAATTAAGAATTCACTTGAGCTGGTGGGAGAGAAGATATTTGTTTTCTACATGGCATCTCTTTACGTCATTTAGTGATGTCTTCTTAATTACAGGGTCCCTTCTAAAAATACTCTTGCAATATAATGTAAGCACTTGTCAATTACTTAGCTCTAGTCACATGATTGTTACTATGGTTACCATGTTTTAGGTAATCATACATCCAGTCAGTGTACGGATTCTACTAGGCTCAACACTTATAATACAATCTGGTGCTATGCTACGATACTTCAGTTTCTTCAAGCAACTCAATGTAAAGAGGATGTCCCTATTCGTTATCTGTAATTATTAAATTTTATTTATAGACACTGACTCGTACTTTAAGTGCAGCATCTCCTAAACTGATCAAGTTTATGATATGTACTTCATTGCTATATTTTGCATTCGCTCTCTGTGGTCTAGTAGTATTTGGACCATATAGTGGAGAAATGGTATATGTGGTACTATTTGTATAATAAATGTGTCTTTCTTGTCATTAGTTTGGTAACTTGAGTAATTCTGTGGAGATTTTGTTTTCTTTGATTAATGGAGATAGTATATGGCTTGTGTTCAGAGCGTTTACATCTGATAATTTAGCTATTTATGTTTACAGTCGAATATTTGTCTATTCGTTTTGTTTTTTATTTATTTATGCTGTACTCAATCTGTTTACTTCACTTGTCAAAGCAGCCTATGATACATCCATTGTGAGTGTCCATTTTAATAATTGTCTGTCCATTTATGCTATGATTCATCTTTTTATTGATCTATTTTTTCACTTTATTCATTTATTTTCAGATGGTAGATAGAGCTACAATAAATGAAGTCCATAGGTTTGTATTTTCTGGTCCTTTAACACCAAATGGAGCTGCACTTCGAGATGTTACTTACGTTGAAAAGTTAGTTATTACCTTACTGATTTTAAATGATGGAATAGTGTTTCTAGATATGTTGATCCTGCCCTAATTCTCTCCAGAAGAAGCAGACGTCGCAAGCAATCTATTGGCGATTTAGATTAAATACTTTCATGAAATCACAATTTATCATGTCTCTTTTTAACACAACCTGTTTTATTGAAAAGATTGTTATTATCATTATATCTGCATTATGTAATTTGGTTAATAAATGAATTAATAAACAAGTGGGTGGATTATGAATCATGTTTAAATATTTTTACATTTCTAATTAAAATGATATAAATTTTTTACATTAATTAACACTACTTAATTTTATTCATAAAACAAGTGGGTGTTGGCTGTTATGGAGTAGCAAATAAGAGCTCTACATATTGATAAAGAAGACTGAGATGAGCCAAGGTAATTTATACTGCAATAGTGCAATAAATCATATGCATCATAACTATTAATGTTGTATACAGTATCTTATTATAAGACTGCTGTAAAATATTGTATTACATTTTTAGAGAGTGATCAAAATTGCTCTAACCCAACTCCTTCTAATAAATTTACTCACTTGATGATCAAAGTCTATGAAAATTCATCAAAGGTAAGATTATTTAGGAATGAACTGTAAATCCGATATTTTAAAAATTAATCCATTTTATACATAGCAATGTATTTTTTGATGTATTTTTGTACAAGGAGGAAAGTGCTACAGCTGATGAAGTTCGGAAGTTTGTTTTCTCAGGACCATTAACAGATGGAGGTGATTCATTGCAGAATCGTGCTGATGGAAAAATTGATCAGTAAGCAACTTAGGTTTGATGAATTAAGAAAGTTGCTTTCTCCCAAAGATATGTAGATCCATCACTTGTTTTGAACATAGTACCTGAGAATAGAAACTCTATATCTGAAGATAGAGACACTATGCCTGAAGGTAGTACAAGTACATCTTGAAATTCACGAGTTTGTTTTATAACAATTAAGTAATTATTGCATCATATTTTATTGCTGTTTTAGTTTTTTTAACATTATTTTTATGCTTTTTCTTTGCTGCAATATTGTACAGTTTATTTTTAAGTCAGCCAGTATATGTATTGTATTGGGTATAATCCCTATTATGAATATATATATACATTAACAGATTTGAACAAAGTAATGTATAGCAAGACTTTAGCAGTATTGACTAAAACAGCTATAATAATAGTCATTGATGTAGGCATTGAGTCATAATTATTAGACTTGCATTTGATAGGTAGTGAAATCACTTCAATTTTTTATGATGATAGCTATATAGGTCCTTGTTAAATATAATTGTTTGTGCTCAGAAATGTTGTTAAAAGTATGTATATTTACTAGTAGAACAAAGGGCATTATAAAAACATTTTTAAAAATGTAATACAACATTTTAGAGCAGTAATACTAATGTCACTTAACAAGTACCTATATAGCTATCATCACAAAAAATTTGAAGTGATTTCATTCTTTAAAGTCCGTAAAAAAATGAAACGAATTTATTTACATGTACATTTACTAGTAGAACAAAGGGCATTATATAAACATTTTTAAAAGGATAATGCAACATTTTAGAGCAGTAATACTAATGTCACTTAACAAGGACCTATATAGCTAACTTCATAAAAAAATTCAAGTGATTTTGTGACGTGGACCAAATTCTCAATTTTTGGCTCGAGACCATGGACTATAGTCCATGGTCTCGAGCCAAAAATGGCAAAAAAATGAAATTGCTTCAAATTTTTTATGATGATAGCTATATAGGTCCTTGTTAAGTAGAATAATTGTTTGTGCTTAGAAATGTTGTTAAAGTCTGTAAAAAAACCAAAAAGAATTCATCGTTTGGGCAACACGACTTTTTAAATAAATTTTCTATTTAAATTATTGGAAAGAAATTTTTATAAATTTTAAAACTATTTAAATTTCTGGGAAGAAATGTCAATAAAACTGGTCAGTTTTTAAATGTAAATATAGAATGTTAGGATGCATCCATACAAATTTAAGGTTTAGAAGGAAAATGTCTAAATAAGTAGTCTTCAAAGAAACCCATACTTTAATATCATGAAATTAATAATGATACTTATTTGCCATTTTTAATAACAAAATACACTGCACAGTCATTAACAATATATTACAGGGACATTCTCTTCACAAGTCATGTACTCATGAAGGTGATGCTACCAGACCAGCTGGTCCTTGACCCAAAGTCTGACCAGCCACTGTACTTTGCAGAGGTTTGAAACCCAATTCTTCAACAGGGACTCCAAAACTTGAGAGTTTAGCTTCATAGGTTTTGATAAGATCGTTATGAGCCTTTACATAATAATAATAATAATAATAATAATAATAATAATAATAATAATAATAATAATAATAATAATAATAATAATAATGAATTAGTAAATGTACCTTGCAAACTCGAGCTAGTTCATATTGTAGATCACGGATAGCACCATTTTTGGAGTCCAAGACATCCTGAGAAATAGGGAGAGAAAGAGTATGTTTTGAGGATGCTATGTGTAACCTTGTACCTCAAGTTTTCTAGTCACCATAGTCAACGCTGATGGATCAAGATTGGAAGCAGCTAGCACCTCATTCAATTGAGCCTCCTGTAATAATACATTAATTACATTAATAATCAGTTATTTTTACCTTCTTTTCCAAAGTATCTGCTAGTGCTGTGAGCTTCTTTTCAAGAAGTAAATTTTTGAATCCACTTTTTTGTTGCACTTCATGAATGGCTGACACAAAACGACTGTACAATTCATCTCGTTCTTTTTGAATCTAAAATACAGCATAAAAATAATGCATTTAAATATACTGCTTAATAGAGAATTAACAGAGACAATAACAGGGTTTTTTAATTTAGTATACCTGTGTAAATCGCTGTCCTAATACTTCATGCTCCCAATGTAGACTCTTCAGCTCAGATCCTTGGACTTTTAGTTGAGCTTTAGCATTCTATAATAGAATATGAAATATAATATTAGAATACTTTGCACTTTGTTACTATACTAGATATTTTATGAACTTACTTGAAGAGAGACTTTGTCACGCTCATAACTTGACAATTTCTTTTGTAATTCAAGCAATTCCTCTCGTGCCTATACAATAAAATACTGAACTCCATTATTTAAGACAATAAGGATATCTATGACCTTCTGTAATGGTTCCTGCAGTCTTCTCTTCTCTGCTTGTGTCTCTGAAAGCTGTTTCTCCAATCTTTCTTGATCTTTCTTCATAGTTTCTACTTGTTCCTATGCTGTGTATGATATTAACTGTGACTCTCTGTAGCTTACTTTAAGGGAATTAATGAGAGCTAGATTGTTTAAAGTAATATCATTGTAATAGTTCTTGATATCACTAAATGCTTTCTCATGATTCTTCATTAATTGGTTGATCTGAGCATTTTTACGCTGTTTGAGAGAGAGAGAGAGAGAGAGAGAGAGAGAGATTGAAAAAGACTAACAAACAGATTACTTCTTCCACTTCATGAACTTCTGTTTTTCTACGCAATTCTAGCTCATCCCTCAAAGCTGACATTTTACGATCATATTTAGCTTCCAAATCTGTAGCTCTTTGCTCAAACTGTTCTCTCATTGCAGTGATAGCTTGATCATGTTCCTAATAACAACCAATAGGAGAGATACATAGCAGAGTAATTGCTTACTTTCTTTAAAGCCTTCACTGTTTCTTGGTGAGCAAGTTCAAGCTCTTTGAGTTCTACTTTTAAAGATCTTTTCTCTGAATGTAGTTCAGATTCTTGTTCTTTGTGCTTGCTTTGTTCCAATGTCACTGCCACACTACCTGAAATGGATAGATGGATGGATGAGGTAGATGAATGGATCACTAACCATCTCTCTTTAATTCAGTAATATTGTTTTGATGTTCATATAATAAATGCTTCACTTTTTGCTTGTATACCTGCAATTAATAATGATAATAATAAAAGGGGTTAGCTCTTATTTACTCACTTTAATTTCCACTTGATGCCTCTCTTCAGAATCTTCAATTTCTCTCTCTTTGTTTCTGATTGTTGCTTGAGCCTCTTCTAACTGTCTCTTAGTAATATCCCAGAATGTATTCACCTAATATAATGTGAGTAAGTTAGTATTAACAGATCATAATGCTGACTTTGTCTCTCTCAAGTTGGAAGAAATTGCGTTCATCTCTCTCACGATCTACTTCATCTCGTAATCTAACACAATGTTCCTCAAGCTATATCAATATTAAAGATAGTACTATAAATAATATTACATTAATACAATAATGTACTATATACAATACCTGTTCTTTAGTCATATCTTCTGTTGAGATGCCATCAATGACAGCAGTAGCTTTAGCTTTGCCTTTCCCTTTTCCCTTCCCTTTTCCTTTACCTTTTCCTTTTCCTTTAGGCTATTAGAGAATATATAAACAATATCTTATCGAATTTTCTTACCATTTTCGAGTGCTATAGTAAGTGCAGTGCTTGCTACTTGTGTTGTGTATTAGTTACCATAACAACCGGGTCTGTCTATAAATACGGAGTTATACGGAAATGTTCTAAAATTTGTACAGAAATGTAATGGGGAAATGTTTTCCGTATACTCTTCAAGTCATGCATAGCCAGCCCCTCCTCGTCCTCCGGAGCTATGGTAACTTTATGCAAAACAGCTTAAACAGGTAAACAGAGACAGGATATTACCATTACATAGTGGGAGAGTACAGGGTAATGCCCCTCGCGCACATTACTTTCGGTTAAGCAATTCAAGCTCTGAGAGAAACGCTCGACAACAGTTATACGTGGCAGTTGGCATGACCTCATCATCTTGTCCAGTCACGATCAGAGCAAGTATATATCACCTGCTCTGTCATATGATGCCTATAAATGGTCTTATATAAACTTTCTTTTAGTTCTATACAAGTACTTTGAACCTTCTATATTCAATAGTAGTCGACATGGATCCTGACAAAGAAGCTCTCTTGACTGCTGTAAAAGACTCTATTTCTGTTCTTCAATCCAGTGAACTTCAACTCACTGATTTAGAAATATCTAAAAATGTATTTGATTTAGCAGAAGTGTTTGTTCAGAAAGTGAACTTTGATTTACGATATAGTCAACCTAGAGTCTTCACTACATTGCTACCTCTCTGTAACCGTTTATCTCTTACTGAGGCTATTCCTGAAGTCAAGAGCTGGCAACAAGGATTAAAGGCCTTGTTACGTTATCCTATCAATTTATTGTTAGCACCAAATAGACCTGAATTGAAACGTGTGAAAGTAAGTCACTATTGTACTGAGAAAATACAATATGTCTGTTTCGCATGTAATTATACTATTCACACATCACATGTCACTTAGACCACTGCCTTTTGGTCACAGGTGTTTTTTCCTTTTAAGATGTATATTAAAGCCTTTGATGGAAAGACTATATATAGTTTTAAACCATATTTGGTTAAAACTTACCAGCCTAGCTTTATCCTATATTATCAACAACACTGCACTACTAATCATAACAATACTTGATATAGTAGGTAATATAATTATTAATTGAAGGGTCACATGTTTTTCTCCCCCCCCAGGTTAGTACCTCCTATTATGTATTCCATGTCCACCGTAAGCTGAAAGTGGCAGAGGATTTTCTCAATCTCATGGGATACATCAGATTACAAGGATCATCTGATCTCATTCTCCATAGGTTTTCTCAGCAAGATCTCTATTCAATTGTTGCTGATATTGTTATACTTCATGAAGATTTAAAAATTGTAGTATTTATATTAGATCGTGTCTCTAAATGGTCTCGTACATTAACTGGTGTTCCTACTGAATTCAAACATGTCATGTTAGCAAGAAAGTTAGGTCCACCAGTGAAACAGCAATGTTTGGATTTTTTCATGAGTGGTCATGTAGTATCAAGTGAACACACTCAAATCAGTGAACACATACCTTTAACACCATCTAATACTGGCTATAGTTCACAAGCTCCATTGACTAGCACTCCTAACCAACCCTTTTCTCCTGAGTCATCTTACCATAATTATCATAGGGGCTCCTCTGGAAGTACTCAGTTAGAAGATAGCATGTCATCTGAGCTTATGTCTTCATTTGAATTACCACCTCCTATTATGACACAAAGCCAGTTACAAAATATGATGAGAGGAATAGGATCTTCATATGCATCTAATAGTTCTTTCGACAAAGAAGAGAAAGTCGTCTCCCCTACACAAAGTAAGAGTGCATCATATCCTACTGATAATACCACACGACTACCACAAAGAGACAATAGTTTTGAAAATACACCTTCTACTGCCTCATTGTTGCATCGTCGTTCCAGCTCCTCTTCAAGTGTATCCAGTAATACATCTTGGGGTCAAACGTCTTTTACACGTAACTTATATCAAGCATTTAAAACATCAGAATCATCTCCTATATTTATAATTGGTGAGGAAGACAGCCCTTCTAATGAACGAACATCCCCACCTCAATCAAGACAAGGTAGAGCACCTTTACTTCAAAAAGGTTTTAGTGTTGACAGTTCTACAAGTGATTCAGCTTATTATTATTCAACTGAACCTGCTAATCAGTATCCTAGCAACCAGTATGCTACTGACCAATATGATGGTCAATATAACCAGCCTACCAACCAATATGGTAGCCGATATGATAGTCGCTATGGTAACCAGCTTTCAAACACTTACAACTATCAACCTACTAACCAACATTTTAATAGTCGAGACAAGTTACCACTCAAACAAGAACCTACTAATAGTTCATATGTAAATATTGATGTAGATGAACTATCTAGACGAGGTAGTACTGAAAATGCGCTACCAAGACGTGGCAGTGCTGATGCATTAATTGATGTTGAAAAGTCTCTAAAACCTCCTGTACCAACTCCACGTAGAAATAGTAGTCACTCTTCTTATCTATATCTTAAACAACAAGATGTTTACAGTCAGCAAGGGGGAATACCAGAAGAGGAAGAAGTAAGGAAAGGAATCTCTCTTTCAGAAAATATAAAGATGGTGGAAGGAAATCCATCATCAGAATGGAGACAAATTAAAGGAGTATCCCCTAGACACCAAGGGGATGAGCTAAGGAGAGGAATCTTGCTCTCAGAAAGTGGAAAGACGTGGGGAGGAAGTAAACAGGAAGGAGACATGATAAGACAATCTTTACGCATGGGATCATCATCAGGAAGTCTTGAAACTAGTAAAACTTGGGGAGGTGGGAAACAAGAAGGAGAAAAAATACGACAAAGGATACGTTATGAAAGTTTGAGTGCTGGTCAAGAAAGAGGTATGTTGGTGTCTTCAGATAGTTCATACTCAAAACGAACACCATTTACTTCAACAGGAGCATCAGCTTATAGTGGTAGTGTTATAAATGACAGCAGTTGGATGTGTCAAAGTTGTTCGGCATGGAATCAGAAAGATGACAACAATCCTGCTTGTAATAATTGTGGGAAGATACCAAGCTGGGTAACATCATCTTCTCAATACAATTATATTAATGTTGGAGCATTGAATACAGAATCATCACACTATATTACTGAACGTAGTCATCCCAGTATTGTTCAAACCGATTCATTATCCAGTCCAATTGTGAAACCGTCCAAGACCACACCCCCTTTTATTACACCTGTACTTAAACATTGGACTTGTCATTACTGTTTGCATGAAAATACAAATAACACTAATAAATGTGATGTTTGCAATGAGAGTTCTAGTAATTAAAAGTTTAATTATATTTGTCAATAGTACCTTAGTGTCTTTATTAGGTTTCTATATATACTCAAATTTTATTAATTGTTTACATTTTTTGTTGATTAACACTATAAGTGTAATTCCTTTGTATGGACATTACTACTGTTATTGTATGTCCTATACAATGTATTGTCTGGTTCAGTGGGTACAGCTAGGAAAATATGTCTATAAATGTAGGGGTATTGATGTATGTGCTAATATTTTGGCTTCAGTAAATGTTGTAACCTATGCATTTTAGATGTATTGCAGTGACTAAGCCACTTTTTAATGATATTCATAGCCTGATAGACCTGTAGCTATGATAAGGAGTAACTTGAAGTGACATACATGTATTTAATAATATTCATTGATATGAAAAATTCATGACTTGTGCTCCAGTGACTGTCCACCTAATAGCCTAAGATATTTCTCAGTTTAATAATACAAAGGACTTCTTTTAAAAACATGATTATAACTATTATAGCCATTACAAGAGACGTACGCATACAATTGCTGTATTAATAAGAAATGGACAAACTGACATGAAAATCATAACTTCTGTTAAATAATTATTATTAAATAATATTAATAAAGGATAATTAATTAACTAACATGTCATGCGCAGTTCGATAAACAGAGGATGAGTTAGCTGACCACAAACTTTGACTTTGAAATTAACAGAGAGAAGAGATCAAAATAATAACACAATATGTATAAAACTACAGCAACAAAGATAGAGAGATTTGTATTTCTTTTTATCCAACAGTTAAGAAATTATTTCCTTCTAATTCTTATAATAAGGTACAACAACCGCCATCGCCTTTTTTTGATTTTGTTTTAAGTATCTCTCGTACTACATCAACAAAAATTACATCAACGTTCTTCTTACTTTTGGCAGACGTTTCAAAGAAAGGACAACCCCACATCTGAGCTAGACTTTCTCCATCCATATTGGACACAGCTCTCTCAGCTTCTAAATCGCATTTATTCCCGATAAGCAACATTGGTACATTTTGAACACCTTTAACTCGTAAAATTTGATCTCTTAGTGGTTTTATATCGATGTATGACTGTTGATTGATAATAGAATATACCAATAAGAACCCTTGACCATTTTTGATATAAAGATCTCGCATTGATGCAAATTGCTCAGTTCCTGCTGTATCTAAGATTTCGATCACAGCTGGTGACCCATCTATCTCAATTTCTTTTCTGTAAAAGTCTTCGATGGTGGGGTCATATTTTTCCACGAATTGTCCTGCTACGAATCTTACAGTTAGCGCACTTTTTCCGACACCACCACTCCCCAAAACAACTACTTTATATTCCTTCATTGATATACTTTGAGAGAGAGAGAGAGAGAGAGAGAGGGAGAGAGAGAGAGAGAGGGGGGGGGGGAGCGAGGAAGAGAGAGAGGGAGGAGAGAGAGAGAGAGAGAGAGAGAGAGAGAGAGAGAGAGAGAGAGAGAGAGAGAGAGAGGGGGGGGGGGGGAGCGAGGAAGAGAGAGAGGGAGGAGAGAGAGAGGGGGAGGGAGGGAGAGAGGGAGGAGAGAGAGAGAGAGAGAGAGAGGAAGGGAGGAAGAGAAAGAGAGGAAGGCATATTAGGAAGTAAGGTATGATATAACCCATGTAGTATAAACTTTGGTCTGAGATGTGTAATTTTTACAAAAATATGTAAATCATCCATAATATCAACTGATAATACAATACCATATTAAATATCATAAAACATCTTGTATAATATGACAAGGAGCTTTGACCAATGACAACGAGAATGTGTTATAATGACCCTATTATTAATTACCAATTACCATCATATAAAGTTAAACACTACCAGATATATACTGATATCTGTGATATTAACAATGACACATAGAGTGCTATAGACTAGACACAAAATCACTTAAACTATATTGAAAACAACATCTTAAAGTCTAAAACTATTCTATATAACACACAATCTATATCACTATCAATTTTACTCTATGCTGATATTCTAGTCGAATCGTTTTGATAAACTACTACATCATCAAGTAACTTATCTTACCTTCTTTGTCACTGTAAAGTTTGTCTTTAACTAGTCAGAGATCTTCAGGGCACCTTTGATCGGTAGAGAGAATTGCTTACATCCACTGACCACCCAACCTGTTGCGAATGATAAAAATAGAAACTGACGATTCTATTTTTAGTAACAAGCCATCAAAATGGCGTCTTGTACGAAGTAGTAATATTTCGTAATTTTACTGGTAATGATGCAGTAAATAACGTATTTAGTGTGTCAGTAATTTGTTATTAATAGTAACAGTATAAATTCAATACTAATTATTTATTTTTGTCTGTACTGAATTTATTTATTAAAATAATTAAAACATCAAACAACTTCCAAACTAAATATTGTTTATTTTTTTTGTATATACATTTCCTATTATTAAATCATTAAGGATTTGCATAATATGAAGCACTTCAGATAAAATCCAATTATAACATCAAATAATTAAGGGGCATTTGAATTTGGTCCCTTCTTGCGTCCAAAGGTAGCAACAACATTAACAAAACGTCGATTGTACTGGAGACGTCTCTTAGCACGACCTGTCTTCTTCTTTTTCTTCTCTTGTGGCTCAACCTTTTGAATTAACAAAAATAATGAGAATATTATACAATTAAAAAGTAATTACCTTAGGGGTCTGCCCACGAACTTTACCAGCACGGGCTAGAGATCCATGGACTTTACCTTGAGTGGATAAAAGGTTAAATAAAGGCCTAAAAATGTAAGGAGCTACCTCCAATCATTCTAGCAGTGACAGACACTGTAGCCAAAATGGGAACCACCTCCGTAACACATAGTTCATCGTCAAGTGGTACACCTCCAAACGAAATCACTTGTTCATCCGATGGGATACCCTCAACCTAATGACAGGGGTACACCCATAACCCCAAAGTTATTGAATGCTCATACCTCAACCAAGAAGCTCTTGAGATCCTCAACTGTTGTCTCCTCACACACATTGACTGTGTGTAGCTGTTGGCCTTGAACAAAGATCTGCATCTTCTCTCTCTTATCTACTCACTGAACTAACCACCACTCTTTATAATGTCACCCAAAGAGATTGCAACACATGCTTGTAATAACCTACTGCGCATGCGCAGTTGTAAGAGGGGGGAGTGGCAGTGATCACTTATTAGAGTAAGAAAATGGTGAGTACAAAGTTTATTACAAATAATTATATTTCTTTTAGCCCAAGGAAAGGAGAAAGGGTCAAAAGGAAATATACCAAGACAACCAGTCTACTCTAAAGTTTTATTTTAAGGTTTCAGTGATTACAACAGTATGTTAAATTCTAAATGGTCCATCAATTTATTGGTTAATTTATAGATAGCCCAATTGACACATATAATCTTATTTATATGGTGGTACAATAACTTATCATTAGTATCTATAGTAAGTATTAATATATTTACTATTAAATGTATAATACATGTAGTTTACAGTTGTCTTTGCTATTTGTAATCATGGGTGTGGTCACTGGATGCTACGTTATCTAAGTCGAGCAAGTTTTAATGATAAAGGTGATGTGATTGATGCAGGAGCTGATCTGCAAGATTCCTGGATGTCTGAGTAAGACTAATCTCATTAACTCAAAGATCATAGGGACTTCCTCTTAGGTACTCAAAGGATGTCATTTTACTTGTCTCTATTCTACAATGTTTATCTGCTGTCAGTAATTATATGTGGATTTTGTGGTTAATAGTAAGTTCAATATTACTTTTTGTATTGTTAATTTGATCACAATTCTTATTTCTGGTATAGATCCCAATATTTGCATTTTATAAGCTCTGGGTCACACTATTGTGGCCGTGGTTTAAAGCAGGATCAGAACCAGTAGATGATGATAAAACAAAAAAGAAAAAGAAAAAAATCAAAAAGATTTATTAACAAAACTGATGTTAGTTGTGAAAGGGTTAAAATTATTTAATTTACAGGTATTACTATTTTAATAATAGAAAGAAATGTTCAGTTTATATATAATTTATTACCTCAAATATTGTCATTGGTATTGGGTAATCCAGTTTGTGATGCAAGAGTTTCCACTAATATTTGGGTGTGGCCCGGAGGAAGACAAGCAATGGCTGCTTCAAACTGTTGACTACATTGAGCATGCAATGCAAGTAATATTTGAATCATTTGAGAGCGGAGGTCTAAAAGATAACAGCATTTAACAAGAACAATAACATTACGTATATAATACTTTCATTATATATACATGTACTTTATTATACATACCTGATGGTAGTTTATCACTAGACAATTCTGTAGCAAATGCTTTTAATACAAGATCCAAATTATTCATAATCTAGTAACAAAAAGTATTGTGACCACGCCCATTTGAATTAATGACCACGCCCATTCCTTACCGCTATATTCCCTGTATTGAGCAAATTGAATACACAATTGTAAACTGTCTCATTTTCTTCCATATCTTCTTTTAATGGCAAATTTTGTAGTAATACTGGTAATACCTAATGTAATTGTATAAATTAATAGACTCAGTATTAAGACTCAATTATAAGTACAGCCATATATTAACTATATTACTATCTCATATAATAGTAATGGCGTGCCCCTTTATTAGTAATATATAATTACCTGTTCTAAAGGTACTCTTTCTTGTTGGCTGGTTATCATACGACAGACAGCTGCACAAATGTTGTCCATAAGACGGCCATTATGTCGAGTTTGGGCTAGTCCAAACAGACCACTCAAGATCTCCGGATATTGACTAGACAAGATCATGTGACATTATAACCTTGTCATGTGACATGATGACATCATTAATGCATTATGACATCACACATTGTATTATGGTAATATTACTTTGTGTATCGTATGATGTCATCATGACATCATAATACAATATTGATGTCATATGGTCTTGTTATGACAGTATGATGTCATGTGAGATCACAAACCTTGCCATAACAGGTAGAGCATTAGCTGCTAATGTACCTATTCCATAAACGCTATTACTAGCAACTTCATCACTTTTATCACTCATTCCTTGAGTGAATAAAGGATAAAGATCACCAGCTAACTCTGAACTAGCAGAGCCACACCCATCAACTATCTAATTGATAAATTTTAATTAATTAACCTAATTATTAGGAGCTTACTTCAGCAAACGTTCCAATAACAAATGATCGAGTAGCAATAGAACTATCATGAGTCTGATAAGAAATAGTTATTAATAGTTTATTAACTTTAATTACCAATTTGTTCATTAGGAGCTCAACAATAGGTTTTAATAACTTCATTATATTAGCTCCGCCTACCACTGTAGCCAAGGGACCAATAATACTGCCAGCTGTCTCCAATAATAGGCCATCAATCTCCGCAACATCACTATTTTGAAATTCAAATGTTGCTCCCTCACCATCATCTTCTTGACATTGAGCCTAGAAAGAAATAATTTCATACTGATAAATAGAGACAACCACACCCACCTTATTATTAAGGATATCTTCCACCGTAACCACTAAACTCTCAACTACTGTACGTTCAAGGACACACTCACGTCCTTTTAACCCTTTCAAAACAGTCTCAATACTATCTAACGTTGCCAAGACAACACTAGAGACACTATCGGTACGAGCACTTGCAGACATGTTGTTCAAAGTAAAATTAATAAGCATATTTAAAGATGCTATATAAAACATAATTATCATAAATTATTTAACCCTTTAATAACTAACTTTTCTCTTCTTCATTATATCCACCCATAATGACAGGGTGATACCACACAATTAACAATCTTCCTAATGACGTTACCGAGGCTTTACGTATTGATATAGCTGAATGCTACATTAAATTAATAAACTAAGTAATTAACAGGGACATACTCACATCAACAAGAGTTCTAATCTCTTTAAAACAATCATCAATATAAGGTAGAAATAAGATGCTAAGATAAAAAATGAGTTATGAATTCGATATGCAGATAACTTACCCAACATTTTCAGCAATCTCTGCTATGGCATTGCAAGTGTCCTCTTTTTCTTCAATATATGCATTTTCTACCGTATATCTGTATGGTCACATGACATGTCACATGACTAACTATGACATCATACCCCTCAATATCTTGGTCATCTTCTAAGCTATCAATAGATTCATCACCGCCCCCAGGTTCATCATCAAAATCAAGAAAAGGGACAGCAAAAGAGGAATAGTAAGCCTGTGATAGTGTGAAATTTGAGGGAGAAGGAGAGACTTACTTGTATACCCTCATCACAACTAAGTGATTCAATCATTCGTGGTATAATTGTTGGTAGATGTTGGACCATATCTTGACTTAATACTTTAGATACTGAGGCTAGCATACCATACCTACGTGTGTGTATGAATAGTAAATATATATTATAATAGATATAACGTACACTGATCTCCGCAGATCTGGGTCTCCACTGTTTATAAGAGACTAAAAAATAATGAACAAAAATTAACCCTCTGTTCACTCATCCATACCATTCCAAGTTGCACACATTCTTCAGCGATAGGTCTAAAATTACTAACACCCATTGTCCTAGCCATTGTCCCCAGTGTATCTAAACCACACCCACACATATAATTAACACACACTGAATATCACCTACCAACAGCTTGTGCCTGTAGTACAATCATATCCTGTTGATATGGTAACATAAGATACATCTATATATACATGTAATCATAAGTAAAATAAAATTCTAAAAATACTTTCAAAGACTCCAGTATCTTCTGAAAATAAGGTACTAAACCTTCACCTACAGCATTAGCTACAAACATCACCGATATATTTTACTCTAATATAATAAGGTTACTACCTATTGCTCCAATACAGCTAATAGCCAGTTCTTTACAATTAAAGTTCTATTAAAATATAATATAACATCATTATGACATCATAATGACATCATTTACATAATCTCCTGTAAGTAATAGAAACAACTTATCCATCAACACTGGAAGATATGGTAAAAGATTAGCACCTATTGTGGAGATAATTGCGAATATTATTTTTGTTCTACTTGCCTAAATTTTCACAGAACATCTCAACGGCATAAAACGTTCGATTGATAGAAGGTCCACCACACCCACTAGATGTAAGGGCATGGTCGAGAAATTGGAACAAGGCTGGCAACAAGTCTGAACTGAATTGACTTATTTCAGGCTACACAAAGTAAACATGAGAATATACAATATACTAGTTATACTATCTAGTATACTAGTTACATTACCCAGTATACTAGTTACATTACCTAGTATACTAGTTACGTTATCTAGTATACTAGTTATATTATCTAGTATACTAGTTATATTATCTAGTATACTAGTTATACTATCTAGTATACTAGTTACATTTCTAGTATATTATACCTGTAAATGCTCTGAGAACTGACCCAATGAAAATAATGCAGCATTCTTTACATGTTGATCAGGATGTTCCAATCCAGAATAAATAAACTGAACTAAACCTGACAAATGACTAGTGAAAAGAAAGGGGATAAAGTAATCACCCCTGCTATTATTTCTGTAATTACGTTTTCCTAATATATTCAGCACAACCTTCAGATATTACACCAATAGCGGTGAGAGCAGCTCTCTTTTGTAAAGGAAGGCACTCATTTTGTAGCCATGGTTGTATATAGCCAAGCTATAGAGATACTCTAAAAAATGTCTGTAAAAATAATACAATTTACCACTGAAGTGAACATCTTCTCTGGAGGTAAATTTAATGCTAATTGGTCTAGAACCTAAAATTTAATAAACATATTATTAACTAGGGGTTAGTAAATAAGTACCCGACTGGCTTCAGCTTGAGGAGAATGGGTGTGGTCACTCAAGATATCATCGTCATCATCGTCAGAGTCATTTTGTGCAGTTGCCATTATAGACAATGTAGTTTGAAGTATTGATGATAATAAATTTAACTTTAATAAAGACTATAATATTTAAAACAATTTAATTATTATAATTATATATATACAACTCACTTTCTTCTTAACTGTTGCTAAAAATCCTAACGTTGATAAAGCCTTGACCCTGATAGGTTCATCAAGATTGGGGTCATTACCAATCTAATTCGTATATTCATAATGTCAGATCACATGATAGTCATGTGACTTACTTCCAAGCAAAATTCCACTAATTGTCTAATAAATGGACTTATTAAACTGATATCACATTCCATCAATTCATCAAAGAGCTCCATAGCATTACATGCTTTGTCCTGTAGACCACATCAAAGAAATGTACAGACCACATCAAAGTAAAGGGGGTCACTGACCTCGTCCTCTGTTATTAATGCTTTGATGGCTTGTAATGCTTTAGGAATGAGAGTTCGAAAGTGAGGCTATAAAATAACGACCAATCATGTGATTGTCATGTGATTATTAACCATTTCGTCTTCTTTTAAATATTCTATCATTGATGTTAATGATCTGAAGTGATTACCAAATATGGTAATAGAAACTCCACCCACTTACTTAAGTGCATAATAAGGTACCATTTTATTTCTTTCATTACTTAAAGCTGATGAAAATAATGTTAATAATTGGATATATTGTGGGTGGAGCTAGGGGGGTGGAGCATTATAAATGATGTCTTTATGAGATGCTTACTTGGGAAGCAGCTGTTTCCATTACTGAACTCAAGACGAGCATACCAATCTATTAATTAATGTAGGTGAACAGTGGGTGTGGTTTGACATACCTCCTGTCGTACTGGGTCATCATTTTGACAATTTTGCATAATAAATACTGATAGCTCTGGCCATTGGTTATGAGTGAACTCGAAATTAGCAATTACACTCACCTAATAATAGGGACCAATGACTCTAAGTCTCATACCCAAACCAAGTGGTCTGAGCATGAAATTGAACTTACCAAATTAGCAGCAGCTCTAAGAACCAAGTGACTATAATGAAATATTGTATGTGTCATGTTACCATAGCAACCAAACAACTCACTGCATTTCATTGGATAGACATTGAACAAATACATTCTTTAAACTAAAAGGTTTCCATGACAACCATTAATTAAATGGACTAATAATCGGGTTACCTCTCTCGATCTTCCTGCGATAACTGCCTCCATACTTGAACAAGCTTCTTACGTAACACTACAGCCGATAATTGTCGTATCTAAAAAGTCATGTGACATTAATTGTTGAATGTACATGTAATATTACATACATGAGGGTTCTCTGAGTTTAATATCACATGACACAGGCCATCTAATAAAATCGGGTTCTTGTAAAGAGCTTGAAGTTCAGCTGTCCCCTAACAAAAGAGTTATGACAATGTTATATTAAAGTTGACCTACATTTCTAATGGTCTCAGTGTCTGGACTAAGGAGAAGAGAGAAAATACGCTCTAACTGCTCCGCCATCCTACACCCCTCCAGTGTTGTACCACGTGGGACGTATACGGACGTGAACGGAAACATTCTGAAATTTTATAGTAAAATAAAACGGGGGAATGAACCAGGTCCGTATACTAAGAGTTAACCTTGCACACAATAAAAAAATTGAAATACAGTATTTTACACAGTAAATTCAATTCTATTGTTAGTTTTTCTTGCCCCAGAGTTTTTCTCCTCGTTGCATCCATGCTTCAATCTCCTCAACAGTTCGTGGGACATCAGTCAATAACTCCATTCCTGATGATGTCACAATGATATCATCTTCAATTCGTACACCACCAAAGCCTCGAAATTTCATTAGCATATCTTTATTGAGGAAACATGACTGCTTAGGATCAAGAAGAGCGTTATCTAGTAACTGCAGAAAAAATCAAGGATGGATGAATGGATGCATAACTAGTTAATGAATGAATGTATAACTGTATCAATAAATACATATATTTTATATGGATATATGATCCACCCACACAATTAATGAAATAGCAACCAGGTTCTATTGTTAGACACATTCCTTCTTGTAGCTCACGGACAGTACGAAGACTCTTTAAACCAGGCTCGTTAATTCTCTCGGTACCCTATTAATAAAACCAATTAATAAAGTCCACCTACTTGAATGGGTGTGGCTACTCACCTCAGGGTAACCTCCCACGTCATGTACATCACATCCCATAAAGTGCCCTAAACCATGAGGCATGAAAACAGCTCCAAGACGGACCTTCATCATCTTACTAACATCACCAACTAACAATCCCATTTCACACAGTGCTGTCAATAATTCACTCTCAGCAAGATAATGCATATCAACCCATTTGACACCTGGTTTAACGGCAGCCATTACAGCACGGTTAGCACGATAAACAGCATTATATATCAACTTTTGGTCTTCAGTAAATGTACCATTAGCAGGAAAGGAACATGTAATATCAGATGTATAACAACAGTATTCACAACCCATATCAAAGAGACTTGAGTAGGAACAATACTCAAAGAAAAGAGATAGTCTACTTACCACATGTCTCCATCTTGGATGACTCGATCATTAGGTGCTCCAGCATGTCCATAATGAAGGACTGATGAGTTATTCCCTCTAATTATGGTACAAATGACAAGTTATTAATATACACTATTAAATTAACATACGATCCACAGATACAAGTATAGGAAACGTGACGACAACCTCCGTTATTATAGCAATTATGGAGGAACAAACTCTCCATTTGATATTCAATCATACCGGGCTTAATATTACGCATAACCTAATATAATCAAGCTAAACTCCGCCCATTAACCACACCCTTACTTCACAATGGGCATTGCTGCTGATAGCATTTGAGTAACGTAGGACTTCTATTTCCATTGGTGTTTTGATCACACGACTATCACATGATTAAACCAGTCAAACCAGTTTTAGTAACCGGTATATCTTACCATTCCATAATTTCAGGATGTAAAAGCTTATTATTAATAACGTCAGTGAAACTATAAGAATTAATGTCATGTGATAGTCAGATGATAGTTAAGTGACTTAATTACCTTCCAATGCCTTCAAACCACGCCTCTTTGCAAGTACTACCACTGTCTGTATTGACGCCATTCTATGAAAGGGAGAGAGAGAGACGTCAGACAGAAAACATCTCTATCTTACTAAGAGCATTAACATGGAAGGTTTCATGTCAGCAAGTACTTTAGCAATCTATATGATATAGTAACAATATAAAAAATCTATTTTTTTATCAGTATGACCTCATCAACAAAGAAAACAGAGTCTACAGAATATTTCCTTTTAAAATGCTCTGGAGGATGAATTCTGGAGAAATAAAAAAATCATTTTTTATTAAGCTTTTAATGGATTAATAAAATGGACATATTGTGAATTATGGATAAATAAAAGAACTTACTCTCCCATCCAAATAGCATACTCGTCAGGTAGGCGTGGCACAAATATAATGGCACGCCCACTGTCTACATCTAAAGCACCATGGCAATCTGGTTCACACAGACCAAATAACCAATTGAAATAAGACTCCTAATTAATGGGAGGAGCTTGTATATTGAAAATGTTTCACTGACTCCATTTACCTGACGAAACAAATGTGCTGAATCAGAACAATAACGCGTAGTTTCTTTTCCTCCCTCTAAAAGAACGACAGCCCCAGAGGGGATGCTCCCATTATCTTTAAGTCGTTTCCTCAAACGTTCCCTATTGAGGCCAAACAACCTCATTGGTATCTTGTAAGTATCATGTCCCATATGATAACAGCTCTCTGAACTAAAGAAAGAAAAGTATTAAAAAATAGCAGTGCACTTTACCTTGCAGCCATGCTTGCAGATTGGTGGGTGTGGCTCAACGACGGATAGGGTGTGGTCTACGTGAGGGGTAAGCCTATACATTCTAGAAGTCTCCACAGTTGTAATAAGAAACGAGTTGTTAGAACTTGTTATTATATTCTGTTGGATTTTCTATCACGTGATCATGGGAGATACTGACTTGTATGAAGTACTTGAAGTCACCAGAAATGCTTCTGATGCTGATATCAGAAGAGTAAGATCAGATTTAATTTTTTCCTCATTATTTTATTATTCTATTTATAGTCCTATCATCGTTTAGCAAGGCAACATCATCCAGATAAAAATCCAGGCCAAGAAGCTGACGAAAAAGTAATACAATTTTAAAGACAATTTATTATTTTTTATAATTATAGTTTAAGTCCATTCAATTTGCATACGAAATCTTATCTGATCCTGAGAAAAGAGAGTTATACGATCGATTTGGTATGGATGCATTTAAAGATGGTGACTCTGGAATGGGAGGCATGGGGATGGATGGATTTCCAGGAAGTGAGTCATAATGGCATCATTATTAATATAATTATTATTATTAAAATAGTGTTTTTTGGTGGTGGCGGTGGTGGTGATATATTTTCAAGTTTATTTGAAGGAGGCCTCTTTGGCGGAAGAGGTGGAGTCACAACATGTAATGTGATAATTATATTATGTCAACTTAATAGGTGGTTATAGGAGGCAAAGATCCAAACCTGAGCCACTCATGTTTCCTTTAGAGTAAGTCACATGACTCTCACATGACTGTCATGTGATGTGTTGTTTTTAGAGTAACTTTGGAGGAGCTGTTTAATGGGACTACAAAAAACTTAGAATTTAAAAAGAAAGTGTTATGCTCACAATGTTCTGGGTAATTAAGTTCATCCTCAGACCCTTTAATTTAATATTTAATTAGATCAGGGTCCAAGTCAGGAACTACTGTGACTTGTCGTAAGTGCCGTGGGACAGGAATACAAGTTGTGCATCGACCACTTGGTCCTGGGATGGTTCAACAGATGAGAGGTCAATGCAGTGATTGCAATGGATCAGGTAAAGAGTCTGTAAAGTATTTGTTTAAGATATTATATTCTCTCTTAGGTACTTTTGTTAAGGAGAAAGATCGCTGTAAAAAGTGCAAAGGCAAGCAAGTGATAGAAGAAGATTGTAAAATGGATGTAAGTCACATGACAATCATATGATATTAATTTAACATCACATGACTATCACAGGTTCCTATTACTCCTGGTATGTTTCATAATCAAAAAATCCAACTCAGAGGTGCTGGAGATCAAGCTGTAAGTTAATTATAATTAGGATTAGGTGAAGTACATTGGTATTTGTACTTAAGTACACTTAAGTACATATTTTTTAGTACTTGTACTTAAGTAATGAGTTATGTACTACAAGTACTACAAGTACTTATAAGTATTTTGAAGTACAATTTATACATGTGTGTAACATGTCTTCATGACAGTTGGTACAAATTCAAGTGTCGTATCATAGAAAGCAAGGGCAAATTCACGTGATTCACAAGTTCACTTAGCCAGTCTGTCAGTCCTGCCAGTTTGACTTTGTTCACTTATCTTAACTCTGTTTAGTTGGCTAGTTCTTTTTCATGGCTGAGGGTCAAAGTACTACTAAACTTTTTAGACCTGAACGTTGCAATTTAAAGGGCTCGCAGTTTGAAGAGTTGATGAATAATAATTAAATTTAAATCTTATAGTTATTAAACAGCAACGTGAAATGGTTTTATACTTGTACTTAAGTACATATCATTATACTTGTACTTCCCTGATTATAATAGATTAATTAACTAGTCTCCGCCCCTTTTAGCCTGACATGGATACTGGTGATGTTATTGCAGTTGTTCAAGAATCAGATCATCCTCTTTTTGAAAGGAAAGGAGTCGATTTATTTGTAAAGAAATCTATTACATTAGTTGATGCTCTTTGTGGTTTTACATTTGTACTTGATCATCTCGATGATAGGAAGATAGCCATTCATAGTGCTCCTGGAGAAGTCCTCTTTCCTGGTAAGTGCCTGTCCATTTGTTTATTTAGTTGTTTGTTTGTCCATTCATCCATCTATTCTGATTATAGGTTCTATTCGAGGGTTGGTTGAGGAGGGTATGCCCAACCACAAGAGACCATCTTTAAAAGGAAATTTATATTTCAAATTTGATGTCGAATTTCCAAAAGATAATTTTATTGGCGAGGAGGGATTAGCAGTAAGTCCATTTATGAATCTATTCGTCCATTTATGAATCTATTCGTCCATTTATCTTCCTATCCATCCTTCTTTATCTGTCCATTTTAATTCTAATTTATCAACTATTCATCCATTTCTAGTCTCTGAATTCTCTACTTCCTGAAAAAACTAACAACTTAGACATCACTGATGATATGGAAGTAGTTCATCTTCATAATTATGAGGAAACGAGAGGGGCTGGGGGAGACAGGAATGAGATATATGATGGTGACGATGAAAGAGACGAAGGACATGGAGGCATGAGGTGTGCTCAGCAGTAATTTTAATATAATAACTGCTGTTAATTAAAAGTTATTAATACACATTATTTATCAATGTTCCTATTAATAAGATTTCATTGAGTAATTTTGAAAATATTATGGGGTCTTTCATGGCCACACCCCTTCTATTAAGTTTCAATTTGTACATTGTTTAATTTTGAAAGATTAGGTAGGTGTGTCAGGACCACGCCCCTCCATTCATCTAATTCACACATTGGGTTACGAGAGAGGTCAAGCACTTCTAATGATGACAAAGATTTTAAATATATTAACGTGTCCACCTCTTCAATATCTAAAGTGGGTGTGGTATAACCCTGTAATAATTACATTGATTAGTTAATTAACTTACTATTATTTTGGAGTGACAGCAATTTCAAACTGGTTAATTCACTAATTACTGATGGGACTGCCCCTAAATGATTACCATCTAACAAAAGGGTCTGGACACTCTTTAAATTTTGTAGCCCCCCTAATGAATTAATAGCAAGGCAATTATCAGCTAAATTAATTGTCCTGTAAAGAAGCATATGTTGAGTATAATCCAATTTAGTAAGACCCTGTAATTTAATAATTAATTAATATATAGTTTCAGTTTCAGTATGAACTGACTTTGTTTGATAAATCAAGTATGTTAGACTCTTTATGTAGTTCTTGTCTCAAGATCATACCAGTGACATGACGACTTCCTTATAAGGAAATACATATGTATTTTAAACTATAACTTATAATCTACATTTACTCACTAAGGTCGAGATAATATCCTCGTCGTAGAGGATCACACACTAACAGTCTCTCAAATAATTTCAAAATTTCTTCATGATGTTGGCAATGATCCATAGCTTCTAATAATTGTAAAGTTGTTAACAGACACCCTGTAATTATTAATAATTAATAAAGGGTCATCCTCTTTTATACACATACATTTATTATCAGGTTCCAACTGAAGTAATTCTCGACACATTGCTAGCTCTGATGACAGGACATCACTCGATGTAGCCACTTGACGGACTTGAAATATGTCATCCTGATTACCAATCCACGAACCATGATCAGCATCTACAGTAACCATAGCAACCATAGTAACCATAGTAACCATAGTAACTATTTAAAGTCTAAATTCACATCGTGAATTCATTTGTTTGATATGCAATTGAAGGATTAAAAACATATAAGCAATGTACATATACTAGTAGAACAAAGGGGATTATATAAACATTTTTAAAAGGATAACGCAACATTTTAGAGCAGCAATACTAATGTCACTTAACAAGGACCTATATAGCTATCATCATTAAAAAATTCAAGTGATTTTGTGACGTGGACCAAATTCTCAATTTTTGGCTCGAGACCATGGACTATAGTCCATGGTCTCGAGCCAAAAATTGCAAAAAAATGAAATTGCTTCAAATTTTTTATGATGATAACTATATAGGTCCTTGTTAAGTAGAATAATTGTTTGTGCTTAGAAATGTTGTTAAAATCAGTAAAAAAAACCCAAAACAAATTCATTAATTTACATGTACATTTACTAGTAGAACAAAGGGGATTATATAAACACTTTTAAAAAGATAATGCAACATTTTAGAGCAGTAATACTAATGTCACTTAACAAGGACCTATATAGCTATCATCATAAAAAAATTCAAGTGATTTTGTGACGTGGACCAAATTCTCAATTTTTGGCTCGAGACCATGGACTATAGTCCATGGTCTCGAGCCAAAAATGGTAAAAAATGAAATTGTCTCAAACTTTTTATGATGATAGCTATATAGGTCCTTGTTAAGTAGAATAATTGTTTGTGCTTATGATAATTGATTCCAAATATATTTGAAGAGATTTTGTAAATAATTGATATATTATGTAATCAGTAATAGTTTCCCAAATAATGGACAATAACAATTTTATTATTTACCTTTTGGTAGAGTCACTTCCACAAAACATTCTCCTCTTTTGACACTAACTATTATGTCCTCCATCTCTTGTATTACACACTCCGACAGGTCACAAGACCACATGACTTTTGGCCAATCAGATTCAGTGATATGTATCGGAGGGGAACTTCCAACAGTAATGACAATTGGATGTTCCTCTGTAGGCTGTAACATAAATGACATCATAATGACATCGCATGACTCATAATGATATCATACCTTGATTGGTTGATTAAATGAGATATTAATTGAAAGGGTGTGGCTTCTCTGAACTAATATACAACCAATACAAACATTTTTATCTCCTATATTATAAACAATGACTTGTTGATAAGGATGATGTAATAATTACCTCGCCCTAGCAACCATTTGTGATAAAACCAAGCACTTTGGTCACTAGGATCAGTATAAAAAGCATTTTGTACCAGTTCATATTCTAAATAGATGCATAAAAAATTATAGATAATTGAAGTGAATGGATGCATAAAGACATTAATGGATAAATATATCAACCTTTTAGTAAAGCTTCATTTTCAATTCCACTTTTAATTGTTGTTGATGGGTGAAGCAAGGGGAGGAGCTTACTACGATAATGCCAAGCTGAATAATTAGAAAAATTTGCAGCAATTTTATCAGCAGAATATTGAAACTCTTCATTAGGAGTTATCCCTGCCTTCTTAATGACATAACGACGATAGTCCCAGCAATGAACTAGAAAAAAGGCCACACCCATTACATAAGTAGCCACACCCACTCCCTTACAGTTTCTCTCATCATATTTCAAGAAAAGATCACACAAAGATTTCTCATTGTTCCAATTAGGGGTCGGAGAATGTTCCATGACCCAACGTCTGTGTAACCACACACAATAGGCCTTTGGGTTACCACGGAGACATTGTTGAAGTAACAATAGCTCTTTGTTACATAAAGAATCGGAATTTTCTTGAGAACTAAATAGATAAATGGATATATAAATATTAATGGACATATATAGCTAAAATGGATACATAATGAGTGAAATGGACACATAATGTTTACATTGTTGCTAGTCTACTTTCAAGTATCTCTCGTCTATAACTCCATAAACTACTAATGTCCGAGTTCTCCTTTAAAATGTCCTCTGTCAGTTTAAGAGCATCGTCATCCTTAACACCATCAGCTCGCTGTAATGATATCACATGACCTATCACATGCTTAATCACGTGATGAAACAATACCTTAATAAAGATTGATGCCATCATTTCGCGATACCACTTCACTTTTTTCTCTTTTTCTTTTCTCCTTGCTTCAGCTTGTTCAGCACTAGTACGTACTTTAAGTCTGCCATGCTGAAAATAAAAGAATAATAGTATTAAAAAATAATACATTTAGACTAACCATCTTAATAGAGTAATTATAATAGACTCTGGAAATTTAATTTATTAGCCACACCTCCTCACATGCAGCAATATGGTTCTTGTATTAATGGTGGCTGAGAAACCTTCTTTAGCCAAGTCTATTGCTGAAATACTCTCTCACAAACAATGTCATCGACGAAAATCATCTTGTTCTGCTTGTGATGTCTATGAATTTGATGGAAAGTTACCTCTTTTAGGGGGACGTACCCCTGTTGGAGCAAGGATCAAAATGACATCAGTGTGTGGTCACGTGATGTCATGTGACTTTCAACCGAAATATAACAATTGGGATGCAACTGATCCGGTACATGTATGGAGTGTATAAAGGATATATATCATGTAATTAGTAGGTGGAGCTTTATGATGCAGAGATAATGAAGAAAGAGGCAGTACCCTCGTTGAGGATACGTAATTTCCTACGACAAGAGGTATACATGTATCCATGTCTATTATTATCGTCAATTTCCTTATAAGGGCAAAGGAGTGGATTATTTAGTGTTGTGGTTAGACTGTGATAAAGAAGGAGAGAATATCTGCTTTGAAGTATGTGTCCATTTCTTGTCTGTTCGTCCATTAAACACCATCTATTTTTATAGGTAATTAATGAAGTCCGGCCTGTAATGAAACTACCTAGATCACATGACTCTCATGTGAGTGTCACATGTTTTATAATTACATATTTGTAAAGATTGTTCTCCGTGCTAGATTCTCTGCTATCACTGATTTAGCCATATTTCAAGCTTTTAATAATCTCGTACTTCCAAACTGGAATGAGTCTCGGTCTGTGGATGCTCGTCAAGAACTGGATCTGAGGATTGGGTGCTCGTTTACTAGATTTCAAACAAAACTCTTTCAAGTTAGCTCCACCCACTTAACAACCCCTTCCATCCCTCTTATAATAGTCTTTATATTCTGGACTTAATAACAGTGTCATTTCATATGGTCCGTGTCAGACACCAACTCTGGGTTTCTGTGTTCAACGACATGATGAAATACAACAGTTTAAACCAGAGAAATATTGGCGACTGGATTGTAAGGTAAGAAAATTTTATTTACTTGTAATTAGAGTAGTTATAGGTCCAGATATCTGGTATCTCATTGAACATAAATTGGGACAGAGAGCGATTGTTTGATCATGAGGTAATCCAATTGTTCTACACTTTACTACACAATGAAAAGACAGTGAGGTACTATAGTGTTGCCATGGTAACTAAGCTTCAAACTTACCAATAGTGTTGAGTCAGTGAATGAGAAATCTCGTTCAAAGGCTCCACCCCCTGCTCTACACACAGTAGAACTTTTAAGAGCCTGTTCTATTCGGTTACATATGGGACCCAAACAAACAATGGATATTGCAGAACGTCTCTATACTGAGGTACTCCTTAATGATATTCATAGTTTTTAGTCTCATTCCAGGGCTATATTAGTTATCCTCGTACTGAGACCACTAAGTATCCATCTGGATTTGATTTTAGGTCTATAGCCATTGACTTAGATAAAAATCATGAATTTCATGAATTTACATCAAAATTATTAACTGGATCTATTAAACCATCAAGGTATATGTAATACTCAGTATTGTCAAATTTGTAAATTGAGAAAGTCCCTATTAATTACCATTTATTAGAAATTGATTAAGTTCCTTTAATTAACAGTTAATATTATTAATTTATAGTGTTATTTGATGTATAGTACTTCTTATTTAGCGGAGGTAAGGACGTAGGTGATCACCCTCCGATAACTCCATTGAAAAATGTATCACGAGAACATTTAAGTGACATACAATGGAAAGTGTACTCTTTAATAACAAACCATTACTTAGCAACGGTATGATACTGATATGATATATGTGTTATCTCTCTCTCTCTCTCTCTCTCTCTCTCTCTCTCTCTCTCTCTCTCTCTCTCTCTCTCTCTCTCTCTCTCTCTCTCCTCTCCCTCTCCCTCTCCCTCTCCCTCTCCCTCTCCCTCTCCCTCTCCCTCTCTCTCTCTCTCTCTGTGACCTAACTGTAGCTCTTCCCAGAGTGTAAATATAAACAAACTGAAGTTTGTTTTAAACTTGGCGGGGAATCATTTCATTGGTCAGGTAATAGGTTAATTGACCCGGGGTTTACCGCCATCCAGACTTGGCAATCTATTACTAAAGGACCTGATATTTCAATAGAGTTTGTTAAAGGACAAAAATGGGATATAAAACAAGTGGGTGTGTCTCTCTATATTTAATAACATTTTCTTTCATAGTTAAATATATCGGAACATTTGACCACACCCCCTGGTTTTTTATCGGAGAGTGAATTGATTAGTTTAATGGAAAAACATGGAATTGGCACAGTAACTGATAAATATCAACGAGAACTTTTATCACCTCTCTCTCTCTCTCTCTCTCTCTCTCTCTCTCTCTCTCTCTCTCTCTCTCTCTCCCAGGATGCTAGTATACCAGTTCATATTGAAAATATATGTACTCGTAATTATGTACATGTTGATAGTGGGCGGAGACTTGTGCCAACACAATTAGGAATAGTACTAGTTCATGGATACCAAAAAGTACACACTTATATATCCATTTTACTCATTTATGCATCCATTATGCTCATGTATATGTCCATTATACTACTCTATATATTGATTTCGCTCATTTATATATCCATTTAACTTTTATATATCCATTTTACAGATAGATCCTGAGTTAGTTCAGCCAACAATGAGATCAGCTATTGAAGAACAACTCAATCTAATAGCATTAGGAAAGGTGGGACAATAACGATATATAAACTCCACCTACTGACTCCACCCATTCAGGCTGATTATAGTCAAGTTTTAGATCATACTTTGGACATTTTTAGACGAAAATTTTGTTATTTTCGTGAAAATATTGAAAGTATGAACGAATTATTTGAAGCAACTTTTTCTTCAGTTGCTGATTCTGGTCGTCCAATGTCAAGGTAGTATTCTAATTAACAGTACATGCATAAGAAATTATTTCTCACAGATGTGGTAAATGCAATCGTTACATGACTTATATTCAATCTAAACCACAACGTTTGTATTGTAAACATTGTGATGAAACATATAGCCTACCTCAAAATGGATCTATTAAACTATACAAGGTGTGTATAAAAATTGTTTATAAACTGGTTTCTAAAACCTGTTTTGTTGCCTATTTAGGAAGTAAAATGTCCCCTAGATGGTTTTGAAATTGTTGTTTTTTCTGGAGCTCATGGAAAAGTAACCTATATTTTAATATCAATTAATTAACAGGGTCTACCCCTAGACTTTCACTGTATGTCCATATTGTTATAACAATCCTCCATTCCCCGACACACCCAAGGCAATGCCTTGTTCTTTTTGTCCTCATGACTGTTGTCCTCAAGGACGAGAACAATTAACTGTCAACCATTGCATCACTTGTGACACAGGGGTACTTCTCCTTGACCCCTCGTCTGGTCCCAAATGGAAAATTTACTGCAATAATCTTAAGTGAGTGGAACCCCTTTCATTATCTAGTTTATTAATAAGTTAATTATTGTATGTAGATGTCCTCTTGTTATTCATTTTTTTGATGGTGCACATAATGTTGAAAGAACTGATGAAGAGTGTACTTGTGGAGCATTTAAATTAATTGTTGATTTCAAAAAAGTAAGATCATGTGACTAGTTATTAATAGTTATATTAACTATGATGTCTTTGCAGACGGAGACTCCATTAGTAGGCGGAGCTACTAAATACATTGGATGTTATCAGTGTGATAGCTTATTGAATTCTCTTGTTAAATATCCAGAATCTAGAGGGCACTCCCATTATCAACGAGGACGAGGGAGAGGGAGGGGGAGAGGAAGGGGAAGGGGAAGAGGGCGTGGCAGAGGTGGTCGAAGGTATTAACAATACTATTATTATTTTGTAATAATGAATGGGTGTGGTCATCTCTTTTGAAATACAAATGTTAAATAAAGTCCGATAGCTTCCCATTCTAATGCGGAAATTGATCCCTAAAAATAACAATGCATTTAACTACTACTCTTGTCGTCATGGCAACTTGCGTCTTTGTCGAAAGCTTTCATTCTAAAGAGTAAATGTGCATCTTCAGGGTTAAATTTGTGCTCTGAGAAAAAATCGTAAAAATTTTGATGAGCCACTTCCTCCATATCAAATTCTTTGAGCATACTAGAAAGCAATGGATGAATAAATAGACAGATAGATGGATAAATGGACAGATAGGTAGATAAATGGACAGATAGATGGATAAATGGACAGATAGATAGATAAATGGATGCACTTACTGTACCAGGAGTGGATAATGCACAACAAATTCAGGCAAGTTAACAACACCGGCAAGTTGAAAATGATACTTACATCCAAACAGAGGTAGTTGTTCATGTGGACTAAACTCAAGAGTCACTGTATATATGTCATTACCAATAGTCCAATGACCCTCGTCATTTTGGCGACCATCTGTTCTTAAACGACGTCTAAAATAACAAAAATGATTAAAGTTTTCTTTGAGACATTATTACATCAATTCATAAGAATCCACAGTTGTTCCAATAAAATAAGCTCCAGGCTTCAAGTTTTCACAAGCATTTTGTAACATCATGTGAGCTTTATCATAAGACTCAAATGAATAATGCAACGAAAATTGACAGCTGGTCATATTAAAACGTCTTGCAGCGTTTTTATAAATATCTCGTAAACGTGTCTAAAATTAAGAAAAACTTTAAATATTACATAAATTGATATTTATATTATATCATTGTACCTGGCAACAATCTGCAGTAATGAATTCAGCTTCAAAAGGAGGTTTATCAGCTCTTCTAGTTATTCTATTACTCTTATAACGTTCTTTACATTGCTCAATGGAAGTGTCCGATATATCTAACAACAACAATCATGTCATCTCAATATGTCATTTCTCTTCTCACCTGCACAGACTATGTATTGTATACGACCTTCTTTCCACTTATTAAGATCTCCGCCTTTACCACAACATAAATCTAAGACAGTCGAGGATGGACTACTAAGATAACTCCGTATTAAAACACTCTTCACCCAATTATTAAAACTTCTCATGTGTAATATGGGGCTCTATAGTATAAAGAGATGACATGACCATATATGGTATGTTGCTATGGTAACCTCGCTTCTGTTGTCTGCTCCTGGTTCTGCTAACTTGTTGTAAAATTTCTGAACCATTTCACTTTGTTCAAGAGTCTATATTTGTTCAAAATTTTGCACTGTTATCATATCAAAATTGACACTTAATACCTCATTATCTGAGCTGACCACACCCTCATCATCATCATCATCCTCATTAAGTACTTTGGGTTTTTTATTTTTCAACTATAAAATGACTTGACAATGGCTGCCATATTTACTTACTTACTTCGTTATCAGTATCACTAGAATCACTAACTTCGCCTTCTTCAGGTGTCTCCTTTAACCTTGTTCTTTTCCGTTCAATATCCCCTCTACTCTTGGAACCTCCGCTGTCTTCTACATCATTTTCACCTCCACCCTCACTTCCACCTTCACTCTCACTTCCCATTTCCCTTCCAACCTCACTTCCTAGTTCACCTCCACCCTCACTTCCTATTTCTCTTCCAGCCTCACTTCCTAGTTCGCCTCCACCCTCGCTTCCTATTTCTCTTCCAGCCTCACTTCCTAGTTCGCCTCCACCCTCGCTTCCTATTTCTCTTCCAAACTCACTTTCTAGCTCGCCTCCACCCTCACTTCCCATTTCTCTTCCAACGGCACTTCCAACTTCACCTCTACCCTCGTTTTCACTCTCTCCTTCACTAATCTTTCTCTCACATGTTGTCTCTCCAAAATCTTGACATGCAGTTTCGAAAGCATGTGCTAGACCACACTGGTAGTTGGGGTCAAGATCAAATTCATCATGACCTTGTCTGACATCATGCAACATTAGTGATGATTTCTCAGATAATGGACTGCTTTCACTGGTATATTGAACTCTTTGTGCTGATATAGAAGACTCTATAATAATAGAAAAGTAACTGTGAATCCAGGCTATGCATCCATTATAAAATATTTGTCCATTTACCTAAGGTTTCTTCAAATTTTTTCCAGACTGCAGATCTTTTGGTTCGGTCGATAAAGTCAAGATAAAGATATTTTTTGAGATCATGAGGTCTTGAACAGATACTAACAGCCACTACAATAACATCACATTTATTGCCTGACGAGAGTTGGACTGCTAGCTTGGACTCATCGTAACACCTAAAGAATGTGAAAGAAAGTTATGTGTCCATTTTGTCCTTATATGTATCTATTATTACAATAATATACATCCATTCTGGTGTGTATGCATCCATCCAATTACTACCTTGAACTTTCAATATATTTTTGGCTCAAACTAATAATGATAACACAACTCTCTCTCATAGCAGTTCGTATCTGACCATTATTATAACAAGAAGAGTCTGGCATAAAATGATAACAAGCTGTTACTTTCCGATTAGGTTGATTTTTTAATGGGACTACAAGTGATTCACGTACCCACTGCTGATCAGATGTGCTGTGTGATATAAAAATATGCCAACATTTCCCACCAGGTAGAGGAGGGTCGTATATGCTAAATTTTTCTTCCGTTTCCTTGTACGATAATGAAGTGGGTGGAGTCGATTCACTGCTACTGCTGGAAGTGTTGATGGAGAGAGAGGTTGAGTCAACAGGTCCACTTGAAGACTCCACCCCTTTATTTAACGAATCTTGGGGTGGAGGAAGTTCCTTTAGAGTCAGTTTTGATGGATCTGTTTCAATAGTATCTTTAAAAGGACGGACAGTACCAATTGGTTTAAATTTTGGAGTTGCAAATCCTTCTGATAGTGTTGGAGAGAAATGTCCTGTTGGAGGTAGAGAAATGTAGCTTGCATGAGGAGGAAGGGGCGGGAGATAGGAAGGGATTGGAGGGTCAGAGCTGGTTGTGTCTGCTGCTACAGACTCGACCTTATCGTCCATATGAAGTGCCTCAACAGGGCGTGGCTCTATAATGATAGTATACGGAGTGCAGTTTTTCTCCCATTACGTTTCTAAACAAATTTTAGAATGTTTCCGTATACGCCAGTATACTGAGTTGTAGCAACCACGTGTTTTGTAGTGTGTGTATATAGCATGGCTAAGAGACCTAGTGGTGGAGTGGTTCTAGCTAAGACTGACTTTCAACTGCAGGTTAAATTTCTAGTCATGTGATATGTCACATGATATAATAATGGTTACTATGGTTATATAGAATGGTGTGGTTTTGGATGGCAAAGACGAGGACTTGCATAGTGAGGATGACTCGTTAGAGTGGGAGGAGTCTGTAAGTATATCTTTTAACGTTTGTATTATTTTTGTTAACTATAGAACTCTGAGAATGAAACGGACTTTAAAATTATATCAAATAGTGAAGAGGAAGATGCTAATAATGAAAGTCTTGATGAAAATTCTGATGAAGAGGATGCAGAAGAGGACCCTAATGATAAAGGTCTTAATGAGGAGGAAGACCCTAATCATAAGCCTTTTAATGAGGAGTGGGAGGATTCTAATGATGAAGATAATGGGAGAGATCCATGGGAAGATGTTGATTATACAGATACATCAGATGAGGAGGTAATTATTAGTACTAATAATAGGGGCATTTATTTAATTATTAGGAATTACGTAATACAGTGGGTAACATCCCATTGGAATGGTATGATGATTACCCACATTTGGGATATGACTTAGATGGGAAGAAAATAATGAAACCACTACAAGGAGATCAAGTAACATTGATACATTACAATCTTGTAAGCTATCTCTCTGTTTTAGCTTGATGAATTCCTTAGGAAGATGGATGACCCTAACTACTGGTATAAAGTAATTTTATTTTAGTTCTTATTGACAGTTTTATAGGAGGACTGTCCGTGACAAAACTACAGGCAAAGAGATAATATTAACAGATGAAGACTTGGACCTTATTGAAAAGATACAACAGTCACATTATCCAGAAACTACTATTGATCCTTATGCTGTAAGAACACTTTCACTAGCTATCATTATAACCTGTATTGTTAGCCATATGAAGACTTATATTCTCATGAAAAGATGATACATCCTGTAACAAACAGACCTGAACCAAAGAGACGTTTTCTTCCCTCACTTTGGGAGAGAAAAAAGATTGTTAAACTTGTACGTGGAATTAAGAGTGGGAAAATTAAACCAATTAAGAAACCAGAAAAACCAAGACTATACATGTTATGGAATGACCAAGAAGTAAGGACTCTTTCCTTTCCTTCATCTATTCTTGCTCTTTCTTTCAGACTGAAAAGTTACGACCTCATCAATATATTCCAGCTCCCAAAATCAGATTACCAGGACATGGAGAGTCGTATAATCCTCCACCTGAATATCTACCAACAGAGGAAGAAGTGGGTGTGGTTAATTATAAGTAATTAAATATAAATAATTTTAAATTATAGCGGAAGGAATGGGAGGAGTCTAAACCCAAGGAACGACGACCTTTCATACCTACTAAGTAAATACTATATGTGTTGTTTATTTTTAACCCTTCTATCACTCAGATATCCAGCATTCCATATGGTGCCGGCTTATCATAATTTTATCAGAGAAAGATTTGATCGTTGTTTAGACTTGTATCTCTGTCCTCGACAAACAAGAATGAGAGTGAGTGAAGACACGTCATGTGATGATCACATGACCATACATTATACAATAATAAATATCATGTGATTTATTAGATTCAAGTTGAGCCGGAAGCATTGTTACCTAAACTTCCCAAACCACGAGATCTTCAACCGTTCCCATCTAATGAGTCAATAGTCAGTAATACACTGGTCATATTATAATGTATTATATGTTAAAGGTCTATAAAGGACATACTGATATGGTAAAATGCATAGCTGTGGAATCTGAAGGACAATGGCTAGCATCAGGTACCACAATAAACTATGTATCTTTCCATTCATTTATCCATTTATAATTTATTTGTCCATTAACTCATACATACATCCATTTCTGTATACATTTATCCATAATTTTAGCCTCTGATGATCTAACATTAAGACTATGGGAAGTAGAGACTGGTCGCTGCATTAGAACAATACCTCTCTCTGGGAAGCCATCCTCATTGGAGTTCTGTCCTAATACTACTATGTCACTACTCTCTTTAACACTGTAAGACTAAGAGATGATATTTTAACCCCTTACTGTCAACATAGCGAACAGTCTGTTGTTATTATTAATCATGGACTTGGAGATCGTTTAGTTGTCATGACAACAGACTCCACTCTTGTATCTACTGGAGAGGAAGAAGGTAATGAGGAGAGTCCTGTGGAATGGCGGGACTACACGACAGAGGAATACCAACAGGGATATAGACTATATATTCAGCATGATCAAGTATGTATGTGATAAGATGAAGTATATGCCTGTCTCTCCCTCCCCCTTCCCTAGAATGTACGTCAAGTAACTTGGCATTTTAAAGGTGACTATTTTGCCTCGGTCGTTGAAGGAGGTTAGTAATAAAGAGTCTAATAATAAGCCACACCCACTAATTAGGTGGTACCAGTGCTGTTTATATACACCAATTATCAAAGAGGAGATCACAAGTAAGTCCATTTTTGTTATATTACTCTCAAAATATTAATGATTTTCAGAATCCTTTCAAGTCTTTGAAGGGACTCGTACAAAAGGTTTTATTTCATCCAATACAACCATTATTTTTTGTAGCAGTAAGTTTTATTATTATTGACATTAGTCTCATTTCTATTCCATTAGACTCAGACCTATGTCAGAATATATAACTTAGTAAAACAGGAAATAAGTAAAAAATTAATTACTGGTGTAAAATGGATTTCAAGTATTGCTATCCATCCTCATGGTAATAAAAGACTCCACCCATCATCACTGCCCACTCATATAATTACTGGTTCTTTTACAGGTGATAATTTAATTATTGGTAGTTATGATAAAAAGTTATGTTGGTTTGATATGGACTTGTCAGTAAGACCTTACAAAATGTTAAGGTATCGCTCATATTTTTAATACATTATAATTTGTTAATATTCTATGCACTATATAGACATCATCGTAAAGCTATTCGTCAAGTCTGTTATCATAGGAGTTACCCCTTATTTGCCTCTTGTAGTGATGATGGTACAGTTATTATATGTCATGGAATGGTCTACAGGTACATTATCTCAATGTGTGTGTGTGTGTGTTATAATGTAGTATAATTTTGTAGTGATTTGATGCAGAATCCTTTGATCGTACCTGTGAAAGTATTACGAGGTCATTCCACTGTTGATAGTCTAGGTGAGTCACATGACTAACATATAACTTTCACATGACTGCTAATTATCATCACATGACCATTAGATATTACCACATGATTACTGTATGATTATCACATAATTAGTGATATATATCATGTGACTAATACACATTGTTGTGTGATAAGTGACATAACAATGACATGTATCATGTGATGATGACATCATTGTCACCTGACCTTAAATTACATCATTCTTTTATTAATAATAGGGGTACTGGGATGTTTATTTCATCCAACACAACCTTGGTTATTTTCAGCTGGTGCCGACTCTCTTATTAAATTGTTCACATGACATTGGTTTCCATGGCAACACACAATTTAATTAATTATTATAAACAAAATAGATAATAATTCGTGTGGGTGTGTCTGAATTTTTTCTAGTCACATGACATGTTAGCATGTTACCATGACAACTAACATTTCACGAAAAATTTAAAAGAAATGATGAACTAAATTAACAACATCTACCTCCTCCTCCTCCTCCTCCAGTTTGTCTTCCTGGTCCACCCAATGGTACTGTTTCTGATATAGTTGTACTATTCTCACGACCTCTTTCATGAAGTGTTCTGGCCAATGCTTCAAATGCTTCTTGGACACCTTTACCAGTTTTGCATGATGTCATGGCATCTTTATCAAAAGCGTGCATTTTTGAAAATTGTTCAGCTGTGAATTCGTCAACCTCAGGGTCTAAATCGATCTTGTTACCTATTAACATTCGGACAGCGTTAGGAGCAAAGCTTTGTGCGTCTTTTTCCCACTGTGTGAGAAAATGCAACGAGGAGACATCAGTGACGCTGTAAATGAAAACAGCTGCGTGAGCATTACGATAATAATTACGAGTGAGTGTTCGAAAACGTTCCACACCTGCTGTATCCCATATTGACATCTAGAGAAGAAATGGGCGTGGCTTAATCAATATTAATAATAAACAGACATATACCATATCTTTGATATTAATATTAATTTTAACTTACTGTAATGTTTTCTCCATCAATTTTAAAGACTTTTGTTGTACTATCAATTCCTGCAGTCGCAGTGGATAATTCGTCAAACGTATTATCTTTGAGTCTTCGAAACAGCGAAGTTTTACCGACACCCAATTCGCCTAGTAAAACAACTTTATACGTAGGTCCACGGCTAAGAGCCATGATTTTATTAGCGAAATCAATGGAAAAAACTACCTTTGATCACTTGATCAGCAATAATTAAGTCTAATTTCTAAGGGGTGTGGTTTTTGCTAACATATGGGGGAGTGGCTGTGTCCTTACATAAGAGATATATAGTGCAATGTCGTTATCAACTCTAGCTGCTACTGGTCAGCCACCATCTCGATTGGTCTATCACAAAGTATGTCTTGCCGGAATGCCTGCCGTGGGTAAAAGCAGTTTCTTTGTAACAGTTAAAACTGGTCAATTTCCTACTGATATCACGTCGTCTCAAGGCCTTGATGTTCATCGTGAAGCACGAAATATTAATGGAGAATTTATTGGGGTTAGTAAAAAAATATAAATTCAATATTTTATTTTTTATATAGCTTTCCATTAATGATACAATGGGTTTAGATAGAGTAGGTACATTGACGTCCAATTTCTTCAAAGGAGCTGTTTGTGTGTTGTTTATGTTCAGTGTAGAAGAGATATCATCACTAGACAATCTTGACGAAGTTGTCCAGGAAGCTAAGCAATATATCAATAGTAAAAAGTGTTTTTTTGCTCTAGTTGGGACTAAGATAGATCTTCTTGCTGAGACCACAGAAGATTTTATTGAGGATAAAAGAAAACAGCTTGGTTGTCATAAAACTTATTTAATCTCTTCAAAGAGTGGTATTGGACTTAAAGAACTGTTAGATGATATTGCTGTTAAAATGATTGAGCAATTTAGAAATACTTTGGATGGTCGTATACAACTTCAAAATCCATCAACTCAAGAAGAATCAAGAAAATGTCCTTGCGGAAGAAATAACTAACAAATTTCCAATCAATTACTATGTTAATTGACTTTTTATTTTTTAAAGTGCCCTTAATAAGGCGAATTATTAATTATTATAATTGAATTTGTATTGCCATATAGGCGTGCCCCTGTCTACAGCAATATATGAGAAATGTCGAGTCCAGATACACGCCATGATTATGAAGTGATCCTGCTGGGAGATGCTGGAGTGGGTAAGACTACGCTCTTTCTTTACCTTCAAACTGGTCAGTTTGTGAATGATGAGATGAGGCTAACTATGGGTGTTGACAGTATGTTTAAAACTATCAAGGTCGATGGCCATGACATAGTGGTAAGTTTATAATGGAAGTTACTCATGTATTTTAAAGAGATATATTATAATATCCGCCTCCAAGCATTGTTTATTGAATTATAGCTGATAGAAATGAAAATATATATACAATATAACTTTAGCTAATACTTTTGTTATATTATATATATGTGTATGTAACTATGCAACAGCTCAAACAGCTCAAACAGATGGTTATTTAGAAATAGAAAATGTTTCTGTACGTGATTTGTTTATGTTATACCTTGTTACTAATATCTGTATTGTTATCTCTTTCAGCTTAAAATAAATGATACCGGAGGTAGTGAACGGTTTCGAACACTTACTGCCGGCTTTTATCGTCATGCTCAGGTTGTTATCTTAATGTACAGTATGGAAGATCAATACACATTAGATAGCTTGACGGACTGGATTGAGGAATGCATTGAACAAAATGAACGACCTGATGATCTCATTTGGATTTTAGCTGGAAACAAATCAGATTTAGCTAATGAAGTAGATCCTAAAACGGTTGAAGCATTTTGTCAAAAATATAAAATAACCCACCCTTTTTTTATCTCTGCTAAAAATGGCAACAAAGTGAATGATTTAATTTCTTATGTTGCTAAGTCAGCTTACGATGCACGTACATCAGGAGGTGTTAAAAAGAAGACAATAGAATCATCTAATATCAAAGTTAGTAAGACATCGTCTAGACAAGAAAGTAATAACGGAGGATGTAAATGTTAGCACTTTTCTATTTGTGTGTTTTATGACACATTATAAATAATTATTTTTATTAATTAATTAATATATTATGTAATTAATAGGAGTGGTCTATCTTATTAATATACCACGATTTTTTGATGAAATAAAATTTAAGTTCAAATTATTTCATTTATTTTTCTTGTCTGTTGACTGAGTTGGGGCATCAACTAAAAACATTGTATGTTAATTTTATATTAATAATACAATTTTAAATCTACCATTTGTTGGCTGTGAACTTGAAGACTCTGTTTCAACATGACCTACAAATGGATAAATGAAAGAGAAATGGACAGATAAACATACCTTCTGTACTTCTGAAGAAAGCTTGCGCAAATTGGGTAGCTCCTCCTTTATTGAATGTGACTTTTGCATTAAAGTGTTGTCCTAGAATATGACTATAAGATCATAATATATATTATATATGTAACAAACCTTCATTGTTAGTATATTCAATAACAATAAAATTTGCTCCAAATATCGGTTGGTTCACCTGTTATCATCAACAATATATGACATTAGACTTTGTGCTCACTTGAATTGCTTGTATGTTTGTTAAAGGAATAATTGTATGTATTTGAGATTGGTCATCTGAAAACTGGACCTATGTAATGAGTGAATAGTGATTGGTCTCATTCCCAAGTCTCTCAGGAATGAGACTTTTGTTGTATCTTTACCTCTGAAATTGTTAGTGCAATTTGTGATAGTTGAGTTGCACTGGAAGACATGTCATCAAATGACACAGTTACTCCAGTAAATTTTAAACTAAAAAAGAAACAATGAAAAAAAACAAAAACAATTGTTCCATACCTGGGTGTAGCCATCTTAACACCCCCGCATTTAATTGCACACGCAATGGAGGTATCTGAAAGATATGGTAAAGATGGGCCAGGTCTGAAATATTTAGTAGTTGGAGATACAGTAAGAAGAAAGAAAGACAGAAGAGAGACAACAGCCAGTAGTATTGCTCAAAGAACTTCTAAGATATTAAAGGTTGATCTATTTAATTACATGTTAATTAACCTGATAAGTAGGAGGTTTTCCTCCCTCAAGGATATCCAGACAGTGTCAGCAACGATTACTTAGAATACCAAATATGGGACACACTCCAAGTGGGTGTGGTTAGAGATATTAAGCCACACCCTCATTATTTTATAGGCATTCTGTTCTTATATTACTGGTACTTTAGCAACACATGCTATGCTCAAAGGAGTGGGTGTGGGAGATAGCTCCGCCTCCCCAGTAGCAGCCACTATTACATGGATAGTTAAAGGTATACATGTTCATGACATGAGGTCAAAGTTCATTTTGTAATGTAGATGGTTTAGGAATGATAGGACGAATTGTATTTGCATGGCTACGAGGGTAAGTAGTGGTGTCATATAGTGATGTAATAATGATGTCACGTTATAGTACTGATTTAGATTGCAATGCAAAGAAATGGAGGTATGTAATATGAGTACATATGACTTCCTTATATGGTATACAGATTAATTGCTGATGTATTAAATGATGTCGCATTGTGTCTGGAGTTGCTAGCACCATTATTACCTTCCATCTTTCTCTTGATTGTTTGCATGGCCAGCGTTACCAAGGTAACCATGATGACATGATCCAGTTAATCTTTAATTGTGCAGGCAATAGTGGGTGTGGCTGGAGGAGCTACCAGAGCTGCATTAGTCCAACATCAAGCTAGACGAGACAATATGGCCGACGTCTCTGCTAAAGATGGTAGTCAGGTATCCTAGTTAAATATTTAATTAACATTTAATTAACTAATAATTAACAGGAGACATTAGTTAATCTTGCTGGTCTAATAATAGGTCTTGTCTTAACTCCATTGGTTGTTGGTCATACAGGGTAATTAGATCATTATATGACTCCACCCATTACCACACCCACTAGATTAATATGGCTATTGTTCTCAGTTTTCACATTGCTTCATTTATTTGCTAACTATCAAGCCGTATCAGTCGTTTCCATGGAAACGCTAAACCAATCTCGTCTCCATTTACTAATGAAGATTCTGTTGTCTACCGGTGCAATAGTCACACCCCCTATAATTAACAAACAAGAGCCGTTATTGAGGGGTAAGTAGATATTGTCCCAACATAAACTCATATGTCTGTAGAACTTCCCCGAACATTTAGAGTGTCATATGGTGTCTCACTATCTGAAGTATTGACAAAGTAAGTATATTTTAATAGAGAGTAGGTCATCTTATATCCCAGTATACATATAGTTTTGACAACACTGGCAGTCTCCCATCATATAAATGTTCTTACTTAGTTTTGCTTAACTTTGGTGATAACCAAGTAGCCTTAGACCATTTTGCTATCACTGAACTTTGTTAATCTATTCCCTTCTATGTTATGGTAAATTTACAGTTCTCAGGAATATTCTAAAGCTTTTTCACAGTACAATAAAGGTCAAAAGTTTATAATACACATGTCACGAGATACTAAACAAAGTGAGTTTGTATAATATACAGGTGTATGTACTTGTGATTTTGTGTTTAGTTAATATTGCTTTCAATGAGAAATGTGAAGTTTTGGACCAGCTACAGGCTAGTATGATAGCTGAAGTGGTGGAATATATCTGTGGTAACTATGGCAACAGTCCTTATCTCTCAAAATATGACAAGACTATTCAACATGCTCTAAATAGTATGGCCGTAAATGGACGGATGGCTTTAAAAAGGATATATGACATAACATGATACTACCATCTTTGTTTTTAGGTGCTAATAATATGACAGTTGTATCTGTTGCTAAAGATATTGTCGCTGACCAATTTTCCACTCTGATTACTCAAGTTCAAACATCAGGATGGATTACATCACATCATTTGTTAGGTATACAAGATTGGAGATATTCCTGGGAGTGACAGCTGATTATCAGTAATGACGTCCTTAGACCTTGTACATGTCAATATTGTAATGAATTATTAATGATTATTAATTAATTTATTTAAAAAACACACTTTAGTTAAAATTTAATTTTTAAGACAACATTTTGGCCATTTTTTACGACTTTTAGTACCTGCTTGTTCATCAAGTCTGATAGAATTACGTTGAGGATTAACAGGTCTTTTAGAATAGACCTCAGAAACCAGTCGACTGAACTTTTCGTGTACATCACTAACATCACGTTCACTGGTATATACAAAACTCAAATATTGTGGAATGTGATATAGAGACATTATATCTTCGACCAAATCTCGTGTTGTTGACCCCACTCCAAATTCTCCAGTTCTGTTATTACACCAAAGAGAGAGGATACAGTTGGGAGACTCCGCCCTAGCTAGTTTCAACCATTGTGCCAAATCATTTATAGATTCAGGTTTGTTACGTTCATAGACCAATATAACGCCATTAGTGTCTCGGAAATAACTCCGTGTGACTCCAAGACTACCATTGTGAGTCTCCATATCTCCTGTATCCCATACCTGAACCTGATGAGGAAGACCCTAAGAATCAAATTTTAATGAATACAGTGCTCACTTTAACAGTTGTATTACTACATGCAACATTAAGAGTGATTTTAGTACGACCTCGACTGGATTGTCCGTAGTCAAGAGATGTCAATATACTGTTACCAAACTCCATATCTGCAGGAGTATTTAACATATTTAATAAAGTAGTCTTCCCCACTCCTTTCATTCCAGCTAAAATAATTTTATAAGGAGATTGAGGGACATAGATATAATCTGCTTCCACCATAACTGTTGACTCAGTAACATTCAATGGGCGTGGCACCTATTCTGCAAATATACACATACCTGACCATGCATCACTCCACCCTAACAATTTTGCTTTATATTTGCGAGTAGTTCCAGTCTACAAGCAGTCGTCACAATGAATTACACGTTTGTTTTAGCTGGTAAACTTGGAGTAGGAAAAAGTACCATATTCAGAAAGCTACAGAAAGATGAATTTGTGGTATCAACACCATTGTCTAATGGATTATCTAAAAGTGGTGGAGAAATGGAGCATCAAATATATCAGGTCACATTGAGAAATCAAGATTTCAAGGTACCTATATTTACAGTTAGACTATCAGATGGATAAGTGCAGTAGTGTTCATTAATACAACAATTATATGCATTATACATTGTATATAGTGTGGTAATGACAGATGATCCTTAACTCTGCATGGTTAGCCAAGCTAGCTATAGTAGCTATTAGGTGACCGTATTGGTGTGGGGGAGTCTTCTCAGGATGTTTGATGTGATCACAGCAACAACATTTTTTGCAATATTAACATTATACCACACATATACTAGCTTACATTCAGTTCATATTGTAATAAAGGATGTCTGTCTCTCACCCTTCATCATTAAACTAGTGATAGAAATACAGAGGCCATTATATGTAATTGAATTAAGCTTTTATTCCTTACAGATTACCCTATGGGACACTGGTGGATTAGAGCGTTATCATTCTATGACCTCCAGTTACTTCAGATACTCCACTGCAGTTATTTTGGTATATGATGCATCTGATCAACTTAACACCCTCTGTGCACTGAGAGTTTGGATCGACGAAGCAAGGAGAAACAGTGCATTAAAAGACAAAGTAACCCTCTCATTATGGGCTAATAAATCAGATATATTGCCTGAAAATTCTCCCATACCTGCTGAAGTGACTGCTTTTTTATCTGAATACTCAATTCCAGAGTCCTTACATTTTTTTGTTTCAGCAAAAACTGGCTATCAACTCGAAGAATCTTTTCATCAATTAATTGAACATGTGTATGACACAAGTAATGTTGTATCTAGTAATAGTACTAATATCAGTGGAACATCACCTATTCCACACAGACGTTCATGGAGAGACAAGCTTTGCAACTGTTGAATTCCGACATTTTCTCTATGTTTACATTTGTACAATAGTCATTGCTGAACGATTCGTGTAATGTTTTTTTTTATTAATTTAAAATTAATTATTTAAAAAGCTAATAATTATGTCAATTACTACGGTCCCTTAATAAAAACTTTAAATACTAATTATTCATAAGTTAAATTATCCAAAGATAATTGTATTAGCAGCTATAATAATATTCATGAGTTAAATTCTCACAAGATAAGCAATATGGCTACCGCTGATGGAGTTTATCAGTATTCATTTGTTCTCAGTGGGATGGCTGGAGTTGGTAAGACGACAATTTTCAATTATATCAAAAGACAAGCTGAAAAAAATGGCGATCTGGTAGAATGGTCGACGAATGACGGCGGGTTGGATTGTTGCGTCTTTTCAACTACAGTACGCGGTATTAAGTGCAAGGTAAGAGAGACTCCATTACGATCTAGTGTATGATATTGACGTTCATTAGATCGTAATAAATGTAAATTTATGGCTTGTATTTACTGCTTGAGTTTTAGTCAGCAATGGTATAACTTAATTTGTTTTAATTGACATGTTTGTCAAACAATTTATTAACAATAATTATTATTATTTCCAATTAAATATCTTGTGATAATAATCGTTATTTTATTAGTTATTGTATCCAAACGGACACTGACAATATGATCTTTTTGTTGTTTCAACGGGTCAGGAATTTGCTGATGTAAAAATATAACTTAATTCCCAATATGTACAATATGTGTTATCACCACAACTATATAATAGAATGCAAGTTCAACGTGTACTTCATTATAACATACCCATGTCAACAGTGCATGAATATGATGACATTATCAGAACAGCTTTACTATTTTCATGTTGATAGTTATGATATTATCACTTAAGATATTACTATAACAATGATATTATTACAATAGTATTTTGTATACTGTTATTCATCTGTTTGTCCATTTGTCTGTCTATCCATCTGTCTGTCTGTCTGTCCATTTGTCTGTCTGTCCATCTGTCTGTCTGTCCATTTGTCTGTCTGTCTGTTCATCTGTTTATCCATCTGTCCATTTGTCTGTCTGTTTGTCCATTTGTCTGTCTGTCTGTCCATTTGTCTGTCTGTCTGTCCATTTGTCTGTCTGTCTGCCCATTTGTCTGTCTGTCTGTTCATCTGTCTGTCTGTCTGTCCATTTGTCTGTCTGTTCATCTGTTTGTCCATTTGTCTGTCTGTCCATCTGTCTGTCTGTCTGTCCATTTGTCTGTCTGTCTGTTCATCTGTTTGTCCATCTGTCCATTTATCTGTCTGTCCATCTGTCCGTCCATTTGTCTGTCTGTCCATCTGTCCGTCCATTTGTCTGTCTGTCTGTCCATTTGTCTGTCACTCTCTCTGTGTGTCTATGTCTCCCTCTAGATATCATTGTTTGATACTGGTGGATTAGAACGGTATGCCTCTCTCACTTCAAACTATTATCATCGCTGTCATGCTGTCATTCTTGTTTATCTCAATGATCCAGACAGACTAGACACCCTAACCTGTTTAAACATGTCCGTTGAGAGTGCACTTTCATACAACAAGGCCCCTGACCTCCTTGTTTTTACACTCTGGGGTAACAACATGAAACCTGATTACTCATTGAAAGAGAGCAACAGTTCACTAGTAGAACATATCCATGCTTTTCAAGAGAATTCGTCCATACCTTCAGATCTTCAGTTTATCATCAATCCAAACTCAGGTGAAGGAATAAACGATGCTCTTGATAAGTTAGTCTATGAAGTACACCTTAAATGTCGTCCAAAAGTAGACTCGGTTTTAACTCCAAACATACTGGATTATAATGAGTTTAGTGGACAAAAAGAGATATCAACATTAGAACATGAAGAACGTTGTCATACGCAATCATCTCAAGCAGCTAAGAAAGGGAAATGTTGCAAGTAATGTTTTGTTTTTTTCCAGTTAAGTAACATTATTTTTATTAAAAAATGTTTTATTAAAACAATATAAATACGAAACCTCAAAAATATAAGTAGTTTTCAGCTGAAATATCTAAATAATATACATTTGACTGTAACAGAAATATATTTCACAAATAATCACTACATTAGCCTCGCAAAAACCACACCCCTCATGCAAGACCACACCCACATAATAAGTATTTAAAGTTAGTGTACTTTAGGTGCTGACCGATCACTAACAGACCGTGCTTTACGAAGTCTTTGCTGTCTGAGAGCTTGAGCAAATGCACTGGTCTCATTTGTATCATCACCACCACCATTGTCATCATCTACAGTAAATCCTGTGGGCGGGGTTGGTGGAGTGGGTAACTGTCTAGTAGATCCTGAGTGCCGTGTAGGTTTTGGGTGTGTCCCAGGTGGATTGGAGCCTTTTCTAGGTCTAGGTAAAGTGGCAGGAATGTACCGTGATGATTCTGGCTCCGTTTGGGACCTATTAAATTGATTAGGACGCTCAATATCAACAAAGGGTCTGCTCCTGCTCTTTGCTTCCTGTTGTGTTGTCAGAGATGAGGGCTGCTGATAATGTCCTGTTGAGAGATGACGAGGTACTTGTGTGTGAGGTTCATTTGAAGGATAGTGGTGACCGTGGTACTGATGAGCGTAAGGGGGACTGGCACTGCGAGTTGAAGAGTGGGTGGAGTCTGCACTGTGATGAGACCCATTGGAGACCAGACTGACTTGTGAGGGAGAAACTGAGACATAAGCGGAGGTAACAGGAACATCATACATTTCTTCTGGAAGTGGTGGGCGTGGCATACCTGATTGTGTGGGTGGAAAACTCTGACCAGTTGACTGTGAAGGTTGAACCAAAGAAAAGGGCAACTCAGAAGACGGGGGTGGAGGATGGGAAGGAGGAGGCGGAGGAAGACCACCACTAGGTGGTTCCATAGATGTCATCATTGTTGGTCCATGAGTATTTATAGGACCTGATATTGACATCTCAGTTGGAACTTCAAGAGAAGGGTTTGATTCTGAATGATGACTGAGGCTGGACATTTGACTGTTGAGACGAGTGCGAGAACCTGATACAATAGGTATTTGCCAATTCTAATTATAAAATATATTAATAATTAATGTGTTATTATCTTTGTACCTCAATGTAATCTCTAAAGGTTTCAGGTAAAATTGATGGAGAACTTGATGACTCTTTTAGACTTGAAATAAGTTCAGGAAGACGTTCTAAGTCACTAGTTAAAGTCAACTCATTGTCCTAAAGTTCAAGAATGAGGATAATAGTATGGGAATGAGGACATGTAGTATGGGAATGAGGACATGTAGTATGGGAATGAGGACATGTAGTATGAGAATGAGTATAACTCCATTGCTTACCAGAACTGACATAAGAGCATTGCTAAGTGTTGAAAACCACACCCTCTCTTCCACCATAAGACGACTCATGTGAACTTTCTCTTTTAGTTCAGTATCGGCAATCTTCTTATCTGTTTCCTATAAATAGATAGATAGGTCAATAATGGATACATAGTTACAGTCTCAAAATGGATATACTATATCATATTATGGATAAATACATAAATTTACACTCTAAAAATGGATATACCAGTTTAAAAAGGGACACATATTTACACTCTAAAAATGGATATATATATTACAAATGGACACATATTGACATTGTTATAATAGATGACTAATGATATTATCCAATGAGTACTCCATTCCACCCACAATACGTGTACTTTTCCCTTATCCCACACCCCAAAATATTGGACACTAGCCAAATACTCAGTTCATTTAACACCTACTGTTTGCATCTGTTCATATTGCTGTAAGAGAGGGCCTATATTCTTGTCTAGTGGGAAAAAAAGAGTAAACAAAGACGTGTTGATTATAAGGGGATGTACCTTTCTTTCGTTTACTCTCAAGTGTTTTATTTGCTTTGACTGTAACTTTGACCATTTCCTTGGTTTCCTTGATAGAACGACTCATCTCTATATAATATAATAGTATATGTTGTGTTAGTAAATGTTTTGATGTTTCATGTCATATTGAAACTTATTATGAAACAAACATACACATATATTAGTGGGTGGACTAATACATAGATGAATAAGTCTGTACAAAGATGGACGGAGGATAGACAGGTGAGTAGACAAATTGACAGATAGATTCACTCATTAACCATACAGCCATTACATCATTATGACATCATCTCATGTATATGTAACAACAATGCACTAGACCACTAACCACTACTACAAAGAAAAGCTGTTAATTTGAGGTTAGAAATTAGACAACAGACAGTAACGTGATTAATGTCAATTATTAGTCTGGTCATGTTGTGACATACCACTATGGTATGTACTATATCACAGACAATGTATTATATCTCTACAATATAATGTTAGTTTCACATGATTCATATCACAGAGTATGGGATCAGATTTCTTGAAATGCTATTCTGATCGGTTAGGTTACATTGACTACACAAACCAATATATTGTTAGTACAAATACAATACTAACACGATCAACTGTTTATTTAAATACAAAGCACTACATTACATGAGTAAAAAGGAAGATTGACTTTCTACTACAGTTTATATGTGTACCTTTCTCATGATCTTTTTCAAGTCCAGAGAGAGATTTCTTCCATTCATCAAGGCGGTTACCGACAGGTGTTAAAAGTTTTGTACTAAAGGAACTACAAGGGAAATAATGTAAGTTATGTTGTTTTAATGGTTGTTATAACAGAAATAAACATTGCTTAAATACCAAACGTGTTTGATAATTCCCACATCATAGCACTAACCACCTAAATATACTTATGGTGGTCGTCATTGTATTACATTCTTTTATCGATGTGTTGTGACTCCTACATCGTTAGTTAAAATGTCTTAAATATCTATATTTCTCCTCCACTTCATTACATTTCATAACAGTACCTATTACAGACTGTACTAACCAAAATCAACAAAAAAAGTCTTTTTAAGGCATCAAATAAACTTTTAAAAGATGTTTTAAAAGCTACTATATCTACATTTAATAATATCATATTATAGACAGTTTTTAAAGCATATATTGAATTTAAATATCTTCTACAGTCTGTTTATATGAAGTCAGCTTCCAAGTAATGTCACATCTGACATCACAAATAACTATTACATTACATAAACATTTAGTTCTTCAAATAACTATACCTTTCAAGTTGATATATCAAATTTTAAAATATAACAAATTCTTTCAAAGTTGTTGTCCATGCACACCCAAAGACAACATTATACATATTATATCATTAAAATAATGTAATTTTAAAAGATATAAAATTCAAGATTGATCTTGTTGTAGTCAATGTGATTCTATTTACATTTAGGACGTATTGATTAGGAAAATAGTTTAAAGGTTGGGTAAGTGATGGAGTAATTATAGACCTAGTGTACGAGCAAATGTAGGCACTTTAGAATGATAATTAACATAATGAACAAGGGAAGTTGTAACATTTGTTTCTTATAAATAAGTTTAAGTGAAAACATCGACGATCACTACATCATTAAATAAGACATTTCATAGCCAAAATAAGTTGGACTTATTCCATTGTAGGTAAGGTGTTGTCACTTATGTACCAACATCACACAAGACATTACAAGGATCCAAGCCAAGAGTTGAAAGCAAACATGTTGATAGTCTCACGGACACAATTTTAAAGCTGTACAAAGACCTATTCTTTATATAAACAATAGAATCAACTCATATACAAAGTTAGACAACACCACCACGTGGAAGCCAGTAATATAAGTGATAATAATGTTACTGCACCAATTTCTGATAAAATGACAACTGATCCAATTGTAAGACATCGACTTAAAGTATGTTTTCAATTTTCAATAATATGTATCTATATCATCTCCAAAAAAGTTTATTTTTTGAAGAAAGATTGTGAATAATGTAATAGGGTGATTTTACTTATGCAAAAGGCGAGTGTCTAAGTTCCCCACTAGTCTAATGGTCTAGTCACAACTAGTTAGCATCTTGTTTTCAATACCTTAATTTGTCATACTGATGTTTGTTACCTTCATAATAACTTGAAATTGTTGACAAATATAAAAGGTATTTTTAAAACTTACTAGTTAATTTCTCTTATTTTCAATTCAACTGCTTTATGCCACCGGACAAGGTTAGTTAAATCAGCTCCCATGTCTTGTGAACCACCTGTAATACTAACAGTTATAACATTGTATAGTTAAACTAAATGTATTTAGTAGTGTTGCTATGTCAACCAACTATGTTAGTGGACCATTTCATTATGTAGATTTAGTGACTTTTGTGACAAACAATTTTGACATGCGTATACAGTTTACATACAGTTAATATATATTGTTAAACATTGTTAATATATAGGATATAATGCGAGTATTGAACTTACTACAGTTAATATATATTGTTAATACAATTGTTAATATATAGGATATAATGCGAGTATTGAAACCTGGTATTTGCTGACGCTGATCACTTAACAGTTTTCTATTGGCAGGCAATAATAGTATAAACATCTTACCTTTAGAATGAGCTGCAACATCAGCAAGGCGAGCAAATCCATCAAGAAATGCATTAAATGCTACAATGAGTTGCCTAAAAGAGAGCAAGCGTAATAGTACTACTGTTAAATAATTACTATACATTTTATCTACTAATCTGTTATGATAGCTAAGGTGTAGTGTGGTCCACCTTTGAGAATAGAATATTTTAATAGATATATAAATGATTGTGATCATGTAACAACCTTCTCATAACAACTGTATCAACTTTGGTTATGAATATGCTATAATATGACTAACAGGCCAACATTATGGACTAGCCTTGAATACAAGTTAAGCGGGTTTGATCAATCACTAATGTCAACTTACTCAAGTGATCTTTGAAAACGTTGACCACGTTGGATAAAGTCTTCCCAAATCGGGAAACTACTCTGTAAAATAGAAATATGGAGTATTAAATTTAAAATAGTCAGCACGCATAAAGAAGTTAGCAGATTTAATACCTTCATATTAGTGTAGAGACATTTAAAGACATCGCCTACAGCGTTGAAATCCTTATCCAAATTACCTTCAGACATTTTTTAAAGCAACGAGAGGGATGCTGTAAAATATGAAAAGCGATAACACTACTGCAAAATGAACTAGAGTTAACGCGCAAGTACTTTATATTACGAAAGAAGCCACACCCACTCATTACCTGACAGGAATTTCGTTGAGTATTACACGACTGTACGAGCAGTGAGCTGATCTCTGGGTTCATTGATTTCTTTCCTTTTACTTCCTGATTTAAATTTAGAGAGTTCACCATGAAGAAAGGGAGCAAGAGAGCAACAATTTTAGCCTTTTTGGCGTTTTTAAACTGGAGCGGCGGCATTTCATTGGCCGTGGACCCCACGGAAAACCCAATATTGATCAGTGAGTTGAGACGTGATAAACACAAAATATTAATGTCAGATAAAGGATATGTGTACACACAAGTTGTTGTTGTGTGTAGACAAATTGTTATGCGTTCAAGTGTTTGTTGACCTTTCAGTTCAACCACAATATGAATAATCACACCATTTTATCTAGTTCCAGGGATTCTTGGAAGCCAGTTGTGGGCAAGACTCAATCGTACATCGGTGAACCATAGATACTGTGATAAGCAATCCGATTGGTACAATTTGTGGCTCAGTTTAGAGCAACTGGTGTATCCAATTGAGAAATGTGCTTCTGATAATAGCATGTGAGTTATAACACTAATTGTTATCACATGTGGGTTTGTCTTATGTGTAAACCATGTATTGGGAGGTGCTTAAATGTTATTAATAACAAAGTATTATTTCTTTTCAGATTACATTATGACCCATCTACTAAAACATTTTCTAATACTGAAGGAGTGGAGATTGAGACCAGAGACTTTGGTAATACCTCAAGTGTTGAGTTTCTCGATCCTTCACTGGATATTGAGATAACCAACTATTTCCATGATATTGTCAAACGTTTTAGCAAGTTAGGGTATGTCAGAGGAGAAACCATCAGAGCTGCTCCTTATGACTGGAGGTTTGCACCATGTAAGTTATTTTTAGTAGTACATATACTACAAAATTAAATGCTATTTTTAGTATAATATGTTACTATTTTTATCATTGTTTAGATGGCCTTACAATCAAAGGGTATTTTGATAATGTTAAGAAATTAGCTGAAGACATGTACAATGACTATCATCATCCTATTACTCTCATTGTACATAGTATGGGTGGACCTATATCACTATATTTTCTAACCCAAGTCGTCTCTGAAGAGTGGAAACAGCAACATATTAAACAATACATTTCCTTATCATCTGTGTGGGCGGGAGCTCTTGTTACTGTCCAGTCTATTATATCAGGTGATAATGAAGGAATAATTCTTGATAAACAAATTTGGGGTCGTGCTACTGCTCGTTCTTATCAGACTACTCTTTGGTTATTACCTCCACCTGGTGACATATGGGGCAAAGATCAAGTACTAGCTTACACACCACAAGGGAACTATACAGCTTATGACTACCAGAAACTATTTCAAGACCTTAAACTTGAGAACGAATGGGAAAAATATCAACTCATGTTAGATGCAACTAGCAACTTTCCTCCACCTAATGTTACTACTTATTGTTTTTATGGATTGGGCAAGAAGACGCCCTACCAATTAAAATATTCCGCTAAAAACTATCCCGATTCTCCACCTGATATTGTTACATGTGATGGTGATGGTACTGTTCCTAAAGTGAGTCTAACAGTTTGTGAGCGATGGAAAACACAACAGCCGTTTAAAGTCTATACAAAAGGGTTTTCCCCTGTGGAACATGTCCATATGTTGAAGAATGAACGTGTGATTGATGCTGTTTCTGAAATTATGACATCATCTTAAAAGAAAATAAACAAAATCATTAATTTATAATTAATTATTTAGATTTTTTCAGTTTGGTTCATACAGCTGCTAATAAAAGAAATGTTCACCCTTTTATTATTGAATTAATTAAGGGGGAGGGGCTGAAAGACAGTATCACAATCAAGACTAACATCAGAACTGGCAGACATTTGGTGACCACGCCCATTTCTTCCTGTATGAAGGCTACCCATAAAGTTATCTAAAATAGCTCGATGATCCCGACGGTTGTCATGGCGAGCATTCAAAATGGCTTCTAAACGACGTGCTCTATCTTCATTACGAGCAGCTAAACCATTAATATCTAATGTATCAACTGTGAATGATGATTGGCCAGAGGGTGGGCGTGGCATGGGTGGAGATAATGATGGATTCTTACTGACAAGGTGCTGTCTTGTAGCCCCTGTAATATCAGGTATATTATTAGGATCTTCATTAAGTTGCCGTTGATGCTGAAGTAAAGCGTCTTGTTGGATTTCTAAGTCAATGTTTGTACGAGGAGGTTCAGGGTATTGACGCCAAAATGAGATACGAGAGTCTGTAGGACGAGAATATTTAATTTGATTAAATGTATTTACTACATCTTGAGGTGGAGGCTGGGGTTTGGGGTTTGGAATTATAGGTTTGAGTCTGATTGGTGGAGGGTAAGAATCAGGTTTTTTGTATGAAGGTAAGTTTTTACGAAGTTGGTTCTTTAGAATTGATAGGTTCTGTAAAACATTTGAGTCAGTGGTTGATTGTTGAGGAGGTAATTTGATGACTTCAGGGCTAGGTGTATCAAAATGGGTGGGGTTTGTGGGTGGGGCTTGAGGTAGAGTTATACCACTGTAAGATTGTGGAAGTGCTGGGGGTGTGGTTTCATTTTTCAAAAGTTTACTTTGAATAGCAGGTATAGGAGGTGATTTAGGAGGTGTAGATGGATGTCTTAGTGTAGGTACAGGAGGTGACTCAGTTGGACGAGGGTTGTCCCTCAATGTGGGTATAGGTGGTGATTTAGGGGGTGCAGTTATACGGGGGTTGTCTCTTAATGTAGGTATAGGAGGTGACCGTTGTCTTGTCCAATCTGGTTTGACGTCATTAGCCATTTTATCAGCAAGGAGTTGTAAACACTCTTGCTCCTCTTTCTCTCGCAGTTTCTTCTTCTCTAACTCCTCTTTAAATCGTTGTTCAGCTAGCTCCTGTTTGGACAGCAATGGTTTAGTGACTATGGGTACTGGTTGGTCTTCATCAACGTTGTCTTTCTCTGCTTCCATTTCCTTTAAGGCTCTTTGATGGAGTCTCTCAGCTTCATTCTTTATACGCATCTCTTCCTGCTCCTCCTCTTGTTGTTTTTTAAGCTTTTCTTTCATTTTTAGTTCCTCTCTCTCCTTTATTTGTTGCTGTAATTCTTCTCTCTGTTTCTGTTGTTGTAACATTTTCTTCTCTTCCTCTGACAATCGAGGACTAGTACCATCAAATGATTTTCTTAAAAGACCTCGTTCAGTGACTACATTACCTGTAGCATCAGTTAAAGGAGCCCCACCCCCTGGTTTTCCCCATGGATCATAGACCTCACTTTCAACTTTTAGGATAAAATTTTCTCTCTTTTGTTTTTCTCTCTGCTCTCTTTCCTTCTTCTCTCTTACCTGCTCATCTAAAATACTTCGTAATGTTCTAGTTTCCTTCTGAGTAGATCTATTGTCTTCTTTTTCCCATCTTACCTCTCGTTTCTCTTTGACTTTCTCTTGTTGCCGTGGTGATGGACTTCTAATCATTGGAGGTGTGGTTTGTCTTTCTCGAGGACGATATGGATTGTACATGTCTGGAGTTTGAAAGTGTGGTGGATAGTATGGTCCCCTCATTGGCATAGGGTAGGGTGGATATGGAGGGTAATAATAAGGGGTGTGGCTTTGATAAGGTGCATAAGGAGGGTCATAGTAATGTGATGAAGAGTAATAATGAGGTGGATAATTAGGGAGTTGCTCTCTTTCTTCCCTCTTATCTCTATAGTGTCTAGTGACTTCTCTAGGTGAGGTGTCTGGAGATAGCTTCTTAATTAGAGGACGTGGTTTGGTCTCTTCGATATTACTTTCTGATATTTGATGTTTCTTTCTTATCTGTTCCCTTAACTCTGATCGGTATTGAGATTGTCTTCGCTTCTTTTCATCTAAAGTCTCTTCTCTTCCAATATTAAATCCTGCACCAACTGGTGCCGAGAAAGATCGAGATCCCAGATCATCAGATGAGTGGGTAGAGCTTTGTAAATGGCCTTTTCGTTTAACCCATTCATGTAACCCCCTTTCATCTTCTTCCCAGGTCCCAGTCACATGATCAGTCATGTGATGTGGCTTGGTATGTCTTCCTGGGATGTCATCATCCCTCTTATTAGCATGTCCAAAACCTCCTCTACTATCATGCCGAGATAATTCCTTCACACGTTCTTGAGCCATTTCATGACGTACTTCAGCAAGAGACTTAGCACGTTGTTGAGGTGAGTGACGCTCTGCTTTATCGCGAAGGAATGTCACGTACTCCTCTCTCATTTCTCGCCTCTTTTTTTCTATCTCAGCTACTCGGCCATCATCAGATGGAAGGATACCACCTAATGGTCTAAAAGTTACATTCTCAATATTAACTCTTTGTTAACTCAGTTATAATGTTCTTACCTTGATAATCTAGATTTGTCTTCATTAAGTTTAGTTCTGTGTGATCTGATAAAGTCATCTACAGCTGTACTGTCCACCATCATACTCATATCTAACCACAACGTGTCTGTTTATTTCCAATAATGTTACCATATGAACAGGGGTGTGGTCATAGTATACTAACAATATACAGAAATATACTGAATAATACTAATAGTTAATATACGGAGATATACTGGACTGACCATATGCTGGTGAGATGAGTGCTGCTGAGGGATTTTTTAGTGTTTTAAAGGAGCTATGGACGAGCTATAGAGATGAGACTCCAAGGAAATTAAAACTAGTTGATGCTTACTTAGGATATATCATGATGACTGGAATTGTTCAATTTCTGTACTGCTGTCTTGTGGGGACATTTCCATTTAATTCTTTTCTTGCAGGATTTATATCAACTATTGGTTCTTTTGTTTTAGGAGGTATGCACCAATATTTGCTGTATATTAGTATCTTTTGTCTTGCAACAAAAGTAGGTGTGGCAGTCATAGCTTGAGCCACACCTCTTTACTTAAAGTGATCTAATGTTTTTCTTCTCTTTTAGTATGTTTGCGTATTCAAACCAATCCACAAAATCGTGCTGATTTTCAAAGTATTACTCCTGAGAGAGCATTTGGAGATTTCATATTTGCACACATTGTTCTTCATCTAGTAGTGATTAATTTCATTGGCTAATAATGACAGGAACTCACTCATCATGTCATCTACTAATTTTGAACCGTTTCTTTTGAATAAAATTGTTTTTGGTCTCTTAATGTATAATAATTTAAGATAAAATTTAACGCACTTTTGATTTCATTAGTTCTAAAGCGCCTGGTAATATAAATTGTTCAGAGTCACTAGGTGTCTCCTGGAAATAAACTAGTTAATAAAGGGTTAATTTACAGTATCATACCTTCTGTAAGTAATCTGCTATATAGTCTGGTCTAAGACATAGTACATTGTTTTTGACTAAGTTCTCAAGAGACAGTTCTGGTTCTTTAGGTAGTTTTAATACATTGAGAAATGCATGAGTTAATAATCCAGTGGACACTACTGATGCTGCTTGAGTGGGTGTGGCTACAGTAGCTCCACCCGCTTCTAGTAATCGACGTAGACCATTCTGTTTTGCTGACTCAACATGTAGTAGTACCTATGTGACATCATAATGACATCATGGTCACATGACAAACTAACCTCCCAACCTTCAAAAGCTCCATTGATTTTGTTTTTATGTATTTTCTCTCTCCATTTTTTCGGTGCTTCATCCAAAGGCCCACTCTTTCCAGGAGGTTGAAATGAGGGGGACCACTCATAAGGCCCCTCCTATAATTAAATTAATTATTTATTAACAAAGCATTCACTCCTCACTTCTACAAACATCTTTTCAGCTCGACAAGCCTCCATATATGTCTTTCCAAGTATCCATTTACCCGAGGCACAAGCTGCAAGATATTTCTCTGTACGACTTGATTTCCCAACAACCAAATGAGTACAATGAGAAATGAAATGATCAGATTCTAAATAAACTCCGCCCAGTTCCTGTATCAGTGCCCCAAAGTCTGCTTTCTCCTACAATAATACATTAATATTTATGAATTATTTATAAATTATTTTTATTAAGTACAGGACCAGATATTTCTACATGTATTAGTAATAAACTATTACTTGAACATTTAATGATGATAAGAGTACTTTAGGTTGAATATGTTTGGTCTACATGAGAGAGAATAAATAAATAATTAAGACTTTAATTGGTAGGAGTTAACCCAATATTCTATGTGGTAGTAACTTACTGCTTTTTCTTGGTTTTCTTCATATAATGATAATTTATCTATTAATTATGTAATTAATGAATTATTAATTAAGGAGCATTACCTGCTGTGTCTTGTTTAATATGAGTAACTATTGGCAGACCAATGGGCGGAGCTACAGGAGTAGAAGATATGTCAATAAATTGTTCTTTAGTTGTTGCTCGAGTCACAGAACGTGTTCTATGAACTTTTCTTTCCGACATTTCTGGTGTTTGTGGGTGTGGCTTCTCCGATGCAGCATCATCACGAGATTGTGGATCAGGTGATAAATGGGATCTATCATATTCTGTTTCGGGACAAATAGAAACTTTATCAAGACCACTCCCCTCCTCTCGTCTAGAAGCAGCTCTGATAATGTAACAGAATTTACTATTTCTCTATATGTCACTTACTGTCTTATAAATGCTAAAAGTTCTTGTTCTTGCTGACAGTCGACATCATCATATGTTACTGTCATTAACTGTGAGTCAGTCACATGACTATCACATGGTGGTGAGCCTAGAGACAAGTTATATCATGTGATAATCATGTGATGTAATAAACCTCGTAATTTATTAAATCTTTTTGGTTTTCTTTTGGGTGACAAAAGCTCTTTCTCCTATAATAATAAGATAATTAATATAATAATTAGATGATTAATATAATAACAGATAATTAGTATAATATTAAATGGATAATTGTACCTTAAAAGATTTAAAATCTGGGGCTCCTACAATATTGAATCATTATAATAATAATTAAATATATTACTGACTTTGCAACTGACGTCTACTCTGTTTAGTGACCTGGTCCCTATAATTACTTAGTAATTTAATACAATAATATATTAGATCATTACATTCCTGTCGTTTTTATAATTTCCTCAATTTGTTGTCTTAAAAGAGAACTAGATGATTGAACTGTATCTGTTTTATTGTTCTCTTTGTTGTCATCTGCTTCCTCTAGCTCCTCCCCCTCTTCAGCTCCACCCACATTATCATCCTCATTATCATTGTCCTTAATCTCCTCCATATCATCTCCCTTTATCTCTTCCAGTTTTTCTTTCTTCTCCATCTCTTTAATTGGTGATGTGGTCACTTTCTGTGATAGAATAGGCTACACACATACTCCATTACAACAAGTAAATATATTACTTACTAATACTTTATTAGGATTATAATTACAGGGGTAAAGTGACTCCTCCTCTTTATATCCACTATTAGAACACTAGAGTGTTATAATTATTATAATGATATTCATGAGGCTCACCGCCCACAACCAATGAGGACTAACGATACTAGTGCCATTGTCTTGAGCTGTTTGAAGTTGCTTATCACGAAGGATCTCCGATAATTTACCCTAAATAAAGGATAAAAAATAAGTGATAGAAACTTGACATACTTGGAAGACAATATGAGTACACTCGGAAGTAAACCCCATTCTCCAATTACCCCCTAATGATTTCACTAATCGATGCAGCTCTCCTGTTAATTAATAGTTAATTAAATTAATCAAGGCCCTTATTATGTACTTTGTTGAGTTGTCAATTTCTTATGTACAAAAATAACTACATCGTTTAACACCTCTCTCCTTTTTTCAGACTACAATAAACAATATTATGAGTTGTTATAATGTATAGAGATATACCTCATTTTCTGCCTCAGATACTGTCTTTAAAGCATGTTCAATGTTCTCTTGAAATATATTAGCTAGTTGCTAGTGGAGAATAACATATCATTGTGTGTGTGTGTGTGTGTGTGTGTGCATAGAGGAGATAAAGTACTTACTGTGTTAGGTCCAGTTACAGTATGGTCCATAGGAAGATCATGTAGAGCACTCTGAAATAAATTTTAAAGTTATTTCTCATTTTTCTGCAGTAGTGACTCACTTCAATGTCAAAATTAGGATGAAAAGATCGTAAAGGTGTCTTGATTAAGGAGCATTCCTCTTCACTAACTCCATCTATACCAATATTTGGTTCATTAGTGATGGGTGGAGCTTCTGATACAAGGTACTCATCAACAGGTACTATTGTTTGTGTACTTGCACATGTAAACACCCACCTAGAAAACTAATCACATGATTGTCACATGATATACAAAGCCACACCCACCTATCAGAGACAGCAGGTACTCCCCACGTCACAGCACAAGTGTATTTTTCTCCTTCAGGTTTTTTAAGAACAAGGTGAGTAGATGCTAATAGATCACCACTGGGATAGCGAGCAAAACAATCTTGTACTCTAAAAATAGTTATAATAATAAAATGTTACTATTTATAGAAATGGTAAATATGATGTCATACTTACATTGCTCCTAGCTTTTTGCTCAAACATACTAAATGCTCTCTCTCAAGTCCTTCAAATTGACTAAAATAGAAAATGTTACTAAATATAGTATTGAGGTCTATGACATCACACTGACCTAATTGTTAAGACACATCCCTCCAAGGTAGTACTATTAATAGTAACAGGCAATGGTTGAAACAAGAAATGGGAGGAGCAATCGAGGAGGGTATTAGCAGCTAGACAATGCTCTAACCAAATCATTGTCACAATATTGCATGAAATAGAGGGAATATTAGGTGGGCGTGACAGCGAGACAATGTGATAGTCACATGACGAAGTAGCAGGTACAACTACTCCTAATTAAGGGGTGGAGTTAAGTATTAATAATTAAAGACAAACCTCCATGTTTCTTAATTTCTGAAGCAATAGCCTCTCTACTTTGAGATGTGACTACTTCATTGATAGAGAATATTTTATTTGAAAATAATCCACTTTTATTTATTGGTGGTAATTGAGGCATTTCAGCTGAAGAGAGAGCTCCTTAATAATAAATTATTAATGATATTATTACCATTTTGATATTGAGTTAATAAAGTATCATCATCAAGATCATCATCATCAAATTTTCTTTGTTTCTTTGGTTGATTATTTAAAGGACCTGCATGTCTATAAAGAAATCTATAATCCATTCTGATAATTTCATTCTATTAGGCAGTACTAATACTTCCATTCCTGAATTTCCATTCCAATAATAACATTCCTATACTTTTATATTAATAACTTCAATTTTTATGAAGCTAGTCAATTAGTGACATGAGCAAATGGTTTTAATTCAGACCATAGTCTCAAACCTAAAAATGCCCTAAGATGATACGTAATAAAATCACTTCAAAATTTTCAATAGCTATACAAGTCTATGTTAAATAGAGTAATTGTTTGTGCTCAGAAATGTTCTTAAAAGTATGTACATTTACTAGTAGAATAAAGGGGATGATATAAACATTTTTAAAAAGATAATGCTACATTTTAGAGCAGTAATACTAATGTCACTTAACAAGGACCTATATAGCTATCATCATAAAAAAACTCAAGTGATTTTGTGATGTGGACCAAATTCTCAATTTTTGGCTCGAGACCATGGACTATAGTCCATGGTCTCGAGCCAAAAATGGCAAAAAAATGAAATTGCTTCGAATTTTTTATGATGATAGCTATATAGGTCCTTGTTAAGTAGAATAATTGTTTGTGCTTAGAAATGTTGTTAAAGTCAGTAAAAAACAAAAATGAATTCATTAATTTACATGTACATTTACTAGTAGAATAAAGGGGATGATATAAACATTTTTAAAAAGATAATGCTACATTTTAGAGCAGTAATACTAATGTCACTTAACAAGGACCTATATAGCTATCATCATAAAAAAATTCAAGTGATTTTGTGATGTGGACCAAATTCTCAATTTTTGGCTCGAGACCATGGACTATAGTCCATGGTCTCGAGCCAAAAATGGCAAAAAAATGAAATTGCTTCGAATTTTTTATGATGATAGCTATATAGGTCCTTGTTAAGTAGAATAATTGTTTGTGCTTAGAAATGTTGTTAAAGTCAGTAAAAAACAAAAATGAATTCATTAATTTACATGTACATTTACTAGTAGAATAAAGGGGATGATATAAACATTTTTAAAAAGATAATGCTACATTTTAGAGCAGTAATACTAATGTCACTTAACAAGGACCTATATAGCTATCATCATAAAAAAATTCAAGTGATTTTGTGATGTGGACCAAATTCTCAATTTTTGGCTCGAGACCATGGACTATAGTCCATGGTCTCGAGCCAAAAATGGCAAAAAAATGAAATTGCTTCGAATTTTTTATGATGATAGCTATATAGGTCCTTGTTAAGTAGAATAATTGTTTGTGCTTAGAAATGTTGTTAAAGTCAGTAAAAAACAAAAATGAATTCATTAATTTACATGTACATTTACTAGTAGAATAAAGGGGATGATATAAACATTTTTAAAAAGATAATGCTACATTTTAGAGCAGTAATACTAATGTCACTTAACAAGGACCTATATAGCTATCATCATAAAAAAATTCAAGTGATTTTGTGATGTGGACCAAATTCTCAATTTTTGGCTCGAGACCATGGACTATAGTCCATGGTCTCGAGCCAAAAATGGCAAAAAAATGAAATTGCTTCGAATTTTTTATGATGATAGCTATATAGGTCCTTGTTAAGTAGAATAATTGTTTGTGCTTAGAAATGTTGTTAAAGTCAGTAAAAAACAAAAATGAATTCATTAATTTACATGTACATTTACTAGTAGAACAAAGGGCATTATATAAACATTTTTAAAAGGATAATGCTACATTTTAGAGCAGTAATACTAATGTCACTTAACAAGGACCTATATAGCTATCATCATAAAAAAATTCAAGTGATTTTGTGACGTGGACCAAATTCTCAATTTTTGGCTCTTGACCATGGTCCAAATTCTCAATTTTTAATTTACATATTTCCACTCCAATAATTCCATACTTACATTTCAATTCAATTACCTTTTACGAACATTAGGTTCAACTTCAATTTGATCTCCTTCAATATTACATAACACATTGTCTACCACTTTATCTTCAACCATTTCTTTGGGCTTTCCATCAGAAGACCCTCTCTTTTCCTCAACACATTCAATAGCATACTGCTCCTCATCTTGACAATACCCAGTCTCAATACTTTTATAAATCCATTGATAAGTCACACAAAGAACATGCCATTGACAGGCATAGTGATATTTATCAGCTAATAAATTATAAAATTGTATTAAATCTAATTCATATTTGATAGTTACTTACAATTTTTATTGCCTACAATGAGATGAGTGCATTTATCTTTAGCCAATTGTCCTGTGTATTGTGCTCCATGTTGAGTGACTAGTGACTGGATTCTTGATCTCTCTTCTGTACTAAACCCAGTACTTGTAATAACACACCCTGATAATGGAGGACATTGATGTGACGATATCTAAAAAATAAAAAAACTTTGTCTATCAAATGAAATATGGATTGATAGATGGATAAAAAGTAAATGGATTAATAGCAGACTTGTGAGATTATAAACAATGTATCGTACAATTTCTTTATCAGTTGCATGAAAGGATTTCCCACGTCCTTTCTCCCAACAGAACTCCACCCACGATGATTGAAGGACTGGAGTATTAAGAGATCGAGCAACCTAATAATTACATTAATTAATAATTATACTAATAAATAAATAGGGGCTGTCTCACTTTATATTTAGTACTACCAACTTGACCAGCTATTAAATGTGTTACCTAGGAGACAAATTAATGAATAAATAATGAGTTTATTGGACTAACGTGACGAGTAAAATTTCCACTCGTTTTTCCTCCCATCAGCTCAACAAGCTCAAGAATACGAATCTATTAATAAAAATATATTTTAATAATTAATGATTATTAAAGGAGTCTAACCCTGTTCTCTCTTGCTCCAATCTGTGTACAACATGCAGTTATTCCATGCATACACATTGTATAAACAGGTTTACGACTAGCTGGGAGGGGCTATAGATATATGAGATAATTAGTAATTATTATTAGGGACATACCCAATTATTAGCAAGATGAGATATTATAACCATTGGTCCAATCACTCTGAAGAGGGGGTGGGGTTATTAAATATTAAATAATTTATTTATACCTTGTTTTTCCTGCTAATTTATGAAATAACGAGGTATCAAATACTTCCAAAACGTAAATGACATTTTTATCAATAGGATCACTTTGAACGTCATCAGACCACACCCACTTCACTTCATATCCCACACTTTCCAGAGACTAAAATATATTACAATATTATATAGACAACTTTGTATTACAATAGATATAATACCTGTACAGCTTGTAACGTTACTCCATCAATTGTTTTATCTTTCTCCTTTACAAAGCGGAGACGATCTGTTACATGTATCATTGTATAAACTACGTGTCCATTTATAAACTATGAATTAAATTTATCCATCCATTTTCTACTATATGCATCCATTGTTAATATATACCTAACAGTCCTCGAGAGCTTGTCATATTTGTCAGCTGATCTTTCAAACCTCCCTCCTAATAGTTTGCTTCTAAATAAAGCACAAACTTATGGACACATTGGAGTCACGCCCACGTCTATTGGAGCTGACATTATACGACCATAGACAGTATCAGAGAAAGTGACTGTTTTTCAGATGATAACAATAAAATGTTATTATTATAAATTATTAAAGTTATTCATTCTTTCAAAGAATTAATTATTTGTTAAAGAGAGAGAACATAAAATACAATTTTGTTTGAGAATATTATATAAATTGTTAAATAATATATATGTAAATTGTACAGTAGTAACATAGTTCATTAAATTGTGATCTGACAGTGACCAATATATACTGGTTGTCCAAGTCCTGATCCAGAATTGTTTATTTGTAAACTCTGCAACTGAAAGTAAAACACTAGTCACCAAACAAAGTACAACAACAATAACAACAACAACAACATCAGTAAACAGCAAAAACATCAAACAAATACATCATATAATATTTTAACATTATCTTATCAGGACTGTCACCAAGGAAGTAAATGTCCCAACTGGACAAATGTCAATACGAACAAGATAATTATTTTAAACTTACTTAGGTATTAAAATATTGTAGTGTTATCAGATGTTATAGACTCACTTTTGAGTGACAGTTTTAATGACATCATCATAGGTCACTTCTCTGGATTATTGTCCAGGCAAACTCATTAGAGAAGTGAAATGGGATCTCCTCTCCAATTCAGATACCCTACTGGAAAATCCGAATTCAGATCATTCAGATCGTATGGATTAATCATTAAGAATAGGCCACTTGTTAGTTAATGTGCCAATACACCCATATGAAAACAACAACTTTGATGTCATAATTTTGAGATATCAATGCTTCTGGAGGCATTATGGTTGCATTGCCAGGTGCGGCTGTTAAAGGACTTGTCAATTTTCAATTCTTGACACACCAAAGACTGAGATTTTGGCAACCAATTCATTAATCAAAAGTATGTTTGCTGTCAGATCACGATGTATAATGCTTATGTAAAAAGTTGACTCCATATGCAACATCTAACAAGATGGCATATTTGAACTGAATAGGAACAGATTGTTCAGTCTCTAACCACTGTGTTAGTGTTTAAGGAAGTAATTCCATCGCCAACGTAGGTAATTGAGTTCGAGTTGATAGATTGATCCCAATAAGGGTTTAGGATGAGTCCACTTACACTGACTTCATAAACTTGAAGATATGTATCTATTAAACAACCATATACCTAAAAATAGAAATAAATAAATCATACAAGTTTATCAATTACAAAGTAACAAATAACCCATAAAGAGAATAGAAACATCATAGTTGCTGTCTAGTTTTAACTCCCTTACATCACATTACAGCACTTATTCTATAGAAAAAGGTTGCTGTCTGCTTGAGTTTTTGAGCCAAGACATGCTGATTCATGCGTTGTATATTTAACATGGGGCAATCACTCAAGTAATTGTGCTTATATCATTTTAAGCACGCTTTTGGAAGTGCTTTGAGGTGCTTGTACTTGATATAAGTGCTTTTAAGACTGCCAGTTCTTCGTATATTTCACTCATTCAATTAAAAATTTTGTGCAAAATGCACTGAATTGATTATTAGCCAAGTGTATGACTATATACAATAGAAAGGATACACAATAGAAAGGATGACTATTTTATGGCAGGTTATATTTACACATAGAATAGGGGTAGGCTACACCACGTAATAATAGAGAAAATGTAGGCTACACGTAATAATGGAGAAGATGCAGGCTACACATAATAGAGAAGATGCAGGCTACACGTACTCATAGCATCTACATACATATAGAATGGGATAGACTATATTTACACAAAGAATACTTCCCCCTTAGGGATAAGAGAGAATTTTAAAGAAGGAATTGGCATAGGACTCAACTGTTGTATCAAATCAAGAAGCATTATCTGAACAACCAAAGAAAAACAAAGTCATGGAAAAAAGCTAGTTGTCAAGATGTAAGTCCTGACCATTTTAATACTAGAAAGAGCACCAGTCCAATTATTCATCATTGGTAGAAATAGCCACAGTGGCGCTTGGAATTTTATTATAGCAGATAAATGCTTAGGCCCAAAAGTTGTCAATTTGTAGACACGACATTTTATAAATTTATACAAAATTTGTACAAATTATGATACTGACAAATTGGCGTAGTGCACGAAGTGTCAGTGGACTCCCCTATGCAGGGAAAATTGTTTCATGAAGCCATTGCACAGGAATAATATGATATAAAAGTGTCCAAGACAGAGAGACCCACAAAGCTTAGCTTAATAAACATTTAAATTAAGGGAGGACTTTACAAATGCAGAAATAAACAAATCATTGTGCATTACTGGTCTCTATGTACAAATACAAAATGCAGTCAACGTTCATGCTCTGACAGCAAACAACAGCAAACAACATTTTTTTGACCAATGAATTAGTTGCCAAGATATCAGAATTTGGTGTGTCAAGAATTGAAAATCAAGTAGAAGTAGATACACGTAATAATAGAGAAGATGCAGGCTACACGTAATAAGAGTAGTAGATGCAGGCTACACGTACTCATAGCATCTACATACATATAGAATGGGATAGGCTATATTTACACAAAGAATACTTCCTTAGGGATAAGAGAATTAAAGAAGGAATTGGCATAGGACTCACAACTGTTGTATCAAACCAAGAAGCATTATCTGAACAACCAAAGAAAAACAAAGTCATGGAAAAAATCTAGTTGTCAAGATGAAAGTCCTGACCATTTTAATACTAGAAAGAGCAAAGTCCTGACCATTTTAATACTAGAAAGAGCACCAGTCCAATTATTCATCATTGGTAGAAATAGCCACAGTGGTGCTTGGAATTTTATTATAGCAGATAAATGTTTAGGCCCAAAAGTTGTCAATTTGCAGACGACATTTTATAAATTTATGCAAAATTTGTACAAATTATGATACTGACAAATTGGCATAGTGCATGAAGTGTCAGTGGACTCCCCTATGCAGGGAAAATGCTTCATGAAGCCATTGCACAGAAATAATATGATATAAAAGTGTCCAAGACAGAGAGACCCACAAAGCTTAGCTTAATAAACATTTAAATTAAGAGAGGACTTTACAAATGCAGAAATAAACAAATCATTGTGCATTACTGGTCTCTATGTACAAATACAAAATGCAGTCAACGTTCATGCTCTGACAGCAAACAACAGCAAACAACATTTTTTTGACCAATGAATTGGTTGCCAAGATATCAGAATTTGGTGTGTCAAGAATTGAAAATCAAGTAGAAGTAGATACACGTAATAATAGAGAAGATGCAGGCTACACGTAATAAGAGTAGATGCAGGCTACACGTAATAATAGAGTAGATGCAGGCTACACGTACTCATAGCATCTACATACATATAGAATGGGATAGGCTATATTTACACAAAGAATACTTCCCTTAGGGATAAGAGAATTAAAGAAGGAATTGGCATAGGACTCACAACTGTTGTATCAAACCAAGAAGCATTATCTGAACAACCAAAGAAAAACAAAGTCATGGAAAAAAGCTAGTTGTCAAGATGAAAGTCCTGACCATTTTAATACTAGAAAGAGCACCAGTCCAATTATTCATCATTGGTAGAAATAGCCACAGTGGTGCTTGGAATTTTATTATAGCAGATAAATGTTTAGGCCCAAAAGTTGTCAATTTGCAGACACGACATTTTATAAACTAATACAAAATTTGTACAAATTATGATACTGACAAAATGGCATCGTGCACGAAGTGTTAGTGGACTCCCCTATGCAGGGAAGATGTTGCATGAAACCATTACACAGGAATAATACAGTATAGTTGCAGTATATGAGCAAGGTTGTTTGGCTAACACTTCTGGTTTTTGACAGGACCAAATACATGCTCTTGTACTTCCTGATGTAGAGGAAAAGGAGAGAGCTTTAGGACATGGCGTGTATGACGTACATGAATAATAAATGCACACTTTTATTAACATCAGAAGACTCGGCAAAGTCATTGGTTGTGGCTGCATTAAGTGTTATCGGTCAAGAATGTTAAGATTTCTGGTTAGAGGTAGGGTGAAGTGGCAAAGAATGTTACATTTTATAAAATTTGCTGGCAATTTCTTTAGAAAAAAATTTCAAATTAAATACAGCAATGAAACTACTAATGTTTCATTAAATGCAGCATTAAACTACTTTTTATCAGTATTTTTGTTGTTACAGTACTACTCGAAGAAAAGACATCAGACCCACTGCAAAACACCAGACAAATTAAATTTATAGAATTCAAATAATGCACAATCAAAATACATTTTAATTGCTAAAGTGTTTGATATTACATTATTTGATGTGATGTGCCAGTATTTACAAAATTATTAAGTAAATTAGGATTTGCACCAGATACAAGTACAAACCATCAAAAGTGTCCAAGACAGAGAGACCCACAAAGATTAGCTAAATAAACATTTAAATTAAGGGAACATTTTGCAAATGCAGAAATAAACAAATCATGTGCATTACTGGTCTCAATGTACAAATATAAAATGCAGTCAACGTTTTGCACAGTCTCACTCAAACGTGTCAAGTATCTCAGTTACAAATCAACAGAGTGAAGGGGCAAAGGCAAAGGATGTTACAAAAAGTGAATTATAGTCCAAATGTTTGATATTGAGCATATAAATTAGTAAACATATGATCGCAGTTATTAGTATCATTTAGAATCCTGTAACATACAATGTATGAAATACTGATTATGCTTTATTGTAAATTGTGACTACTGACTTGATATGTTCAAGAGTTTAGCAAATCTAATTAAAAGTCTAGACATTAAATGTATAGATCTATATGTTAAGCAAACAGTTCAGTGCTATATATTCATTATGATTTCATAATGTAACATGTAATATCGAAACATTGACAATTTACTCAAGAGTGCATACTTAACAGTCAAAATCAACACCCAAACATAGTTGAATTTATTGGGATCCATCTGTCAACTCAAACTCAATTAGCTATGCATAGGCGGCTGAGGGTGGGGGCAAAGGGGGCTGATGCCCCCCCCCCCCAACTTGCCAAGGAGTTTGAACAAAGAAAATATTTTGGTGCATTTTTAATTCTCATTTTTAAAATGTATACTTTTGCATGTGAAACTGTGTACAAATATGTTCAGAATTGAAAATTGAAGCATTGAAATCTCAAAATTATGACTTTAAAGATGGTTTTCATATATTCACACATTAACTAACAAGTGGCCTATCCCTATTGATCAATACATACAATCCGAATTCGAATTTTTCTCTAGGGTATCTGAATGGGAGAGGAGATCCCATTTTTATGAGTTTGCAAAAGTATGCCTGGACAATGATCCAGAGAAACAACCTATGATGAGTCATGCCATTAGAGTTTGCAAACTCTCTGTCTATGATCTCCCACCACTAAAATGCAGTGATTTATTTAATTATTCATTATGGCTTCATAATATGATATTGTAGCAAGAACTATTGACAAAATTTGCACAGGAGTGCATACTACACAGTAGGAGCTTGACACTACTATGAAACTGAACATTACTAATGTGCAAAAACAACGAAGTAAGAAATTTATTATACTGGTAACTACTAAACTCTGACTACATTTCTTGGTCTCTGCCTACAATCTTTTTTGAAAAAAGGTACTGAAAACTATATGCTCTAATACTTTAACGTTAAAAAATGGATAAAGTTTTATGACATCGGGCATATGGCATAGTTTATTAAGTCTGTAAATGGACTCCCGTACAGGGAAGACATGGCACGAAGTGATTGAAGTAGACAAAGATGCAAAGGGTGTTGCTTAGATTCTTCTTGTGATATTTCAGCAACAGTTACAGTTCCAACAAAGCTTAAAGGGCATCCTAAAGTTAATAGATGCAATGCAAATAAAGCAGGAAGTCTACAGTCCGATAAATGCATGCTTTTATTAACATGACTCAGCCAAGTCATTGGTTGTGGTTGGGTTAAAGCAAATATCATACCCACTGTAAAACACCAGACAAACTAAATTGTAGAATTCAAATAATGCATGATGAAAATACATTTAATTGCTAAAGTGTTTGATAAAAAACCAGTTACACATAGCACTTTATCTATCAACATAATAAAATATGGTCAAACCAGAGCAATTGACCAGAGCAAATAAAACAAAAATGCATAAGAGTGAAAAGATGAAATATTGTTGAATTTATTGGGATCCATCTATCAACCCACACTTAATTACCTATGTTGGTGATCCTCAAACATTAACACTGAACAATCTATTCCCATTCAGATAAAATATGCAGTCAACTTCTTACAAATACTGATACAACCACACAAGTATCACAACTTTTTTTTATTTAAAGTAGTTTAATGGTGCATTTAATGAAAGAAAAATAGTTTCAATGCTGAAAGAATAGCAATTCTGTGCCACTTCAGTCTAGCTCTAGCCAGAAACCAGAAGTGTTAGTCAAGCAACCTAGCTCATAATTATACTGCAACAATATTTAATATATAATATATATGCAACCCTGCACAGAGAAGTTTCTAGTAAACGAAGTCATTTAGAAATCTGCCTTCACGTGAAGAATAAATATAAAGTCAAAGATTCAAAGTGCACTTTTGACTGTAGAATTCAATAATGCATGATCTTAATTGCTAAAGTGTTTGATAAAAAACCAGTTATACATACCACTTACTGGGTATCTATCAACATAATAAAATATGGTCAAACCAGAGCAAAGAAAAAATGCATAAAGTGAAAAGATGAAACATTAGTCTACAGGAATATGTAAGGAGACAACAACATCCAATATCTCAATGCATACTCAGGTGTGCAACAAAATTATGTCAACATCAATGCTTATATAAACTTTCTTGCCATAAGTTTAGTTTCTATAGCAACTACGTAGTGAGTTGTTTGTGTTGGTTAAACAAAAAGATAAAAGTGGAATGGAACTACATTTCTTGTCTCTCCCTATAACAACAACAAAGTACTGCAACAATTTTCTTTTGAAAAAAAGTGCTGCAAACTACATGCTCTATTGCCGAAAGAGGTTAGTAGTAATTTAAAAAGTCAAGAAATCCACTTAAAAAATTGCATAGCACAATCCGTATCTTGGGTTATTTGTGTGATGATTTTCATCATGCTAAACATGTATTTTTAAAGCAATCGCACAATTTAAATCCGCATTAATTTGCACATGCAAATGGCCACACCCATTTTCATAGCAACAAAGCACGTGGTGTATTTGACCAGACAATGTCAAATATACTGGACTATTTCAAGAGAAATGCTCCACAGGACAGAGTTTATTCCAGATCCAACAGAATCAATGTCATCAATTAGTGAACGCTCTATTATACTTGCAAATAATGAGTAAATATGCTAACAGAACCTAAGCTTAAGTGGAAAAAGACTGCTGCTCATCGATACAATCTGTGCTCAAAGTTATTTTTGTTCTCCCAAACTGTACAGATCTTTACAGCTACTTGATGTTAAGTATTAATAAACCTCTTACGGCTAAGATAAAGAAGAGGTTTATTAGCTGCTATGCTGAAGAATTTCAAAGTCAATTAAACAATGGAATACCTATTCAGGAAGTTAACATTTATATGCCAATAAGCAAGATGAAATCACTTGCTGCTCAACAGGTAGTTGGTGTTTTTGACTACCTTCAAGAGAATGACCAGTTTGCTGTTAATAGCTTTAAAGAAACTAATATTTGATGTTCTCACCAAATGACTATGCACTCTTAGCATTGTCATACATTGTCATTTACATGTTCATTATGTAAAACCGCACAAAATAATAACCGCATAAAATATATTTACAATAGTCTTGTGAAATCGTACAAATTTATATTCTTATGAATAAAGCTATATACAGTATATTATCTGCAATGCTTTCATATACTGCACAGTAAGTCTATAGGAAACACTATAATGTAGTAATTAAGACTTACAGGTTATTTACTGGGCTGCAGCTAGCAATAACAACATCTTCCCCTTTTTCTGGTACCTCATACAAGTCCAGGTAGAGAGGAGACTTTACGCTACAAATAATAGTAAAAACAGTCACATTGATTCATAGATATCATAAACATTTACCGAGCTTTCTCCCTAGCATATAGTTTCTGACAGACAGATCTTTCTTTCACTCTTGGACTTAACGTAATTCAAGAGAAATAGAATGACCCTGAACTTCCAAATCATTCTCCTTGCATTTTCCTCCTGGCCAAGTAAGGGTCGCCAGAACTTGTATTACAACCTTTTATAAGTCTGTCGCCACGTGGTATATATAAAGATAATAACAACACGTCCTCCACTTACTAGCCAGTCAATACCGGTACTAGTACAGCTGTAGTCACAAGGACGAGGAATATAGTCTCCAAACCACTTATGGGCTGGTCAACACCGGTAGTAAAAGTAACAAGTACAAGGAATATAGACTCCATACTGGGCAACCCCCTCCCTTAATTAAAGGGTGGAGCTGGCTAGTAGCAAAAGAGGAAATCCTCTTCCTTGTTTTACTATACAATTAACCACGCCCATATCTATTGTAAGTAAGTTATCGAAAAGAGCAGCAAAGCACATGTTGCCATGGTAACAGCAATAGGATTTGAAGGTAGTGCTAATAAATTAGGGGTGGGGATTATCCGAGATGGTGTTGTCCTCTCCAATGTCAGACACACCTACATCACTCCACCAGGACAGGGGTTCCAGCCGAGGGACACAGCACGCCATCATCAGATCCACATTCTTTCAGTATTGAGACAAGCATTAGAGGTATATTGTGTGTCAATATTATTTTTATCTAATGTGCTGTTATGTTCTCTCTCATTTGTAGGAAGCTAGGGTCACTCCAAATGAAATTGATTGCATTTGTTTTACAAAGGGTCCAGGTATGGGTGCTCCCCTCGTCTCTGTTGCTGTGGTAGCAAGAACAGTTGCTCAACTTTGGAACAAACCTCTTGTCGCTGTTAACCATTGTATTGGACACATTGAAATGGGACGACTGATAACAGGAGCTGTTAATCCTACTGTTCTCTATGTTAGCGGAGGTAACACTCAAGTCATTGCATACTCAAGAAAAAGATATCGTATATTCGGAGAAACTATTGACATTGCTGTAGGCAATTGTCTAGATAGATTTGCCCGTGTACTTAAGCTCTCTAATGATCCAAGTCCTGGGTATAATATTGAACAACTAGCGAAGCAAGGACAACAATATATTGAATTGCCATATGTTGTAAAAGGCATGGATGTATCATTTTCTGGTTTACTTTCTTATATAGAGAGTGTGGCACGTCAAAAACTTGATAATGGAGAATGTACTCCTGCAGATTTGTGTTATTCTTTACAAGAGACAGTTTTTGCTATGTTAGTTGAAACTACTGAACGTGCTATGGCTCATTGTGGCTCCAATGAAGTGTTAATTGTGGGCGGAGTTGGTTGTAATGAGCGTTTGCAAGAAATGATGGGACAGATGGTGAGTGAACGAGGTGGGCGTGTCTATGCTATTGATGAACGATATTGTATTGATAATGGAGCTATGATTGCACAGGCTGGATGGGAGATGTTCCAAAGTGGGTGTGTCACTTCGTTAGAGGATTCATGGTGTACTCAACGCTATAGAACAGATGAAGTTGAGGTCACATGGCGTAATGACTAATTTTAATAATTTTAAATACAGTATGATTATGAATTATATAATAACATTAATTATTTTGAGGTGTCTTTTGATTCTTCTTTTGTCGTTTCAGTTTTCTTATCTTCTGTTTTTTTATCTTCTGTTTTCTTGTTATCTTCTGTTTTCTTATCTTCTGCTTTCTTTGTCTCAGGTTTATCTTCTTGTTTCTCTGCTGCACGATTTGCCACCTTGTTTGCAATGAGGTTATGTAAAGCTATCACCGATCTTACAATGCTACCAATATATATTACAATCATTTGGTCATTAGTTTTAATAGCAAATGCTCGCGTAAACTCTTCTAAATTGAGGTTGGGTAGAAGATTAAACATGTCTTGTAATAGGTATAATATGGGATTATTGAGGGGGAGTTGGCCTACAATGACCTTCTCTAGGTACTGCTGTATTTCTTCCATATGACGTTGTAGACCTTGGAGGGCTTGTGCTTGAGTGCTGATGCGTTGAGATAAAGTACCGATAGTTTTATCTTGAATATCCCTGTATAAACTTTTTAATATTGTTGACCACACCCATTCATTTACCTTAATAAATGTTCCACGCCCACTTCTTCTGCTTCTTCAGCTCCAATTTCACTACCAACATGTTCAAATGTTTTCACTGTGGGTGTGCCATCCTGGTTACCATAACAACAGTCATATGACTTATTATTATAATTATTACCTCGTGAACTTCTTCCACAGCATAATAAGCATCTGTTGGTAATTTTTGATCTTTAGGTTTAGCATCTACAACAACTAATACCTATGATGTCATTATGATATCAGTATATATGATGTCATTATGATGTCATACTGGATTAGCACAGTGCTGTCCAATAAGTTCATGTATTTTCATGTCATTACGACATAACTTTGGACCAGTGTGATACCAGCCAACAATACGTTCACGAGCTAAAATAAAGTCATTTTATTTTAATGCATCTATTGTCCTTACAATTGACTTTACGGAACATGGCAGCCATGTTTTCTAGGTAGCTATGGTCAAGGAACCACACCTCTGGATTTCGTTGATCTTCATCAAAAGGCACTAAAAATACAAATTTCTATAAATTTAATAAAATATATAAAGTTTACCAGCAAAACTTGTAGCCACATCAACTACATCTTTCCTCCACGAGCCCAACAGGACCCCGACCACTCTACCAGGATTTCCAATTTTACTTAGCCTGTTAAAATGGTCTACTACACTCAGTAAGACAATTGGATGAACGACAACACGGTTAGGTGTCTTGGTAAGAGGCATCGTGGTTAGTCAAAAGAGTGGGTGGAGCTGCTTAATTAATAATAGTTATAATAATAATAATTAATAATAAAAGTTAGCCTCATTTTTGATGTACATGTAGTTATATCCTGTGGACAAATTGTTAAATGATTTTTAGTAATTAATCAATTAAATTAAAGGGGCAAAGTATTGTTATTTTAACTCCTTCCAAGGATAAGGGAATGCCTCTTTCCTGTCCATTTTTCTCCATAACTTTTTTTTTTCTCTAGAACGTTGGTTCTCACACCAAATTTCAACAGCATACTGGCTTTTCCACTGGCTTATATACTAAACATTAAAATAATATTAAAATAAGTTGTGGACAGTCACTAACCTTGGGGTCCCACAACTCACTAGCCACGCCCAGATCCTTACAACATCTCATTAATGCATTAGATTTTGCTGACTCACACGCTTTCCCATACTGTAAATTATTTTTACTATAATATGTGTGCTCTCCAAGAGCTTGTGATACATATCGGCCATAACAATAGAGGGCATATTCTCGTGTTATTAACTGAGCATCCTCAGACTCGTTCTATTATAAAACAATACAGGTTAAACTGGTTTAGCAAACTGGTTTAACCTGATAATGCAGTGTCTCTCCTCGTGGCATTAGTGCCCATCCACCAGGTCCAAAGGCTTGGTTTAAAATACGACGATACATGATTTCTGGTAAGTAGATGAGACCTGTATCAATAATTAATTATGTAATTAATATCAATTAATTAAGGGTACCGTCTGGTTTTATTTCTACATCACTTTCATTGACTGGAGCTAATAATATCTTAATGACATCAGGTGGGAAACTCTGCGATGATATGCCATGATATAGCTCCTCTGGTACCCTACTAACACTATGTATAAGTATAATAATAATTGCAGGGGCTACCTCTGGTTAATAACTCCTCCCACAATTTCTTCTTCTGTAAGTTGGCTTGTATTATTAGAGATATATCTAATAGTTGATGCAGTTAACCTTCTATAAGACAACAAAGAAATGGGTCGAGCAAAACTTCTAACCACGTGGGTCGCCATTGACGAACACGTGTGTAGTTTTGAGTTTTGAGTTTACGGAGTTTAATTACCTTTTCTTCATTGCATTTCTGTATAAATTTCAAACGTTTTCTGTATATTTCAGTAAACTAATCACGCTTATAATATGCCGTAAAATAAACGGAAACCATGTGACCATTGCAGGAGTTAATTTTATGTTGTATGCATGTACCTCAGCCTGCATGCCATTAATTTCTTAATAACATTGTTTTACAGACTTCACTTTGAAATATAAACATGGTATAGTATAATAGTTTACTTTTCTTCTTAGAGAGGCATTTTCCTTTCTTAATGCATCCACATTGAAGTCAGGAGTTTGTTTCTTTATCATCTTTATCAACAGTAAGTTCCTCAGTTTGAGTACACTGATCAACATGACTAACATTAGTTTGTGACAGTTCAAGTGATGCATGTGCAACATCCATCTTGGCAGTATCTGAATCAGATATATAAGCCCTGTTTTCAACTTGAGAACTTTCTGGTAAACTTGCTTGATCTGCTATTGCAGTCTGAATCTCATTTGCTGAACTAGTCAGGGGGATATCACTTGTATCCATGCCATGATCTGCTGAGCTAGTCACAGAGTTCATACCATCATTGCTTGAACTTGTCATAGGAGCATTACCTCGAGACATTCTTCGATTGTAGCGTTGTAGCTTAGCAGAACTGCTCCTCAAACGTTTTTGCTTGTAAACTGAAGGAAAACACTTGGTACATAGTCAGGATGACTTGGACTAGAATTAGGCTCTCCCAAAATGACAAAATGGTAAGTTAGAGAGGAAATGATACTGCATGAGTCATCAGCAAATAGAGTGTCTGACGTCTTATATATATCTTTTAATTGTTTAAAATATGTTTGCTTTTTTCATAAAGTTTATTGCATCGCTAAACATGAAGTAAACACATCCTGGTGCTATTCACTGGTTGCTAGTTTTCCCTTCTAACTGCTGCTATCCTGGTCATTAAGAGGGAATCTGAAAAACCTCAGTCCTTCCTTCTTTCCCAACCAGTTGGTGCAGTGTACCACACAGCAATTCTTGGGCATATTAGAACTCTACAACTGCTTTTCTCTACACTAAACACTATGGTCCACGTGGTTTCTTCCCCCCAGTGGGTGTAACTTGACCGCACCCACGTCGTGAAATCATTAACATTCCTTCACACCTTGGAGCTGAAAAGGTCTATACAGAAATATAATGGAGAAAGTAATAAAACTCCGTAAACTAAACCAAACTCTTTTTAGTAAGAGAGAGTTTGTTCTAACCTAAAGATCTTGAGAAAATGATGTCAGCTGTCATATCAAGAGCTCATTCTCTCAAATATCATCAAATAATAATTAAAGGAGTTACCTCAATGCTATCAACAAGATTAACACCATATTCGTGTAAGTCAGACTTAGCCCATACCTTCTTGACCACATCCATTACTCCACCTATAAATTCAATAATTAATACAAGATTTCGTTCATTAACAACGCCACATTCTTCAACATTAGTATACACGGGACCATTAGCAAAGACAGTGCAACTCCTAAAGCTCGTATCAGTTACTATAGCAATGTTAACTATATCATTTAGTCCTATATTAGTGTTTCTAGGTAATCCTAATACTCCATTAGCTGGTCGTATTTGTCTATCTACTCTCGTTATGACCGTGGGCGTGTCGACAACAATGATTCTACATTGGTTCATGAAGAGCTATGTTGCTAAACTATATTATGATCAAGTGACAAATAATGTTTGTGTAGAAACATTTAATATAATAGGTCGAAGATCATTGACACAATTTCATATCTCAGAAGTTAGGCCCCCAGACAGTGTTTCGGCCTTTAGTACTTTTCAAGGAGGTGGGCGGAGCTTCTTTTTACATACAGATATTTTTGAAGACGTCAATTTATTGAATCTATTGTTAGGTTCATTTTCAGTCTTTGAAGAGAACAAGACAGACTGCTAGTATAATATGTAGTCACATATTGTGCAGTACATGTATTAACATTGACACTGTTTCAATGATCTATTGATAATATATTACAAGACCTGCTTGCTAAATGCAAAAACATAATACAGCTGATATATATAATTTGAAATATAATATGACCATATAAGGGATTGGATGACTATTAATTTCTAGTTGTCCTGAGGTTTAGGATCTAATGATGTATTGTCATCATGATCAATTTGTGTTTCTATATCATCAATTACTGTGATTTCTTCATCAGTCCCTTCTTCTTCGCTATCGTCTTTGTCACTTTTCTCCTCTTCCTTACTTTCTGTTGCTGTTGTTTCTAGCATATCTTAATGACATCAGGTGGGAAACTCTGCGATGATATACCATGATATAGCTCCTCTGGTACCCTACTAACACTATGTATAAGTATAATAATAATTGCAGGGGCTACCTCTGGTTAATAACTCCTCCCACAATTTCTTCTTCTGTAAGTTGGCTTGTATTATTAGAGATATATCTAATAGTTGATGCAGTTAACCCTCTATAAGACAACAAAGAAATCGATCGAGCAAAACTTCTAACCACGTGGGTCGCCATTGACGAACACGTGTGTAGTTTTGAGTTTACGGAGTTTAGTTACCTTTTCTCCATTGCATTTCTGTATAAATTTCAAACGTTTTCTGTATATTTCAGTAAACTAATCACGCTTATAATATGCCGTAAAATAAACGGAAACCTTCTGAAATTTATACAGGAATGTATAAATTGGGAAAAGTAATAAAACTCCGTAAACTAAACCAAACCTTTTTTAGTAAGAGAGAGTTTGTTCTAACCTAAAGATCTTGAGAAAATGATGTCAGCTGTCATATCAAGAGCTCATTCTCTCAAATATCATCAAATAATAATTAAAGGAGCTACCTCAATGCTATCAACAAGATTAACACCATATTCGTGTAAGTCAGACTTAGCCCATACCTTCTTGACCACACCCATTACTCCACCTACTAATTCAATAATTAACACAAGATTTCGTTCATTAACAACGCCACATTCTTCAACATTAGTATACACGGGACCATTAGCAAAGACAGTGCAACTCCTAAAGCTCGTATCAGTTACTACAGCAATGTTAACTATATCATTTAGTCCTATATTAGTGTTTCTAGGTAATACTAATACTCTATTAGCTGGTCGTATTGGTCTATCTACTCTCGTTATGACCGTGGGCGTGTCGACAACAATGATTCTACATTGGTTCATGAAGAGCTATGTTGCTAAACTATATTATGATCAAGTGACAAATAATGTTTGTGTAGAAACATTTAATATAATAGGTCGAAGATCATTGACACAATTTCATATCTCAGAAGCTAGGCCCCCAGACCGTGTTTCGGCCTTTAGTACTTTTCAAGGAGGTGGGCGGAGCTTCTTTTTACATACAGATATTTTTGAAGACGTCAATTTATTGAATCTACTGTTAGGTTCATTTTCAGTCTTTGAAGAGAACAAGACAGACTGCTAGTATAATATGTAGTCACATATTGTGCAGTACATGTATTAACATTGACACTGTTTCAATGATCTATTGATAATATATTACAAGACCTGCTTACTAAATGCAAAAACATAATACAGCTGTTATATATAATTTGAAATATAATATGACCATATAAGGGATTGGATGACTATTAATTTCTAGTTGTCCTGAGGTTTAGGATCTAATGATGTATTGTCATCATGATCAATTTGTGTTTCTATATCATCAATTACTGTGATTTCTTCATCAGACCCTTCTTCTTCGCTATCGTCTTTGTCACTTTTCTCCTCTTCCTTACTCTCTGTTGCTGTTGTTTCTAGCATTATTTCAGATGGATATACTATAGTAGGGACTTCATTATCTTCTGTTGTAGCAGTATCTCTGTATGGTTGAGCTTCTGACTCTTCTTCATTGACTGAATTAGTGTCCTCTACTGATAGAGACAAGTTAGTATTACGCTCCATATTAGAGAACACCACAACATTCTCATTTCTATCATCATAATAAAATTAAAACAAAGAGTATTTTAAATATATGACCTACTTCACTTGAATTGCTTCAATGCTTTTTACCAACTCCTCTTGTATAGTATTGGGATTATTTTCAACTGCATGTAAAGATACTGCGAAATGATGACATACGTTGCTATGGTAACCATGTACTACTCACCTTCGGGAGGAGGTTGTTGAGGATTATGAGGACCAGTATTAAAGTACTGGAGTGTATCTTCTCTCCAATTATCTTTAAAGAATTTCATGACAATTTCACTATAAGCTATTTTCTCTGGTAATGCTATAACTTCTTGAACATATTGGTTGAGTTCAGGTAGTCGTTGTAAAGCAAGACTTTTAGTGCTTCTACGAAATATTTTCTTCCCAGGTAAATATGGTATGATCCTGTTACTACCTTTAATATTGCCTGCTTCCTCTGGAAAAGTGTCAAGAAGCTCACATTGGAATTGGAAAAAATCTTGATAGCCACGATAACATGAAGTCTTGGGACCTTGTGTCCATTTTACATCAATTTGAAATACAAACCTGGCTTTTGTCTCTGCTCTCTCGATTACTGAAGTTACTCCAGCGGACACAATACGAGGAAGAGATACTGGCTCAGTAGAAGTAGCCATCTCTCTGGTTGCAAGGAGGCAGCCCCACCCTATATAACAATGACATCATAGACTGTTCGTAAAGGGTTAAAATTGGAATGTCTGCTGGTAGGGAATTAGAAAGTGAGCCAAATTATAAATATTATTTTTAGCAATTATAACTTCTTTAGAGCATTTAAAAGCAAGAAGAAAAGCTTATGAAACTAACAATTTAATTGAAGCAGCTTCAATATGTAATATTATAGGAGTCCACTACACTGAACAAGGTACACACCCCTCTTTATTAGTCATGATAAACCACGCCCCTATTAATTAGGTGACCATGAGAGGGCCTTACAATATCATCGTGAAGAACTTAACTTATCAGAGAGTATCAATGATAAAGTGGGTGTGGCTGTAGCTCATCGTAAAGTCGGAGAATGTCTGGCTGACTTATGTCGATTCTCTAAATCATTGGAACAAGAGGAGTTATATCTCAATATAGCGCAGTCTCTTGATAATAAAGAGGAGATACAACGAGCCTATGCTACCATTGGGCGAGTCTGGTATATGAAGTACAAATCGGAGGCTAGCCAGGACAGAGTGGGTGTGGCTGAATGTCTAGACAAAGCTCGCCAAGCTTTTTTATGTGGTTTAAAGAGTTGTGATGATTTAGAAGGAATTATTAAAGAAAAAGAAGTAACTGAAATGAGAGCTCGACTTTATCTTAATTTAGGATTACTGGCTGAAGAACAAAAGGACTTTACAACTGCTGAACAATATTACCAAAAGACTTGTCAATTGGGAAAGTAAGAATCAAACATCATTACTTACTCATTAATGTTAATTATCTAGGGACTCAAGTTCATATCCCCTTGTCTGGCAAAGTCTATTTAATTTAGGGGAACTGTTAGTCAATAGTAATGCACCAAACAGAGCACTAATACCATATGAAGAGAGTCTAAGATATGCTCAAATGATCAAATCTAAACAACATCAAGCAGACTCATTACTACAAATGGCAACAGTAAGACAGCCATTTTATTTATAATAATATTATTGTTTTTAGGTACATATTCAACTAGTGGATTTTTTAGCTGCTAAACAGCATCTTAAAAAAGCACTCAAACTCAACATGTGGAGTGACACCGATTATAGTCAAGTAGTTTTCAAATATAAAGTTGGTATGTTCATTAGTATCTCATTATCCTCTTAATTAACAGGAGTTTTATAGTTTGTAAAGTGCTTCGTTTATCAAGTGATGCTACTAATGTTCCTGTGGACTGTGTTGAAGAGAAAATAAAGTTATATGATCAACTTGGTGATATATGTGCTCATAAAGATCTTCAATTTTATAATGCTGCCATCAAATTTTATAAAATGGAGGTCAATTAGTTTTCTTACATATCAACAATTATGTCATTATATTTATGTATCCATAATTCATTGATTTACATATCTATTTAATAATTTATGCATCCATTTATTGATTTATGCATCCATTTCTCTAGTTACAATTAGCAGAGGACCACGGATTAGAACCCAAGCAATTATCACAAATATATTTCTCATTAGCTGAAACACATAGTGATAATGGACAATATACTGATGCATTGCGTTACTATGACAACGAATTAGAAATGTGGCAAGACCATCCAACAGAGGTTAGTATATGTCATGTGACATGTCATGTGATATCGCACAATATTCTAGGCTGCTACCACTTGGGCTAATATTGCACGAGTGTACGAGGCTGCTCAGGAAAGGTCAAAGGTCATGGAAGCATATAATAAAGCTATTGACTTAGCCACTACTGGGTCTGCATATGATGTATTGGTGTGTTTAATGATATTCATGACTTGGTCATGTGACTAGGGTTCTCTGTATAGGGAGATGTATATCGTTCTGTGATAACATTTTGTGAGAATTATCCTGAGTTAAAAGATGAGAAGGTTCAAATGTCAGACAAGTTATCACAATTAATACAGGAACATCCTGAGATAAACGAACCTGCGAACTCTCCAAGTCTTCAAGAAGCCACACCCCTAAATTCACAGGACATGAATGAGGAGCTCCTATTATCATCATCTGGTATTAATAATTAATTAATTAGTAATTAATAAATTAATTATTAGAGTCAGAAGATGAAGAAGAAGTCAGTGTGATTAACTCCACCCACACACGACAATTAAGGGGCGTAGCTGTTCGTAAGAAGTCCAAGGTCAGGACAATGTATGTGCAAGTAATAAGTGGGTGTGGTCTTGTAGGTGTCTAAAAGGAATGAGAAAGGAGAAACACCATTACATGTTGCATGTATTAATGGTCATTTAGCACGTGTAGAACAATTATTATCAGATGTGAGTCACAAACCACACCCATTAATTATAATTCCACCCACTTAGGGTGCTGATATAAATGCTCGTGACTATTGTGGTTGGACCCCTTTACATGAAGCTAGTAACCATGGTTACGTAGGTAAACAATACTAATTAAATTAATATAATAGTAATTATCATTGTTTTATTAGATATAGTACAATGTTTACTTGATCATGGTGCTAATATTAATGACTGTGGAGGAGAACAATGTCAACATACTAGTGCTCTTATGGATGCTGCTATTAATGGCCATATTAATGTCGTATCTCTCCTAATAGAGAGAGGAACTAAATTATCACTTAAAAATGATGAAGTAATAGGGATATGAGTAATATGCTAATTAGTTATAATTACAGGGTTTTACTGCCTTGAGTTTAGTAGAGAAATGCATCATAGATCACAGAGAATGTGATGAGCATATTACTATAAGAGATATATTAGAACAGGTACCTAGGATGAATGGATGGATGGATAGATAAATGGATGGACTTTTATAGGAGATGGTACATCAAGGATTACAGTCATTGGTAGAAGAAGCTAAACGATTAAGGGGTGGAGCTAAAAAAGGAAGGCATTGCTCTTTTAATGAGGTCAATATATTATAATACTTTCCATTACTTATGATTTTATAGAAGGGTGTGGTCAATGATGAGGACACACCTCCAATAGCTATTGTTCATCCATTGCCACATCGTGTATGAACTTAACTCTAATTTATTACTAATTATTAATTAATTAATAGGAGCCACCAGCTTTACTTCCGTCACCCTCATTAATTGAGGATGAAGAAGAGGAGGAGTCAGACGATTGCCAATTAGTAGATAATTGGTTACTTGATGACATGGGTCCTCCCCATAAGAGAAGGAGAACGCATCGTCAAACTAATACGAATAGTAAGTCTAGATCATTGAACAATGTTACCTCTACTCTGAGAGGAACTCAATCAAGTGGGTGTGGTCATCCTGAACGTTACTCCAGACATAGTGATCCTATTGATAGTGGGCGTGGTCATCCTGAACGTCACTCCAGATTTAGCGATTTTATTGATAGTGGGTGTGGTCTGTCACGGCATGAAAGTAATAATCCAGTTAATGATAGGTTGGAGCCACAATTTGAGGATGATAATGATGTCATAATGATGCAATCAGATATACCATCATATTTCAATGATGTAGCCACACCCACTGTCCCTGAACAATGTTATACTCAACTGGTGACCCAATCTAGTGTACTAAGGGTTAAAGTTCACATTGAGTCTAGTATCTATCTTGTCCCGTGTCCATGGCAACAAGAGGATGGTTCTGATACGACTGTAGATTGGTTGATAAAGAAAACAAGTGAACGATACTTTTTACAACATGGTCGTCAACCAATTATTTCTTTAACGTCCCAGGGTGGAGCCCTTCTTTGTCCGACTGATCCAGTTTGTCAGGTATTACAAGAAGGTGAGGAAGTAGTAGGCGTGGTTGATCACTGGGAGACTCCACCCCTTCATCAGCATTATCAAAATGTATGTGAGCGTTTTAAATCTGGTAGGTAACACAATAATTAATGTGTGTGATTTCATGTTGGGTTTACTATAGGAGTTCATTCTAAAGTATTACAAATATTTGAAACATTTTCATCATTGTCTCTTGATCTCAACAACATTGGATTACAACCTACACATGTTCCCACACTTTGTCATACTCTACTAGCCCAGTCAACGCTAACATCTCTAAATTTATCTGGTAATCTTTTAACAGACACATCTTGCCACCATTTAAAAGGGCTACTTCATAACTTACCATTATTACATAACCTTGATTTGTCCTGTACTGGACTAACTCATCAAGGCTTGTTATTACTAGCACAATCGCCATCTGGCAAGGCTATTAGTAAGTTGTTCATATTAATTATTGAGTTATTTTATTTACTCAGGCCATGCCAAGTTGTCTTTGCAATGTTTAAATTTGAGTTATAACAATTTGGGACCATGTAGCAGGTCTTCTCTCTCTCTTTTTCTCTCCCTTACTCCAAATTTATCTCATCTTTATTTGGAGGACTGTAGTTTATCTGACTACACGTTAGAAGTTCATACAGGGTTGTTGAATGCATTAAAGAGTTTGGACAAGTTACAGATATTATCGTTGGCATATAATATATTAGATAATAGCAATTATATCCTAAATTGGCTGAGCGATGTACCACTAAACACATTAAATATGACTTCATGTCTCCATGGACTTACTTCCTCAAATAGTATTAAGGTAAAACTATACCTTCTATTGTTGTAAACAATGTTTGTATGCACTTTGATTGCTTACTAATGCGTTCTATTAATGGCTTCTTGACCTTTAGCTAACATCATCGATGGTTCATCTTAATCTTTCCTGTTGTCAGCTAGGAGATAATGGCATAACTTATCTCACTCCTTCTCTCTCTCTTCTGCTTCATTTACAATCTCTTACACTCTCTGGCAATGATTTCACAACTTCAGGAGCACTCCATTTATCACAGTAAGTCTACCATTATTTTTAAATTTATAATAGTGTAAATACACTAATTTATGATGTCATTATGATGTCATTCTATATTACAGGTGTCTCCCTCATCTCTCCAATCTAATCCAGATAGATTTAAGTGGAAATGGTAACCTTGGCAACGATGGCTGTCTAACGATACTGGAATCATTATTAAAAATAACTCAAGTACGACAAGTTCTATTAATGAGTTGTGGTTTAAAATCACCTCTACCTAACAAATTGTATATGTGTGTGGAGAGATGTCGATGGAGCGTGTTAGATATATCAGCTAACCCTGTAATTAGTGACAGTGATAAATCTAAATTAATTACGTCTAGTAATAACATAAATACGATATTGGTATAATAATATTCATAACCGGATTGTGGAGGTGTAACCATTGCAGCTGATGAGAATAACAGTCCAAACTAGGGCCTATAGCATTCTTCTGTTTATATTGCAAGCGTCTCCTCTGCTACGTTGTTGTGTTAGTAAATAATTCAGAAGGTGAGAGATCTTAGTTCTCAAGCTAGTTCGAGATGGCTAGTCATGAAGAACTGGTGGCTGAGTTACCCAAGTTGGACAAAATGAGTAATGCAACAAGGCTCAAATTAGCTAAGAAACGTCGATCAAGGCAATTAAAAAGATACCAGGATACTGTGAGAAATGGTGGTCTGTCTTCTCCAACACCCAAAAAAGGTCCTGCTAAAGTAACTTTTTTTCAATGCGCTTTATTTCACGAAGCCGTTCTGCAGAATGATATTATTGAAGGTGAGAACAGTACATACTTGTAGAGTATCTATTACAGTAACTATATTGTTGAGATAATGTTTGGAATGACATTCCAATGTCGAACAAATTGATGTAAATAGTTGTTTATTAATAGAGCATAATAGGTTTTTTATTAGTAATTATTGCAATATAATTTGATGGACAAGCTATTTATACTATTCTTGATTGTATCTTTGATTGTGTGTGTGTCCACGTCCATTAATGGTTATTGTTCAGTGATAGTAATGGAATAGTAATGGCTGTTTTTATTTCCTTTTAGTTGAAAAACTTGTTTGTGAAGATGGAGTTTGTGCTAATCACAGTAATGCAGATGGTTTATCAGGATTACATCGAGTGAGATAACTTTTTGATCTTTATAATTATCCGTCCATATGTTGAATTATCTGTCCATATGTTGAATTATCCATCCATATGTTGAATTATCTGTCCATATGTTGAATTATCCATCCATATGTTGAATTATCTGTCCATATGTTGAATTATTCATCCATATGTTGAATTATCCGTCCATATGTTGAATTATCCGTCCATTTAACACATTGTTTCCGTCCATTATCATGCTTCCCATCACCAACTTGGATAAATATTAAACTCACTTAGTTTGTGCTTTTATTCAATGTATGTGTATTGTAAACATCAATTAAGATGTTGATACAATTAGTAATCATTATACACTTTCAATATCACCAGTGTTGCATTGAGAATACAGTAGAAATGGCCGAAATACTTATTAAAAATGGTGCTGACCTCAATGCTAGAGATATTGAAGGATGGACACCATTACATGCCGCCTCTGCCTGTGGTAGTCTTGCAATGATTAATTTATTAATTAACGAAGGGGCAAATCTGGTAGCTGTTAATCACGACGATAAAATGCCTGTTGATGTTGCATGTGATGCAGACATTCGCTACGTCATACAACAGAAGATGCTAGAAGCAGGTACAGTGATATCTTCCTTATTATTGAATATATTAGCAAAATAGAATACATAGATATTATAGTGAATAATGCACCTCTCCTTTCATAAGGTTATACTGATGATGTCTGCAAATTCTTGCGAGATTCTGTACCAAAAACTATGTTAGCAGATTTAAAGGATGCTATTAAGAACGGGAAAAGTGTTAATATACAAGATAAATATGGAGCTACCCCCGTATGTAATTTTATATATCCATTTGCTGTTTATGTATCCATTTTGTTAAATTATGTGTCCATTTATTTGTTTATCAATCCATTTTATTCTTCTATTCATCGTTCATCTCTTTAAAAAACTTGATACATCTGTTGACCTATTGTACTTCATTGAATGTCACTATTAACATTTTGTATTGGATATCTGTTGCTATTCTCTCCAACAGTTACATATTGCAGCTGCAAATGGGTATACTGACGTACTAGAGTTTCTTCTCTCTCAACCAGATATTAATGTTAATATCCAAGACAATGAGGGCTGGACCCCGTTCCATGCTGCTGTGTGTTGGGAACAGGTAAATTACCATAGCAACTGAATTCTTTGTTTTAAATATAGCAATAGAAAGAGGCCATGAAGATGTTGGCGGAAAAGAAAGCTGATATGGAAATAAAAGACATTCATGGGGACACTCCTTTTGGTAATTCGCTCAACTATTTGAAAATAATATTTTATTATTGATTTCTATGTATATTAGCTGTATCTGATGCTCCTGAAATACGACAATATATTCTTGATCTCAAATCACGATTTACATTGTCTAAATCCAAGTCGATGACACCTGCTAACTCCATGGATGAATTAATTGTGTCTGGTGAATCTCGAGGTCGTAGTAGAAGGTACAGTGTAGGGTTAAGGGTATTGGTTACGTGATAGTCATGTGACTAATCACATGACTATACAATGCATTGTTATTATTAGGTATTACATAATAGTCATGTGACTTTTCTAATCACATGACTATACAATGCATTGTTATTATTAGGTATTACATAATAGTCATGTGACTTTTTTCTAATCACATGACTATACAATGCACTGTTATTATTAGGTATTACATGATAATCGTGTGACTATTTTCTAATCACATGACTACAATGCAGTGTTATTATTAGGTATCATATGATAGTCATGTGATTACTTTTCTTTAGTTTATCTGTTCGAAGAATCAGTCTCATTAACAAAAATGAAATTAGTAAAATGTCTAATAAAGATGAACAGAGAATGTTTCGAGACACTTTGGAAGCTGAGGTAAATTGTTATTAATCATTGATTTGGTAATAATTATGACAAGTTATTACTAGTTATTAATTTATTATATTAATCAATTAAATAATAATTATGATAAATTATTACTAGTTATTAATTTATTATATTACTCATTAATTAGGTAATAATTATGACAAGTTATTACTAGTTATTAATTCATTAGGATATAGAACGTAGTGCTAGCGGTGAAGCCATGTTAGATGATGACATGATATTAGCTGATATGGATGACTCCATTACTACAAAGATGTCCTCACATGCTCGTTCTGGTGGGCCCGGTCCAGCCCCAGAAGTACGTGAAACATCGCTAACTCATAATTCACTCGCCAAGACATCCTCAGTTCCTCCTCATATCCCCTTTAATCATAAACAGGACTCGGTGACAGAAGATGGTACATTATCAAAGGAAATAGATGATGCACTTGATGATAAAGAAGGTCGTAAAAAAATTGTGAGTATTTTAAAGAACAGGAACCCTACACCTGTTAAAAAGGATACATTATTGATGGAACCCGCTCCTTTATCACCTCGTGACGGACGTAAGAAAGGCAGTCTACGAGAGTCTCAACCATCCCCTTCTGGGCCTGAATGTTGTATTGTATTGTAATTGTTTTGTTTGTGTCCATTTTCTCTGACAAGAAGTTTGTGTGTTTGTGTGTTTGTAGTTAAAACACAAATTTTGTTTAAAATCTAATTTTGACAAGATAATTTGAAAAATTGAGACTTAAGTGTATAAAAATTTTGAACCCAACAATTTTTTATGTTAATAATAAACATTAGAGTCTATAAATTATTTCTATATTTCAAAAATAAAAGGCAGAAAATTACAAAAATATGTCTTTGAAATAGTTTATCCGGTAACAGCTTCTTTGATAGTGTACTTCACTATTTTATCATTCCACTCTTTTATGAGGTAAATAATCATATATATTGCCAAGAATAAAAGCAAAAATGACGTCAAGAAGCAGACAATCTATTAAATAGAAATATCACAATTACTATACATTGACAGTAACACATCATGTTATGAAGTGTGAACAGTGTCTACATAGTAACTGAATATCCTGCACCATAGCAACTAAACACTGCTATAAAGAATGTCTAAACAGAAGCCATTCCACACTACCACGCCAAAATTGATAAAAAGTTTGTGGCCATATCAAATTACAAATTGCACACAATAAACATTAGGAATGTCTTCTCAATATATATATATATATATATATATATATATATATATAACAGTGTATTGTTTCCTCCACTCCTAATACCATACACATATATTAGCTACCAGTATTTCCTTCATTTCACTTACTATGGCTGCTATCATGCTGGCAAACACAGCATCCGCATCATCTCCATTAAGGTCACCCCAATCAGGAGTAAAGACTGCAGTAATGATACCTACTGCTAATACAAAGGCAGTCAGAACAAAATTGATAATAATGTCCTGTGGAATTTAAAAAACAATCATTTCAAGAGAGGTATTGTCATGGTAATACGAGTAATGTCAATATAATTAGCTTACAACAAGGATGAAATATTTACTGCCAAGGTTCAGGAGACCAATGTTTAATATCCGTAATACAATCATAACAAGAGCCCAGATGAATACAAGAGCGCCACCAACTATACAGAGTGCTCCAGCAGATGTTGTTTTAGTCTGTATAGAATCCACATTAGAAATGTCTTCATTTGTAGCACGATTATAAGAATTATTAAAACCTAGAATTAGTGCTCCTGTAATTACTGGTAATAGTCCCATAATCTATAAAACAAATATTATATCATTGTTTTGGAGTTCTGCAATGCAACTTACACCAGCACTAAGCCTTAGTACCATCTCAACAATGCCTTGTCCAAAACTGCAGGCTGCTTTCCCTGGACGGGGACCCATTACTTTACCTGCTACCATTGAGGCCATTATAATAATGCTTGAATAGAAAGATCCTCTGTGTAAACTGAATGCATTACGGGTACAAGATACTTTTACGTAAAAAGTAATACCGTAATAACTCTATTTATTAGTAACTAAAATTTAACTCAAAGAAATCTCAAACAATGATAAAATATGTATGTAGCATCTTATAAAGTTTGTGTTTATTTCTTGCTTTGGAATTCTTCCATGTTGTTGTTTTCTGTAACTTTCTCATTGCAACATCTAGCACTACATGCAACCATATGAACCACAATGTTGTAATACTGATAGAATGTTCCTATAAAACTACCCTACAGTGAAGAAAGACCGTTATTATATCAAATAATATAATATTATCAATCCATTATAATTTCCATTCATCAATAACATATGTTTATGTCTATTCTATTTTATATTCATCAATACTTCACTTACAAAGGCACCCCACAAACCAACTGACACACCACCAGCAGAACGGCGGACATCAGCAGAAAAGTTATTATCAAGTTGAGTCCTCACGGCAGACAAGTATGCACTCCACAACCAACCCAGTAAGTAAGCACCAACAGTTGATGACATTAAGATTGTATTGATGGCAATGTCCTAAGGAAATATAGACAATGACATTGATATAGCAGGTTTAGCAACTCATGTGACCTCAACTATGTCTATTACAATAGTAATAGTTAATATACTCTATACTAATGAACATAATTTAATTAACAATGATAATTATAGCATTTGACAAGTCAGATCCTGAATAGGATACTAACTGTTGCAATGTTAAGGTGAATGTATTCATATATTATGTTACTATCCTATAATGTTAAATTGAGCACAACTAAATATGTTAATATATACAGTTAATTGTCTAACAAGTCGAATGAAACATTATGAGTATTTTAAAGAACAAGAACCCTACACCTGTTAAAAAGGATACATTATTGATGGAACCCACTCCTTTATCACCTCGTGACGGACGTAAGAAAGGCAGTCTACGAGAGTCTTAACCATCTCCTTCTGGGCCTGAATGTTGTATTGTATTGTAATTGTTTTGTTTGTGTCCATTTTCTCTGACCAGAAGTTTGTGTGTTTGTAGTTAAAACACAAATTTTGTTTAAAATCTAATTTTGACAACATAATGTGAAAAATTGAGACTTAAGTGTATAAAATATTTTGAACCCAACAATTTTTTATGTTAATAATAAACATTAGAGTCTATAAATTATTTCTATATTTCAAAAATAAAAGGTAGAAAATTACAAAAATGTGTCTTTGAAATAGTTTATCTGGTAACAGCTTATTTGATTGTGTACTCCATTATTTTATCATTCCACTCTTTTTTGCGGTAAATAATCATATATATTGCCAAAAATAAAAGCAAAAATGACGTCAAGAAGCAGACAATCTATTAAATAGAAATATCACATAATTACTATACATCGACAGTAACACATTATGTTATGAAGTGTGAATAGTGTCTACATAGTAACTGAGTATCCTACACCATAGCAACTATGGTGCAGAATACTGCACCATAGTTGCTGTTTTTATAAACACTACTGTAAAGAATGTCTACACAGAAGCCATTTCACACAATCACACCAAAATTAATAGAAGTTTGTGGCCTTATCCAGTTACAAATTACACAGATACTAAACATTAAGAATGTAATCTCAATATACATATACAGTGTATTGTTTCCTCCACTCCTAATACCATACGCATATATTAGCTACCAGTACTTCCTTCATTTCACTTACTAGGGCTGCTATCATGCTGGCAAACACAGCATCCGCATCATCTCCATTAAGGTCACCCCAATCTGGAGTAAAGACTGCAGTAATAATACCTACTACTAATACAAAGGCAGTCAAAACAAAATTGATAATAATATCCTGTGGAATTTAAAAAACAATCATTTCAAGAGAGATCAATATAATTAGCTTACAACAAGGATGAAATAGTTACTGGCAAGGTTCAGGAAACCACTGTTTAATATCCGTAATGTAATCATAACAAGAGCCCAGATGAATACAAGAGCACCACCAACTATACAGAGTGCTCCAGCAGATGTTGTTTTAGTCTGTATAGAATCCACATTAGAAATGTCTTCATTTGTAGCACGATTATAAGAATTATTAAAACCTAGAATTAGTGCTCCTGTAATTACTGGTAATAGTCCCATAATCTATAAAACAAATTATATCATTGTTTTGGAGTTCTGCAACTTACAGCAGCACTAAACCTCAGTACCATCTCAACAATGCCTTGTGCAAAACTGCAGGCTGCTATCCCTAGATGGGGACTCATACCATTACCTAGTGTCATTGAGGGCATTATAATAATGGTTGAATAGAAAGATCCTCTGTGTAAACTGAATGCACTACGCACATAGGCGTATCTAGGGCTCACAACATACCAAGGCTTATTAATTATTCATAAATTAATTGATATTATTAATAGTTATTAGTGTTTATTATTATAATTATTGCCATTACAAGTGGGTGCGGTTGGTTCAGCTAAATTGCAATTTTTTATGAGCAGATTGTTTTACCCGGGCAATGCCGTAATAATTCTAATACCGTAATAATTCTATTTATTAGTAACTAAAATTTAACTCAAAGAAATCTCAAACAATGACAAAATATATATGTAGCATCTTATAAAGTTTGTGTTTATTTCTTGCTTTGGAACTCTTCCATGTTGTTGTTTTCCGTAACTTTCTCATTGCAACATCTAGCACTACATGCAACCATGTGAACCACAATGTTGTAATACTGATAGAATGTTCCTATAAAACAACCCTACAAAGAAGAAAGACCGTTACTATATCAATCCATTATAATTTCCATTCGTCCATAATATATGTATGTGTCTATTCTATTTTATATTCAGCAATACTTCACTTACAAAGGCACCCCACAAACCAACTGACACACCACTAGCAGAACGGCGCACATCAGCAGAAAAGTCATTATCAAGTTGAGTCCTCACGGCAGACAAGTATCCACTCCACAACCAACCCAGTAAGTAAGCACCAACAAGACCACCAACAGTTGATGACATTAAGATTGAATTGATGAGAATGTCCTAAGGAAATATAGACAATGACATTGATATAGCAGGTTTAGCAACTCATGTGACCTCAATTATGTCTATTACAATACTAATATACTCTACACTAATGAACATAATTTAATTAACAATGAGAATTAATAGCATTTCACAAGTCAGATCCTGAATAGGATACTAACTGTTGCAATGTTAAGGTGAATGTATTCATATATTATGTTACTATCCTATAATGTTAAATTGAGCACGACTAAGTATGTTAATATATATAGTTAATTGTCTTACAAGTCGAAAGAAAAATTTCTTGTACTGGTTAATGAATCCAATATTTAAAAATCGGATTGCAATACCTAGAACTTGATAAATGAAGGCAACAGATAAAATGGCCACAAAGACTCCAGTATAGACTTTTACTGAATGACGTAGGTAGTTGGGATCAATACTCTTAATATCAATTGAACAATTGCTGACACGAGGTAATTGAGTAGCTGCATCAGTGTCAACAAAACCTAACGCAACTGCTAAAAATATCAGTGTTATGAGTGGGATCACCTGCAATGAAGCATTAAAGAGATAACACTAGCGCTACTAGCTACTTACTGTAACAAAAAAACGAGCTATAATCTCTCCTTTGCCTGCAGAAGTACTCCAAATTCCCTTGTTTGGTTGAGAACCTAGAGGTTGGGGAGTTGACATTGCGTTTAGTAAATATCTCAGGTGGTACAAATAAAATGAGAAGCTTTTTCAGGGCAAGCTGGGCAACACTGCAAATACAACAAAAGTCTAATTAAGGAAGGCCACACCTACTATAAAACTATTATTTGCATTTTTTGAAATATACAGGAAATCAGTCAATAACTAATATTTATTAATTTTAATTTTACTAATTATTAATTTTAATTAACTGGTCCTAATTAAGGAAACAAAAACAATAGTAGTAATTAAAAAATAGACAACAAGATAAACAAATTATTAGTAGGAATGGTTTAATACTTGCTAGTAATTTAAGATTTCAGGATCAATTGAAGGAGTATATAGACCATCAGGATATACAGTGAATGTAATGATGATATTAAAGGTTAAAATTATAAATTATTAACTTTTGCTGTCTAATTTAGTCCAATTTTAAGAGTGAATTTCAGATATAAGTGATTTTATAAATGATAACAGTTGCCTTTGTGCTAGAAGTATCTGTTAATATTGTGTGAATGTATTATTCAGTCAATGTTTGTGAGCTCTTATCTTTACGATCAGATTGAATATTAGTAAAGTCTAACAAAGATGTATTGAAGTCAAATCCTGTCTCCAATGTCTGTGTACCAAAGTCAATACATGATGGTCCTAAAAAATCTAATACTAAGTCATGTGACTCCTCAGCTTGTGGAGGGGGGCGTGGCAATACTTGCGTCCAATTATCAACGGAGGGTGTGGTTGTTTGTGTCCCTAATTCACATAACAATATTGAATCAGTTTGAACAGAATGATTCTCATTTGCAATGTCTGGAAAAATGGGTTCTGATGATAGGTAATTCAAGTATTGACCAGTTAGACATGAAAGATCAGTTTGAGTGGCTAGATCTAAACTGGAAAAACTAGTTTGACTGGTTTCCATTGCCTGGTAAACTGAATCAGTTTGTGATGCAGGTAGTGGTAAGACAGGTTTTATAATAATGGGAGCTATAATAATTGGGGGACTGGTTGTGGGTGGAGCTTTAGGTTTTCTATAAAACAATAGGTAATAAAGGTATACATCATAATGATGTCACTCACAGTGATGTCACTGATGGATGACCTGATCGTTTACAATGTTGATATAAAGCATTGCTTGATTTGAATGTTGAGTCACATGATGTACATGTAAAGACACGCCCACATTCCTTTACATGCCGTCCTAAGGCATCCTTCAGACCAAAACTCCGCCCACAATCACATACAAAACTCTTTGTGCTATGTACTGTGTGATAATGCTAAGTAGAAAGAGACTGTAACCATTTTATAAATGATAAGTTACTATATTATACATACCTGCTTTAGTTGTCCAATTCGTGGGAAAGGTTTTCCATTGTTCTTTTGACTACGATTACAATCTTCAACAGGACAATAATAAAGCTTATTTCTTTTTGAAGATTGGTTACCAGGGGCAACCGATGCCATTGCCAGTCCATCATGATGGCGTACTTTGTGCATTGATAAACAGGAAGAACTTTTGAATCGTTTATTACAGCCTTCTACTGGACAGAGTACGTCTTCTTGAATAGCCAGCTCATTCAGAGAAGGAACAATAACCTCAGTAGCAGTCACAGCCATGTTTTGTTTATATCCATATAAAACAGTCTCATGCCCAGACTGCCATTCAAACTGGCGTGGAAGTCTGGGAACGAGACTAGCATAGTTGCTTTTGAGCATGCGCAAGTGTTTTCCCTCCATTTGGCTCTATTTAAAATAACATACATGCTGCCTTGCATGGAGCTGCAGTAAGTATTTGTTTTGTTAAGTTATTAAGGTGTATTATTTCATTTTTATGCATATAAAGTTATTTATATCTTTAAATTTTTAAATATATTTATATATCTCACTATTACGTTGCAGATATCATAAAAATATAATCTCCTTTTCCTGTGGAATACCAGAGTCATCACTTGAAAAATTTCCTGCAAATTATCCGGAAAAGAACCCAGACAGAAGGATCATTAAAGGTATGTCATATCTGTATATATAGTAATGCTCGTATTAGTTGCATTACTTAGCAATAAGTGTACCATACTTATTTTCTATTAATGTTTTTGTGATTGCGCACGCAATGTGGGGCATCCAACGCACAAAGGTTTTGCAAGCTTGCAGTATCAACAAACATGAATGGGTGTGGCTATATTATTGCAAGATAACAATGTTGTCTGAATTATATATAAAGAATGCACAAAATTTAAAAACAAATGATATTAATCCATACCAGAGTCACTTTCATCAGTCATATATACTGGCTCTAATAAATCAGCGATATGTTGAAACTCAGGTCCAGCTGCACGCAATGTAGCAATAGTATATGGTTCACCATTTGTACTGGAACACAGAGTACTAAGACTACCAGTTGATAATGCCAGGCCTTCATCACTGTAGACATGAACACTATCAATACTTGTTATATAATTATTAGCATAATTGACTTCTTGTTCAATGAATGCATCAATATCTGGAGTACTTGCTCGAGGTGGGGTTTTGGGTCTGGGTAAAGGTGGCGTATCTATTATAGAAGATGTTTGGGGTAGAATGGGTTTTGACAGAGGAATAATTATTGGTTGTTTCAATGATGAAGGAGTTCCTCTTACTGGAGGAGTAGTGCCAGATATTGGTGGAGTATTTTTAATTGTTGGAGGTATTGTATTAAAAGTCATTTTATCTGACTTCTGTACTCTCTCTAATGTTGAAATTGCTTGTGATAGCTTACTACCACTATCTACTTCAGGTTTTGGAAGAGGATTTAGTTCATAATTACGATTAATGTGATTATCTTCTTCTCCACCACCATCATCATCATATGTAAAAACATTAGCGTGTACCTCAAAATTGTTTAACTGGTTATTGCTAGGATTAGTAATTGGATATTTCTTGTTTCTTTTGGCATATCTTGCAATGAGAACTAAACCAATTATTAAAACAGTCAAGAGAATAACTATAAACACAGCCATAGCTATAGCAATAGCTATAGGACCAAATGGTACATTCCCTCGGTCAGGCTCACAAGGTGAAGTTCTAGTTTCTCCATTGGGACATGTACAAAGATATACATCAGTTGTTATTTCACTACAGTTACCAGTATGGCAAGGATTAGGCCAGCAAGGACCAACTTGACATCCTTTTTCAGGATTATCTCCCACATAAGACACATTAACATACCTGTTGCTCCCTGATATTGGGAGAGAGATGTAGTCTAAGCGAATATCTTGTACGCATCCATTGTACCCCTCAGTGACAGCTCCATTGTTATCAGGTCGTCCAGCCACATATAGATTGTTGGATGTATACTCCAAGATGAAATGAGGACCAGAATGGGTGTGGTTAAGAACAACATTGTCAACAATGAGTTGAACTGACAGCCCGGTACGAGTGATAGATACATTATGCCATACACCATTATGTAAATTACTACCACTAGTGACTGTAGTGGTTTGTGATCCCAAATTAATAGAATATGATATATGACCTGATGTTAACTAGAGAAATAAGAAGATAGCAATTATCATAATGATGACATGATATACCTTTATCTGTATGTATTCTGAGGTAATGTTTCCAATTAAAAGCAATATTCCATTTTCTGTTTCAGTACGAAACCACAACGATATACTTTCTTGATAATTAGATAATAGTTGAGTGGGTGTGGTTTGTAGACGATTACGTCCATTTTCACTTAGTAAAGATAATTGAACATAAGTATTGCCATTAAATGTGAGTCCTTCAGCACCTAATGCCATACACAATGACATTATTATTAGATTATAATGGTAGTTACTTTGTGTGCAATCTTCTCCTATAACTTGAGGTAGACAAATACATTGATAACTGTTCCATTGTGGACGACATGTACCGTTGCCACAAGACACATTATTACATGACCCCTCAATCTAAAATAAATAATTAAATATCATTAATATAGTAGTGTATGTACATACCTGAGGACAACCAGACTGAGAGTTTTCTTGAGCCACAAAATCATCTAGATCAAGTAAAACTTGATTTATAAACAGGTTTCTTATACATGCACTTATCCCTTGACTTGTATTGGGTAATATGGCAAAGGGCAGTGGTATTCCTCCAATATATAATGGCAGACCAAGATCAAGATAGCTAAAATAATTTCAAGAAATTATATTTTAAATCTTTTATATGAGTTACCTATAATTTGTTTGTGCTGAGACAGAAGTGACACAATCTAATTGAGTTGAGGTATATGCGGTTATCTCATAGAGATCAATGCAGTAATCCAAAGTGACTTGCAACATCTTATAATAAAGCAGATTTACATCAATGCAATGTAAAGGTGCTATTGGACTGACCTTTCCTGTTATTGTAATTTCTATATTATGCCATTCTCCATCACTGACACGTACAGAAGTTGACAGAACAGTAATATTAGTTGGAATATCACTTCCAAGAGAATATTTTACAGTCAAATATCCATCAATGATTTCAACAGCAATGTAATCTTTGCTCTTGTCATTCTGATGTTGAGTATTGAATAATAAGAGACCGTCTTTAGACTGTGTAGCAAATTCAAAATTAAGCGTTCCTTGTCCTCGAAAACTTAACGTTTTATATCCTCTAAAACTAGATAGTGCAGGATCTCCACTAAAACTAACAGTGAGGAGTTCACAGTGATTTCCTTTATAACTGGCTCCACATTGACATTGATATCCAGTACTTTGTGAGTCCACACATGTACCTCCATGATTGCATATATTAACAGTGCAATCATTAATGATATCACAGTCTTTACCAGTGTACTGTGGTGGACATAGACAAGTGTAGTTATTTGCAAGTTCCATACATGTCCCTCCGTTAAGACAGGATGAAGGAGTGCAATAATTCAAGTCAGTTTCGCATCGTTCACCAATGTGACCTTCAGGACACTTTATATCACAATTTCTACCAGTAAATCCATCAAGACAAGAGCATATATAACTACCAAATCCATCAGTACATACTCCACTATTGTTACAAGGATTTGAAGTGCATTCATTCGCATTTATCTCACAGTTTTGTCCAGTAAAACCAATAGGACATTGACAAATGAACATACTATTGTTAATACTACAAACTCCACCATAAAGACAAGGATTTGAATCACAAAGCGTAGGATTGTTCAGAAACTCTGAGCAATCATGTCCTCCAGTTCCATCAATACAGGTACATGTATAGTTACCCTGCCCTGAGCTACAAGTTGCGTTATTGTTGCAGGGAGTATCCTGACAGAGATCAGGTGGATTGACAAAGTACTGACAATGATCTCCATAATGTTCTCTGTTACATTCACAACTATACGAGTCTTTATCCTCACTCTCAATACAAGTACCTCCATTGTGACAAGGAGTGGAATAGCAGAGAGAAAGAGGCTCCGTACAATGGTCTCCTCCATATTCTGGTGGACATAAACAGCGGAATGACCCATAAAGACCTCTTTCGCATGTACCACCATTGCGACATAGTTCTAACTCACAGTTGTTAAGAGGAAACCGACAATTTGGACCTGTAAAACCTATTGAACAGGTGCAGATGTAACCATTGCTGGTGTCTGTACACGTGGATCCATTGTAGCAAGGATTATTGACACATCCTCCTTGAAATTGAGCAGTATTTTGACAAGTTAAACCAGTAAATCCAGTTTTACATAAACAAGTGAATGAGTCTCGACCGGTACTGCAAATACTATCATGCTGACATGGATTTGAGTCACAATGAGGTGATGGATGAAAATAAGCATATTGACAATAGTCGCCATAGTAACCAGAAGCACATTCACAAACAGGTTTCCCAAAGCCATTTATACAAGTCGCTCCATTTTGACAAGGATTGCTGAGGCATTCATCAGGATTAATACTACAATCTTTACCAGAAGTCCCTTCAGGACATTGGCAGGTATAGTCCTGTAGTCCATCACTACATATTCCCCCATACTCACAAGGATTGCTGTAGCAATCATTTAAGTTCTCCTGACAATGATCTCCATTGGTACCAACTGGACAATAACATTGATATGAGAATGTTAGACGAGGAGTGAACAAAATATACCATTTTGACGCTAACCTTGTTGTTGCTGTAGACTGAATTGAGGTTATTGGTTGACACTCTCCAAGGTTAAAACATGGTTCATGAAGACATGGATCTAAGGGTATCGAATACATTACTATATCGCTAAACTGGAGTTGTTGCCTAGCAACATACAGGTGATGTATTATACTGGTAATGTTACGATAGTCACCTCCAACTTCTCTGACTGCAAGAGATACATCGACAGTGTTCAATGGATCATAGTAACCTGCCTGAGCTGATAAGATAATGATTTGAGTGGATGATATGGAAAATATAGTCGATATTTTATTAGCCAAAGTACTTTGAACTGTATCGAGGTACTCTGACCCTGAAGAATTAAAAGTGAGAGTCACTAGTGATGATGTTGGAGGTAAGTTTGTGATGTTCTGCAGTAACAATGACACCATAGTATTGACATAGTCATGAATACCATCTCGTCCTTGTATAGTAACACTGTACATAGTGTTCTGTGGTATAGTAATGGGTAAGTATAACGTACAGTTAGTGTGGACAAAGATCACGTGATCATCTCCAGAAATTATACTACAATCTTGAAATGTGTCATTTTGGTCTGGATCTACGAAATATACTTGTCCCAGTTCTTGAGGTGGAAAGATGGCATTCTGACTTTGTATGAGAATATCAAGATGGCCGCCATCGACAGATGGGTTATCATTAATATCTAACACAGTTACCACAATAATAGCTGTGCTAGTCAATGGAGAAACTGGATCATTATCAATGGCTCTTACTATGAATGTATACTGAGCTTGTTCTTCTCTGTCAAGTCTTTTTATAGCACTCAACCAACCATCGTTGTCATAATGGAATTGTTGTTTGTTATCATCACTTGAGATCAGTTCATACTGAGCTACCATTCCTCCTGGAATATTATCGGAGTCTGGATCATCAGCTTCTGTCTTTATTAAAGTAATTGGGGGAGTCATCTCCTCTTGTATAGACACAGTGTATTGGTTCATTGTGAATAATGGAGATTCATCATTGACATCGGTGATGGTAATATTGACTGTAACTTGAGCTGAGAGTGAAGGATACCCACCATCAAATGCCATTATAGAGAGAGAATAATTTGGAGTTGTTTCATAATCCAGTGAAGCTGAAATAACAATAGATACTGAGCCATTATTGTGTGACAATAGGGTAAAGATACCGCCACTATTACCATTAATAATAGTGTAGTTAATAGCACTATTACTACCAGTATCTTCATCAGTAGCTGTAAGTGTGTGGACAATTGAACCAACGAGTGTATTTTCAGCTACTTCAAAATTTACCACTGGTGTAAAGAATTGAGGTGAATGATCATTACCATCAAGAATATGAATTTCTAATTCTCCAATTTCAGCACTCCTCAATGAAGGAGAGCCTGCATCCCAAATACTAAAATATAACAAATACCGTCTTTCTCCAATGTTCTCATAATCCAAAGACCCGGCTACAGTTACTTCTCCTGTAGAAGGTGTCAAATTAAATTTACCTTGTGCATTGCCACTAGTTAAAGCAAAGAAAACAGTTGCATTAATACCATTATCTGGATCACTAGCTGGTAGTTGTATCACTACTTTACCAATAGGTGAGTTCTCATACACTCTGGCATACATGTATGGATAAATCCAATAAGGTGGATTATCATTGCTGTCTGTAATCTCTACTACAACTTCTACAGTTGAAAACAATTGATGAGGTTGTCCATTATCTTCTGCTTTAGCTATTAATGTAAATAATCTAGTCATTTCACGATCAAATGTTCTGTTTGCTATGATTACTCCAGTAAAAGGATCAATTTGAAATCCATCTGTTTCTCCTGATACAAGACTGTATCTTATTGTCCCATTGCTCCCTTTATCAAAGTCTACAGCTTTAACTTGTACAATATACAAACCATTTAAACCAGGGTCTGTATTTTCTGGTGCTGTACCAAAAAATGGAGAGAAGAGAAATTTTGGAACAAAGTCATTGATATCAGAGACATTGACAACAATATCTGCAGTACTCAATGAGCCACCATATGCAAAGACTAAGAAGACAATTTGTTCTCCAGGAAGAAATTCCTCACGGTCAATCGTACCATTCACTGTAATGACACCATTGGCATCAATTAGAAATCGGCCTTCGGCTAATCCTTTCAACTCAAACTTGATAACAATAGAATCTTTATCTGTAGCTTCTATTTGCAGTACTGTTGTACCTAAAGGTGTATTCTCAATAATGGTAGCATGATAAATAGATTGGCTAAAGACTGGTGGTTCATCATCAACATTAAATACTTGTACACTAACAGTAGTGGTATCAGTGTAAACTCCATCACTTACTTCAATAACTAAGACATATTGAGTCTGTGTTTCATAATCTAGTTGTCTTTTGAGGTATAATAATCCGTTACCAGCAGAACTTTCTATTTGAAATGTAGCTTCATCGTTGCCACTTAAAATTGTAAAAACGAGATTGTTTTGGTCATTTTTATCAGGATCTGTAGCTACCAGCTTCAAAATCATGTCATGGACTAAATGAGTTTCATTTAATGGAACAATGTAACTAGATTCTTTAAAGAAAGGTGCATTATCGTTGATGTCTTCAATAACTATGTTCACATCAATAACTGATTCTTTGTCTTGATGTCCTGGGTTATAAGCACCTACTAGAAAGTTATAGTTACTGATGTTTTCAGCATCAAATCCTCCAATAAGTGAACTAATAGTACCATTATTGCTGACTGCAAATAAATTGGTTATTGTATTTAACTCATAGTATATGATACCATTAAATCCAGTATCATTGTCAGATGCTTGTACAATACCAATGGGACCTGGTGGTTGGCCTTCTACTACTGTAAATGTGACAGACGGATGAGTGTTTGGTTGACCATCAACATCTGGAAATACAGGGAAGTTATCATTGACGTCAGTAACATTGACTGTCACAACAGCTACACTGAAAATATTGGAACTGGTTGCTCTAACCAATAATCTAAAAAGATAGGGTCCGGGATAGAGTTTTTCATAATCAATGGGTTTATTTGAGACAATATATATGCCACCGCTAATATCAAATACATCAAAATTGCCTTCATTATTAGTACGATATTCAGATCCCATATCCATAGTATAAACAATGCTACCTTGTCCAAACACTGTGGCTTTCACTGTTATAAATGCCACACTAGTGCCATGATTTTCAGCAATAGTGACAGAATAATCACTTTGGTTAAATAATGGTATAGCTCCCTCACGAAGAATGGTAATATTAATAGTAGCTATGCCACTAAGTGGTGGACTACCATGATCTGTGGCAGTTACTGTGAGTGAACAGTGATTAGGATTAATTACACTGCTATTAACTAGGATTGTACCAGTTATGGAGTCAATGATAAATGGACAATCATTTTCAGTTATCAAGGAATAACTCACATGACCATTATTTCCAAAATCAGGATCTTGTGCCTGTACTTGTATAATATATGAACCTAAAACTGGATTATTATCAATGTTAGTGCTGTAATCTGGAAGGTCAAAGGTCGGTCTATTGTCATTAACATCCACTAACTCAATAGATAGAATACAAAAGTCTTGACGAAATCCGCCATCAGTTGCTGTAACACCTACTTGAAATCCAGCTCTACTTTCTCTGTCATAACTTGAACTACTAGCAGTTGTTGTGACAATACCACTCTCAGAATCCACAGCAAAAAGCATAAAATCTCCAATATTAGCAACAATATCATAACGTACTTTACCATTAACACCAATATCAGGATCAGTAGCTAACAATGTAGTCACAATAGTCCCATTGACTGGATTCTCTGCCAATAGTGCAGTACATGAAGACATAGTTAATACAGGACTATATTCATTTGCACTTCCAATTCCAATTTCAACACGAGCTAAACTTTTATTGATACAGTTAGCATCACTAGCTGATATTATCAATGTATATTGATTTCGTATACCCTCATCATTGCGTGCTAATGTGATATTGCCAGAAATAGAGTCAAGAGAGAAAACAGTACCATTATTACCAGATATTAAAGTGTAATAGACTAGTCCTGCATTATCAGGATCATTAGCTTCTACTGTTAATACATAATCATCTATTAATGGAGGATTTAGTAAATCAAATGGAAGATCTTTAATGTATAAAGAACCAGAGAAGACAGGACATTCATCATCTTGATTATTGACATATATTAAAATGGCTGCAGTAGAACTTAAAATTGGCGAGCCAGCATCTCTTGCACGAACTTCAAGAGTATATTGTGATAGTTCTTCGTAATCCAGTATTGTTTGTGTGAGTATTCTCCCATCATTAGTGATAATAAATTGACTGGCATGTTGTCCCACTAGACTGTATGTTATGAAGGCATTAGTACCATCATCAGGATCTGTAGCAGATACTGTTCCTATTAATGTATTATATAAAGGGGTCTCATTAATACTGAACTGGTAAAGAGATGTGTTGAATGTTGGAATGTTATCATTTAAATCTTGAATCAATATTTGGATATTTGTATCTGCAGATCCAACATCATCAATATATCGTACTATTATATTGTATTGGGATACTGTTTCTCTGTCTAAGGAGTTAGTGGTTGTTATGATACCAGTGACTCCAATGTTAAAGTCACCATTAGTATTACCACTGACTAAAGTATATTGACGTGTATTGGTAGAAGTTAGAGAGAAGGCTTGTGCAACAGTTACTGGAGTATTAACTGGACTGTCTTCTACAATAGTGACAATTATATTACTGTGTTCAAATTGAGGCGCTGTTTCGTAGCTTGGTAGGACATTTATTGTGAGGTTAGCAGTTACTGAAGGAGTACCGGTCAAACTTGCTTCTACAACCAGATTATACTGGTTTGGAGAGCCGGAGTAGGTTGCTGTATTTGTGATGACACCAGTGTTAGCATCTACTGCAAACAATGCAGGATTTGATGGGTCAGTTTGAGCTATGCTATAATTCACAGTGCCTTGAGAAGATGAGATAGCTGTCAACTGATAAACATGACTACCGGCTGAAGCACTATGAGAAACATAACTTCTGTGAGGCTCTGGACCTAAAAATTGAAGTTGTTGTCCAAATATTGAACAGGTCAGTATTAAGAGAACAATGGCTTTGAAGTGCAGCATATTGTCAATGGATTGTCTGCAGAAATAATAATAAATATTGTTGACATTTTTGCTATATAACTTACTTTGTAAATGGAAACATGAGGTTTATAAATACTAGTACATTGCAATATAACCAGCTACGCCCCAAGAGAGTTGCAAAAGTACAAACAACTATTGCCACACCCATTAATTATTTCTAATAACATTCATAGTTGCCCTGTAGTGATAAACAAGTTCCTGTAATAATATTCATAGTTTGTGAGTTGCTGAGGTATTTTCCTTATTAAGGTTTATGTAATCACATGTCAACATCAACCAAAAGGGCAAGTCCAAATAATTTAATTATCTGAGTTAATTATTTACTAATTAATAGGGTTCTAGGAAGTTTGTTGACTGGCTGCGAGTTAGAGTCAGTGGTGGGCGGGGTGGGGATGGATGTACAAGCTTCCGTCGGTAATATTAAAATGAGTTCCACCCACCATAACTATTTCATATAAATAGAGAGGCTCATATTCGTTATGGTGGGCCAGATGGGGGCAATGGAGGTAATGGAGGGAACATCCTCTTTGTTGCCAATAGCAACATTAGGACACTTGGATCATTACGTAATCGTTATCGGGCAGAGAATGGTAGTCATGGAAAGGGTAGTAAAAGGAATGGTCACAATGGCAACAATATGGTTGTCAAGGTAACAGTACATGTCATCAACTTGTATGGAAGGTATCCTAGGTGCCCTTAGGAACAGTTTTCAAAATTAACGGAGATATTATTGCTGATCTGTCAACTAATGGACAAACATTTACTGCAGCATTTGGTGGGCGTGGAGGATTGGGTAACACTGCTTATGTCACACCCACTTTCCAGCGGCCCCGAGTTAACACAGAAGGGGAACAAGGTGAAGATAAGATATTAGAAGTGGAAATGAAGACAATAGCTGACGTAGGCCTGGTTAGAAGATCATGATGTAACAATGACATCATAAATTATATCTATAAATAGGTAGGGTTTCCTAACGTTGGTAAATCCACTTTGTTACGAGTTATATCACGTGCTCGACCAGCCGTGGGATCTTATCCTTTCACAACCCTTAATCCTAATGTAGGGATTGTCAAAGGACCTAATGATACTCGTATAGCAGGTACAATACATTGAATTAACTTTATCATATGTACTATAGTTACATTATAGTGGCTGACATTCCTGGTCTTTTACCTGGTGCTCATAATAATTATGGTTTAGGCCACTCCTTTTTACGACATATTGAACGATGTCATTCTTTAATGTATGTATTGGACGGTGGCTTAGATCTTTATCACCAAATGATAACGCTGGAGAAGGAACTCACACTTTATAAATCTGGTCTTGCTTCTCAAGTTAAAGTTATTGTTGTCAACAAAATGGATTTGGAAGGGGCTGATGATCTAGTGAGAAAACTTAGTCAGCAAACACCATTACCAATAATGCCAGTGTCTTGTTTAGAACAATGGAATATTGATCATTTAAAGTCAGTTATTTATAAGTTTGTTTCATCTTAAATTAACACAATCACTCAAAGAACATATATATAGTCTCCTGGACTTGGTATAAAAATGGTTTAATGATCATTAGTGTCAATTAGTTTATAGGTGATGATGACATTAATGTTGATCTGGTACTGCCATCAGTATCTTGAACTTCTTCATCAGATAAAGAGGCTTCTCGTAAACCTTGATACCATTCTACTGTCTTTTGTTGCATCTCAAATTGGGCTGCTTTCACCTCCTATAATAATGATTGTTAATTATTATAATTAATGAATTAATAGCTTACTGCTCGTGTAAATCTTCGGATGAAAAGTGGTCTCATGTACCTAATACAATAATAATAATTAATCAAAGGAGCATCCCCCAAATACCTGTAGTCCAAAAACATAAACCATTGAGAACAATTACGTAGTCTTCGATGACCTAGTTGAGTAAAAGTTTGTTCTACAACAGTACCACTGACAGCTGAACCCTAAAAATAGAATATTTAGTACAGGCACCTCCTTTACAAACTAAACAATAGACACTATGTATACTGTACCTGTTCTTCTGTTTTACTAAGAGTCAACTTTGCCCCTTTATCTGCCTTTAGAAACTTAAAAATACAATAAATAAAAAATACTTTTAAACTAAACAGATGCAAATATTTTATCTATTAATACAAAGAAGTCATTACTAAGAAATTACATAAAATAGATAAAAAAGTTCTGTGGGTATAGACAGTGTATCATAACTATTACCTTATTTGGACATTCATTATTCTTACCTTAAGTAAAGGTAGCGTTGATCCACCCAATATTATGATAGTGAATAGAACTATCATTAGAGTAGTGGTCACTATGTACCCAGTTACTTCAGGGTTAAAATATTCTCTGAGATTCTCTGCCAATGCAAATGCCACAGCTCCTCGTAGGCCTAATGAGTATAAGTGAAGGGGTGTGGTTATTGGGTGGGGTCAATACTGACCTGAATACCACATAATAAACTGCATTCTTAAAGTGATTTTAACAGATCGGCAACAATTCATGAGTCCAGTCAGAGGAAAAATATTAGCAGCCCGTCCAATGAGAATTAACACAACACTCCAGATAATTAGCGCCAAATCAAATGATTTATTTATAGAGAAAAGCGCCAAACCCAGATATAAGAAAACACCAGTTTCTATAAAGAAGAATTAACTTATTATTATGATCTTCGATTTTTCTTACCTGCCATAAATGCTACTGTTCTAAGAGCTTGCTGTACAGTGACTTGAGTGACAGGGGACAGATTATAATGTGTATAATGGGACATTACTATACCACAGAACAGGACAGCCATTATACCCGAGAGATGTAACCCTTCGGCTAAAAAATAAGGAGTAAATGCAAATATGACCCACATAGCAAACTCCAGAGATTGATGGCGACGTAGATTAACTACTTTTAAAAACTAAAAAATAAAATCATTAGTTTTATATATATGATAAATATGCTTACAAATGCACTGAGTAATGCAAAGATCACACCAAAAAGTGCTGAACCAAAAAACATAAGACAAAATTGCCAAGCAGAATTACCCAAAATATGAGCAGCACCCACATCAGCTGTTGTATTATTAGACGGTAATTGATTCAGTATAGTTCTATAAAATATTATTTCTATTAAACAATATACAATAATAACTTACTTTGTGAGTACAATAGATACAGCATCGTTGAGGACAGACTCACCAAATACCAACATATTTAATGTTGGGTCCACATCAAGTGCATGAAATATAGCTAAAGTAGCCACCGGATCTACTGCTGATATTAATGAACCAAATGTAAAGCTAATATGAAAAAAATAAAGTATCAGATTTATATATGTGATGTTACCTTTGAATTAAATCCAGTTTATAAACCACACCCATCTATAATTAAAACATTATTATTATTATTATGGTTATTGTTAGTACTGACCACACCCAGTGCATAGATCCCTCCTCCCACAATAATAGCACTAATAGCAGTACCAATTACTGCAAACGTTATAATAGAGCCAAGGTTTTGAAAGAAATTACCCTAAATTAATGAGGTGGGTGGAGTCAAATTATTATCTTCTTAAAATACCTTGTGTAGTGAATATCCGGACTCAAATATAATTGGAGGTAAGAGAACAAGAAAAAAGAATTGAGGAGAAAATGTTTCTTGATATTGATAGTCATAACCAAATAAATTCAATATAAACATCACAGCACCAACAACAAATCCTAATGATAGAGAGGGAGTAATGTTTAAATATATACATTTACTAGTAGAACAAAGGGGATTATATAAATATTTTTTAAAGGATAATGCAACATATTAGAGCAGTAATACTAATGTTACTTAACAAGGACCTATATAGCTATCATCATAAAAAAATTCAAGTGATTTTGTGACATGGACCAAATTCTCAATTTTTGGCTCGAGACCATGGACTATAGTCCATGGTCTCGAGCCAAAAATGGCAAAAAAATGAAATTGCTTTAAATTTTTTATGATGATAGCTATATAGGTTCTTGTTAAGTAGAATGATTGTTTGTGCTTAGAAATGTTGTTAAAGTCAGTAAAAAACCTGAAAGATTCATTAATTTACATGTACATTTATTAGTAATAATAATGGTTCACATACCAAGCAAGACAAATCCAATACTTTCTGGTAAGTAGTGGAACTTGCATTTAATAAACAGATGTACCATAATAACAGAGACACCTAAAGTATTTGAAACAATAACAATATCTTAAGTTATTTAAACACATACCGAGCAATACTAGAATAAAAAAAATGGAAATGCTTGCAACACTCTCTTCTGATTCACCAGGAGGTGTGGTTGGTATGAGAGGATCCTCAGTTGTCACCTCACTGTGTGCATCAGGAGGTTTAGTGATATGCTCAGTTGTAGGCTTAGTGTTTGATGTTGACTGAGTTGTGTCAGTATTAGTAGTTGATTGCGTAGTTGGTGTATCACTAGATGAATGAGTAGTTGGTGTTTCACTAGACGATTGAGTAGTTGGTGTTTCACTAGGAGTTGTACTAGTGGAACTTAACAGACTTGGTTGACTAATTGATGAACTAGAGATAAATTCATTTTTTGATGTTACTGGTAAACTGTCACTTGTTTCTAAAGTGATCTTTGAACTTCTTATTACATTATTTGATGGGTTAATGACATCAGTAGAGAGTGGAAGAACAGTTTTATTAATGAGGGTACTAATTGTTGTGTTTGATAAAGAAGTTACTTCAGTGGAATCACCAGAGCTATAAAAGATTACTGTCCATAACATATATATAGTTATAAACTAACCTCGAGTCTATATCTTGTGGTGTCACTGTTGTCAAGCATAACACGACAACCAGTAGTTGGTACATGTTGATGCTAGAAGGAAAGATGAATGAACAAAGGCGCGGTCTGCCCTTCCTCCTAATATGTGGGTGTGTCTGTTGTCATGGACTAATAAACAATAATAAACAATGGGTGATGATTTTGATCATTTATTGGATGAGATAGAAGGAAAATATTGTACTAAACCTCAAGTTTCCACTCAGAAACAGTAGGTTTATTTATCTTTTATTTAACAATGTAATAATAAAGTGATAGACCATTGTCAGACCTTGATGATATTATTGGAGACTTGTTACAAGATGACAAGGAGACAGAAAGCACACCCATAAAAATATCCACGTCTAAAGTATCTCCAGTAGAACATGATCAAAGAAAGTAAAACACCAATTTCCATATAAGGACATATACAAAATATATTGTTAGATGTCAGGTTGTGTTATTGGGTGGTACTACAATATCAATGGGTTGGAATCACAGGACACAAGAACAAAGGTCTAATTGAACTCATTTTGCCCCTATAATTATATTATTAATTGCAGGGTCTGTAACAAACTTAGATGCACATCATGTGACTCTCATGTGATTTGGTTCAATGACTATCATTGGGATACTCAAGTTGATTACTTGTTCTTCAGAAACAATTTCCCAAATTTTGATAAGCTAAAAATTAAATTAAAATGGTGTCAAGGTATGTGGAATGGTACTTCATGAATTCATTAACTGATCATTTCCAGGTAGTAGAGCTTACTCATGCCAATGCTCTTGGCAATCTGTGAAGGAATGTATTGCAGCATCAACAATTTCTGGTTTAAAATGGGTTTGTGGAAAACATGATGTAAACAATTTATAAATCGAATAAATTTTAAAACACACAATCTTTTAAAATTTCCTAATAAATAATAATTATTAATTAGCTGAGATTGGTAGGGGTTTCCCTCTCTCCATCCACACACAATTACCACGATGAACAATCATTACAAGGACCGTTGCAAAAGTTCTTGATTTGTCCATAGCGTAAAAATAAGTCCTATTAATTATACAAAGTAATTAATAGGGACTTACTTAAAACAAATGACTTACAATTTGTTCCTGGGCAGTTTTAGCTCTTCTAGGTAGTTCATGTGTGTCTGTATCACTATTAGGAGGTATATTACCCTGTAAAAAAATGGCTGAATGGATAAAGAGAGATAATTCTACCAACATTTGGTTCAGGGGGTGCCCCACAATCATATCCTGATGCTAAGCTATCATCTTTCAATATGACATCATCAGATACAAAGTTAAAACCAAATAATTTCTCTTTTACGATGACATCACTGCCAGGCACTGGAAAATAGCTTTCTTTAACATTACTAGCGTACATCTTAGCACCAGCAGACCGAGTTACTGAATACAATCCCTAAAAGGAATAAAACAATAAAGACAATTATCCATGCATTCATCTCCCATCTATCTTAATACACACAAGCATACCAGTAAATTAACTTGTGCATCGCCTAGTGCATACTGAAACAATACCTACAATAGATAGAGTAGAGTTCATAGCATGCATGTTCACTCATATACTTGATGTGGTTTAGTTCCCAGAAGTGGTTTACTTGTAATTGATGACATGTAAGCATTAGGATCAGCTCTATATGATAACATGATGTCACATCTTCCATGAACCGTTTATACACAAACTATATATATATATATAATACTATATATATATATATAATTATATACATATATATATAGTATTATATTCATTACTATTTAATTAGCTATTATTAGTTCTTAAGAATTTGCTTATTACTTTACCTTGACCAAACCATATTAATGGTTGATAGCATTGTTATATAATCTACTGGATCAGGATAAGCAAGCCTTAACAATTCACCATAACTAGAGGGGCATACCCTTACATCAACAATATTATTAATAGTATAGAGTAGTATTATGTAACACGTGTAGGTACATCACATTAAGAATACTAGTTGCTATTGGCAACCAATCAGTACTATTAACATATCTGATAACTTACCGAGCAAAGTCTTTATTTCTTGGTAAGAGTAGACCAAAAGGACCACCATTGACTCCAAGGACACCTGTGTATAAACTATATAGTATTAGCGAGACATCAAAGCATTTGATTATATAACAATGTAGTATCTTATTTCTTAGTTTATTGTACACAATATGTCATATATGTCTATCCAGTAATTGGTTAAGCATTAACAAATGTAAATATCAAATTAGGTGACTTGTGATCATTTTCTGAGAAGAAGGATGTTGTCAAACACGTAATCAAACATACATGTACATGTAGAGAGGCTATGATTACATAAAACAGCTGGTGACATGTACAGGTACATCTATTGCCAAAGAATGTCATATGTTACCTCTCTTAATATCAGTGGTAGCTGCCATATAAACTTCACCCAGCACTCCTCCAGCAGATACTCCATAAAAATAACACTCTTCAGGGAAAATAATTTGTCTCCCATCAAAAATAACATGTGGATCTTTTGAAAATGCCCCTTTCATTAATCTTATTAATACAAGCTCATTAACAATAGCTTGAGTTAATCGATCAGGTATAATTCTAAAGTTAGATACATTCTCTGCTAACATGTACACAATAGAAGGTAAATCAATGTCCATAAGACCCCAGAGATCAGAAGCTACTAAAATATAACCATATCGATTAGCTTGCTCTTGTAGGTAATCAGTTTCAACTTCATTCTAATATAATAATGAGGTCAAGTTCAAAGATTATTCAAAGTTCTATTTCCTTAGTATTGACATATTCTCAAAGCCATATAACACATCCTGCCTTATTCTCCTGAACTATTAATTAAGATACCTGATCAGTGAATAGTCCATGTCCATACTGCACAAGTAATGGAGTTTTAGCAGAACCGTTGGCAACACTATGTGGTATTAATATCTATTAAAATAACCATAACAAATATTATTTATGTTTTCAAGTTCTTACTGTAAAGCCAACATCAGCTGTAGTTTGATACACTGGTAACCCCTGGTCATTAATGACCAAATGAGATCCAGGTAGAGGTGAAGTTAAATAGAGAGGTACTTCCATTACTACAACCATTTGTCTAAATTGAGTTAAAACAAGTTATCATAACCAGTTACAAATGATTAGTAAGTTAAGTTGTTTTTTCCTAGAATTGAGACTACAGTTTATATAAACCAATACTAAATACTACCATAGAAATGTTGAACAGGTACTATTAATATAAAATGACCTGAAAATGTGTTGTGAGTAGTTATCATTGACTTCAGTGACACGATACTTGGGACCATCTGGAGTTACTCTAGACAATGCATTGTCTCTCATGTAAATAAGTCTGCATGATAATTATATTATTAAATTATTATTAATAATAATATTAGGGACCTTCCTGTTAGAGAAGACAAACTAGCTGTGGTAAAATCCCACATTAGCTGCAACTCCATACGTTGAATGCCTACAATGTGTCAATATTTATCACTTTCAATATTGTACCTAGTGATTCCAGTTGGTTAAACAAATTCTGATAATGTACTCTTCTATATTCAATGTCTGGATCAGTAGTAACCTTATTATCTCTAAAGGGAGTGATGTCATTGGTCACACATAACATTACAACGTTTAGTTCTACTTAGAATTACTAGTTGCCATTCTTCAACATTTACTGAGAAGATGGCCCACAATAATTGTCTGAGATAACAACATTGCAATAATTCTTTGGAAAATATATCATGTGTACAAATATTTTATGTCAACTTACAACATAATGTCTTTGATAAATAAGTTAGTGCTATAGAGTTGTATAGTACATACCTTAATGCAATAAATGCTTTCGAAGGTTTTATTGTTGTGTTGGTAGTTGTTTTCATGTATCGCAGACCAACGACATAATGACTATTGTCGTCTAATCTCTGACTAGGCCATATCATTAATGCTTGAGGATTCTGACTGGGATACTGGAGACAAAACACAATTAAAATAATATTAATAGGGTCATCCTTACTGGAAAGGATGTATCTAACTCTGCAAAATGGGGAACGAGTTTACCTATAAGCTTAATATGATATATTGCATGAAATTCAGAATATAATGTACCTGTTTTAAGGTTTATAAGAATAGTTGGTGAATTGGGTAATAGAGAACGTTCAATGTCCCAATGTGGCGCTAAGTTCCCACCATCCAAATCTGGAAAGTATGCCACAATGGATGGGAATGGGGAAAATCCGTCTAATAATAAAGAAATTTAGTATTTACAACATTGTAATTGGGTCTGCTAACCAAAACTGTTCCATTCATGTGGATTTACATATCTGTTTAAGGAATCTGCAGGAAAAGATGTTACAGACAGATTCACTACAAGCCCAGTACTAGTCTTGTTTGAAGGAATAGTGTAAAATGAATTTGGGAAGGGAAGAAGACAATACTCTGGTATCAGTGGATCACATGGACCTCTCGCTTCGCATTGAACGAGAACTATCAGTAATACACCAGCAACATCTAGAAAAAGCATTTTGGTCAGAAAAATAGGCGTGGCTCATAGAAGCCGGATATGTATTGTCGTTGTTATATAAACTATACTACGTTATATTACATGCCATACAAGGCATAATAGGTTTTCGTAGAATTGACTTAATCCCCCACAACTGTTATAAAAGTAGAGCAAGCGAAACCATCTATGTAGACTACTACTACAAGCAGATATCGGACGGGTGAAGTGAAATCGTTGTCTTTGCCTCTATCGTATATACACTACGTCATGGCTACAGTAATGGGTGAAACTTTGCAGTTTTTACAGCAAGGTCATCATCTCTCGTCGTCTGGTCGTGAGAGCCCAAGCTCAGACTCCGATCAAGAGACTCTACCAGTCGATGTTAATAATATTAAGATAGTGAAACAACAAGAAATGTTTATATGGAACCCGCAATATGAGGTAACAAGAGAGAATAGGGAACTTACTCTTAATATATTGTTACATTACAGAAGTGGCATGAGTGCAAGCTCACCCTCAAACCACCTTATCTGCACATAACAGAACATGAAGACACGAGAATGGAGGTATATTAACAGTTATATTTGTACTTATCAAGTTATATTAGTCTTAAGTTGATTGTAAATGTAGTTAATGTGCTGACATGTTAAACAATTAATGAAGAATATGCATGAATTACAATTTCCTTCTTGTTTCCTCTTTACTAGATACAAGACAAACAACTTGAACATTTACAACAGAGGTAATTTTATTTACTTGTTCAGATCATTAGTGACATTGTTGCCATAATATCAGTACTACGTGACTAACACTGCACTTTCCCCTTTGTTCTATAGTTGGTATCATGGTGACATCAGTCGAAGGGAAGCAAAGTACATCTTACAAGATTTTGGTGGAGGAGATGGAAGCTTTCTAGTTCGTGCCAGTGAAAGTTATAATGGAAAATTTGCCATATCTTTCTTGTGAGTAAATGCAACTTTATCCCATTCATTGAATGGATATTGATAATATTTTGTGGTGGGTAGTTTTTATAAACCCTCAATGAGTGCCCTTTATTTCTTGGGAAAAGTAAAGTAATACTGTAATATTAGTCCCAAAATTGCCTCCCATTACACAGATATAATATCTCCTATATCATGTTATTCTCAATTGGGTGATGTAATATTTAAATCGAGGTATCTTTCACATAATAGGCATGAAAGCAGAATAAAACACGTTGTCATAGAAACCAAATCAGACCCAATAACCGGAGTATTATATCATATTACACCTCATGGACCATTTTTCAACTCATTGACTGGACTAATTGAGGAGGCAAAACAAACATGTATCATTCAAAACCACATGTTTGATGTTATATTAACCAAATCACCACCCAAAGTAAGTATATATTATCTCATTAACCCTTCTCTTTGAAGATACAACAAGGTCACAATATAATTGTCTTTCTCTTTGTAGCCTAATCAGACTTGGCTTCATAAAAATATCAAAAATCTCTCTCAAGCTGAAAAATTGATGCGCAGAGAACAGCAAGATGGTTCTTTCCTTGTGTACAAGACAACTTCAGACTATGCACCTTATTCTCTGGTTTATAGGTGAGTTATGTCACAATGATGTCATCGCCCATTGTCTAGACAAAATATTGAGTTCAGTGTACAGATGTTGTAATGTGTTCACAATCTGTGAATTAGGTTCTTAAAAAAAGAACAGTTTGTTTTCTTGTTACCAAGAAGATATTAATGCATGCTGTTTGTGCATGTAACTAACTCATGAATATAATTAAATGCTTCTTAGAATGTATACATGTTCACTGTGACCTATTGAACAATACTATATAAGTTACTGTTTTCTATAGATATGCTGGTAGTATTAATCATTTACCTATTATGTCTGGACAACGATCTTCTAATGCATTCACATTGAATGGTGTGTCCGCTCCTGTACTGTATAAACTTATTCATTATTTTATGGAGAATCCTATCACAGAAGATATGCCACTATTGTATCCTATTGAAGACAAACATGTAAGTACAATTAGACACACATAGTTTGAACTGATAGCTCTTTCTTTCTATTCTATTAACTGGTTCATCTTTCCTTTAGTCTAGTAAAAGTACTTGTGCAATTGCTTGCAGTGATTTCACTGGTGATCGTACTAAAAATGAGTTGACTTTCAGTAAAGGTGCTCTGATTACTAACATATCAAGAAGATCCAGTGAATGGTGGGTTGATAATGTGGTTAGCGTTTAACTGTATATCCTATTCCACCCATGTAGGTGTGTTGGTGATCACCGTGGTGACAGACAAAAGTTTTTTCCAACGCAAATTGTGAGGTTTCTTTCAAAAGATGAGCTCCAATATGTTCAAGAAGTGGTAAGTATTGTTATCATTGTTATTAAATAGTTTAGTTGTGTATTAGGAGTAGGTGTTTATCTTTCCTTGTTATTAGACTAAATAACATTGTTATAATAAGGTTTCCCTCTTCTGGGAATTGGTTGCATTTCCTTGTTGTATACTAATACAATTTCCTTGTATCCTATAGAGAACAGGGTTACAAGAGAAGTGTCTCCCACTCTATATTGAGGAAGATGAAGATGACAAAGAGATCAATACAAATGACTCATTCTCTCTTAACTTAGTGTCTGATTACACTGTCAACTTTGATACTGAGGGATCACTTAGTATTAATATACAACCAACCAATCCACTAATAAGTTCCTTCAGAAGTTTCAAGTTATCATGTCTTACATGTACTGATATGGAACAATGGTATCAAGTATTAAAACAAAATGACTGTTTGCCAGCTGTTATAACAGAGGAAGAATCATTAACCACAGTTCCCATGGAAACATCTGTTGGTACTGGCAACAAAAGAAAAGGCAGAAAGAAGGTACATTTGTTACATTAATAGTATCTTTATTTAATATCTTTCTTTTTTCTCTTTAGAGAGGGTCTTGTATTATATCGTGACTACTAGCAATAATCACTTGATTACATTTTAATCATCATTATTATAATAATTATATATAATATATCTGTTGTTATTTATTAATAATGAATTAATCCATTGACAATCTCAGAATAAATTGAAGTAAATATGATTGTAATTGTATATCTGATCCATTATTTGAAACAACAAAGAATGGGACAGCAGCCTGTTGAAGAGTGGACTGCTGATCCGATACTAACTGATCAAGCTCAAGAATTATTTTCTGATCTGTTGAGTGTATTTCTTCATTGAGACGTGTATCAAGATCCGTCCATTCTTTCTCATGTCGTGTTTTAACAAGAGAGAGATTATGGAGTCGACATTCTCGAAGCTCTTCTTTATGACGTTGAGTCATATCCCTATGTTGTTTCTTGTGCTCACCTACTATCTATATAATTCATAAAAATGAGGTTCATTGTGCTGATTTTAACCTTCATACGTCTGTTTAGTAAAGAGCGTTCATTTAATTGTTGTATTTCTTCTAATTCTTTAACGATATCAAATACTGTACCATCTTGTAAAGAGAGACAGATTTCCATAATAAAATCATTAGTCAACTGAGAGAGAGAGAGAGAGAGAGAGAGAGAGAGAGAGAGAGAGAAGCGAGTCTAGAAATGCCATTGAGTAAGGTTGAATAGAAATATTATAATATAAATATGAACTACCTTAGTTTGTAAGTGGACTGGGAGTTCTTGTCTCATCTCAGTCAATCTCTGATAATATTGAGCCATATTTATTAGGGTGTGGTTATAATAGTAATAATAATACACAAACATTTAATGTTTATTTTATATCTAAGACATCACTAATTTCTACAGATTATAAAAACATTACGATGCTCAATAGTAAGCTCTTGAAGGATCAGGTATCGGTTTCTCAAATAGTAGTTTAGGAGGATCAGTAAATTGTTTGTTACTGAGGTTATCATAAGGTTGACTTCGAACACGATTTGCAGGGTGTAATGGTTGGTAATTTGAAGTAGTTTCATCAGGTAAATAAATTTCAATAGGCATTGATGCACCAGTTGGTAATGTACTTTTATACTGTTTGGTAGAATAATCACTCATAGTAGATGTTGGGTATTTAGCTACAGACAAAGAAGGGTGCTGCTGTGCAGATAACATATTAAGATATTCTGGTGTCATAGATGATATATGTTGGATAGTGTATTCTTCAGCACTACTAGAAGATCCAGACTCGCATTTATTTGATAATGTTGATTCTAGATCTTCAACAAGTTGTGAAGGTTGTGGAGAAGCAGTTTTGGTGTCATTAATAACTGGTTGACTCTGTGGCACAGCTATTTCTTCTCGGCGTTTCGTTGATGCAGCTCGGCTGAGACCTTCTATTTTCTCCTTGAGTTGTAAGAAAAAATATTTTATATTTGGACCAATGAAGTAGAAGTGGCCTTCACCCGTTTCTGATGCTCTATGTGTAGGAGAAAGAATAACAATGATGTAATGTTTATCCATTAATAAAATACACAACTATTATAAACACAATATGATTACCTCCCTACTTCAATTTCAAACTTCCCTACTCTGTGATAATGTGCTCTACGGATTGTATTAATTCTCCACTCAAACTCTATTGTGTCTTCACTTTTGGGATTGTAAAATATCAGTCTGTCAGTGCACAATTGAATAACATAGTCTTTCTCCCTTTCTGGATGCTCTGGACTCCGTACTAATTCAGCATATATTCGAGCTATTCAGTATTGTGAGAGAAAGAGAGATACTTTAAAATTATATATAAAATTTTGGCTTACAGCTTATTTTTTCAAGTACATCATACCACATTTGTAACTTTGACATGCTCCTGAACTCCATAAATAAAGAATAGTGTTCAAACTTTAATTCCAAATGACACTTTTCTTTGGTAGACTGTGGTGATTCTAATCTTATCAGATCAAATTTATCCAATGGTATTTTAGGCAGTTTAGGTTGGTTCATTAACCAAGTATCTTCTTGTGGACAGTAAGTAAGGTAACTTTCTGATGGAGAGATATCTGCACTCAGTACAACCCATTGCTTCCTAAAATCCTATAATATTTTTTAACTAATACAAGTAGTTGAATTTAAAACACTAACTTTCCAAGTGTTTTGAGGTAGGGAACAAGAGACTTGTGAGCATCCTGCATAAATTCTGAATTTTATTTTAAGGTAATCAAACAGAGAAGTACCAGAATCAGACGCCATGTTTATTATCTATAATAACAGTCATGATGTCAACAGTTTTTACTTGCCAAAAATGTACACAATTGGTAATGTTATTGATTGCATCATGTGATAAATAATAATACATTTATTTTAATGTACACACACGCCCCGCACTTAACATAAATTATTTTTAATTAATAGATAATTTCTAAGGTTTCCTCAGGTCTAACAGTTGGAGAATTGATGGATGGTTCAATGGGTGTGGTTTTGTTATCTTCAATAGGAGGGAGGAGTGGCTGATTAGTTAATTGCAAGGGGGCACTCTCAAGTGCTGGTAATATATTTGAATCGAATGTTACTCTATGAGGTGTTTGTGAGCTAGTTTCCGGAATTCCTGCCATTTCCACTAGTCGCAAAGTGGGTGTGGTTACATTGTCTTGAGTGACTGCTGGCAAACTTGCTTGCTCTGTTAATCTTGTCTCTGTGATATGGTTGTCATGGCAATCACTCACATGTGCCATTACTGGTGATAATGCTATAGGTGTATTACCAAAGTTGTTGTTTTCTTCATTAGTTAGCGAATCATTTATAATGATAGGGTCTTCCTCATTATCAGAATGTGGGGGTGTTCTACTAAATGTCATTTTACCAGCAGAATCTTGTGAACTTAGAGAAGAGACATCATTCTCCTCTCTAAGTTCATCATCTGACCCTTCTTCCAGTGATACTGGTCTTATTTTATTTCTCTTCTAATATAATTATATTAGTAAGTATTGTGTGGTAATATTTGACTAACCTTGTGTAAAGACAGACACATTTGTTGATCTGGTCTTTTTTCATCTTCATCACGTTGTTGAACAATGTAATCGTATGTTGATAAACCTTTGGCAACTGACAACACATCAAGTAAACATCATTTCAATATCATATACTCACTTAAATAGAAATGAAAGCAAGTTATGTGGCCTAATAGAACAATAGCAATCGTTGCTAAGATACCAATCACCACGGTAACTGTTGGGAAAAGTGGATCTGGTACAGCTAGTCCAAATATTCTTAAAGTATCATTACATTCTGTGATATTGATAACAATGTCACAATAATATCGAACATTGTCTCTGGCAGCAAAAAATAGAATGAAGAAAATGGTACTAGTTATTATAAGAGACAAACTTCCTAATAGTCCAGAAGTTATAACTACTATAAAGGACCTAGAGAGAGAGAGAGAGAGAGAGAGAGAGAGAGAGAGAGAGAGAGAGAGAGAGAGAGAGAGAGAGAGAGAGAGAGAGAGAGAGTAAATTCATTACAAATTGTTAACATACTTATAATTTCTTTTCCCAATACAATTATTAAGCCATAAACAATGATGATCAAATCCATATATACATTTATCACATAACCGACAATGTTTAGCACCAGCGCTCCTATATGGAAATGGATAAAAGTAGATATATTAAAAGAAATGCTCATTTTAATGGACAGATAATAAATAGATACACATTAAAATGGATAAATAGTTGTTTCAATGGACACATATTTTAGTAATGGACACTCACACATCAGTATCACAAAGATGGCAGTGTAAATTCTCAATGACGTGGGCATGAGAAGTAGGATCAAATTGACCCCTCTTGAAATTCCCACGTCTTAATTTAGCACGCACATTACTTTCAGCAGGATCAATTGATGTTGTGATAATAATACTAACAACATGAACAAAGAACAAAAGTCCTGGAACCTGGATAACAGTTCAGGAATGAGGATACACCAATAATGTAATAATTAATAGTTAAATAGCAGGATACAATGTAGCCTATGTATCTCCAATAATGAGGGAAATAAAATACAAGGAAACCATAATGACATAATGTGAATAGAAACACCACAATCCAGGAAATAACCTATATATATATATGAGGTCATAATGATGTAATTGATAAATGTAGTACTTGAAATGGATGCCATGGGCATTCCCATCCATTTGAACGAGGATTAACAGATGGACTAGGATCTTCCAATGAAGAATCTTGTGATTGATCACGTGATAATGACATTTTCGTCAACTAGGAGTCGATTTGCAGCACATAAAAATTGATGTCCTAAGACGGATTTATGACCACGCCTATTATTTACCAGTTACCATAGCAACGAAATTTCGTGTAGAGGTTAGGCTTAGGAGTTAATTTTTGGCAACCACACCTACTTTGCTGCATAAATGAATGAAAGAGCAGAGGTGTTAGGAAGAAGAATAGAGACCATCTTTCCAGTTGGTAAGGAATAATATGTAGGTATATTTATGACTATTTTCCACTTATTAGCTGAACCCTGGCAGCAACATAAAATTAAACATGTCTGTTCTGCCCTTACAAGTGACCCGCTAAATATTGAATTATTACGTCATGAAGCTAGATCTAATGGAGGATTGTTATGTAACGAGCTAAGAAAAAGGGCGTGGCCTAAACTACTAGGTGTAAATATTCACAAGATTCCATTATGTATGTATGATGTCATCATGATGTCGTTATTATGTCATAATATATCACTTTAATGTAGGTCCATTTTTGGACCATCCAGATAAGACTCAAATTATTTTAGATGTTAACAGATGTGGACGTCGATTACCCAAAGGTAAGCTCCTTAATTAAATAGATCAACAAAGCTCCTTAATTATGTCTAATTAATTAGAATTAACAGACGAGGAACGTCTCTTAATTCAACGTCAATTAACTCGTGTTATTCTTCGACTTCTTGTATCAAATTCTGGACTTTGTTATTATCAAGGACTTCATGATGTTGTCCTAACATTTTTACTTGTACTAGGAGAAGATATTGCATTTGCTGTGGTAGATGTCCTAGTACAATATCATCTTAGGTATGTATTGACGTGCTGCCATATTGGTTGCTATGGTTACATTCTAGAGATTTTCTTGATGCTAATATTTCTTGTACAAAGCAAATTATTGAATATATTGATCCATTGTTGTCACTAGCTGATCCTGAAGTAGCACAGTTTATAAAAAAGTAGGTGAATGGATGGATGGATAGATAAATGGACAAATAGACAGATGAATGGATGGATGGATAGATAAATGGACAGATAGACAGATGAATGGATGGACGAATGAATAATGGACAAACACCCAAAGATATTCTTGTAATTTTTTTTATTATTTAGTGCAGAATGTCAGTATTACTTTGCTTTGAGTTGGGTCATTACTTGGTATAGTCATGTGTTGGAAAACAATGAAGATATTCTTCGACTAACTGATTTCTTTTTAGCATCACATCCTCTCATGTCTGTTTATATAGCGACTAGTGTGAGTAATGATAGATGGATGAATGGATGGATAGATGGACAGATGGATTAATGAATGGATGGATAGATAGATAAATGGACAGATGGATTGATAATGAATGGATGGATAAATAGATAAATGGACAGATGGATTAATGAATGGATGGATAGATAGATAAATGGACAAATGGATTGATAATGAATGGATGGATAAATAGATAAATGGACAGATGGATTAATGAATGGATGGATAGATAGATAAATGGACAGATGGATTGATAATGGATGTATATTTATAACGTCTCTAGTTAATAATAAGTCGACGTGATGAGATTTTAAATGGAGATTGTGAGATGAGTGCTGTTCATGGATTATTGTCAACATTTCCAGAAGATATTGAAATAGACAAATTAATAACAAAAGGCTGTGAATTATTTGATAGAATATCACCATCAAAAATTGCATCTAAAGGACGATTTAAACTTTATTCAAGGTAAAATTTGAAATTATTGCTAATTATTTATGTGGGTGGTATCTAGTTACATGAACTGGACTCATTCCAAGTTTTTGAGACATACAAGAGGACAGAGACCAGATCATATCCTGACACAATTCCCCAATGCTCCAATTAAATTGAGTGGGTGGGATATGGCAGTTAATCTATCACTTCAACTCATATGGTATTCATTACCTATATTAGTGGGCGTGGTCACATATTGGTGGATAAGAAGAGATTACATATTGTCTATTGATACTTAAAAACAGAAATAGTTATTTTTTTGAATTTTAGCCCTTTATTTAAAAAGCAAGCTTTTAGAAGGTTTGCAAAATATATTTATTATAAATTTATTGGTCTTTTAAATTGGCAAAACTTTAACAATAAGTTATAAACAATTACTATACATATTGTGATCGATCAGCACACGTATATATATACACACAAAAATACAGCAGTTATTACTATGTTCTCTTTCAAGATACATTAGGTACATCTCCTTGTGTATCTTCATCATTAGACTGTTTGACGTGTCTCAAATGTTGTAGGGTGTTCTGGAAATGTTGTATTACTTGATCACTCTCCTCATTTTTTTCTAGGTTATCAATATCACCTTTGATTTTATCAACCAGTTGTTTTAAGAATGCTTTTGTAATCTAAAAGATGGATTAAATTAGTATCCTAATGAATGGGGCCAATATCAATATTACTTTGTAGTACTCATGAGCAAATCCTTATTAATTAGTAGTACTAATAAAGTATGCCCCTATTAATTAGTAGTACTAATGAGCAATTCTCTATTAATAAGTACTACTAAGTAATGAAGTATGCCCCTATTAATTAGTAGTACTAATGAGCAATTCTCTATTAATAAGTACTACTAAGTAATGAAGTATGCCCCTATTAATTAGTACTAATGAGCAAGTCTCTATTAATAAGTACTACTAATAAAGTATGCCCCTATTAATTAATAGTACTAATGAGCAAGTCTATTAATAAGTACTAATAAAATATGCCCCTATTAATTAGTAGTACTAATGAGCAAGTCTAGTAATAAATACTAATAAAGGATGTTCCTATTACTTAATAGTGCTAATGAGCAAGTCTATATTAATAAGTACTACTAATAAAGTATGCCCCTATTAATTAGTAGTATTAATAAGCAAGTCTCTATTAGTTTTATACTAACCTCAGGATTTTCCTTTTCACTGAACAAAATATATGTATTAAGTAGTTCCACTAGTAGTTGTACTTGGACAACACTGTCCATACATTGGTTAGCAATACGACCACTTTTCTTAAGACATTCCATAACACGTTTACTATCACGAGGCTATAAAGATAATGAGGGGTGTGGTTACTATGTATAATTAATAATAATAAGGGGTGTGGTTATTACCTCTCCTTCATCAGCTACTTTAGCAGACCAAAAGAGATGAGCACAAATAGCAACACAGCGACATTGATCTGGTTTCTTTAACAAACGAGACGAAGCTACTGCACATTTAGTTCTATTAAAATATTAATTTGCTACTAAAAATTAAGGGGCATAATTACCTCAATGCTTCGTGATTTTCATCACCTAGTGATGTCATTGTTTCAAAGGCTCCCATAATTAATGTTAGACAATTGACTTGTTCACGAGAATCTGAAATATCTTCTTCATACAAAGTAAATGCCTATACATCATATGATATACTGAAAGATACCTCTCGTACTATTACCTGTGTTAAGAACTCATATGCTATTGTTTCTGAGCCAATTTTATCAGCAGCAAGTGCTCCTTGTAAATATAATCTTAATGAGAGTTCAGGAGCTAATTTACAAAGTGCTAAAATTGTCTGTAAACTGAATTGAAAAATCTTCTCGCATTTAGGCAACCATTTTGTGTCCTAAGATTGACATATATACAAAGATACATTATAGAAGATTGTACTTTATCTTCAATAGCTTTATAAGCCATTATCAGACGATATGTACTAAATACTAGTGGAGGTAGAGTGTGTCTGATACGCTTATCACCTCCAGTACCAAACTGTTTTCTAGCAGCATTGATAATCTATATAATGTGGACATACAATAATGTCAGTATATAGTCTGTATACTTGATATTGATGGTCTGGTGCAGGAGCTTTAAATAAATGAAGTAGACGAGACATCATGGCCTGTTCTTCAGCAAAGTCTTCAGGGTCAGCCTAATGAGGGGGTGGAGCTTATAATGAAGGTTTTTTCAAAATATTTTGTACTTTTTCAACGTAATCTTTCTGGTCATCTTGGTCGGAGATAAGGGGAGATAAGAGGAGAAACAAGGCCTCAACCTGGAAATCAATTAGATATTTATGTATGATGTCATTATGACTCATACCTCAGTAAGCGAAGTCAGAAAAGCATTCTTATCTAAAATAGATTGCAAGAGATAAAGTGATAAACACTTTCGTCCTTCAAAATCAAAGATTTGATAGAGAACAGGATACTTCTCCAGTTTAAGAACTGTTAAAATATCATTGTAACTATCAACAGGGACTTTCATTAATCGCTGAAGCTCACGTCCAGTGGCACTATTGCTCTCAATACTAAAAAAGAGAAAAACAGGCATATTTAGAAAAATATAATATATTATTGTTAACTCACAATGAGATACTTTTCTGATTAAAAAGATCACTGCAATATTCCAGAGCTTTATCAACGTAGCCCAAATTCTCAGAGTAACATTTGATAGCTAAATTGACTAATGATACATGAAGGGCTATTATGTCTTCCATTTCCATATTAGGACGACTCTATGGATTTATAACAAGAACAATGGATGCATAGCTGTTTATAAAGCATGAATAATGGAAGTATAGTAGGAATAATGGATGTATAATGATGAAAATGGATTTATAGTGAGAGTAATGGATGCATACCTGAATAATAATAGCAATTTCTTGTTGGAAAATGTCAAACAGTTTAATGTTACTAGGAATAGCTGAGATATCGGAACGATAAGCATATTGAGCTAAACGATCAATCAATGCAATAACAATACTTTTAACATTGACAAATTCTTGAAGATCAGCACAAGTCTAAATGGACAAATAATAAAATAAATGGACAAATGAATGACAATAGTTAAGTTGAATAATTGTTTGTGCTTAGAAATGTTGTTAAAGTCTGTAAAAAAACAAAACGAATTCATTAATTTACATGTACATTTACTAGTAGAACAAAGGGCATTATATAAACATTTTTAAAAGGATAATGCTACATTTTAGAGCAGTAATACTAATGTCACTTAACAAGGACCTATATAGCTATCATCATAAAAAAATTCAAGTGATTTTGTGACATGGATCAAATTCTCAATTTTTGGCTCGAGACCATGGACTATAGTCCATGGTCTCGAGCCAAAAATTGAGAATTTGATCCACGTCACGAAATCTCTTGAATTTTTTTATGATGATAGCTATATAGCTCCTTGTTAAGTAGAATAATTGTTTGTGCTTAGAAATGTTGTTAAAGTCAGTAAAAAAATCCAAACGAATTCATTACTTTACATGTACATTTACTAGTAGAACAAAGGAGATTATATAAACATTTTTAAAAGGACAATGCAACATTTAAGAGCAGTAATACTAATGTCACTTAACAAGGACCTATATAGCTATCATCACCAAAAATTTGAAGCGATTTCATTCTTTAAAGTCTGTAAAAAAACCAAAACGAATTCATTAATTTACATGTACATTTACTAGTAGAACAAAGGAGATTATATAAACATTTTTAAAAGGATAATGCTACAATTTAGAGCAGTAATACTAATGTCACTTAACAAGGACCTATATAGCTATCATCATAAAAAAATTCAAGTGATTTTGTGACGTGGATCAAATTCTCAATTTTTGGCTCAAGACCATGGACTATAGTCCATGGTCTCGAGCCAAAAATTGAGAATTTGATCCACGTCACGAAATCTCTTGAATTTTTTTATGATGATAGCTATATAGCTCCTTGTTAAGTAGAATAATTGTTTGTGCTTAGAAATGTTGTTAAAGTCAGTAAAAAAATCCAAACGAATTCATTACTTTACATGTACATTTACTAGTAGAACAAAGGAGATTATATAAACATTTTTAAAAGGATAACGCAACATTTTAGAGCAGTAATACTTATGTCACTTAACAAGGACCTATATAGCTATCATCACCAAAAATTTGAAGCGATTTCATTCTTTAAAGTCTGTAAAAAAACCAAAACGAATTCATTAATTTACATGTACATTTACTAGTAGAACAAAGGAGATTATATAAACATTTTTAAAAGGATAATGCTACAATTTAGAGCAGTAATACTAATGTCACTTAACAAGGACCTATATAGCTATCATCATAAAAAAATTCAAGTGATTTTGTGACGTGGATCAAATTCTCAATTTTTGGCTCAAGACCATGGACTATAGTCCATGGTCTCGAGCCAAAAATTGAGAATTTGATCCACGTCACGAAATCTCTTGAATTTTTTTATGATGATAGCTATATAGCTCCTTGTTAAGTAGAATAATTGTTTGTGCTTAGAAATGTTGTTAAAGTCAGTAAAAAAATCCAAACAAATTCATTAATTTACATGTACATTTACTAGTAGAACAAAGGGCATTATATAAACATTTTTAAAAGGATAATGCAACATTTTAGAGCAGTAATGCTAATGTCACTTAACAAGGACCTTTATAGCTAACTTCATAAAAAAATTTAAGTGATTGTAATGTGGACCAAATGCATTTATGTACCATGTACTTTTACTAGTAAACACATTTTATTACATAGCATTGATAAGATAATACCTGAAGATAAGGATTGAGAGACAACAAGTGGAACTCATCAGGAAAGACTTGTATGACACATTCCATGAGATATTCTTGAGCAATAGCGTCTTTGCATTTAACAACTTGCTCTAATATACTAGGTAACACAGATTTTTGGTAGACGCTAGCATCAATAGCTTCCAGTTGTGATAATCGTACGAGGTTTGTTCCTACTAAGATCCTTAGTTCTAGTCGCTCTTTTTCTCTACGATCTTTTTCCTTAGTATGACCTTGATGTTGCATACGGACCCATAATTTGTTCATCTCAGCAAAATTGTGTAGAATAAAAGTAATAGAGTCGTGTACAGTACCATCTTGATCCCTAGAGAGAGAGAGAGAGAGAGAGAGAGAGAGAGAGATTAAAATACACCCACTCTTAATTTCCCTTACTCATCTGAGGTTGTATCAGGCAACAAGTTACGAGTACATTGAAGTAGGTAGTTCCTCAAAAATAACCCACGTAGAGGATGCTGAACACCACGACACATTTCCACTAAATCACGGAGAATATCTTTACGGGATCCCTCTTTAGCTTTGATATACACTGTTCCCACGGTAACCAACAAGTACCTACATTGTAAAATCACATATATTAATAAGAACGATTATTACTTACAGTCTTGGAATGATATTACCAGCATACTGTACTAACTCATACAGATCAGACATTTTCTTGCCCTTCTCAAACTCATCTAATAAAAACTGTTCTAAATGACGCAGCTGGTCTGAAATGGCCATATCTAATTAGTGGGTGTGGTCAAGACTATACACCAATTAATAATGTAATTATATTATAAATTAAAGGATACACAACTCATAATAACTTTTGGGAGAAAGTAGTGACGTACGAAGTTCACTTAACATTGATGAAGCATGTTTTAGAGCATCCATTAACTTATCATTATCCTATTAAATGTCATGTGATAATCATGTGACAAATCACATGATCACTTACTAGACATGTCTTCATTTCAAAGGCATTGGTCTCGACTTGTCGGAGCGCTTCTCCAAGCAACTTATCTTGGTCATCACTAATTCCTAGTGTTTGAGTTTTAGACTAGAGGGTGTGGTCATAAAAATGGGCACAGCTTAACATAATGTACTGTAAAGGTTATATTTTAATAGTGCAAAAAAGTGGGTGTGGCATTATCTATAATTTACCATTTTGAATATCAGAAACACTTAATCTCTTTCAAGTCTTACAATAGCACTTGTTCAATATCTGCTAGTCTCTCTTTTTCAGTCTTCAATCACAACTAAAGCAACTTTGCTCTGCACAACGAGCTGTCCTCTTCAGGAGCCAATAATGATCACGTGCTGTATGAAGTGGGTAGGGCTGCTACTCCTTAGCAACACATAGCAACCAATATACAAGAACATGGCTGTTACTAAAGTACCTGCACCATATGTCTCCTCAGATTACACACAATGGGAGAGAAAGAAGAGACCAGCTACAAGTTATAACACAACAATGATTCATCTTTCATCTCTTTGTCAGACTCGAAAGCAACAATATTCTACAGTATCTAGAGGGACAATTGCAAATAGACCATTGGACTCAGAGTACATCCGTTTATTGAAAGTAATTATTATTATTAAATTATTTAATTTATTTGTCATTAGTCACAGATTAAAGGAAAAAGGAAATCATTACAGAATTATCGTCAACACTGCAATAAATTGTATGCACATTATATAACATTACATCATCATTACATCATCATTATGTTATCAATGTTCTTAGACAATCACAAAATGAAGACTTATTAATTGATATACAAAGGAGAGACGATACTACAGTAAGATCACTTTATATATAGCAATATTTAACCTTTATGACAATACAGCATTCAAGTGTGAGTGTGTTAATTGAAAAATACCACAAATTTAAGGTATCCCAATTTCTAGTAATACTAGATATTACAGTATCATTGTACAGGATGTATTGAATACAATGAGATATAAAGTTACTGCAGACCTTAGAGATGCTAAAACTGATTTAAATGAAACTACCATATCAACACAATCAATCTTGCAAAGTTAGTAATAACTTTATATTTCATAATATCATTGTCTTTGTAGACTTAGAAAATGAGGTGCAGGAATTAGAAAGTAAACTTGAAGTTAGTAGTCATCAACTACAAATATTACATAATTATAAGGTGAGCCCCTCCTTGATTAATGAGTTAATTATGTCAAATTAATAGGAGAGAGAGTATCCATTAAAATTAGTACAAACTGAACAGCTGAGAATTCAATTAGAATATTTAGATGAACTACATCAGGTGAGTTTTAATAAATTAATTAATGAGGTTTAATGAAAGGGTCATGAAAGACTTGGTAAAGACGTTCAGCTTTCTGTGGTCCTAATCCAGGACAAAGGGTAAGATCCTCTTTATTAGCAGTAATAATTGAATCTAGGGTCTTGTACATATTTAATAAACTCGTTGAATCAGTTTTATTGATCTTCTTGACACTCGTTAAACATTCTGTGATACGTGACGATAGATCATTATCTGATTGTTCCATTAAAATATCAGGAGGTTTATTTTCAAATATTTTATAACTTTCTAAATACTTTGCGGCCTCTTCACTACTCCAACAAACTATTAATGTCAGATCAGCTACTAAAGATGTTTTAGATAATTCCTTTAATATATTATGATAATGCTGTGAGTCCACTAATACAAGTAAGACACGTACTTCATATAAATAGCCCAATGTCTTAAGTCTATCATGAATATAGTTAGGATGAAGTGAGTGATAGCGAACGCTTAGAAATAATGCACACGTTGTGCGACTCATGACAAAATCAGGCACAATATCTCCACGTTCCCACGGCACACGACGTACATGTCTCATTAAAGGATTGTTAACTTGGATAGGATTGACAATTAAGGCATGAGATGAATGGGAGGGGCCTCCTTGTGATGGATCACTCTTAGTTGCCATATATGGTCGTTGTCTTTTTTATAGAGAGAAGTCACAGAACTTGAGAGTATCTTACAAGAAGAGAGAGATAAATTTAATAAGAAAATGGAGAGCATAAGATTACAGTTAGAAACAGAAGCAAGTGAGGTAAGTACTATATCTTTATCGTATCATTTGAATGGATACTTGTATAGAAATGGCTGAATCAAATGAGAAGAAGTATCTTTGCCAGAGCAGTCCACAATAAAATAATAGAGAAGGTAGTCACTGGCTTCTTAAAATTAAAGACAGTTATCTAATTATAGGAGGTGGAGCTTCATCAAAGAAAGGAGCAACAATTGCATGTAGAAATATCTGCTATTCAAGCCAAAATAAAGTCAGTCTGTTAATTAGTAACTGTTAATTAATTATATTCTAATTACTAGGGGTCTAACTGTTTACCTTCATCAAAATCCATCTCACAAGTTACCACTTGAAACATTAGGAAAGTTAGTTTATAATCAATAATATGATGTCATTATGATGTCATTTCATAGATGTATGCCTGATACTGATATAAAACTAGATATACCACTTTATCGCGAGTTACCAGTTTAATAAGTAAATTGGTCCGAGTACAATTTTAAAACTCAAGAAATGATTTGTTTAATAACTAAATTGGTCTGAGTACAATTTTAAAACTCAAGAAATGATTTATAAAGAAAAACAATTCCTATAATATTGGGAGTAAAATATCTTGTCTTATTTAATACCAGTAACGTTAAAAACTAATGTATCATTGTTTAGCAGATAATAATCGTGCATATACATAAGTATAGCTATTGGTTGACCGAGAATAATGGAGAGCCAGACAATGACATTACCAGGTTGACCACGCATCCATTTTAATGACGTCAACAAAGCTAGAGGAACCTAATTAGGGGGTGTGGTTATTTAATACACATATCATTTTCTTACTTGAGCTAACATTCCTACAAATGCCCATGGTCTCAGCATTTTTAATGGAATACTAACAAGATACTAAATGGAGGTATGTGTCAGACTCAATCCCATACTCCTATTAGATTTAGAATGAGACTTACCTCATGAAATAAAGCTGATAATAAAAAGACTGCTGATTGTGCAGTAAATTTGGAGTAACCTTTCTCAATAATTGGTCCATATACATGTCTATTAAATAAAATATGACCATATATGGCAATTGACTAAAATATCATTAATTTACATGTACATTTACTAGCAGAACAAAGGGCCTTATATAAACATTTTAAAAAAGGATAATGCTACATTTTAGAGCAGTAATACTAATGTCACTTAACAAGGATCTATATAGCTATCATCATAAAAAAATTCAAGTGATTTTGTGACGTGGACCAAATTCTCAATTTTTGGCTCGAGACCATGGACTATAGTCCATGGTCTCGAGCCAAAAATGGCAAAAAAATGAAATTGCTTCAAATTTTTTATGATGATAACTATATAGGTCCTTGTTAAGTAGAATAATTGTTTGTGCTTACAAATGTTGTTAAAGTCAGTACAAAAAAACAAAACAAATTCATTAATTTACATGTACATTTACTAGTAGAACAAAGGGCATTATATAAACATTTTTAAAAGGATAATGCTACAATTTAGAGCAGTAATGCTAATGTCACTTAACAAGGACCTATATAGCTGTCATGTCAAAAAATTTGAAGCAGTTTCATTCTTTAAAGTCTGTAAAAAAACAAAACGAATTCATTAATTTACATGTACATTTACTAGTAGAACAAAGGGCATTATATAGCATTTTAAAAAGGATAATGGAACATTTTAGAGCAGTAATACTAATGTCACTTAACAAGGACTGATATAGCTATCATCATAAATTATTTGAACTTTGAAGCAATTTCATTCTTTAAAGTCTGTAAAAAAAACAAAACGAATTCATTAATTTACATGTACATTTACTAGTAGAACAAAGGGCATTATATAGCATTTTTAAAAGGATAATGGAACATTTTAGAGCAGTAATACTAATGTCACTTAACAAGGACTGATATAGCTATCATCATAAAAAAATTCAAGTGATTTTGTGACGTGGACCAAATTCTCAATTTTTGGCTCAAGACCATGGACTATAGTCCATGGTCTCGAGCCAAAAATGGCAAAAAAATGAAATTGCTTCAAATTTTTTATGATGATAGCTATATAAGTCCTTGTTAAGTAGAATAATTGTTTGTGCTTAGAAATGTTGTTAAAGTCAGTAAAAAAACCAAAACAAATTCATTAATTTACATGTACATTTACTAGTAGAACAAAGGGCATTATATAAACATTTTAAAAAAGGATAATGCTACATTTTAGAGCAGTAATACTAATGTCACTTAACAAGGATCTATATAGCTAACTTCATAAAAAAATTCAAGTGATTTTGTGACGTGGACCAAATTCTCAATTTTTGGCTCGAGACCATGGACTATAGTCCATGGTCTCGAGCCAAAAATGGCAAAAAAATGAAATTGCTTCAAATTTTTTATGATGATAACTATATAGGTCCTTGTTAAGTAGAATAATTGTTTGTGCTTACAAATGTTGTTAAAGTCAGTACAAAAAAACAAAACAAATTCATTAATTTACATGTACATTTACTAGTAGAACAAAGGGCATTATATAAACATTTTTAAAAGGATAATGCTACAATTTAGAGCAGTAATGCTAATGTCACTTAACAAGGACCTATATAGCTGTCATGACAAAAAATTTGAAGCAGTTTCATTCTTTAAAGTCTGTAAAAAAACAAAACGAATTCATTAATTTACATGTACATTTACTAGTAGAACAAAGGGCATTATATAGCATTTTAAAAAGGATAATGGAACATTTTAGAGCAGTAATACTAATGTCACTTAACAAGGACTGATATAGCTATCATCATAAATTATTTGAACTTTGAAGCAATTTCATTCTTTAAAGTCTGTAAAAAAAACAAAACGAATTCATTAATTTACATGTACATTTACTAGTAGAACAAAGGGCATTATATAAACATTTTAAAAAGGATAATGCTACAATTTAGAGCAGTAATGCTAATGTCACTTAACAAGGACCTATATAGCTGTCATGACAAAAAATTTGAAGCAGTTTCATTCTTTAAAGTCTATAAAAAAACAAAACGAATTCATTAATTTACATGTACATTTACTAGTAGAACAAAGGGCATTATATAGCATTTTTAAAAGGATAATGGAACATTTTAGAGCAGTAATACTAATGTCACTTAACAAGGACTGATATAGCTATCATCATAAAAAAATTCAAGTGATTTTGTGACGTGGACCAAATTCTCAATTTTTGGCTCGAGACCATGGACTATAGTCCATGGTCTCGAGCCAAAAATGGCAAAAAATGAAATTGCTTCAAATTTTTTATGATGATAGCTATATAAGTCCTTGTTAAGTAGAATAATTGTTTGTGCTTAGAAATGTTGTTAAAGTCAGTAAAAAAACCAAAATTCATTAATTTACATGTAGCCTTTGTGATGAAACGATGACCAACCAAAGGCCAAACCAAATGGGGGACCCTTTCTGACAAAAACAATGGCCAAACAAAAGGAGGGACCCTTTGTGACGAAAACGATGGCCAAACGAAAGGCCAAACCAAATGGGGGACCCTTTCTGACGAAAACAATGGCCAAACAAAAGGAGGGACCCTTTGTGACGAAAACGATGGCCAAACGAAAGGCCAAACCAAATGGGGGACCCTTTCTGACGAAAACAATGGCCAAACAAAAGGAGGGACCCTTTGTGACGAAAACGATGGCCAAACCAAAGGGGGGGGACCCTTTGTGACGAAAACAATGGCCAAACCAAAGTCTGTAAAAAAAGACAAAATGAATTCATTAATTTACATGTACATTTACTAGTAGAACAAAGGAGATTATATAAACATTTTAAAAAGGATAATGCTACAATTTAGAGCAGTAATGCTAATGTCACTTAACAAGGACCTATATAGCTATCATCATAAAAAATTTGAAGTGATTACATTCTTTAAAGTCAGTAAAAAAACAAAACAAATTCATTAATTTACATGTACATTTACTAGTAGAACAAAGGGTATTATATAAACATTTTTAAAAGGATAACGTAACATATTAGAGCAGTAATACTAATGTTACTTAACAAGGACCTATATAGCTATCATCATAAAAAAATTCAAGTGATTTTGTGACGTGGACCAAATTCTCAATTTTTGGCTCGAGACCATGGACTATAGTCCATGGTCTCGAGCCAAAAATGGCAAAAAAATGAAATTGCTTCAAATTTTTTATGATAATAGCTATATAGGTCCTTGTTAAGTAGAATAATTGTTTGTGTTTAGAAATGTTGTTAAAGTTCGTATGAAAACTTAAAAAGGCTCATTAATAAGCACATACATATAATAGAACAAGGGTCATTATTAAAATATAGTATTTTAAATATAATACTATATAAGTTTCATGTAATATTACCTTACTGCCCAGTAATGTACTGGTACATTCCAGTACCTCCAAAAAGAGTCGATACTGTCAGCATTCCACCAATCACCATAAAAACGACGATCACCAAATCTTAGAAGCTCAGCTGTGAAATTTAAGTAAGAGTGGAAAATCAAATAAAATCCTAAAAGCCACAGTAAATGGTTAGGCAACTAGTGGAAGAGAAAAACATCAAACAGACACATATCAGAACTCACAGCCAATAACAGTATTCTTTGTAACATGATAGAAAACTGCATTTTCTATGAAAGAAATGATATGTAGATAGAAAGATAATTTTAAAAAAAGAACGTCTTACTTGGAAAGGCTCCACAGAGTTTGCAATTGTTGGTAAAAGCCATTGTTGACCCAATGCCAGTAAAACATTAACCAGAAATATCTATAACAAATAATATATACTATTGTTCAGTGAATATCTTAACTGATTCTAAAGCTCTTCGGATTAGGAACACTTTTCTAATTCTTGGAGTGCGAGGAAAATTTAACTGATAAGAAAGTGTTGGAGCAGCAAGAAAATATAATAAATCTAATTATGAAAGTAATGATTTAATTATAAGCTATTTTTATGGGAGTACCCTTTAAGTTGAGGTTATTAGGATACACAACATAGTAAGGTTTCTTATCATTATCATCATCAGTAAGAGAAGGAGGCGCCTGATCATTATCTCCAAGACTTCTCTTCTGCCGACACCATCCATTCACTTGACAATAGGACACTAGCTTTAGCCACATCAACAAGTAACTAGACATTGCAGCAAATGCTCCACCTATAATAATAGAAAACTTGATATAAATAGAATTTAAAATATACCTGTTTCTAAATTGTATACGAACACTACACCCACTGGAAGTAAGATTAGTATTATCAATAGAACTCCTTGAATGATAACGATAATCTTTTCATGTAGTACATTCTACATGAGAGATAATATAGTGACACTAAACTAACAGTTACCTTAGCTGCTATTTTCTCAATGAGTAATGTCATTAGTGGAAATAGCAATAAAACTATGAGAATATAATATAATAAAAATAATAATATATAACTTACTGAACATTAAAACAAATGTAGGAAGGCTGCATGTGTGAATGAGAGCAGTGAACCATTGAAATGGATTTATTAAAAGTCCATATCTAATTATTAAAATACATTACATAATAACGTCAATATATAATAATTTACTTGTTGAGGTTTCTCAGGATATTATGTGAATTTGAAAGAACCTATGGTTACCATGGTAACGTATGGTATGTGACATAAAGTCTTACTAGACAGATGATGCAATCATTGAGGAGTCCCCTGTACTTATCAAATCCACTTTGCGATGAGAACAATGACTCACGAATCTTGTGGAATCTAGTTAATTAAATTAATTAACAATATAATTAAGGAAAATCATAAACATACGGCCTATCAGGAGATGTTTCTTTTGCCTTATCGTTAGCTGTAATCTTTTGTGACGCCATGACAGGCGCTACAAGAGAATCCGGACGTATACGGATGGAATTTTTAACCCTTCTGAAATTTCTATAGAAATGAAATTTGGGTAAAAATCAATTGAGTCCGTAATCTTTTGTACATCTCCGTGCCACACCCACGTGTTGGAAGATGAAGTATTGTCTCTCTGCAAAATGTTATGCTAAAATCTTGTTCCATGCTCTCAAGTATCCTGATAGAGCAATTAATGGAATATTAATAGGGACCATCTCAAAGAAAGACAACTGTGTACAAGTCCAGGACACAATACCATTATTTCATCTTGACTTAGCATTAGCTCCAATGTTGGAAGTAGCACTAGCTCAAGTACATCACGTGATACATACAACTTGATACTATTGTATATATTAGGTTGAAATATATGCCTCATCTAAAGGACTAAGTATTGTTGGATATTATCATGCTAATGAATTATTGAATGATACAAGGTAAGTCACATGATATTATAATGTGTCTAGCTCCGCCCACAGCCTTAATGACACTGCTACATGCATTGCCAAGAAGATTGCTTCAAACACAGATGTGTGTTGCTTATTAATGGTGAGGATGTTCCTTTATATTAATTTTAATTATTATAATTTACAGGTAATTAATGATAAGTTGCATGTTAAAGATGAAGTGGCTCTTAAAGTGAGACACAATATTGTTACCATGGTAACCACTTTGTGTTAATTAGATGTATACTCAAGTGGAATCAGGAAGTCACTGGAAGGAACAAAAAGATTTGTACGTTATGATATTTAACTCTTTATTAACTGTATTTTTAGGTCAATAGAGGGTGGTCCACAGACTCTAATATCATTACAGAGGCTGATAGAAAATGGCGTACATCAAAAGGTAGTCGATTTTGATTGTCACTTAGAGAATATCAGTGCTGACTGGAGTAATCCAGACATTAATAAAATTGTAGATAATTAATATTATTTATTAATAATAAATTTGATCACGTGATCATATAAGGTTATCAACTTTTTAAATGGATCTTAAGTCTGCAGCCTCCTCTGCTATTGATAAAGAAAGAGAAGAATTGAGAGTATTAAGTGATATAATATGGCAACATCCAGAGCTTAGTTTTCAAGAACATAAAGCTTGTGAAGTTCTAACAGCTTTCTTGAAGAAAAGAGGATTCTCTGTCACTAATAATTTCTGTGGTTTAGAAACTGCTTTTAAAGCTGAACTAGGTACTAAAGGCAGTGGAGTTAATGTATGTGTTATCTGTGAATATGATGCTTTACCAGAGATTGGTCATGCTTGTGGTCATAACCTCATTGCAGAAGCTGGTATTGCAACTGGTTTGGGGCTTCAAGCTGCTATAGAAAAGGGTCTTGTAGGTCATGTGACTGTCATGGGAACACCAGCTGAAGAGGACGGCAGTGGTAAAGTCATCTTAATAGAACGTGGTGCATTTAAGGACATTGACATTGCAATGATGGTCCATCCAGCACCTCACACTGCTGTTTATAATCAGTACTTAGCAAAGCAATCATTAAAGGTTACTTACACTGGTAAGGCTGCACATGCTGCCGCGTTTCCATGGGAAGGCATCAATGCTCTAGATGCAGCCATTACTGCATACAATTCTATATCAGTACTTCGTCAGCAGTTTAAACCAACTTGGCGTGTTCATGGAATTATCAGTGAAGGTGGAGTTAAACCCAATATTATTCCAGATAAGGTTGTCATGGAGTATTACGTACGAGCACCTTTTAAAGAAGAATATTTAGTACTTAAAGAAAAGGTTATATCGTGTTTTAATGCTGCTGCTAAAGCTACTGGTTGTCAAGTAGAGATCACCTCATATGATGAAATGTATAATCTCCTTAGTAACCCAATTATTGGAGATTTATATGAAAATAACCTCAAGTCACTTGGAGTAACAGATATTAAACCATCTAGTCCAGCTGGTTCTACTGATATGGGTAATGTCTCACATGTTGTTCCATCAATTCATCCTAAATATTCTATTGGTTCGGGTCAAGTTAACCATTCTCCAGAGTTTACTGAAGCGGCAAATCTTATTGATTCTCACCAGAAAACTTTAGTTGCTGCTAAAGCAATGGTTTATACATGTATTGATATAATGACCAAGAGTGATCTCATGACATCTATCAGAAAGGCTTTTGATGAACAAATTAATCACCACAATTAATACATTATCTTTAATAAAAGATCTTATAAAACAAAATTAAATAAAATTATTTAGAACAAGTAGAACAAAGGGTATTATATAAACATTTCATGATAACTATAATCATAGTAACACTGCAGTAAAAACAGTATTTGTGTCACCAAGCATCATTACCATGGTAACAGTTACTATAGCAACATTACCTTGTAACTATTACCATACAACATTGCTATACCACACCATGTATATCACAAGTGACATTGCCATAGTAACAGTCACCAAAGCAACATTTTTGGACCATGGTCTGAACCAAAAAAATTGAGAATAAGCCAAAACAAATTAATCACCACAATTAATATATTATCTTTAATAAAAGAACTTATAAAACAAAATATCTAGAACAAATTTGTTGCTTGACAATATACCTGTTATTTTTTATGGATTAAAAATCATTGGTAGCAAATCATTTCAATTTTTTATGAATGGGTTTTTCAAGGACGTCCCAACATATTCTGGGTTCTTCAATCCTCAAGGATTTCTAATAGCCATGAGACAAGAGGTTAGTCTCCAGTTTCAGATGGAAATGATTTTTAAAACTTTTTATTTCATTTAGGTTGCACATGCTCACAAAGGTTGGGCTTTAGATAGTGTGGTAGTCCACAATGATGTCACTCGTATGAATAAAGAAGATGTCACTGCTCCTCCACCTGAGGGAGTCTACATACAAGGTCTGTTTCTTGATGGAGCAGGTTGGGATCGTCGAAATACCAAACTAGTTGAACCAACTCCTAAAGTACTCTATGTGATAATGCCTGTGGTACATGTCTATGCTATTAACACAAGAGGCAATAAAGATCCCAAACTATATGAGTGTCCAGTTTATAAGAAACCATGTTGTACTGATCTGACCTACATATTGAGAGGTGTTGCTCTCCTCTGTGACATAAAGTGATATGTTGTCCTTACTGTGTATGTATTAGTTAAATAAAGTTGTCAGTAACACAGTCATAAATTATATATATATATATTTCTTAATAACTTTATGATTGCTATAATTATTGTAGCTATTTTATTAACATATATTTATTATACACTTTAGTTATTTTTAAAGTTATACTCAGTCTTTATATCAAGGCAGTGTCTATTTGTCCACCCTAAACTCTAAAATTAACTATATGTGGTAAATAATTAATATATAATTAGTAGTCCTGTTCTAGTTTGTTTAAACATGATTAGTTTTTTCTTGGTCCTCAAATTATAGTTTTAATTTTAATTGTTTACGCATTCTCTTTAGTGCACCAATATCGTTAATGAGATTCATAGCCGGTATATTCGCGCCCCACAAGAGCATGAAGACAAAATCGTAAGTACATATAAAAGGAAATGAAAGCAGTCTTGGTTGCCAGTGTGTTGTGGGCCAGCGTCTGCGATGCATCTGAGTTGACCTCTGAGATGGTTACCAGCATACTCTTCGGAGTATCCGAAAGGCGGACTAGGATACGGCTGGTAGTCTCCCTTTAAACGTGACGAGGTCCGGAGCATTGCACTCCCGGTTTAGTAATGACGATGATTTATTCCCGAAGCTCGAAACCCAGTACGGCTGGTTTGAAGTTAGGGCGAAGTTCCAGCCAGGATTACCTCGTCTTCGGACGATGGTTACCAAGCCAGGTGGCGGTCCTAGCTAGCAATAGCAGGGAATCCTGGAGCCTAAGTGGAAGCCTGCGTGGAATTGAGTCACGAAAGATCGTTTGGGCAACACACAAGGGTTTTTTTTTATAAAATCTACTAAATTACTGGGAAGGTATTACAAACTAACAAAGAAAAATTTAGAAAATATTATTAGAATAAATTTTATCAGATATTTCATTTATAAATACATTACTTTACATATTCACAGATAACACATACATTAATTCCACTGCCTTTAGTACCTAGTTCAGCTTTAAAAGCAGTTTCTAAACCACAGAAATTATTAGTGACAGAGAACCCTCTTTTCTTCAAGAAAGCTGTTAGAACTTTACAAGCTTTATGTTCTTGAAAACTAAGCTCTGGATGTTGCCATATTATATCACTTAGTACTCTCAATTCTTCTCTTTCTTTATCAATGGCAGAGGAGGCTGCAGACTTAAGATCCATATTGCTGTGAACTCCTCCCAATGCCACACCTATAAACCTAATGGCATGGTCAAGATTACTTATTTATACTGCTACCAATAAAACCAGAATTGTAAGCACATGTCATAAACTTCTGTATAGCACTGGATCAGAAAGGATGGCTAATATTAATGTGGAGACTAAAGGTTCTGTAGCAATTATTAGAATGCAGAGTGGAGAGAACAGATTTACACCTGATTTCCTTGAACGATACTTAGCAGTACTGGATCAAGTAGAGAGGCAAGACCTGTATTAATAAAGTATGATTGTATTTTGTTTAATGTAGTAATGAAGACATCAAAGCGTTAATCACAACTGGTGAAGGCAAGTTTTATTCCAATGGTTTGGATCTAGAGGGTATGGCATCTTACACTAGTGAAACAATGGACAAATCTGTTATGAACAGACAACTCCTTTATAAGCGCATCTTGACCTTCCCAATGGTAACCATAGCAGCCATTAATGGTATGTAATATGTACCTGTGCCTTGACAAGAGAGTTAAAAATAACTATACATACCTTGTATGATTCTCACATTATGGTTATTAAGAAGACCAACATTATCTTCAAGATAGCTCATTCAAACACATTGTATCACTTCTTATCCTCATAAGGTTAATACACTTACCTTATCTTCTCTAGGCCACGTATATGCTGCCGGTGGTCTTCTAGCTTTAGCCCATGACTATCGCATCATGAGAGAAGAGAGAGGTTGGTTTTGTCTGCCTGAAATCAACCTGCCCCTCCCATTTACAGTATCAATGATTGAATTAGCAAAGTCAGTTTTAATAACACAATAAAATCATTATTATTATACAAATAGAGCTAAACTACCACAATCAGTACATATAGATTCTATTGTTATGGGAAAAAGATACACAGCAAAAGAGGCTCATTGTGCTGGTATTATAAATACAGTATGTCCTGGTGATCAAGTACTTGAGACAGCTCTGAAACTAGCTGAGATTGGTTGTCAACAAAATTATGATCGCACAATAATGGCTCAGATAAAAAATGACCTTTATTATTCTGTTGTTAAAACATTTATTGAACGCTCAAGAAACTATGCTAAACTTTAATGCTATTCTTATTATGCCAACATTACTGAGTTGCCCCTTCAATTAAACACAAATTAAGCGTGGTAATTAACTTACAGACAATGCTTGTGCTCTTGTCATGTGACAGATCATGTGATCTCTAGATATACCAACAATATAATAATAATTAAGTACAATAAATTATAGGGATAACCTCTCATCTGTTACACACATACTGGTCGTGCATGCCTTGATCTGACTCTCCAATCACTGTGAAAAAAACATTAATATATTTGGTCAAACAGTTAATTAATGATAAACAATAAATAATTAATATAATTACAGGTTAGAGTAAGGGTTTGCCCCAGAGATACTGATGACAGCTTGCAAGTATTCCTATAACCAGTAAGATGAGAAATACATACATTAAGAAGATATAAGTCACATTCTAATCCATTTTTTCAGTAATAAATGGATGTTGTAGTGCCTGGTTAATAGTTAGTCTTTTAGAAGGATCAAGAATGAAAAGTTTATCAAGAAAATCTTTGAATTGATGCACTTTACGTAAGTGAACGTCATCTAACGATTGGTTTCCGACCAAATCAACAAGCAAGTCACGAGTACCTGTAATAGTAGTCATTAATGTGATCTTCTCCTAAAGAGAATTAAATAATAAATATTAAAATAAAATATAAAAAATACCTTTTGAGTGACTTTATCAACTTCATGATATAAAAAATTAAAATGCGTATCAAAATGAGTTTCTCTGAACATCCCTTTGCGAACCATTTTGTGTGACATCTTCCCTTTCAATTCCATCATTAACTTCAACATCTCGTTGTTAGTTTTACCAGGAAACATAATCTTACCAGTATACAACTCATACAATGTAGCAGCCACTGACCATACGTCGATAGCATAGTCATATCTGCATCCAATAACTAGAAAGTTATAATGACAAGTGTAGTATTAATAATAAAACTTACTAATTTCAGGGGCACGATAAAATCGACTCACTAGATATGGTGTGATTTCATTGTCTTGGATATAAGAGGCGGAGCCAAAATCACAAAGTTTCAATAACAGTTTAGACTCGTTTACCTATTAATTAAAGGGGTGGGGTCACATGAATGACACGATGTACACAATATTACTTACAAGAATATTATCTGGCTTAATATCAGCATGCAAGACACCACACCTCCTCATTAACTTAAGAGCTAACAGCAGCTGTTGACTATATGATCTAACAGCTTTAATATGAAGACCAATATTTTTACCATATCGTCGTAACACTTCACGAACATTCATACTGTAAAACAAAGGAATTGTCATAATTTAAAAGTCTATTGTTATAAATGTTCTAATTGGTGGGTGTGGTTACTAACCTCATCGATTCAAACACAAGACAAAGATGGTTCTTATGAAAAAAGTTATGAAAGAGTCGAATACAATGAAATTTATCATCAGGGTCCGCCTCATTTAACTTTTTAAGTATATCCAACTCTTGAAGACCAGTTTTGTGCCTAATAAGGGGGTGTGGTTAATGGACATGGATTTAAAAATAAAACTTACATCATTTCATTATTTCTAATAATTTTGATTGCTACCTCCTGGTTCATCTTCAAAGTATCACGCCCACGCACAACATTACTAAACACACCTTGTCCAGTATAACCATATACCATGTATCGACGATCTAACTGCTCACCAATACGAACCCCTAACAATTAATACATTAATAATATAATTATTGTGGACTACTTACGATAATAGCCTTCAGCATCATCCCAATTATCAGTTAAATGAGCATTTTCTCCAATACCATCAGCTAATAATGCATTACTGGAAGGACTCTATAATAAAAGATAGCCATATATGGTGCTAATTATATACGTGGGTGTATACCTGCCAGGATTTCTCTCCTCCAATGACATCATCTTCACTAAACATATCTTTCACAGCAGCTTTAACTGCAGCTAAACCAGTCTTCATTTGTCTTGCTTCTTCTTCAAGTACAGACTGATCTTTGACTACTAAAGAACTATCGCTTGTTGAGAGTTTACGTTCCGCCTGTGATTAATATCAATATTATGTTTGATTAAAGGGGTTTACTTACTTCATTTAATGTTTGTTCAAAATCTTTTGCAGCATCATTTCCGACTTTATCGCTATCTTCAGAACGAACACTACCAGCTGGACTAGTTGCTACACTATCAGTAGGAGGAGCCTTAACACACACACAGAGAGAGAGAGAGAGAGAGAGAGAGAGAGAGAGAGAGAGATAAACACACAGTCTTACTCAGCACAAACTTACATATTGATATTTTTCCTCAATACTTTTCTTGAGGAGTCTTCTTTTTTCAATAATAGTATCTTCATCTTCCTCACTCTCCATTTCAATGTCCAATACTCTAGAAAGAGAACAACCCTGTTTAATTACATAACCAATTATAATAAACTTACTCATCATCTGATTGTGACTTTTTAGGTGCCGCCCTTTTACGCTTAGCATGACTATGCCAAGTAATCCTAGGAATGTAGCGCCTATTTCTAGGACTACGTGATGTATCATACTCTCTCTTCTTATCATCACGTCTTCTGGGAGAAATAGAACGTTTTTTATAAGGAGATCTCGAACGTCTCCTGGGAGATCTTGAGCGTCGTCTTGGAGTTATGGACCTGTTCCTTCTGGGAGATTTGAACTGTCTTCTAGGAGATCTAGAGTGTCTGCGAGGTGACCTCGAATGTCTTCTGGGAGATTTGGACCGTTTTCGAGGTGATCTAGAACGTTGTCTAGGAGATATAGATCTTTTCTTTGGAGACCTTGAATGCCTTCTAGGGGATGTGGACCATTTTCGAGGCGATTTAGAGCGTCTTCTAGGTGATTTGGACCGTTTTCGAGGAGACCTTGAACGCCTTCTTGAAGGTCTATCATTAGGAGATTTAGAATGGTCTTTAGAAGGTCTTCTGGGAGGTGTAGATTGTTTTAGGGAGAACATAGAGCTAGCCTGTGACAATGAATTATTTAGTTGCTGACTTGGACTGTGTTTTCTAACTGGAGAGTGTTTGTCATATTCTTCCTGGCTATTTCTTGAAGATGGTCGACTTTCGTTCTCTTTAGAAGTCTCTTTGTCAATGATACCATTCTCTTTACAAGTATCAGTGGTAGAAGAATGTTTACGATGTTTCTTGTCTTTTCTCTTCGACTTATCATCTTCTATCTCATTTATATTGTGTTTTTTATGTTTGTGTTTTTTGTGTTTGTGTTTGTGCTTGTGTTTCTTCTTCACTTGTTCATTTTGAGGCGTAGTACTACATGGAAAATACAGACAAATAGTAAATACTAACATACATCATTTGATAGGCTTTGTAGCTTACCCATTCTCTTGTAAACCATTATTTTCCACCTCTTCGTCTTTAATTTGACCTTCTTCGTCTGATGAATAGTCTATTAACAGGATACTAGCTTCACTAACAGTCGCCATCTTGTCTTTGACGTTTGAATCACGTTTTAGGAAATATCAGATTACTATAATATACGGAAATAAGACGGATCTTTCCCAATAGAAGGCGTGTACCTTCTGTTCTGCAATGTCATAGTTCTTATTTTTTGTCTCTCATTCTCTTAGGTTCTTTTTGTATTATTCAATAATGGATGAACCAATTACTGATGTGGTTTTTGTCTCCTCACCTGAAAGCTGTCCTTCGGGATATAAGATAGTATGTTGCTCTATTTCCTTTACATCATGCTATATATTGTATAATAGATTACTGAATGTCCCTGTGGACACTCTGCTAATGTATGGGTCAAATTTCTTGGAGCTAAATATGAAGAACGGTTTGTTTGTTACACAAAAGAAGACAAGGTATGTACTATAATATCATGTACTGTTAATACACTGGTACATGTACTGTTATGTATACAATATATTGCATATAGGATGGTAAAATAGTTGAGGATATTTATATTCCTGGTAAAGGAGAGCGCTACATTATTAAAGGTTATGAGGTTATCAAAAGAACTATTGAAGGTACGTGATACAGTGATATAGTATATGATCATATAATTGTCTTAGGCAATGATACACTTAACCATCGCTATATTGCTTCAAAGAGAGTGCCTAGATCACAAGCCAGAAAAGCTGTTTATGATGTTGAAGTATTTAGAAGTAAAGATAATCCTGCATCTTCTTTTACAAAATTAGGAGCGTAAGTATTGAATAATTCCATCATTTTAGCGTTTTATTTTTGTTTTATAGCAAATTAAATGGGCTTTACATTTGTATCAGACAAGGTGATTTTAAAGATAATGTGCCTCCTAAGAAAATAACTGAACAGCCAAAACCTGTGTCTCAATCCATGTCGGGAACAAAACAATCTGCACTTCGTGTAGAGCCATCAGCTCCTGTGACATCGTATGAGCCACCAGCTCCTGTGACATTGTATGAGCCACCAGCTCCTGTAACATCATATGAGCCACCAGCTCCAATAAAACCATATAGTCCACAAGTTCCTGTAACATCGTATGAGCCACCAGCTCCTGTGACATCGTATGAGCCACCAGCTCCTGTGATATCGTATGAGCCACCAGCTCCAATAAAACCATATAGTCCACAAGTTCCTGTAACATCATATGGGCCACCAGCTCCTGTGACATCGTATGAGCCACCAGCTCCTGTAACATCATATGAGCCACCAGCTCCAATAAAACCATATAGTCCACAAGTTCCTGTAACATCCTATGGGCCACCAGCTCCTGTGACATCGTATGAGCCACCAGCTCCTGTAACATCATATGAGCCACCAGCTCCAATAAAACCATATAGTCCACAAGTTCCTGTAACATCATATGGGCCACCACCATCAAACCAGTCTAGTGATGTTGGTGGCCTGCTGTTGGGATTTGAACATCTAGATTTAGACCAGCCAATTCCAGAGGATCATTTCTGGGAAGATGATGACACACCTCCTCAATCACCACCAGTTAACGAGGTAGCTAAAGTTGAAAATGTCTTCCAATTAGGAGCATCAGCTCCACCCCCTACTTCCTATGCAGCTCCACCACCTGCAACATCATATCAATTAGGATTTAATGTTGTGGACACACCTACTAATTATCCAACATACCCTTCAACATATGGTCACCAGTCTGTAAGTTCTCATTAGTATAACATAATGACAATTAACTCTAATTAATATAGGGTCACTCTCAAGGTTCATATCCTTATCAACCTTCAACAGCTTATCCCTCTAATGTATATCCTCCACCCACACAATATGGACAGCCCCCTATGCATTATGGACAGCCACCTATGCAATATGGACAGCCCCCTATGCAATATGGACAGCCTCCTGTGCAATATGGACAGCCCCCAACTGGATATAGAGCACCTTATCAATCACCTCAACATGGCCATCCTCAACAATATGGCTATCAACCACACACATCCTCTACACAATATGGCTTTAAATTTTGATACTGAAATATAAAATAAACTTGTTTATGTTAACAAACAATAACTGTAATAAATTTTTGAGTATTGAGCTAAACGAATTCATTAATTTACATGTACATTTACTAGTAGAACAAAGGTCATTATATAAACAGTTTTGAAAGGATAATGCTACATTTTAAAGCAGTAATACTAATGTCACTTAACAAGAACCTATATAGCTATCATCACAAAATATTTGAAGCGATTTCATTTTTTAAAGTCTGTAAAAAAAGACAAAACGAATTCATTAATTTACATGTACATTTACTAGTAGAACAAAGGGCATTATATAAACATTTTTAAAAACATAATGCTACATTTTAGAGCAGTAATACTAATGTCACTTAACAAGGACCTATATAGCTATCATCATAAAAACATTCAAGAGATTTCGTGACGTGGACCAAATTTTCAATTTTTGGCTTGAGACCATGGACTATGGTCTCAAGCCAAAAATGGCAAAAAAATGAAATTGCTTCAAATTTTTTATGATGATAGCTATATAGGTCCTTGTTAAGTAGAATAATTGTTTGTGCTTACAAATGTTGTTAAAGTCAGTAAAAAAACCAAAACGAATTCATTAATTTACATGTACATTTACTAGTAGAACAAAGGGCATTATATAAACATTTTTAAAAGGATAATGCTACATTTTAGAGCAGTAATACTAATGTCACTTAACAAGGACCTATATAGCTATCATCACAAAATATTTGAAGCGATTTCATTTTTTAAAGTCTGTAAAAAAAGACAAAACGAATTCATTAATTTACATGTACATTTACTAGTAGAACAAAGGGCATTATATAAACATTTTTAAAAACATAATGCTACATTTTAGAGCAGTAATACTAATGTCACTTAACAAGGACCTATATAGCTATCATCATAAAAAAATTCAAGAGATTTCGTGACGTGGACCAAATTTTCAATTTTTGGCTCGAGACCATGGTCTCAAGCCAAAAATGGCAAAAAAATGAAATTGCTTCAAATTTTTTATGATGATAGCTATATAGGTCCTTGTTAAGTAGAATAATTGTTTGTGCTTACAAATGTTGTTAAAGTCAGTAAAAAAACCAAAACGAATTCATTAATTTACATGTACATTTACTAGTAGAACAAAGGGCATTATATAAACATTTTTAAAAGGATAATGCTACATTTTAGAGCAGTAATACTAATGTCACTTAACAAGGACCTATATAGCTATCATCACAAAAAATTTGAAGCAATTTCATTCTTTTAAGTCTGTAAAAAAAGACAAAACGAATTCATTAATTTACATGTACATTTACTAGTAGAACAAAGGGCATTATATAAACATTTTTAAAAACATAATGCTACATTTTAGAGCAGTAATACTAATGTTACTTAACAAGGACCTATATAGCTATCATCATAAAAAAATTCAAGAGATTTCGTGACGTGGACCAAATTTTCAATTTTTGGCTTGAGACCATGGACTATAGTCCATGGTCTCAAGCCAAAAATGGCAAAAAAATGAAATTGCTTCAAATTTTTTATGATGATAGCTATATAGGTCCTTGTTAAGTAGAATAATTGTTTGTGCTTACAAATGTTGTTAAAGTCAGTAAAAAAACCAAAACGAATTCATTAATTTACATGTACATTTACTAGTAGAACAAAGGGCATTATATAAACATTTTTAAAAGGATAATGCTACATTTTAGAGCAGTAATACTAATGTCACTTAACAAGGACCTATATAGCTATCATCACAAAATATTTGAAGCGATTTCATTTTTTAAAGTCTGTAAAAAAAGACAAAACGAATTCATTAATTTACATGTACATTTACTAGTAGAACAAAGGGCATTATATAAACATTTTTAAAAGGATAATGCTACATTTTAGAGCAGTAATACTAATGTCACTTAACAAGGACCTATATAGCTATCATCACAAAAAATTTGAAGCAATTTCATTCTTTTAAGTCTGTAAAAAAAGACAAAACGAATTCATTAATTTACATGTACATTTACTAGTAGAACAAAGGGCATTATATAAACATTTTTAAAAACATAATGCTACATTTTAGAGCAGTAATACTAATGTTACTTAACAAGGACCTATATAGCTATCATCATAAAAAAATTCAAGAGATTTCGTGACGTGGACCAAATTTTCAATTTTTGGCTTGAGACCATGGACTATAGTCCATGGTCTCAAGCCAAAAATGGCAAAAAAATGAAATTGCTTCAAATTTTTTATGATGATAGCTATATAGGTCCTTGTTAAGTAGAATAATTGTTTGTGCTTACAAATGTTGTTAAAGTCAGTAAAAAAACCAAAACGAATTCATTAATTTACATGTACATTTACTAGTAGAACAAAGGGCATTATATAAACATTTTTAAAAGGATAATGCTACATTTTAGAGCAGTAATACTAATGTCACTTAACAAGGACCTATATAGCTATCATCACAAAATATTTGAAGCGATTTCATTTTTTAAAGTCTGTAAAAAAAGACAAAACGAATTCATTAATTTACATGTACATTTACTAGTAGAACAAAGGTCATTATATAAACAGTTTTGAAAGGATAATGCTACATTTTAAAGCAGTAATACTAATGTCACTTAACAAGAACCTATATAGCTATCATCACAAAATATTTGAAGCGATTTCATTTTTTAAAGTCTGTAAAAAAAGACAAAACGAATTCATTAATTTACATGTACATTTACTAGTAGAACAAAGGGCATTATATAAACATTTTTAAAAACATAATGCTACATTTTAGAGCAGTAATACTAATGTCACTTAACAAGGACCTATATAGCTATCATCATAAAAAAATTCAAGAGATTTCGTGACGTGGACCAAATTTTCAATTTTTGGCTTGAGACCATGGACTATAGTCCATGGTCTCAAGCCAAAAATGGCAAAAAAATGAAATTGCTTCAAATTTTTTATGATGATAGCTATATAGGTCCTTGTTAAGTAGAATAATTGTTTGTGCTTACAAATGTTGTTAAAGTCAGTAAAAAAACCAAAACGAATTCATTAATTTACATGTACATTTACTAGTAGAACAAAGGGCATTATATAAACATTTTTAAAAGGATAATGCTACATTTTAGAGCAGTAATACTAATGTCACTTAACAAGGACCTATATAGCTATCATCACAAAAAATTTGAAGCAATTTCATTCTTTAAAATCTGTAAAAAAGACAAAATGAATTCATTAATTTACATGTACATTTACTAGTAGAACAAAGGGCATTATATAAACATTTTTAAAAACATAATGCTACATTTTAGAGCAGTAATACTAATGTCACTTAACAAGGACCTATATAGCTATCATCATAAAAAAATTCAAGAGATTTCGTGACGTGGACCAAATTTTCAATTTTTGGCTTGAGACCATGGACTATAGTCCATGGTCTCAAGCCAAAAATGGCAAAAAAATGAAATTGCTTCAAATTTTTTATGATGATAGCTATATAGGTCCTTGTTAAGTAGAATAATTGTTTGTGCTTACAAATGTTGTTAAAGTCAGTAAAAAAAACCAAAACGAATTCATTAATTTACATGTACATTTACTAGTAGAACAAAGGGCATTATATAAACATTTTTAAAAGGATAATGCTACATTTTAGAGCAGTAATACTAATGTCACTTAACAAGGACCTATATAGCTATCATCACAAAAAATTTGAAGCAATTTCATTCTTTTAAGTCTGTAAAAAAAGACAAAACGAATTCATTAATTTACATGTACATTTACTAGTAGAACAAAGGGCATTATATAAACATTTTAAAAAGGATAATGCTACATTTTAGAGCAGTAATACTAATGTCACTTAACAAGGACCTATATAGCTATCATCACAAAAAATTTGAAGCAATTTCATTCTTTAAAATCTGTAAAAAAGACAAAATGAATTCATTAATTTACATGTACATTTACTAGTAGAACAAAGGGCATTATATAAACAACAGCTTATGCATCTAATGTATAACCTTCACCCAGACAATATGGAAAGCCCTCAACTGGATATAGAGCACTTTATCAATCACCTCAATTTGGCCATCCTTAACAATATGGTTATCAACCACACACATCCTCTACACAATATAGCTTTAAATTTTGACACTGAAATATAAAATAAACTTTTTATGTTAACAAACAATACTTTTAATAAATATATCAATAATTTGTCAAACAGTGGTTGTTGTTGCTTCAAACAATATTTTTCTAATGGTTTGTTGGACCTGAGTGTGTCGAGATGTGAAGTGTTTTTGTTGAACAGATAAAAAATGATGTAGCAACTTGTCAAAATCGACATCTTTGGGAATCTGTCTTGAAGATCTAAAAGACAAACAAATCTGAATACATTGGATTGGAACCAAAGAAGCAGTTCGATGTGAGGCTCTGTGGCTTAGTTGGTTAAAGCGCCTGTCTAGTAAACAGGAGATCACCGGTTCGAATCCGGTCAGAGCCTTTTTTTTCTCGCATGCTGCTCTTGTTACTATGGCAACGCACAAATTTTGAATTATGCAACGAGCTGTTCATATACACGTCAGAAGAGATGAGCAGTGCAACGAGTCTAGCATTTGAAATCAATTTTGGTCCAGCAACTCATAACAGACCACCACCACGTTTGATACGACAATCAAGGAAGACTGGTCTTACCAGGGAAGAGATACAACGCAAGCAAGAAGCAGCAGATGACAGACGTAAAGTAAGTGATTCATTTTATAAAATATGATATATCAATGTTGTATATACAGGCATATATACAAGCTAGATTAGATCGTATTCATGAACAGGAAGAAGAATTAAAGCCAATCATGAAAGCATTGGAGACACAGCTAAAAAGAGCTGGTCTAATGACATCTCCAAGACATTAAACTATTATTCAGTTATATGTGATTCATTTATAACTCTTTATCTAAATTATAACATTATTATATAATCTTACTTTTTCTTGCCTTCATGAGGCAAGGTGCTAACAATAGGAGCACTTGATAAACGATTCTTAAGAGACTCAAAGGCTGCAGTTTGTGGGAGGAGCATTAATAATCCATATAATGTTTGAACAAGATATGGATATTGGTGAGGAGAGAGCAGCTGGAGACGAAGAACTAAAGAGATTTAATGATTATGTAAATATTTACTTACAAGTAAATATAGGAGACTCGATCAATTGAACTAGTTTATCTGTTTCTTGTAACACTTCAGATGTGATCTCAATATCGCCACTAAAAACTATTAAGGCAAAACTGGTCAAACAAGTTATTAAAACTGGTTATACAAGGATACAATTTAGCGACAATATTAGCAGCATGCTGATAATTTTGAGATAGCAAGCACAAAGCTATTGTAGCAATAGGATTGTGACACCAGCAATTATACAGGGTTTTAAACAACACCCAACTACCCTGTAATAAAATGTATACATTTATACTGTCCATTTTAATATTATATATCCATTTATTAAGTACCTGTCCATCCATATTTTGTAATTGCATTCTCAAGTCAAATAATTCCGCAGCACTAAATAGTATAGCATTGAGTTCTCGAACCATCAATGCTCCAAATGAGAGCTTCTCTTCAGAAGATAGTATTTCTGCTAATGTACAATATACTGCTTTTGCATCAATCAATACACAGAGATGTCTATAGAGTAATTATGAGTAAATTAAGAGAATATTACAGGGGTATTACCTAATAATAAGTCTCCCTTTACACTCCTGTAGAATGCGATCAGAATTAAACATATTCATTAAATCCACCAAAAATAATCTAAAATATTTATTAAGGGTTACTGTCTGACAGCTTTCTCCAGTTGTTTCAACGTGTCCCTTTATAATAAGGTCATTAATTACTTTAATTAAATGCACTTACCTTGCTAGCAGATTTCTTTACTGCCGTGGGTACATCCTCTTGATCTTGGGCTGCTTTAGACATTGACAAGGTAGCCATCACTTGAAGAGTCAAATTTAAGACCTAGTGGGTGTGGCCATCAGTGTGGTCAATGATGGAATCACTTACCCTGTCTGAATTGTCCGTTAACATTTCTTTCAAACGAGGAAATAATTTCCCAGCTTGTAAATAAACCTATTTATAAAAATAGTTAATTCAATCAATATTCAATTACTTACTCTCTTGGGTAACATTTTATGTAACCATAGCAACCATCGTAGTGTCTCCAATCGTGTCTCCTGTTCAGTAAACTTCATATGATCTACCAATACTCCCAAAACATTCAATAAACTGAACTGGTGAGAGTCACTATATTGTCTAACGTTAGCATTTGCTTCAGCTCTTGGTCGAGGTGTATCTTCTATTTGATCGCTACTAGGAATAGGTTCAAGTTGTTCATGTTTTAATGATGGAGTGTGTTTCAGAGGAGAACCAGATATAAAGTTCATTTGTATCTGATCAGAAATATCAGTAGAAGTATCATCATCATCACTAGGCAGAATTAAGTTCTTCAATTTTTCATTTACACATTGGGCCACTTTACGAATATCTACAAAATCAATAAAATACACTAAATTATTAATTTTATATTATATACCATTTTTATCAGCAGAATAGGCCAGACAAGACAATACAGCTACTAAGATGTTAGCTGTAAATGTGAGCATAGCACGTCCTGATAGCTCTAGAAATGCATTCATCCATCGCAATGCTATTAACTGGATTACCTTATCTAATTAAAGGGGTGGAGTCAATTTTATGTAGCCACGCCCACTCACCTTCAGATTGACAGTGTACAGCAATAATATTAGCCATGGCTTCATATCGGACAGCACGACTGTGTTGTCGTATCTCTTTTAAAAGTTCACCCAAAGCATCTTCTGTCCTATAATGTATATTGATTTTAATACCTAGTTATCCATTGTTACAGCTATTCCACTTACAATTTCTTAATTTCAGGACTTGGATCTCCCAAAATTGAAAAAAGGCCATCAATAAATTCAGGCACATGTTCATGCATATGTATATCTGGTACAGAGTCCAGAAAAATAATCTATGACATCATAATGACATAATTATTATCATTTATTTACTACTTACCCAGGACACTAAAAATTGCCGTGCAAAAGTACTTAGTGTATACATACGATCACGTAACAATTTTATAAAATTGTCCATATCAAAATGAGGATTCTCTGATACAACTTCCTAAAATATGTGTCCATTTTTAATGTACATCAATCCACTTTATATGTCCATACAATGTATAATATATCTATTACCTACCTTCATTAACCTATCTAATAATTCAGCACCATAACGAACATTGGAATCTGAATCACAGGAGAGCTATAACAAATTATTAACTAGTTATTAAGTAATTATTAACTCACCTTACAAAGCCCATCAAATATATCATTAAAGAAAACAAGAACTGCACCACGAGCGACTTTTGATATATTATATAATGATTCACAAGCATAATATCGTACTCGAGGGTCTTGGTCATCAAAACAGACCAAAACTGGTTGGACAAGTTCTGGTAGGTTCATACCAATATTGGGCTAAAATGGTATAAACATATGTTGCCATGGTAACAATAACGTACCCTGCCGAGTGCTATAGCTGCAGCAGCGAGTCCAACAAGACCTCCTTTTCTGCTGTTTGGATTTGAAGAGAGAGTAAAGTCATCTTTTAAAGAGGCTATGATCTCCTTAATGAAATTAAACTCCTTCTTGGCAACATAATCTTTGATCATTCTACACAGAGAATGTGGAGATAGCGGCCATTATTATACTGTAATCTTACTTCTCTAGTTCTAATGCTGCTCCCTTTCTCTTCTCTACTAATTTATCAGTTAATGCTCTCGTTATATTAAGGGGGACAACAGTTGGAAGAGGTTCTCTGTCAGCCATTACTGCAAAAATGACTAGTAGGTGTGGCTAATTACGTTAATTATATTCATTGCCGTACGTATACGGAATAACTATTATTTTATTCCCATTGCGTTTGTGTACAAATTTCAGAACGTTTCCGTATACTCTTTAAAATCAAAAAAAGTATTTTGGGAGGGGTAACCACTAAACCTGTAAGAAAATAGTTTATGTGCTGTCTTTGAATGCAAAAATAATTATTACTAATAAATAGGGAGTTCCCCATTCTTCACAGTTTCTCCAATATCTCTATTATCATTAGTAACTGGAGTCAAATGATCGTATCCCCGGTCAGTGGGTGGAGCTTGATTGTCATCAAGTTTTAAATGACTTGAGTTCTCAAGTGTATTGTAGTTTCCATTCTCTAGTGCCTGACGAGCCCATTCTAATATTGTGGACATGTTTTGATAGTCAGGATGTTTAGCTTGTACCTAAAATTAACACATAAAATTACAATAATATATTTATATAAATTACTTCAAGAGTAGCAGACATTTCAGGTGTCCATCGCTGAAGTCCAGTAGAAATCTCTTCAGCTTTAGGTCGTTCAGCAGGATTCATCATCCAGCAATCACACATTAAATCATAAATCTCCTACAGATTAAATAAAAATAATATTTCTTAATTATTTATTACCTGGGGGCAACCCTGAGGTCGTTTTAGCTGGCTACCATCACGTATATATTGCACCACTTCTTCATTGCTCATTCCAAAATATGGCTGGATACCATATGAAAATATTTCCCAAAGAACAATACCAAATGACCATACGTCACTTTGAGTAGAAAATTTTGAAAACATAATAGATTCTGGAGGCATCCAACGTATAGGAAGTAACTCTGAGTCCCCAAGTCGGAAATAATCATTGGTATAAACATCTTGAGAAAGACCAAAATCGGCTATCTTTACACGTAGATCATTGCTGACTAAGCAATTACGGCTGGCCAGATCACGATGTACATAATGATGGAATGAGAGATATGCTAAACCAGCAGATATATCTTTAGAAATGTCTACAAGTTGTTTGACAGATATACCATTTGGTAATGTCTTAGGACCAGAACATGGAAAAGACCGGAGATGAGCTGGTGTATTTTGACGTAAAAAATTATTCAGATCGCCCATTGACATATATTCAAATATCATACAAAGTGGCTCTTGTTCTATACATACTCCAAGCAACTTCAAAATATTAAAATGATCGAAACCAGCCATCAGTGCAGCTTCTCTGAAAAATTCCTTTTTAGCGGATTCTGATGCACCTTCTTTGAGGACTTTGACAGCAACGTTTGCCTTCTCTTCATTTGGGACAATCCCTGTGGCCTCAGCACGTATTACTAATCCAAAATGTCCCTCGCCTAAATCACAAATATAGACAAGTTTATCACGATTGTATTCTGGTAACTTGACATCTTGATATTCTCCCATTAGATCTTTATCCTGTAGCACTGGTTTCTTACAATACAAAGGATTAGGTGCTTTATATCGTTTAGCATATTGCATCGGTATGTTCTCAATAATTTCATGACTTTTATCATTGAGTACAAATGTTTTTGACTTTGTATGCAGTTTGCAGCAACAACAACAACAGCAACACAAAATAAACACTACTATCAACACAATTAGAGCACCACCACCTCCAATAATGTAATAATGATGTAGAGATAACAGGGGTTTCGGTTGGGGTTTCAGTTGGAGTGTCGGTTGGGGTGTCGGTTCATTATCAGTATACGTATTACACACAGATATTGAACAATACTCCCAACGTACTGTAGCATTCGTTGTATAGCACCATGGACGACTGCCCCGCCCTTCAGGATTACGACAATAATTATGTCCTTCAAGGTAAGGCCGAAACAATGAGGTGATAGGATGAATGTGGGGGATACTAGAGTCCCATGACTGACAAATCAGACCAGATTCTGTGATATTTGTTGTACCCGTGTAATCAGTCCCATTAGTAGTACTATTGTAACAAGTCACAGCTATGATAAATAAAAGAATTACACATTTTGGGTAAAATCTATATAAATTAGAGTAACGTACAGCTGTTAGTTATTGGACCTGATCTTGTTATCGGTTTAATACATTCAGGACTGCTACCGCCAGCCATAGGATCAGTATAGTTGCCATGACAACCTGGTAATTTAATGTAATTAATTCCTAGCACAGAAATATATCTATTAAAGTTGTCATAGAAACGAGAACAATTAATGTTCTTCACAGACATACAATAACTACGACATATCTATAAGAGAATGGATAACTGAAATTTACTGAAATATAACAGAATATACTGACTTTTCTAGGACGAGGACGAGAATATGACAAGTCACACAGTGGAAATGTCATGTGACACAATAACTCTGTCATTGCAGTTATACATTCGGGGAAATTTCGCAATGTCTCAAAAACCTAATAATATAATATTAGAGACTATTTCCTCTCTACTTACTTTAGCTAGATCAGTCTCATATTCACTTTGTGTAGCAATACTAGTATCAATATAAATGTAACTCATTCCTATAGAACCATTAGTACGACATAATGATCCAGTATATAGCTCACAAGTTGGTCCAGAATCTGAAAAGAGACACAATAAAAAACAATGACAAGTTGAAACAATATATAAAGGAAATGTTTATCAATTGACATCATGTTTACAAGTACAACATACCACATTTAGGAACATTACAATATTCCCATCTCACTGTACGATTAGTTGTAAAACACCAGGGGCGCTCTCCTCTAGTACCAGGATTACGACAATAATTATGACCACCTAAACATTATTAAATATAATTTTAATTTAACACAGACTACCTCTAATTTCTGGATAATAATATTCAGATAAAAGATGAGGATGAGGATAGCGAAGAGTCCATATTTCACAAGTATATCCTGATTCAGTTGTATTGATGATACCGGAATAGCCACGTCCTTTTCCAAAGTAACAGTTATTAGTAACAAGTGATGCTGGTATGTCACCTATATAATAATAAAATAATATTAATTATAATTACAGGGCCTTACCTCCATCTAATGTACTAATACACATTGGAGCTTCACCAGCAATATTATTCTGCAATATTTCACAATTAAAAGGATCAATACTACGAAAGTCAACAAGACCACCTAATCGTTTCAATCCTTCCCATTCTCTAGTACAAATAAAATCCCTCATAATACGACAATCCCATTGACATATAGGCTGATATACTGGTATAATAAAAGCTGGATCACAATATGGAAATGTGAAGTGACATAATAATGGAACAGCATTAATCTGACAATATCGTGATGACTTTGAAGATGTACCAGCACGACCACTTAATACATTAAATATCAGATCTAAATCTCTTTTTGCTTCAATTTGAGTGACTCTAGAATGATTAGTGATGACTTCAACATTTTGTGGCAGGACAAGTTGACAGTAACCTCCAGATGTATATAAGTCACAGGATAAGTTGCCATATGTTCTGTAAATAAAAGAGTTTATATTAAATAAAATATCAAATTGGTCTTACATTGGTGGCTCCTGAAATGCTGGAAAAAGTGTTGTATTTGTAGGTCCAGCTGTTTCTGAACCACTACCATCTCCAGAGAATGAAGCTAATATTAATAATGATTATTAGTACAATGTAAATTAAGGGGCAACTAACTATTATCCCTCTGACTATTTGCTATAGTAAAACAAAGCACTACAATAAAGAGAGAGGAGATCATTGCTACCAGTACATACAAGGCGGAAACACACGTGGTTTGCAAATAAAACAGCCACACCTCTCAATTAGTTTTTCTTGTTAATTAACTGCTACTACTGATGACACCTCTATTATTTTGGATTTCTTTTATGAGTGGACTATTAATTCTTCTCATTTTATTTAGAGTTTGTACTATTAACCCAAAGCAAAAGATCAAAGATAAGACCAGACCTCAATACCACTACACCCATGTTAAATGATACGGTTGTGTTGAATATCTTTATAAGAGTTCTCCATAGCATTTTCATTTGTGCTCTGGTAAGGACAAAGTTGATTACTCATGTACCACCTGTTCTGTATGACTTCTTTATGAGGAATGCAATACAATATCCTTTATCATACATACTTAAATTTTCTAAGTATTTATATAATGTTCTATTATTGCATAGCATGCAATTTGTAGTAAAATGTTCTATGGAAAACAGATAAATTATTTAAATAATTCATACTGCAGAATAAAGATTAATAAAATAAATGATGCAAGCCTGTTATTAATTTACTGGTATTATTTCCACGAATACGCATATAAAGGAGGCATCTGTTATTACAAGTTACTCAAGTACTTAAAGCAAGTTTACATGAATGCAACAAATATGATCTAATTCTCTACAGAATATGTGGTGCTATTCTAGAGAATGCACCTGTTACGTGTTACAGAATATTACTGAGAATTTTATAATACATTTATATCAATTTATATGGTGAGATGTTACTATGGTGAAGTCCACTGGTATGTTATTGAGATGCATGACTATATAGACGTGATTCTTCACGATAACTACATATTGCAACAAAGGTCATCCTACATTCATACTGAGAGAGATATGTTAACATAACTAACTACATCTTGTTGACAGCTAACCTATTGCAAATTCCACTTAAGTATCAACAGCACTTAGGTCATATTCAGTAATAGATTTTGTAAGGAATTATTTGATTTAATATTTATAGTGTCGGTATGAAAATAGTCACAGGAATTAAAGGTAGTCACTAGATAAGGTATCTGTTGTCATAATTTATCATTAGTGGTTAAGATACATCATCCTTCCTTGTGCCACAGTCATTTAATCCTCTATTCAAAATGACCTGAAATCACTCTCATAAAAGTACCTGATTTAGAGTAATATCTTTGTATTAAAGTTATATCTGCTATCAAATATTTACAAATAAATATTAATTTTAACAATGTAATAATTAAATTATTTTCTTTTGTATTCCAATATCTTAATTATAAGTTACTAATAATTAATATAAAGATTAAACTATTAATTTATTGTGAGATTTATTGTCATGTTTGACAACAGTATACACAAGGAATGTACACTTCAAAAAGGGGAGTGATATTTAGTAATGTATCATTACCAACAATTTCTTTATCTCTGTTGTCTAGATTGTGGGTTCCTATTGAGATCACATTATTCACAATACAGTTGAGAACATTCTTGTTGTAAAGACAACATACCCATTAATTCTAAGTAAAATAACCTTATAAGGAAATATATCATGTTTAGTGAATGAGAACTATGATTGTAATGTTTATATTAATAGCAGTTCAAATGTAATTCATAGTTGTTCTTGATATCATCTTCCTAAGTTCAAATGTGGTGAGATTATCATATAAATTACATAATTGGAGTCTGGTGTGTTGATTTGTAATAACAAAATAAATTGAGCTTACTATTGACACACGTACTAATGTACCGTGTTCTTGAAAACCTCAGCAATAACATACCCCACTCATTCTCGGAATCAAACTAAATTAACTATTATTGTAAGCAACCCCCAAGACAATAGGCTATTCTATATTCAATGTGTACACACATTATAACATTATTTTAAGCTGTAAAATATTGATGAAATTAAGACATACAATATATTAATACACGTTATATGATGTTGTGTGTAAAGAGTGCTCATAGACAGATTCTCATTAGATGGGTCCACCTTATATTGTAGTCTGGACATGTTATGGGTTACCATGATATTAGTAAGCCTTTGTTTATATGTGCTTATATTACATACTCCCATAATTAACCAATTCACTGTGGTATTTGTAAAGTGATGACGTAGCAATGAGAAAATATTTGACCTCGAAGTTCCACTTCATAGCAACACACGTCGTGTGGGCGGTGATAATAGTATAAAAGAAAGAGTCTCGTTTGCGAGTTATTAATATTTACTACGAAAAGAAAGGAATCGTTTTCAACTCGTAAGAGCAACCTAGGAGTACATTATGCGAAGCTGTTCACCAATTTTTGCAGTCTTACTGACTGCCATATTGTTTTGCAGTGTCTATGGTGAGTTATGGCCTGGTGTATATAGTACTACTGCAGGTCACCATCTTTCGATTTATAATTTTTATTATTTCCTTAAATTTATTCGCAGGAGCTCATCCAACAGGCAATTCTCATCAAGTTGTGGTAAGTAGTGACTAGAGTAAATTTCCTTTATTTTATTTTTTATTCTTCTGCAGAGCCCACAAACCTGTCATATTTGTGATGTTAAAACTGTATCTGCTGGACGATTTCCACTCTATGATGGACAAAATTTGACCGACCCTCATAATCCATGTATTATCTATTTCTGCCAAGTAAGAATTAAAATTTATTGGGAATTATTTCACAAGTGTTTTCTATATGCAGAAAGATCAAATTGCTGGTCTTAAAGTCACTACATTAGAGATAAAATCATGCCCAGTCATAAAGTTCTGTGAAAATGGTAAACCTCCTTATAGGGTCCCTGGAAAATGCTGTGCTGGATGTTGTACGTAAACAATTAATCATATAAAAAATTTTAATGAATCTATTTATTTAGACAATCTGGAATTTAATGAAGATCGCAAAAATCGAACAGGACAACCCGCTCCAATCCCAAACACATGGAGTGCATGGACAGATTGGACAGAATGCAGTAGAACATGTGGTGGAGGACGACAATCTCGAACCAGACGTTGTCTAGATGATAACAAACTAATGCTTGACTGTTCTGGAGATACCGGACAAGTGCGAGATTGTAATACTGCTATTACATGTCCAGGTGTGTTATCAATACATTCTACACTTACAAATCTATTGTTGTAATCATAATTATTGAGTCACACATTGTTTCCTTAATAGTGGATGGTGGGTGGTCAGAGTGGTCTGATTGGTCTCAATGTACTGTTAGTTGTGGTAATGGCACAAGGACCAGAAGTCGTACATGTAATAATCCAACGCCTCAACATAATGGCAAGCCATGTGAAGGCCCTTCACAGGATGTAGAGCTATGCTCATTAGGACATTGTCCTGGTAAGAAAGTTACTGTTAAAAATGTCTTATTGATTTTCAATTAGTTGATTGTGAGTGGGAAGAATGGGAGCAATGGGAAGGCTGCTCTGTTACTTGTGGAGGCGGACGTCAAATTAGACGAAGATTTTTCCGTCCTGCTCAATATGGCGGCCGTTATTGTGAGGGAAAACAAATTGAGAGTAGAAAATGCAACATTGATGAATGTCCAAGTATGTTGTGTATTATAACAATGAGGTATTAATATCATTGTGTAATAGTTGATGGAGGTTGGTCTATATGGTCTGACTGGAATACATGTTCTGTAACATGTGGTGGAGGAGAACAACATCGCCATAGATATTGTACTAATCCAACACCTAAATTTGGTGGAGAAAATTGTACCGGACACTCAGTAGAAGACAAAGAGTGTAATGACAATCCATGTCCAGGTAAATGATATTTTTTATAATCTTCTAAAATTGATAATGTATTATTTTCTAGTTGATTGTGAATGGAATGATTGGTCTGACTGGAGCCAATGTACTGCAACTTGTGATGGTGGTTTTCAATTTAGGAATAGAACCAGGAAACAGGATGCTAAACATGGTGGAGACCAATGTCTTGGAGCATACAATGAAACAAGATCTTGCAATACTCAAGACTGCCCAAGTATGAGATCATAACAATATCATGACAATAGAATGATGTCGTATGTTTTTCACAGATCCTTGCAAGCCTAATCCTTGTTACCGTGGCAACAAGTGTACTCCTCTCTCTGATACCAAATTCAAATGTGCTGACTGTCCTCGTGGTTTTGCAGGTGATGGTGTGAACTGTTCATCTGTCGATGAAGTGGGTTGTATTTACCTTGAATAGACAACCTTGATGTATTCTCTATTCATAGTGCCAGCTGGCTAGTCCTTGTTCACCACTTGTTATGTGTGTTGACGTTATACTTGGATACTATTGCTATCGTTGTCCTTCTGGTTACCTTGGCAACGCTGTTAGAGGTTATGATTTAAATGATGCCAAAACCAAGAAACAGGTGTGTGATGATATTATCAGTAGACTTGCCTCTTGTCCATGTATGTTGACATTACCCTTGGCTAGTTTTATCAATTTGGTTGCCTTGGCAACTCTGGACTTGCCTCTTGTCCATGTATGTTAACATTTTATCCATTTGGTTGCCTTGGCAACTCTGTTAGAGGTTATTTAAATGATGCAAAAGACAGCTGTGTAGTAATGATATCATTACTCACAACATGTATATATTGTGACATTATTGCCCACAAATTGGACCCTCCCAAACTGATTAGAAGTCTAAAATAATCTATTTACATCATCCTTTCAAAATGAAGCCAAGTCCATAGTAGTAGTAATATACATATTTCCTTGATTATTTCCCAAGCCAGACTGTCTCTTATGAAGCCAGTTATTAACATACTTATATGTTGTTTAGCAACTATCAACTGAGTTGTTTTCCCCTCTAGGTGTGTACTGATATTGATGAATGTACTTTGGGAACACATGTTTGTCACAAATATCGTCAATGTAATAATACTCCAGTAAGTAGAAGTGATGTACAACATACAATATTATTATTGTACTCAGGGCTCTTATAATTGTGGTGATTGTAAACCTGGTTATGTTAATGAAGGCAGTTATAATTGTGTTCTAAACGATCCTTGTGCTGCTAAACTTCATAATTGTATGGCAGACGATTATTGTGTTAATACAGCTCCTGGAAAATACATGTGTGAGGTATGTGTTTTGCTATGAACAATTCCATGGGATGTATTTGTGTACCAACCCTCCTCCATATAGTTATCGTATAATAGCTATCATATGGCTGTATAAATTGACTTAAACCATTCATAGCAAAATTGTTGACATAGTGATGTTATTAAATTACTTACTTTGTTTACAGTGCCCCAGAGGATTTATCGGGAATGGACAGGAATGTAGTAATGATACTGATTCTGATGGTATTCCTGATAACAAGTTAACTACTGGTTGTAGTCCTGGCATTAGTTGTAAACCTGTAAGTTGATACTCTCATTAATATTTTATTATTAATGTATTAATTATAGGATAATTGTCCATCAGTTCCTAATAGTGGACAAGAAGACACTGATAAAGATGGTCTTGGAGATGCTTGTGATCCTGATATGGATAATGATGGCAAACTCAATGGAGTTGATAACTGTCCTCGTCATTATAATCCTGATCAAATAGATAGAGATGGTGATCATGTCGGAGATGCTTGTGATAATTGTAGAGAAGTTAGTAATCCTAGTCAGCGTGATCTTGATGGAGATGGGATCGGTGATAAGTGTGATCAGGATAGAGACGGAGATAGTAAGTTGATGTTAAAATTTTATGACTATTTTTATTAATGTTATTAGTGATTCCTAATGGAAGTGACAAATGTAGAGATTTGTACAGCAAATTCACTATTAAAGATTCAGATTTTGACGGAATTGGAGATGATTGTGATAACTGTATTTACAAGAAAAATCGTAGACAAGTAAGCTGACTATGTAAACACACATCATGCTACAATAATTCAGGGGCATCATTGTTACTATATAATTAACATAGCTTGCCACAAGTTCTTAGAAATATCAAAGGCCTTTGAGGGCCATAATGGTCAATACATAGGTCATCCTCTTCCGCTTAGAAATTATCAAAGGCCTTTGAGGGCTATAGCGGTCAATACATAGGTCATCCTCTTCCACTAAATATGGCTTTATTTTCTAAGCTAATCCTGTTAATTTGTTTGCCAGTTTTGAACAAATTGAATTTGTCTGCCCAACAAAGTGACAACATTCTTTGAATGGCGTGTAAATTTAGTAGTTATTTACCTCTCTCTATTGTATTGTATGATTTCTAGGAAGACACTGACCAAGATGGTATCGGTGATGCCTGTGATAATGACAATGATAAAGACAAAGATGGCACTGATGATACACGCGACAATTGTCCTGACCATTCCAATGGAGATCAATTGGATACTGACAAAGATGGAAAAGGAGATGTTTGTGATAATGATGACGATAATGACGGTATTCCTGATGGAAATGATCCTTGCCCTCTTATCAAAAACAACAGTAAGTACTAACTATATCATCAACAGTATGTGGTAACCATAGCAACAACAGTATGTGGTAACCATAGCACCCATAGCACCCACACACTTTGGCATTTGTTTCTGTTGTGGTTGAGTAATGACCATTTGTGGAATTTTCTCCTTAATATTAGACACCTGGCAAGTCTGTGTATAGTTAGGTGTGTCCACTCACATTAGTTAAAATCAGACAGCAAAGATATCACTGTTATTATAACATCATTGCTCAAAGCATTCTTCCACTAGCAAAACTGAGCAGTTATTGTGCTTTGAGCTATTTGTCATATGATAGCAGTTATTAGTAAAAGTATTTTTACTTAGAAATGTGCCTGTAATAACTGTGGTTTGAATATACTATTGATGTATGCATTGATGTGATCTCATTACCTTATATGATGTCATTGTGGTATGCTCTTGTAGATCATCCTTCCTGTAATGATGACTATGATGGTGATGGAGTTAAGAATGACAAAGACATTTGTCCTTACAACAAAAACATCAGTAAAACCGACTTCCGTGACCATATTATTGTTCGATTAGATCCAGAAGGGGCTTCTCAAGTTGATCCTGACTGGCAATTTAACGATGAAGTAAGTAGTCTATCAAACACAAGCATTTAAATCATTTATTGTTTATTATAGGGAGCTGAAATCACTCAACATAAGAATTCAGATCCTGGTATGTTAGTTGGCAAAGATAAATTTACTAGTGTCTACTATTCTGGTACATTCTTTGTTCAAAAAAATGATGACAATGATTATGCTGGTTTTGTATTCAACTACCAAAGTAATAAAAGGTATACATTTCTCTCTATAAATTTGTTGCTTATAATGTACAATATTGTGCTTTTTAAGGTTTATTGTTGTCATGTGGAAGAAAGAGAACCAAACATATTGGAAGATGTCTCCATTTGAAGCTATAGCTTATGCTGGTATTCAAGTAAAAGTTGTAAACTCAAAGAGAGGACCAAGTACTTATCTTCGTAATGCTCTCTGGAAGACTGGAGACACTAATCCTGATGAACACTTTGTAAGTCACAAGATATCGTGTTATATTAATGATACATTCTTTAGGTCAACGTTGACACTATTTGGTATGACCCTAAGTTTTATGGTTGGGAGTATGATCAAGCTTATCGTTGGGAAATGACATATAATGTCAAGACAGATTGTATGAGGTAAGTATCACAACTATTTAGGTGTGCAACTATTTAGGTGTGATAACTACATAGTATGGTAGTAATGACTGTTATTAGAGTAAGGTTGTCTGAATAATTTTACTCATTGTTTTCTTTGTAGATTGGAATTCTACGAAGGTCGTAGATTAGTTGTTGATACATCCTGTTTATGTGGAATGGGTTTATTAGGAGGACAGTTAGGAGTATTTGACTTCTCTCAGCAGAATGTTATCTTTTCAAATCTTGAGTCTCGCTGTTTAACTGGTCAGTATTATTATATTACATTATAAATAATTTATTATTTTCTTATACAGATAATGATCTATCATCTCAGTGCTTGTAGTTCCTTGGCAAAAGAATTCACTAAACTTTGACTTTCTATAATGATTGATAACATGTAGATTGAATTGATCTACTAAATAAATTGTCCTTATATATATATATACTCTTCATGTCTTTGTATTACCACAATGTAATATAATACTCCCATTTTGTTAATAAAATAATAATAAAAACAATTAATTATTCATAGTTTATTTTGCTTGAGAGGGCCATGTGATCCACATGGAGCAGGAGATACCTTCAACAGAGAAGGTATACTGAGGACTATTATATCAATTATTAATTATTTTGTATCTTGTAGTCTAATTCGAAAGAGGTAATTCATGGAATATTTCAAAGTCATCTTATAGAAGAGACAGCATACAAGAGAGAAGAATTATCGATTATTGAAAATAGAATATTGCAAACTAAATGTACTCTTCAGAGACTGAGACTCAGTCTTTTGGCACAGGAACAGGGCTCTGTCTATTGGTCTACTGTAGAAAGTGTTGATAAACAATCGTCAGCTCAGACTTGGGCAGAGTTTGAGAAACAGTTTTATAATCATGATATCTCTGATCATGAAGAAGGTAGTCATGTTGTACGTGAAACTTCAAGTGACAGAGATCACTTTGACATGGAAGGTGTCTCCATTTTGGATGAAATGGATAGGTCCTTACCAGAGGAACCAGAAAATTGGCATAATGAAATGGGTGTGGCATCTAAAGATGAGGTTGCTGGAAACGAAGCGATTAGTATATCTCAATGTGATGAATATGACAATAGTATGTCTCGATTTTATGACAAACGTCATGTTATAGTAGGAAATACATCACAATATTTAAAGAAATCGTTACGTACAACTGATGAAGTGTCTCATAAATGGATGATTTATGTCCGAGGAAGTCCAAATGAACCAAGTCTTGAGTCATATATTAAATCAGTGACATTCTTTTTGCATCCTACTTATAAACCAAATGATATTGTAACAATATCTAAATCTCCTTATCATCTTACTCGATTGGGTTGGGGAGAATTCACTGTAAGGGTTCAACTTTTATTTCAAGATTCCCGGCACAAACCAGTGGATATTCTGCACCCACTCAAATTAGACCAGACTCATACTGGTGATCAGATGCTTGGGGCTGAGACTATTGTTGATGTAGAACTACTGAAAAGTCACGAATCTCTTCAAGATAATGTTCCACGCCATTACATATCTCTTCCTTTGAAAACACAAAGTGATTCCGTTTATCTTGATCATGATTACTGCTACCAAACAATTATTACAAGAGAGACGACTGTTCCCATACTGAAACCACACACATCTTTAGCTCCACCCATTCCGCTCATTCAACCTAATATAGAGACTATGTTACATACTGTAGCAAGGCAATATACCTTATATGGTAATTGTGAGGAGCCATTTACTGCAATCAACTTGGAACAATATCAACGTTGGAATATTATAAAGAAGAGAGCTCATGAATGGATGAGGGCTGTAGCTATTAAACAGTACATCAAAGAAAATGGCATGACATCATTGACCACTCGTCAAATTGTCAAATGGTGTCGAGAAAATGGCCACACACCCTTAGAAAATGAGTCTGGTAGTGAATATTGCAAATTCTGTGGACGCCAATTTGATATAGGCTGTCATAGTCATTGTTCAGATGATTATAACTTGAGTACCTTGTCTGACTCCTTAAATCTGATCGATAAACTTGATCAACCAGATTTACCTGATAATTTAGATAACGCTGATGTTGATGTGATTGGAGTGACTCCACCCACTTCAGCGAATGTTACTTATAGAGTTCCACAATTTCCTGAGTTACGTTGGGTACATATGACAGCTAGAGAAATGGGTGTGGTTTTATATCCAATGTTACATGACAAAATGCTTTTACATGTGGTTGATCACATGATCTTTTCTGCTTGTTCACAGTTTCTCTGTCAATTAATAAGAAAAGCTGTCGCCATGGAAACAAGCTATAACCAATCAGATTTGAATGACCGGATCATTGTACCTTATCAAGTTTATCGTTGCATTGAGACCACACCTCTTTTTGACTTTTTAACAAACTTGGGCTTAGGATTAAATAAAAAGTGAATACTTGTTATAAAGAATATAAAAATAATTGTCATGTATAAATGTTATTAGTCATCATCAGATTCACTCTTGTCCAAAGTGTACATATCCACATAGGCATCATCGTCACTTGGTAGAGGTGGACGTCCATTTTTAGCAAACATTTCAAATGCTTCAGCTTTGGTTTGTTCCAATTCTATTTCATCTCTGAGAGGATTATGGGGATAATCCGTCTTCAATCGTTGACGTTCCTAATAATAACAATGAAATCATAATGACATCATCTTTGACATACTGATTCTAGTGTTGTTTTGACATATTTTTTTAGTTGCATTCTAAAGCCAAAGTTGGGACTAGCTGGACTACGACGATATTGCATTATAGCCATAGCTTCATCATAAGTCAATGAAGATACTGTTAATATATACATTGTACATATTGTTACTGAGCGAGATATACCAGCAGCACTACAATAAAAAAGTGAACTATATTTAGTGGACAAAGTCTCTTACCAATGGACATAACACGAACCACCTTGAACTCTATAATAAAAGTGATCACAAATTCATCATGGTTGTCATGGAAACAAAGACTTACCGACACTGATGAATAAATTCTAGACATTCTTTAAAATGTTGTCCACTATATAATTTGAGTGATAATATTACAATGTGTTATATCAACTAACAGATTACAAGTAGGACTGTCCGATATAGTGATACATTTATAAGTGAAATCCTATAAGATATAATGTATTTATTAAATTACTAGAATTAACATATTTACTTCAGGAAAATGCGGTTGAGCATTGTCTAGTAATGTCAGGACATGAGTGATATTGTTTTCTTTGAGAATTTCCTTCTTAGTAGCACCTGATGATAAGTCACATGACTATAATATATATGTCACATGATCACTTACCCATTAACCCTCCAACATATAGTCCAGTACAAACCTAGGGGAGAGATAGCTTGTTTAATAACATCATTTAAAGTAATTACTTTGTCTATACTATTCCCCATTATCACTTAGTCAACAAAGAGGTGTAGTCATCCCCGCCCATAGTATACGGAAGCAGTTATTTTTTTTCCTACTACTTTGTCCATATAAATTATAGAATGTTTCCGTATACTTGAAATGAGTATACGGAGTTATTAACTCCTTTTCGTTTATGTATAAATTTCAGAACGTTTCCGTTTACGTCCGTTATAAACACGTGGTGACCTAAACAAGATGTATGCAATATACAGAGATGTTCATCCACCTACTGGCGTAGAACATTGCCTAAATTGTCATTTCTTTGACTTACATCGAGAGAATGTTGCTGTAGCCTCTACATCTCTTTTGAGGATATTTGAAGTATGTTTTCTTGATGGGTATTAATTAGAATTTCATCTCATTCTTTGTAGATCAAGGTGTCAGAGGATCAAGGTATTTAATATATGTATTATAGATGCCATTATAGATGTAGTAAACAGATATGGGACCAAGTACATTTGTAAGGACTTCAGTATAGTACAAATAATTTTGAAATATTTAAAATACAAGTACAAGCTCCAATAATAAAGATGTACTTAATTACAAGTACAAGTACAAATGCTTCAACTGATAGATATAATGAATTAGGATGTGCTTGGTAGTGCTTACTACTTAGATACTGATCAAAAGATCCATATGTCAAACAGTATCATATATCTTACAGACTTCAACTGTTTAAATTAATCATCACTCCGTCTATATCTTTCTGAAAAATTTTCCCACTTTGCTGAACAGCCTCTCTATTGATGAGGATAAAGAAGGTACTCTAAGAAATTTTTTGGCAAGCTTTACAAGAGATGGACACTTTCTATGATTTTTTTCTTGGCTGGATTTGTATCAATGGAGATACAAGGAGATGCTATGTAATTGTCTGTGTTTGAATGACTCTGGAAAGGTACGCTTTCAGCCTCGGGCTCTAGTACGAAGCTAAATAAGGTTTTGCTCTTCTTTGAAGGTAGTTCAAAACTACCCTCAACACGAACTTGAGTAGAGTTAACTTTGTCAACTTGATGGGTAAAATTAAAAGGACTTAAATGTATTCAAGTACTTTAAAGTACTTACAAGTATTTAAGTACTTGTAAGTACATAGTTCAGTACTTAAGTACAAGTACTGTGCAGAAATAAAGGATACTTTCATAGCTGTACTTATAGTACTTAAGTACAAGTACCAATGTATTTGGCCCCATGCCTGGTAGTAAAATCAATTAATGCTTAGGTAACCCCAAATTGGTGCAATACTAATGTCACTTAACAAGGACCTATATAGCTATCATCACAAAACATTTGAAGCAATTACATTCTTTAAAGTCTGTAAAAAAACCAAAACGAATTCATTAATTTACATGTACATTTACTAGTAGAACAAAGGGCATTATATAAACATTTTTAAAAGGATAATGCAACATTTTAGAGCAGTAATACTAACGTCACTTAACAAGGACCTATATAGCTAACTTCATAAAAAAATTCAAGTGATTTTGTGGCGTGGACCAAATTCTCAATTTTTGGCTCGAGACCATGGACTATAGTCCATGGTCTCGAGCCAAAAATGGCAAAAAAATGAAATTGCTTCAAATTTTTCATGATGATAGCTATATAGGTCCTTGTTAAGTAGAATAATTGTTTGTGCTTAGAAATGTTGTTAAAGTCAGTAAAAAAAACCAAAACGAATTCATTAATTTACATGTACATTTACTAGTGAAACAAAGGGCATTATATAAACATTTTTAAAAGGATAATGCAACATTTTAGAGCAGTAATACTAACGTCACTTAACAAGGACCTATATAGCTAACTTCATAAAAAAATTCAAGTGATTTTGTGGCGTGGACCAAATTCTCAATTTTTGGCTCGAGACCATGGACTATAGTCCATGGTCTCGAGCCAAAAATGTCAAAAAAATGAAATTGCTTCAAATTTTTTATGATGATAGCTATATAGGTCCTTGTTAAGTAGAATAATTGTTTGTGCTTAGAAATGTTGTTAAAGTCAGTAAAAAAAACCAAAACGAATTCATTAATTTACATGTACATTTACTAGTGAAACAAAGGGCATTATATAAACATTTTTAAAAGGATAATGCAACAGTTTAGAGCAGTAATACTAACGTATCCTAACAAGGACCTATATACATATCATCACAAAAAATTTGAAGCAATTTCATTCTTTAAAGTCTATAAAAAAACAAAAATGAATTCATTAATTTACATGTACATTTACTAGTAAAACAAAGGGCATTATATAGACATTTTTAAAGGTACAATACAACATTTTAGAGCAGTAATACTAACGTCACTTAACAAGAACCTATACAGCTATCATCACAAAAAATTTGAAGCAATTTCATTCTTTAAAGTCAGTAAAAAAACCAAAACGAATTCATTAATTTACATGTACATTTACTAGTAAAACAAAGGGCATTATATAAAAATTTTTAAAAGTACAATGCAACATTTTAAAGCAGTAATACTAACGTATCTTAACAAGGACCTATATAGCTATCATTATAAAAAAAAATGAAGCAATTTCATTCTTTAAAGTCTGTAAAAAAAAACAAAACAAATTCATTAATTTGCATGTACATTTACTAGTAGAACAAAAGGCATTATATAAACATTTTTAAAAGGACAATGCAACATTTTAGAGCAGTAATACTAACGTCACTTAACAAGGACCTATATACCTATCATTATAAAAAAATTTGAAGCAATTTCATTCTTTAAAGTCTGTAAAAAAAACAAAATGAATTCATTAATTTACATGTACATTTACTAGTAAAACAAAGGGCATTATATAAACATTTTTAAAAGGATAATGCAACATTTTAGAGCAGTAATACTAACGTCACTTAACAAGGACCTATATAGCTATCATCTTAAAAAAATTTGAAGCAATTTCATTCTTTAAAGTCTGTAAAAAAACAAAACGAATTCATTAATTTACATGTACATTTACTAGTAAAACAAAGGGCATTATATAAACATTTTTAAAAGGACAATGCAACATTTTTGAGCAATAATACTAATGTCACTTAACAAGGACCTATATAGCTATCATCATAAGAAAATTTGAAGCAATTTCATTCTTTAAAGTCTGTAAAAAAACCAATACGAATTCATTAATTTACATGTACATTTACTAGTAAAACAAAGGGCATTTTTAAAAGCATTTTTAAAAGGACAATGCAACATTTTAGAGCAGTAATACTAATGTATCTTAACAAGGACCTATATAGCTATAATCATAAAAACATTTGAAGCAATTTCATTCTTTAAAGTGTGTAAAAAAACAAAACAATTTCATTAATTTACATGTACATTTACTAGTAAAACAAAGGGCATTATATAAACATTTTTAAAAGGACAATGCAATATTTTAGAACAGTAATACTAACGTCACTTAACAAGGACCTATATAGCTATCATCATAAAAAAATTCACGCGATTTCGTGACGTGGACCAAATTCTCAATTTTTGGCTCGAGACCATGGACTATAGTCCATGGTCTCGAGCCAAAAATGGCAAAAAAATGAAATCGCTTCAAATTTTTTATGATAATAGCTATATAGGTCGTTGTTAAGTAGAATAATTGTTTGTGCTTAGAAATGTTGTTAAAGTCAGTAAAAAAACCAAAACGAATTCATTAATTTACATGTACATTTACTAGTAGAACACAGGGCATTATATAAACATTTTAAAAGGACAATGCAATATTTTAGAGCAGTAATACTAATGTATTTTAACAAGGACCTATATAGCTATCATCATAAAAAAATTTGTAGCAATTTCATTCTTTAAAGTCTGTAAAAAACCAAAACAAATTCATTAATTTACATGTACATTTACTAGTAAAACAAAGGGCATTATATAAACATTTTTAAAAGGACAATGCAACATTTTAGAGCAGTAATACTAACGTCACTTAACAAGGACCTATATACCTATCATTATAAAAAACTTTGAAGCAATTTCATTCTTTAAAGTCTGTAAAAAAAACAAAATGAATTCATTAATTTACATGTACATTTACTAGTAAAACAAAGGGCATTATATAAAGATTTTTAAAAGGACAATGCAACATTTTAGAGCAGTAATACTAACGTCACTTAACAAGGACCTATATAGCTATCATCATAAAAAAATTTGAAGCAATTTCATTCTTTAAAGTGTGTAAAAAAACAAAACGAATTCATTAATTTACATGTACATTTACTAGTAAAACAAAGGGCATTATATAAACATTTTTAAAAGGACAATGCAACATTTTTGAGCAATAATACTAATGTCACTTAACAAGGACCTATATAGCTATCATCATAAGAAAATTTGAAGCAATTTCATTCTTTAAAGTCTGTAAAAAAACCAATATTAATTCATTAACTTACATGTACATTTACTAGTAAAACAAAGGGCATTTTAAAAGCATTTTTAAAAGGACAATGCAACATTTTAGAGCAGTAATACTAACGTATCTTAACAAGGACCTATATAGCTATAATCATAAAAAAATTTGAAGCAATTTCATTCTTTAAAGTGTGTAAAAAAACAAAACAAATTCATTAATTTACATGTACATTTACTAGTAAAACAAAGGGCATTATATAAAGATTTTTAAAAGGACAATACAACATTTTAGAGCAGTAATACTAACGTCACTTAACAATAACCTATATAGCTATCATCATAAAAAAATTTGAAGCAATTTCATTCTTTAAAGTCTGTAAAAAACCAAAACGAATTCATTAATTTACATGTACATTTACTAGTAAAACAAAGGGCATTATATAAACATTTTTAAAAGGACAATGCAACATTTTAGAGCAGTAATACTAACGTATCTTAACAAGGACCTATATAGCTATAATCATAAAAAAATTTGAAGCAATTTCATTCTTTAAAGTGTGTAAAAAAACAAAAATTCATTAATTTACATGTACATTTACTAGTAAAACAAATGGGATTATATAAACATTTTTAAAAGGATAATGCAACATTTTAGAACAGTAATACTAACGTCACTTAACAAGGACCTATATAGCTATCATCATAAAAAAATTCACGCGATTTCGTGACGTCAACCAAATTCTCAATTTTTGGCTCGAGACCATGGACTATAGTCCATGGTCTCGAGCCAAAAATGGCAAAAAAATGAAATCGCTTCAAATTTTTTATGATAATAGCTATATAGGTCGTTGTTAAGTAGAATAATTGTTTGTGCTTAGAAATGTTGTTAAAGTCAGTAAAAAAACCAAAACGAATTCATTAATTTACATGTACATTTATTAGTAAAACAAAGGGCATTTTTTTAACCATTTTTAAAAGGACAACGCAACATTTAAGAGCAGTAATACTAACGTCACTTAACAAGGACCTATATAGCTATCATCATAAAAAAATTTGTAGCAATTTCATTCTTTAAAGTCTTTAAAAAAAACCAAAACGAATTCATTAATTTACATGTACATTTACTAGTAAAACAAAGGGCATTATATAAACATTTTTAAAAGGATAATGCAACATTTTAGAACAGTAATACTAACGCCACTTAACAAGGACCTATATAGCTATCATCATAAAAAAATTTGTAGCAATTTCATTCTTTAAAGTCTGTAAAAAACCAAAACAAATTCATTAATTTACATGTACATTTACTAGTAAAACAAAGGGCATTATATAAACATTTTTAAAAGGACAATGCAACATTTTAGAGCAGTAATACTAACGTCACTTAACAAGGACCTATATACCTATCATTATAAAAAAATTTGAAGCAATTTCTAAAGTCTGTAAAAAAAACAAAATGAATTCATTAATTTACATGTACATTTACTAGTAAACAAAGGGCATTATATAAAGATTTTTAAAAGGACAATGCAACATTTTAGAGCAGTAATACTAACGTCACTTAACAAGGACCTATATAGCTATCATCATAAAAAAATTTGAAGCAATTTCATTCTTTAAAGTGTGTAAAAAAACAAAACGAATTCATTAATTTACATGTACATTTACTAGTAAAACAAAGGGCATTATATAAACATTTTTAAAAGGACAATGCAACATTTTTGAGCAATAATACTAATGTCACTTAACAAGGACCTATATAGCTATCATCATAAGAAAATTTGAAGCAATTTCATTCTTTAAAGTCTGTAAAAAAACCAATATTAATTCATTAACTTACATGTACATTTACTAGTAAAACAAAGGGCATTTTTAAAAGCATTTTTAAAAGGACAATGCAACATTTTAGAGCAGTAATACTAACGTATCTTAACAAGGACCTATATAGCTATAATCATAAAAGAATTTGAAGCAATTTCATTCTTTAAAGTGTGTAAAAAAACAAAACAAATTCATTAATTTACATGTACATTTACTAGTAAAACAAAGGGCATTATATAAACATTTTTAAAAGGACAATGCAATATTTTAGAACAGTAATACTAACGTCACTTAACAAGGACCTATATAGCTATAATCATAAAAAAATTTGAAGCAATTTCATTCTTTAAAGTGTGTAAAAAAACAAAACAAATTCATTAATTTACATGTACATTTACTAGTAAAACAAAGGGCATTATATAAAGATTTTTAAAAGGACAATGCAACATTTTAGAGCAGTAATACTAACGTCACTTAACAAGGACCTATATAGCTATCATCATAAAAAAATTTGAAGCAATTTCATTCTTTAAAGTGTGTAAAAAAACAAAACGAATTCATTAATTTACATGTACATTTACTAGTAAAACAAAGGGCATTATATAAACATTTTTAAAAGGACAATGCAACATTTTTGAGCAATAATACTAATGTCACTTAACAAGGACCTATATAGCTATCATCATAAGAAAATTTGAAGCAATTTCATTCTTTAAAGTCTGTAAAAAAACCAATATTAATTCATTAACTTACATGTACATTTACTAGTAAAACAAAGGGCATTTTTAAAAGCATTTTTAAAAGGACAATGCAACATTTTAGAGCAGTAATACTAACGTATCTTAACAAGGACCTATATAGCTATAATCATAAAAAAATTTGAAGCAATTTCATTCTTTAAAGTGTGTAAAAAAACAAAACAAATTCATTAATTTACATGTACATTTACTAGTAAAACAAAGGGCATTATATAAACATTTTTAAAAGGACAATGCAATATTTTAGAACAGTAATACTAACGTCACTTAACAAGGACCTATATAGCTATAATCATAAAAAAATTTGAAGCAATTTCATTCTTTAAAGTGTGTAAAAAAACAAAACAAATTCATTAATTTACATGTACATTTACTAGTAAAACAAAGGGCATTATATAAACATTTTTAAAAGGACAATACAACATTTTAGAGCAATAATACTAACGTCACTTAACAAGGACCTATATAGCTATCATCATAAAAAAATTTGAAGCAATTTCATTCTTTAAAGTCTGTAAAAAACCAAAACGAATTCATTAATTTACATGTACATTTACTAGTAAAACAAAGGGCATTATATAAACATTTTTAAAAGGACAATGCAACATTTTAGAGCAGTAATACTAACGTATCTTAACAAGGACCTATATAGCTATAATCATAAAAAAATTTGAAGCAATTTCATTCTTTAAAGTGTGTAAAAAAACAAAACAAATTCATTAATTTACATGTACATTTACTAGTAAAACAAATGGGATTATATAAACATTTTTAAAAGGATAATGCAACATTTTAGAACAGTAATACTAACGTCACTTAACAAGGACCTATATAGCTATCATCATAAAAAAATTCACGCGATTTCGTGACGTCAACCAAATTCTCAATTTTTGGCTCGAGACCATGGACTATAGTCCATGGTCTCGAGCCAAAAATGGCAAAAAAATGAAATCGCTTCAAATTTTTTATGATAATAGCTATATAGGTCGTTGTTAAGTAGAATAATTGTTTGTGCTTAGAAATGTTGTTAAAGTCAGTAAAAAAACCAAAACGAATTCATTAATTTACATGTACATTTATTAGTAAAACAAAGGGCATTTTTTTAACCATTTTTAAAAGGACAACGCAACATTTAAGAGCAGTAATACTAACGTCACTTAACAAGGACCTATATAGCTATCATCATAAAAAAATTTGTAGCAATTTCATTCTTTAAAGTCTTTAAAAAAAACCAAAACGAATTCATTAATTTACATGTACATTTACTAGTAAAACAAAGGGCATTATATAAACATTTTTAAAAGGATAATGCAACATTTTAGAACAGTAGTACTAACGCCACTTAACAAGGACCTATATAGCTATCATCATAAAAAAATTTGTAGCAATTTCATTCTTTAAAGTCTGTAAAAAACCAAAACAAATTCATTAATTTACATGTACATTTACTAGTAAAACAAAGGGCATTATATAAACATTTTTAAAAGGACAATGCAACATTTTAGAGCAGTAATACTAACGTCACTTAACAAGGACCTATATACCTATCATTATAAAAAAATTTGAAGCAATTTCATACTTTAAAGTCTGTAAAAAAAACAAAATGAATTCATTAATTTACATGTACATTTACTAGTAAACAAAGGGCATTATATAAAGATTTTTAAAAGGACAATGCAACATTTTAGAGCAGTAATACTAACGTCACTTAACAAGGACCTATATAGCTATCATCATAAAAAAATTTGAAGCAATTTCATTCTTTAAAGTCTGTAAAAAAACAAAACGAATTCATTAATTTACATGTACATTTACTAGTAAAACAAAGGGCATTATATAAACATTTTTAAAAGGACAATGCAACATTTTTGAGCAATAATACTAATGTCACTTAACAAGGACCTATATAGCTATCATCATAAGAAAATTTGAAGCAATTTCATTCTTTAAAGTCTGTAAAAAAACCAATATTAATTCATTAACTTACATGTACATTTACTAGTAAAACAAAGGGCATTTTTAAAAGGACAATGCAACATTTTAGAGCAGTAATACTAACGTATCTTAACAAGGACCTATATAGCTATAATCATAAAAGAATTTGAAGCAATTTCATTCTTTAAAGTGTGTAAAAAAACAAAACAAATTCATTAATTTACATGTACATTTACTAGTAAAACAAAGGGCATTATATAAACATTTTTAAAAGGACAATGCAATATTTTAGAACAGTAATACTAACGTCACTTAACAAGGACCTATATAGCTATAATCATAAAAAAATTTGAAGCAATTTCATTCTTTAAAGTGTGTAAAAAAACAAAACAAATTCATTAATTTACATGTACATTTACTAGTAAAACAAAGGGCATTATATAAAGATTTTTAAAAGGACAATGCAACATTTTAGAGCAGTAATACTAACGTCACTTAACAAGGACCTATATAGCTATCATCATAAAAAAATTTGAAGCAATTTCATTCTTTAAAGTCTGTAAAAAACCAAAACGAATTCATTAATTTACATGTACATTTACTAGTAAAACAAAGGGCATTATATAAACATTTTTAAAAGGACAATGCAACATTTTTGAGCAATAATACTAATGTCACTTAACAAGGACCTATATAGCTATCATCATAAGAAAATTTGAAGCAATTTCATTCTTTAAAGTCTGTAAAAAAACCAATATTAATTCATTAACTTACATGTACATTTACTAGTAAAACAAAGGGCATTTTTAAAAGCATTTTTAAAAGGACAATGCAACATTTTAGAGCAGTAATACTAACGTATCTTAACAAGGACCTATATAGCTATAATCATAAAAAAATTTGAAGCAATTTCATTCTTTAAAGTGTGTAAAAAAACAAAACAAATTCATTAATTTACATGTACATTTACTAGTAAAACAAATGGGATTATATAAACATTTTTAAAAGGATAATGCAACATTTTAGAACAGTAATACTAACGTCACTTAACAAGGACCTATATAGCTATCATCATAAAAAAATTCACGCGATTTCGTGACGTCAACCAAATTCTCAATTTTTGGCTCGAGACCATGGACTATAGTCCATGGTCTCGAGCCAAAAATGGCAAAAAAATGAAATCGCTTCAAATTTTTTATGATAATAGCTATATAGGTCGTTGTTAAGTAGAATAATTGTTTGTGCTTAGAAATGTTGTTAAAGTCAGTAAAAAAACAAAAACGAATTCATTAATTTACATGTACATTTATTAGTAAAACAAAGGGCATTTTTTTAACCATTTTTAAAAGGACAACGCAACATTTAAGAGCAGTAATACTAACGTCACTTAACAAGGACCTATATAGCTATCATCATAAAAAAATTTGTAGCAATTTCATTCTTTAAAGTCTTTAAAAAAAACCAAAACGAATTCATTAATTTACATGTACATTTACTAGTAAAACAAAGGGCATTATATAAACATTTTTAAAAGGACAATGCAACATTTTTGAGCAATAATACTAATGTCACTTAACAAGGACCTATATAGCTATCATCATAAGAAAATTTGAAGCAATTTCATTCTTTAAAGTCTGTAAAAAAACCAATATTAATTCATTAACTTACATGTACATTTACTAGTAAAACAAAGGGCATTTTTAAAAGCATTTTTAAAAGGACAATGCAACATTTTAGAGCAGTAATACTAACGTATCTTAACAAGGACCTATATAGCTATAATCATAAAAAAATTTGAAGCAATTTCATTCTTTAAAGTGTGTAAAAAAACAAAACAAATTCATTAATTTACATGTACATTTACTAGTAAAACAAAGGGCATTATATAAACATTTTTAAAAGGACAATGCAATATTTTAGAACAGTAATACTAACGTCACTTAACAAGGACCTATATAGCTATAATCATAAAAAAATTTGAAGCAATTTCATTCTTTAAAGTGTGTAAAAAAACAAAACAAATTCATTAATTTACATGTACATTTACTAGTAAAACAAAGGGCATTATATAAACATTTTTAAAAGGACAATGCAACATTTTAGAGCAGTAATACTAACGTCACTTAACAAGGACCTATATAGCTATCATCATAAAAAAATTTGAAGCAATTTCATTCTTTAAAGTCTGTAAAAAACCAAAACGAATTCATTAATTTACATGTACATTTACTAGTAAAACAAAGGGCATTATATAAACATTTTTAAAAGGACAATGCAACATTTTTGAGCAATAATACTAATGTCACTTAACAAGGACCTATATAGCTATCATCATAAGAAAATTTGAAGCAATTTCATTCTTTAAAGTCTGTAAAAAAACCAATATTAATTCATTAACTTACATGTACATTTACTAGTAAAACAAAGGGCATTTTTAAAAGCATTTTTAAAAGGACAATGCAACATTTTAGAGCAGTAATACTAACGTATCTTAACAAGGACCTATATAGCTATAATCATAAAAAAATTTGAAGCAATTTCATTCTTTAAAGTGTGTAAAAAAACAAAACAAATTCATTAATTTACATGTACATTTACTAGTAAAACAAATGGGATTATATAAACATTTTTAAAAGGATAATGCAACATTTTAGAACAGTAATACTAACGTCACTTAACAAGGACCTATATAGCTATCATCATAAAAAAATTCACGCGATTTCGTGACGTCAACCAAATTCTCAATTTTTGGCTCGAGACCATGGACTATATATAGTCCATGGTCTCGAGCCAAAAATGGCAAAAAAATGAAATCGCTTCAAATTTTTTATGATAATAGCTATATAGGTCGTTGTTAAGTAGAATAATTGTTTGTGCTTAGAAATGTTGTTAAAGTCAGTAAAAAAACAAAAATGAATTCATTAATTTACATGTACATTTATTAGTAAAACAAAGGGCATTTTTTTAACCATTTTTAAAAGGACAACGCAACATTTAAGAGCAGTAATACTAACGTCACTTAACAAGGACCTATATAGCTATCATCATAAAAAAATTTGTAGCAATTTCATTCTTTAAAGTCTTTAAAAAAAACCAAAACGAATTCATTAATTTACATGTACATTTACTAGTAAAACAAAGGGCATTATATAAACATTTTTAAAAGGATAATGCAACATTTTAGAACAGTAATACTAACGTCACTTAACAAGGACCTATATAGCTATCATCATAAGAAAATTTGAAGCAATTTCATTCTTTAAAGTCTGTAAAAAAACCAATATTAATTCATTAACTTACATGTACATTTACTAGTAAAACAAAGGGCATTTTTAAAAGCATTTTTAAAAGGACAATGCAACATTTTAGAGCAGTAATACTAACGTATCTTAACAAGGACCTATATAGCTATAATCATAAAAACATTTGAAGCAATTTCATTCTTTAAAGTGTGTAAAAAAACAAAACAAATTCATTAATTTACATGTACATTTACTAGTAAAACAAATGGGATTATATAAACATTTTTAAAAGGATAATGCAACATTTTAGAACAGTAATACTAACGTCACTTAACAAGGACCTATATAGCTATCATCATAAAAAAATTCACGCGATTTCGTGACGTCAACCAAATTCTCAATTTTTGGCTCGAGACCATGGACTATAGTCCATGGTCTCGAGCCAAAAATGGCAAAAAAATGAAATCGCTTCAAATTTTTTATGATAATAGCTATATAGGTCGTTGTTAAGTAGAATAATTGTTTGTGCTTAGAAATGTTGTTAAAGTCAGTAAAAAAACCAAAACGAATTCATTAATTTACATGTACATTTACTAGTAGAACACAGGGCATAATATAAACATTTTAAAAGGACAATGCAATATTTTAGAGCAGTAATACTATTGTATTTTAACAAGGACCTATATAGCTATCATCATAAAAAAATTTGTAGCAATTTCATTCTTTAAAGTCTGTAAAAAACCAAAACAAATTCATTAATTTACATGTACATTTACTAGTAAAACAAAGGGCATTATATAAACATTTTTAAAAGGACAATTCAACATTTTAGAGCAGTAATACTAACGTCACTTAACAAGGACCTATATACCTATCATTATAAAAAAATTTGAAGCAATTTCATTCTTTAAAGTTTGTAAAAAAACAAAACGAATTCATTAATTTACATGTACATTTACTAGTAAAACAAAGGGCATTATATAAACATTTTTAAAAGGACAATGCAACATTTTTGAGCAAAAATACTAATGTCACTTAACAAGGACCTATATAGCTATCATCATAAGAAAATTTGAAGCAATTTCATTCTTTAAAGTCTGTAAAAAAACCAATACGAATTCATTAACTTACATGTACATTTACTAGTAAAACAAAGGGCATTTTTAAAAGCATTTTTAAAAGGACAATGCAACATTTTAGAGCAGTAATACTAACGTATCTTAACAAGGACCTATATAGCTATAATCATAAAAAAATTTGAAGCAATTTCATTCTTTAAAGTGTGTAAAAAAACAAAACAAATTCATTAATTTACATGTACATTTACTAGTAAAACAAAGGGCATTATATAAACATTTTTAAAAGGACAATGCAATATTTTAGAACAGTAATACTAACGTCACTTAACAACGACCTATATAGCTAACATCATAAAAAAATTCAAGCGATTTCGTGACGTGGACCAAATTCTCAATTTTTGGCTCGAGACCATGGACTATAGTCCATGGTCTCGAGCCAAAAATGGCAAAAAAATGAAATCGCTTCAAATTTTTTATGATAATAGCTATATAGGTCGTTGTTAAGTAGAATAATTGTTTGTGCTTAGAAATGTTGTTAAAGTCAGTAAAAAAACAAAAACGAATTTATTAATTTACATGTACATTTACTAGTAAAACAAAGGGCATTTTTTTAACCATTTTTAAAAGGACAATGCAACATTTAAGAGCAGTAATACTACCGTCACTTAACAAGGACCTATATAGCTATCATCATAAAAAAATTTGTAGCAATTTCATTCTTTAAAGTCTTTAAAAAAAACCAAAACGAATTCATTAATTTACATGTACATTTACTAGTAAAACAAAGGGCATTATATAAACATTTTTAAAAGGACAATGCATCATTTTAGATCAGTAATACTAATGTATTTTAACAAGGACCTATATACCTATCATTATAAAAAAATTTGAAGCAATTTCATTCTTTAAAGTCTGTAAAAAAAACAAAATGAATTCATTAATTTACATGTACATTTACTAGTAAAACAAAGGGCATTATATAAAGATTTTTAAAAGGACAATGCAACATTTTAGAGCAGTAATACTAACGTCACTTAACAAGGACCTATATAGCTATCGTCATAAAAAAATTTGAAGCAATTTCATTCTTTAAAGTCTGTAAAAAAACAAAACGAATTCATTAATTTACATGTACATTTACTAGTAAAACAAAGGGCATTATATAAACATTTTTAAAAGGACAATGCAACATTTTTGAGCAATAATACTAATGTCACTTAACAAGGACCTATATAGCTATCATCATAAGAAAATTTGAAGCAATTTCATTCTTTAAAGTCTGTAAAAAAACCAATACGAATTCATTAACTTACATGTACATTTACTAGTAAAACAAAGGGCATTTTTAAAAGCATTTTTAAAAGGACAATGCAACATTTTAGAGCAGTAATACTAACGTATCTTAACAAGGACCTATATAGCTATCATCATTAAAAAATTTGAAGCAATTTCATTCTTTAAAGTCTTTAAAAAAACCAAAACGAATTCATTAATTTACATGTACATTTACTAGTAAAACAAATGGGATTATATAAACATTTTTAAAAGGACAATGCAACATTTTTGAGCAATAATACTAACGTCACTTAACAAGGACCTATATAGCTATCATCATAAAAAAATTCACGCAATTTCATGACGTCAACCAAATTCTCAATTTTTGGCTCGAGACCATGGACTATAGTCCATGGTCTCGAGCCAAAAATGGCAAAAAAATGAAATCGCTTCAAATTTTTTATTATAATAGCTATATAGGTTGTTGTTAAGTAGAATAATTGTTTGTGCTTAGAAATGTTGTTAAAGTCAGTAAAAAAACCAAAACGAATTCATTAATTTACATGTACATTTACTAGTAGAACAAAGGGCATCATATAAACATTTTTAAAGGATAATGCAAAACTTTAGAGCAATAATACTAATGTCACTTAACAAGGACCTATATAGCTAACTTCATGTACTTAATTAACTTAATTAACGTACAAGTACTGTGCAGAAATGAAGGATACTTTCATAGCTGTACTTATAGTACTTAAGTGCAAGTACCAATGTATTTGTATTTAATGCCTTGTAGTAAAATCAATTAATGCTTTAGTCAAACCCAAGTTGGTGCATAGGAGAGAGTATCGTTTCCATGGCAACATCCAGTCGCTTGAAAAAATTAAACTGAATTCTTTCCGTGATTCATTGATTTTAACATTTGATGATGCAAAAGTTAGTAAAGATATTTTACATAAGTTGTTATTATGTCAATAGCTTTGTATTGTAGAGTATGACATTGAGACTAATGGATTAAAGACGTTATCAATGCATCAATTTGAAGATGATGAATTAAGAGTAAGTTAAATTACAGGAGCTCATTGTTTAATCCTCATTATTATTATAGGGTGGAGTATTACATAATGTTTGTCGTCCTGTTGTTAGAGTTGATCCTGATGGTCGCTGTGCTGCAATGTTAGTATTTGATAATCATATTGCTGTCTGTCCATTTCAAAAGGATGTGATGATGGATGAACCAGTGTCACCGATATCACCCCATGGGTAAATGAAAGGGTGTGGTCATATGATGTTCTAATGTTTTTTATAGAGGAGAGTGTCCTAACTTGTTACCAAGTTATACTATAAATTTAAAGACATTAACTGAACCAGTTGGTAATGTAAAAGATATTACTTTTATTGAAGGATACACTAGCCCCACCCTCTTAATATTATGTGAACCATCACCCACTTGGGCAGGGTAATTACCTAATAATTAGTTAGTTAATTATCTTTTTATTAGGCGTATTAGTTTACGTCAAGATACAGTGACTGTGATAGGATTATCATTAAATACTAATGAGAAAGTCCATCCAGTGATATGGTCTGTGAGACAACTACCTTTTGATGCTATCCAGTTTGTACCAGTTCCTAAACCATTAGGTAATGTTTTATTTACTTATAATACTTCATTCATTAATGTAGGTGGTGTTCTGGTATTTGGAGCAAATTCCTTAGTCTATTTAAATCAGGTACTTAATTAACGTAGTCGTGACAACTTCACTATCTATTTAATTAGAGCTGTCCACCTTATGGACTATCTCTAAACAGCATTACAGACTCCAGTACAAGATTTGCACTCAGTATATATTAATATCTAATAGTATAGTAGATATATATGTGTATATTTTAGAGAAAGAAGGCTTATGTCTAACATTAGACTGTTCTAAAGCTGCCTTTATTTCTCAGGATAAACTACTAGTATCTGTACAATGTGGAGATATGTAAAGATTATTCTACATAATTATTATAACATTTTGATCTCATTTAGTTATATATGTAGCCTTTATCCTGACAGTGGTATGAGAGGTGTAAAATCGATAGGATTTGAAAAAGTTGCTAGCAGTATTTTAGCATCATGTGTAAGTCACATGACTAATCACATGACTTGTCACGTAATCTTATTTTATGTAGGTATGTACTGTTTCTCCAAATTTTTTGTTTTTGGGTGCAAGATTAGCAAACTCACTATTGCTTCGATACTCTACTCAAGGTAATTATGAGGGGTGTGGTCATTTAATTACTATTTTTTTAGACGTTCATGTTCCATCAACTGACCCAGGATCATCATTAGGTAATTATTTCTTTAGTTTTATAAATGAGGGTATGTTCCTTTAATTATTAGATTTAGATGATTTAGAAGTATATGGTTCACAGTCCTCATTTATAGCCTCATCAATTACCAGTTATTCCTTTGATGTGAGTTATAAAATAGTTTATATCATATTATATCTCTTGTATTAGGTTTGTGATAGTTTAGTGTGTATTGGACCTATATCATCTGGTACTATTGGAGAACCTGCTACTCTCTCAGTATGTATTGAAATATGACAATGACTGTAATGCTTGTTAATGTAGGAGGAATTTGTAGAGAAATCTGATCCTGATTTAGAACTTGTTCTTTGTTCTGGATATGGAAAAAATGGATCTCTTTCTGTCTTACAGGTATAGACTAGTCATGTGATTGTCATGTGACTGTCATGTGATGTGTAGCGAACTGTTCGACCACAAGTTGTGACAACATTTGAATTACCAGGCTGTATTGATATGTGGACTGTAATATCAGAGGAGGTTAGTAATCCACTCTTCATGACATCATGTTAATATTGTTATGATAGGATGGTAAACATGATTATTTGTTGTTAAGTCGTGCTGACTCTACAATGGTCAGTTCTTGTTTATGACATCATAATGACATCATTGATATTCAGGTTTTACAAACTGGTCAAGAAATTACTGAACTGGATTCTTCTGGTTTTGCTACGCAATCACCAACTGTGTTTGCGGGAAATATTGGACCCTATATTGTGCAAGCAACTCATACCGATGTTCGTTTATTAAAAGGAGGTGTGGTTTCTAATATTAGTGAATAATTTACTAACTCTTTTTCAGTGAAGCAGCTATGCTATGTTGCTCTTGATATGGGAGGCGGAGTCAAGTCATGTGACGTTTGTTTTCCATACATTATTGTCCTGTTAGCTAATGGGACAGTTGGATTACTAACATTGAATGATTTAAATGAAACTATATCATTAGATCTTAGCTGGCCTAATATTTTAAAGGTATTCAATTAATTATATTTATAATATGTAATTAATTGTAATATGATAGAGTGTTACTCATGTTGCTGGATATGTTGATAAAAGTGGTCTCTTCAGTATTAATCAATTGCAAGCCACACCCACTATACCTCCTCCTGTAAAGCGACCTCATTTGTAAGTACATAATGTACTTTAAATATAAAGATTTTAATGAGTTAATATTTGCATCATTCGTGTGAGGATATTTTCAAGTACCAATTGTACTTTATAGTGCTATTTCACTTACAACTATACATTTACTATATATGATAATAAGTACTCTATTATATAGACTATATTATAATAAGTACTATATTATATAGACTATCAGTTGATGAAGAGGATGATTTACTTTATGGAGGGACTACATTAAACAGTTCATTTACAATGTAAGTAATGTTTGTATGTTATGTGGTATATCATATTTCAATTGCAATGTTGTGGTTAACCAATGTTTCTATTGTCTTATGTGTAGAACAAAAGATACTGAACCAGACATTCAGTCATCTGAATCTACATCTCCCTCCCAATGGTGTCTATTATGTAGAGATGATGGCTCTTTAGAAGTACCTTGAACCTATCATAGATTATAACTTGTTCTTTTTAGATTTATAGTCTTCCAGAGTTTGTACTAGTTTTTGCTGTGAGAAATTTTACAATGGCTCCTTGGACACTTTGTGATAGTGGGCGTGTTCCATTGCCAAGGTAGTCCTCTATCATGTGGAGAGGTTTTGATATGTTTTGTAGTGAACTTAACATTGGTGTGTCTCATACTAGTGTGGAACAAATGCTCTGTGTAGGGATGGGTTCCACACAAGCTTATCCTCATATTATAGTAAGTGATATAGTGATATTTTTATAATATTATTTGCAAATTTAATAGGCTATTATTAATAAAGAATTGGTCATCTATGAAGCTTTCAACTATTCTAGTTCATTAAACAGTGGCCATTTACAACTACGATTTAGTAAAGTAAATTATGATGTGTTAACTATATAAACTATTATAATAATAGGTACAACATCATGTCATCCTTCAAGACAGAAAAGATGCTAAACTTACTAAACAACAAGGTATATTAACATCTGTTATAGTATATTTTATTTAATATATTACAGGTGATACTCTTTATTCTCCTAAACTACAAGTATTTAATAATATTGCTGGGTATTCTGGAGTAAGTAATGAGTTGTATGACATCATTATGACATCATTAACAGGTCTTTGTGTCAGGTTCTTATCCTCATTGGATAATAATGACATCACGTGGACAATTGTGTCTTCATCCAATGTACATTGATGGACCAGTTTATGCATTTGCTCCGTTTGATAATATCAATTGTTCTAATGGCTTTTTATATTTTAATAAAGAGGTACCAGCCTTTTTAACTATACCTACTTATTAGTGATATTTGTAGAGCGAGCTAAGGATATCTGTATTGCCAACGTATTTATCTTATGACTCATATTGGGCTGTTCGTAAAGTGCCTATAAAACATACAGTTCATTTTGTAGGCTATCACATGGAAAGTAGAGTAAGACCCTTTTCTATTAACAATTAAATAATATTTAATATTAGACTCATGTCATTATTGGTAGTGTCACTGAACGTGTGACAAGTGTACCCCAAGTAGGTGCAGAAGATGACCAGTTTGAAATTGTAGAGCGAGGTTTGTATCTCATGTGATACCTATGATTATCCATCTCTTTATTGTAGATGAACAATTTCTTTATCCTCAGCAGCCATTGTTTTATCTTCAACTGATTTCTCCAACATCTTGGGAACTGGTTCCTAATTCTAGGTGAATAGCATATCTGTCCATTTAATGTTTATATATCCATAATAGGTTTGATATGGATCCATTTCATCATGTGACTTCAATGAAAGTAATGCGATTGCGTAGTCAAGAGACACTGAGTGGACGTAAAGAATTTATTGTTGTTGCAACAACTGCTACCTTTGGTGAAGAACTTAATGCTAAAGGCAAGGTAGGGATTGCCCCATATAATTATAATATATTATAATAGTTTCTATAGTTACTTATTTATGATGTGACTGAAGTTATCCCTGAACCTGGAAAACCATTAACACAACATCGACTTAAAGTACATTTTTTATCATATACAAGTATATATTATAATGTGTAGAATTTATATAATGCTGAACAAAAATGGCCAGTTACTGGACTAGAATGTGTTGATGGACTTATATTAACTTGTATGGGCCAAAAGGTAATACTATGACATCCATATTGTGTGTCTAATGTTAATTTTAGATCTTTATGTGGCAATTTAAAGACAAAAAGGATTTGTTGGCTGTTGCCTTTATTGATTCTGAAACATATATACACACTGCTAAGAGCATTAAAAGTTTTATATTGACTGGAGATGTTTCTAGAAGTATCCAATTGTTGCATTATCAAGAAAATAGGCGGAGTCTCTCTTTAATTAGTCAGGTGATGTCATTATGATGTCGTTTATATTGTGTTCAAATTTTTCATCAGGATCCACATCCAATGGAAGTTTTTTCTTGTGATTATTTAGTTGATGGTAATCAAATAGGATATATTGGTAAGTGAAGTATTAATAATTTAATAAAACTGTTGTTGTTTTTAGTATCTGATTCTGATAAAAATCTGCTACTTTTTCAATATCAACCAGAAAGTAAGTTTTTAATGAGATTCATTTGTGGGTGTGGCTAATCTGTTTTAAAATGGGTGTCTTGAAAAGGAAAAGGCTATTTTATTTTATATTAATATTGCTAAGTAGTACCTTAGTGCTATGGATAGTTTATCAACAACGGACAATAGATCTTTGCTGTAATGGTACTGGACCAGGATTTGTGGAGCCATTATTGACTAGAGGGATCTCCTCATTTGCTAGAGGCAATATGTCACTTGATATATCAACTTTTAACTTGTCACTTCCCAAAAAGAACGTAAAGAATTGGACATTAGGTTCTGACTATCTTGTATTTTTGCACATTCAAAGAACGGCTGGCAAAACATTTCTTTATTATGTTGGATCAGTAACACAAAATGGCATACCACTGTGTCCAAACTGGCCATCATCTAACTCAACACATACTCCTTTTTCCAAAAAATTGGGAAGATTAATGTGTCCAATTGCTAATGCTTCCTATTATCCAAACCAGGCACTATTGAATTCTCTCCGTAATAAGCCTATGAGTTCAAAAGAACACAGAAAATGGCGTACTCTTCGTCGCATGAAACGCTTACCAGAAATGTGGCTACAAGCAGAAGTGACTTATCAATGGCCTTGTGGCATTCATGCATTTTTAACTGCCACTAAACCTTGTGTATTGAAGTTTTATAATAAACGTTATGGTGTTCGAGATCGTCGTTTTCATTATTTTACTATCTTGAGGCATCCTATACTACGTTATCTTAGTGAATACTTATATACAAGTTATGGTAAAGCTAAATGGAATGTAGTAACTGGAGTAGGTTCATGCGATCATACCTTGATATTGGGAAATACTAAACCCCAATGTTTCACTGGATATTGTAATGGTACAATGATCTCTGAAAGTACACTACCAGAGTGTTATCCTGGGATATATGATAGAGTATCATGGACAGATGTGTCCCTAACTGATTTTATGAATTGCCCCTATAATTGGGCCAATAATCGCCAGACTTGGATGTTAGCTGATCTTGAACAAACAGCATGTTCTAATGACTCTATTACTAAAGAACAAATGGAGACAAATATACTGAAATCAGCCAAGAAGAATTTGGAGTCCTTTGCATTTTTTGGTTTTACAGAGTACCTCAAGGAAAGTGCAATGCTGTTTGAATACAAGTTTAATGTACAATTTAAAGACTTACCACAGCAGCAACATTTACAGGACTCCAGATCACTTTTAAAGATGATACTACTGGACAAAAACTTGTATAATCGGATTATTGAATTAAATAAACTGGACATACAACTTTATGAGTACGCTTTAAAACTGTTTACACTAAAACTTAATGAATTTGGACTTAAAATTGATTTAGGGAAAATTGATAGTTTATTTAATGAATTGATTTGAGCAAATTATTTATTTAAATTAAGTACATTAAAGTATAACCATTTTAGCAGTAGTGTGACAATTGTAGCTTCACTTGTACTTAGCATATACTTTGTTTTTGTTTTCTAACAGATCCTGAGAGTAATGGAGGAACATTTTTGATACGTCGAGGTGACTTTAACATTGGTTCATTAGCTAACGTATTTCTACGTGTTCGGTGCAAAACATCAGCTGGTTTGGGAGCATCACGTGAAATGAAGATTGCTTTAGCAGACAAACGACAATGTACTTTCATTGGTAAACATATTCTGTTGTACACAAAAATATTCCATTTCTATATACATAGGTACCTTAGATGGTGGACTGGGATGCTTGCTACCAATTCCTGAAAAAGTATATCGCAGGCTAAGTATGCTACAAATTAAAATGACTCAGGGGTTAAGACATTTAGGTGGTTTGAATCCGAAAGCATTTAGGTATTTAAAATTAAACTTAACATTTATTTTTAATGTTATTATAGGACCTATTATTCTCGTCATCAATATCTATACAGTGTTCAACGTAATATTCTTGATGGACAATTATTATATCAATATGTGTCTTTAGCTTCTAAAGAGAAACTTGACTTTGCTAAACAAATTGGAACGTCCCCCACTCAAGTAATATCTAAACATTATATGTTGTATTATTTTTTTTTGTTAGATTCTGGAAGACCTGAAGGAAATTGATAAAGTGACTGCTCACTTTTGACAATTTTTTCTATTAATAATTATTATACATAATTATGATTAGTGGGTGGAGATTTAGAAAGATGAAGTTTGTCTATAGTTTTCTCCGTATGTGTATCGTGTTTCTTTTTTCTTTGCTGATCTTGTATATAGTATTTATCAAAAATGATACTAGTGTCAGTCATAATGGTTTAAGTATGAGCAGAAATCATTCATCTCTTGTTACGACGTTCTCTTGGCTACCTATCAATATTAACATACAAATTGATGTTTTGGTCTATATTCATATCCAGAAAACAGGAGGATCATATTTTTTACAACATGTAGTAAGTATGAAGAACAAATCAAGGTCTTTATGTCATCGACCAAATCCAGGATTAAAGAAGAAATTAAAGAAAAAGAAAGACATTGTAATATGTCCTATAACAGAGACATACACTTTACAGGTGTCTCATGGTCGCACTATTCCACCAGAAATGTGGTTAGCTTCAGAGAAGACATATGGATGGGTGTGTGGTCTTCATCCTTTTTTAACTGAAATGAAGTCTTGTCTATCAGAGTATCTTGACTACAATTATGGCACTCGATATCGTAAATTTCATTATTTAACTATACTTCGTCATCCAGTGGTACGATATATCAGTGAATATCTACATGTTAAACGTGGTGCAACATGGCCATATCATCATATCTGTGCTGACAAGGTATTAGGTAAAGCTGAGATGCCACCTTGTTATCCTGGATATTACAGGGGTTATGTTTGGATAAATGTTACACTTGACAAGTTCATGAGTTGTTCAAGTAATTGGGCTAATAATCGTCAGACATTAATGTTGGCTGATCTAGAAAGTGTTGATTGTTTAAATCCTTACCAATTTACACAAAAGGAGAGAGAAGCTCGTCTCCTGCAGTCAGCCAAAGATAACTTAAGAGAAATGATATTTTTTGGAATTTCAGAATACATGATGGAAAGTGGTCAATTGTTACAATATAGATTGTCTCTTCAACTACCTGATCTATTGAAACAAAAGGATCTTCGATTTTTACATACCAAGTGGTTATTGGCTGACATTTGGAGAAACACAGCATTATATAATCAAATTGTTCAGATTAACAAACTTGATATGCAGCTCTATCATTTCGCATTACAGCTATTCAATGAACGTCTTCAAGTTTTGAACATTAACATTGATCTTAAAAAATTAGATAACAGTATTCTTAATTTGAAAGTTTAAACATGTTCTTTTAATTCAGGTGGTTAGCTGGGATACCAGGGTCTTCAATGGGAGGTGGAGTGGGTGGAGATGGAAGCGTGTCCAGTGGTAAAATGCTAGTTTGTAATTGATGATGAAGATGGTCCATATGTGGACGTTGAGCTGGATTGCTGTGCCAACATTTCAACATTATCTGGTAACTATAGCAATGATTATAAAAATATTTTATTAATAAGATTCACATACACATTATCTGGACAGGAAATAGGTTGAAGTAGTCGTTGAAACTCATAACAAACTCCCTGTACAACTTCACCATCAGATAATTCAGCAAAAGGAAATTGTCCTTTTGTGAGAATTTCCCACAATAGCACACCAAATGACCTGTTAACAATAGATAATATAGTGTCACACTGTAGAACACACACACACACATGTACCATATATCAGTCTGTAAACTAAAGTGATTCTCCATCAATGATTCTGGTGCCATCCAACGAACTGGCATAAGTGACCCATCAGCTTGAACAGCATATTCACTTCGGAACAAATACCGACCAACTTTATAATCTGCAAATATTAGTATTAAAACAATACTAACATTCATGAAAATTACCTGCTATCTTAATTCCCAAAGATTGTGTTACAACACAGTTCCTTGCAGCTATATCTCTGTGAAGAAAGTATATAAGGAGCTGTAGATTTTCACAAGGTTTATTTACTGATGGGTATATTGTATGGATTCTAGGTAAGCTAGTCCTGCTGCAGTGTCTGTTGCCATGGCAAGTAATTGTGGCAGTGTTAATCTACAAGATAATGGTAACTCATGACATTATCATATCTTGTTCTCACTGTGTATTGGTGTTCCTAGTTGTGAGTAAGAAAGTTTTCAAATCTCCATTAACAGGTAGTTCTAACACACAATAATATGGCATGTTGGAAACAACACCAAATAATTGAGCTACACGATTATGTTTTAATTTACTGCAGTAGGTACATTCAAATACAATTAAAACATATATTTTGTACTAACACAAGTGACTCTAGTTCTTGTCTGTACATGACCAAGTCTTGTGAAGAGCCTTGTTGAAATACCTACATACAAAGTATAGTGATTATATTGTTAGACTATATTTTGCATACTTTAACTAATGCTCTAGATTTGACATTAAGTTGTAAATGTATTTCAGCATCATAAAGTGGACCATATTCTCCAATACCCAATTGTTGTAATATTTTAATATTATCACGAGGGATTTCTAGGCCTAAATACATGTAAAGTTACATGTTTCCATAGCAAGAGTGAACCTTTCTTGTCAGTTAGGACAAGATCATCTTGTAAATTTATAGCTGTTGTTTCGACTCTCATGTCTATATCTTCAATAGCTTCTTCTACTTTGTTGTCATCACGAATACTGTGCAGTTGACTAACAGAAGACGTTTGTACTCCAAATATTCTAATTGTATTCTCAATGAGAGTCAGTATAAACTAGTAAAGATATACTGACTTTTTGCAGACATTTAATACATAAAATCCAGTGATTCCTATTAGTATGATAGCTATGGCTAATGCTATAGCCAAGACAAACCAGACATACCAAGGGAGATCGTCATTATTAGAACTGCTTTGGCCCTATAATGTATACATGGTTATTATATGAGTGAACTTAGCTTTTAGAGTTCACTTTTGAAGGAGCTAAACTTAGGAGCAATATCACAACACAGCAAATCATCCTGAGCCACACCCTTGTTTATCTGCAAAGCAAAAGTGGGCGTGGCAATTATTTTAAGCACTAAGCAATTGTAAGTATATACATAACTACAATTGAAACAGTTCATTAGGAAATAATTCTTTGTGATCTTGAGCAACAATCTTTATCCACAGTAACCACAGACATTAATTTCATGTTTATCAAGATTAATGTAGACTTTAGGATGACCTAACATATCGTGACCTAAAGGAGGTTATATAATAAGTTAACAAAAATGCATACTGTACCTCCATACACCTACTGAAATAAAATGAAGGTTCATCTCTTTCCTTATCTCGACCTCTTTTTAAGAAGAATGTTTTCCAACAAAACAGTATCTCTGCTACAGAAGTTAATAAAATTGTGCAATGATTCAGTGACATTTGTTAGAATATCTTATTGTTACAGTTACAAAATAATGCATATTCTAGAATGTATTCCATACTGTAAGTAGTAGCTAATATGATACATATATGTAGCATCACACACACATATTATATTAACACAACCGATTGTCTGGTATTCAAGCCTATCTAGTATATTTTACAATATTGGACACTCCTTAGGAGTAGAGGTGGTCTGTTATGTATATTTACAATGCAATATAGTTTGACCTTGTATATCATGTAGCCAGATTGGCTTTGACCTCATGTAATAGCAAGAATTGTGTATGCATTGTAGATGTGTTTCAGCTAGTATATAGATGATTTAATAGAGTATTCACTAGTTTTATAAATCTTATTGCATCAGCACATGATAGAGAAATCTGTGTTTGTAATAATTTTGGAACAGTTTCTTTAATAGTCTAATATACATTTTGTAAATTAGCTATATGTATATACAAATACCAATAGATACATGTCATGTATATGTATAGAATGGCTTACCATGTTACTATGGTGACATAGTTTATGATGACATGGTTAGGATACAAGTTACCTACTCATTTTAGTCAGATCCACCTTGAATGTAAAGTGGATTTGATTATATTAAGAGTACTCATTGTATGTACTCACAAATAGATGACATAAATGTAGGGTTTATCTACATTATGAAGTTACTTACTTGTTTGCAGCTGCTAAATAACATTCTGGAGATCATTTAAGTAGATTATAGTTTTCTTAAGTGACCACACATCATCTGATAAGTGTTTTTTCAAGTGGTTACTATAGACATTTGGTTCGTTTTTGGACCTCAACGTTTTCACTTCAATTCAGGTGATAAGTTTAATTATATATATGATAAGTAATAAGTGTGAATATTGTAAAAGAACAAAAAATAAATTTAAAATGGTAGAATATAAACATCAATCTACTTTATAGTAAAATAAACATGGTAAAAAGACATAGGATTTTGACAGCAGAGGATGTAATCTATGAGCTCGATGGAGACGACTATTTCCTTGAACTAGATGATCCTCAAGAGCCAGTTATGCCTGGAAGTGATAATGATTTCAGTGATTTGGAAGATATTAATGAGGATGATGAAGAAGGTAATTATATTCATATCAACAACAAAGTGATATCTGTGGTTAGTATCTACCAGTATAGCAACTTTTTTTAATCTTATTTTTTTAGAAAATCCATACCATAGCTCTATCTTACATCCATCTATCTCAGTTTGCAACCACACATCACAGCAACCAAACAATTGTTTATCACTATCTTCTACTATACAAACATCTCAATCATTAATACTTCCTCTAATTCAATCAACTATAGTTCAAACATCAACCTTTATTAATTAACGGAATTGCGCATTGCGCGTAATATTGTACTTGAGACGTAAGAAAGTAACGTGTTTTGTATTTCACTAGTTGGCTAGCCTTCTAACACGCTACAGCAGCCAGTGAAACTACTCAACGAGGGTTTAGAAGTGTTCCTGCTATCTTTGGAAACAGTTTTAAGGTAAATGAGTGAGTTTTGTAAGCGTGTTGTGACACCTTTATCGTACAAGCATTAGTATGTAAATATACTTTCGTTGTTGTATACTTATGTATATAACGAGTATGTGTTAGTAGATGTTGATCGTATTTGCTATATTATAGCTTGTTTTAATGATGATAAACTAAGATAACGTTCAAATGATGTTTATAAGGTTGTAAAGCAAATTTACTATTTGTCTTATGATAAAGTAGGAATCAATCTCTTTCTAGCTTCCAAGTGTGGTATAAATACTTTTTGCATTCCTAACATCTCCAGTAGGTGTATGTAAACTGTCTTCTTTTATTGTAATACAGGTTATATTTACTTCATGTTCCTTCATCTGATAATGTGGCATTACTTGATAATGAACTTGAGGGACTGAAAAAAGATAGCAATGAGACTTGTAACTGTTTTAATTGCCGATAACTTTGTCCTAACTTTGAGGAAAGACATAGCAGTTCTTTCTGAAGGTATGTATTATGATATAATATATGCATTTGCTATAGCAAAATCTACTAGATATTTACAACACACTGATATAGATTTTCATGATCTTAGTCAGAGACAATAGTATTGTTGGAATTGATCATTATGATCAACACTTCTCACGTACATGTTTTGCTCTATTATGTTAAAAGGACATGTTTTTTAAAACTGTCCTTTTGTCTTTGCAAAAAGCAGTATAGTTTTTTCCAACAATTACGTGTATAACTTCCATCACAACATTACCATCTAATCCCATTTCATTACATAAGTAATCAACGTTAAAGTGTTATAAAATCTGCATAGACATGTGAAAGAGCCATTATGTTATAGCAACCATTTTCTGCCACAGTCCACCTAACTATGTGAATCAGTTTTTCTGTGTTGTCTGAAAATCCAAGCCAGACAAATAGTTCAACCAATATTGAATGATATCATAATGCAGTGGTGGAACCACCAATTTTATAGTGTTCAGGTATAGGCTAGGTATATAGTATAATCCACCTGTCTTTTCTTTGATGTGCCACTTGTGTTTATAAAAAAAATGTCAGCATTTTCTCTTATATGTGCATGTTAAATATTGCATTAATTTTAAAAAAATCCCCTTGTTTAACTACCACATGTACATGTAAAATAAACAATTAATATTAATTAATATTAATATTACTGCTCTTAAATGTTGAATAATTAAAAAGAAAGAAAATCCCCAAACTTGATCAGTAAATTAACACGCGTAAATTGTAGTAGTGTACCTACCTACTCAGTATACTACAACTCAGACCTGTAGTATACTGAATCAGTATACTATGAAAGTACGAATCACATGAATACATACAGGTTGCCGCCATAATGTTAAACTAGACATTGCAGCTCCAAGAATCAAAGAAGGATTGAGGTCTCTCATTCTACCTTACAAGGTTGATATTTTTTTAATTCACAGGTATTAATGGAGTAGAACATAATTATAGTTAGGTTTATATCCTAATTTCTGGATAATGAAGAATATGTAAGAATGTTTTATATTAATTTTATCTTGTGTTTTCTCACTGTGTATCAGGTTTGTAATGAGTTTGTAAAACTGGTTAGCCAAATGTCTGTGTCAGTAGGAACAGCCTGACATCTAAACATATTTGTAAGAATCCATTCTATTTAATATTGTTCTATTCTTTGTCAATATATATCTCAGACTACAGTAAGACTACAGATGAGAGGTTAGTCAAACATGATGTGTACTCTTTATTTGTCAGTAAGAGTAGGGTCGTGTTTTATACCAGTACTTTATTACATAACTGTGTCTCCTATTAACTTAATATAAGGTATACATATAAATTCTGTATTAATTTGTGTATTAATCAAGAAGTATTTAAGTGCGGACTGATAGTAACAAGAGCTTTCAATAAAGCGAATGATTTACAGGTAAGACTCTTGTCAACTCATTATTGTTGTGTTGTCTCTTTCTTTATAGAATTATATGCTCGTCCTATCTGTTGGATAACAATGAAAGGTTACCAAATATTGATTAGTTATAAGCAGCTTTATACAATAATAATAGACACCAGATCACTTCCAGAGTCTTTGGTGTTATGTATGAGTGCTGCTATCAGATATAACATGGTAACATAATGTAGAAACACACTCAATAATAGTCAGTGATGATGTGATTTTTTATTCTATGGGCAGTTTTGCTTTGTGTCTGTGTTAACTAGTGAAACAATCTGGACATTTTGTTATATTTGTGTAATGATTACTAAAGGTACATATAGTTTATGCTGTTAGGAAAATTGAAATAATACTGTATAACATAACGTTGTGTTTGTTTTATCTTTTGAGTCACGTACCCACACATACAGGTTAAAGACTTCATAAAGTGTAAGTTTCATATTTGTTAATAAGACTGTAAAAATACTTTGGTAATTTTATGTTGTGTGATACTGCTAAATATACAACTGTCGAATGTACCACTCTCAAATGATATACTGTCAATATTATTGTAATGTAATGTTAGCCTATATTACATAATTACTCTTTATTTTTTTTTATATAGCATCATTGGAGTGTTGTCATAAGTTTGGAGGTAACAATAATGTATGCTATATTTTATACTATTTCATAGTTTTTCTTCTTTCCCATTTTTTCTACAGATCTTTATGTTAGAGGTTGCTACTTGAAGACACTTATTCATCTCTCCTTCTGAGGGTACAACATCTCTCTTTTTGAGCTGCAACATCTCTTCTTCTGAGGGTACAACATCTCTCTTTCTAAGGATGCAACATCTCTCCTTCTGAGGGTACAACATCTCTTCTTCTGAGGGTACAACAGTTATTGTTGTAAGTTCAGAGGTAACAATAATGTATGCTATATTTTATAATTTTTTTAATATACTATTTCATATTTTTTTCTTCTTTCTCATTTTTTTCTCAAGATCTTTAGGTTAGAGGTCGCTACTTAAAGACACTTATTCATCTTTCCTTCTGAAGGTGCAACATCTCTCCTTCTGAGGGTACAACGTCTCTCCTTCTGAGGTTGCAGCATCTCTCCTTCTGAGGGTACAACATCTCTCCTTCTGAGGGTACAACATCTCTCCTTTTAAGGTTGCAGCATCTCTCCTTCTGAGGGTACAACAGTTGTTGTCGTAAGTTCAGAGGTAACAATAATGTTTGCTATATTTTATAATTTTTTTTATATACTATTTCAATTTTTTTCTTCTTTCTCATTTTTTTCTACAGATCTTTAGGTTAGAGGTCGCTGCCTCAAGACACTTATTCATCTTTCCTTCTGAGGGTACAACATCTTTCCTTCTGAGGGTGTAACATCTTTCCTTCTGAGGTTGCAACATCTCTTCTTCTGAGGGTACAGCATCTTTCCTTCTGAGGGTCCAACATCTCTCCTTCTGAGGGTCCAACATCTCTCCTTCTGAGGGTACAACATCTTTCCTTCTGAAGGTTCAAAGTCTCTCCTTCTGAGGGTACAACATCTCTCCTTCTGAGGGTGCAACAGTTGTTGTCGTAAGTTCAGAGGTAACAATAATTTATGCTATATTTTATAATTTTTTTATATACAATTTCATTTTTTTCTTTTTCATTTTTTTCTACAGATCTTTAGGTTAGAAATCGCTGTTTCAAGATACTTATTCATCTCTCCCTCTGAGGGTACAACACCTCTCCTTCTGAGGGTGTAACAACTTTCCTTCTGAGGTTGCAACATCTTTCCTTCTGAGGGTGCAGCATCTCTCCTTCTGTGGGTACAACTGTTGTTGTCGTAAGTTCAGAGGTAACAACTATGTATGCTATATTTTATAATTTTTTATATACTATTTCATATTTTTTTCTTCTTTTTCATTTTTTTCTACAGATCTCTTAGGTTAGAGGTCACTGCTTCAAGACATTTATTTAGAGGTCACTGCTTCAAGACATTTATTCATCTCTCCTTCTGAGGGTGTAACATCTCTCCTTCTGAGGGTGCAACATGTCTCCTTCTGAGGTTGCAGCGTCTCTCCTTCTGAGGGTACAACATCTCTCCTTCTGAGGGTGCAAGTAAGTAATGTATATTATATTAACTTGTGAGTTTATAACACATTATTATTTCTTATTTTTGTTTCTTTTTATAGCATCATTGGAGTCCAGGATCTAATTTTGTCATAAGTTTATAGGTAACAATAATGTATGCTATATTTTATGATTTTTATTATATACTATTTCCTATATTTTTTTTCTCATCTTTTTATCTACAGATCCTTAGGTTGGAGGTTGCTACCTCAAGACGCATTCATCTATCTCTACATCAAAGGCTTTAGATTGGAAGTCGCTACCTCAAGAAGCATTCATCTATCTTTACATTGATGGTGTAAGTTCATTAGTACTTTATACAAGGTCATAAATTGTAGTTGTTGGTAGTATATCATTTGAGAGTGGTACATTCGACAGTTGTAAATTGGGTGTATTTGTAATTAAAGTAATATACAATTATATCCTCTAGAGCAAGAAACAAAGGTGCAGTATATGATCCTGGAGAAGACTGAGGAAGTCAGGAGCAACTAATTAATTTTAAAAAATTATTTATTTCCACCCCATACATCCCAAGGCTATTTTGGGTTAAGCTAGACCATTAATTAAAATATAAGGTGTGGTCAAAATAAGCCAAACCCAATGTTAGTAGGTGTGTCTGTCTACTGAAGCCTGATTAGTAGGTGTGGTGTTTGTAGTTAGGTTTATATTCTATAAAAATAAGGGATTAATTAAAATATTTCAGGTGTGGATGAGCCACACTTGTGGGTGTGGCAGATGGAGTTTGATGAGTGGGTGTTGTGCTAGCAGTTAGGCTTACATTTGTTGGTGTTTCTAACTAATGGGCAAGGTTATAGTGTATTTCCCATTGCTATTCTCTTCCTAAAATACTGTACTAATCAATAAACACTAATGCATTTTGCACAAAAAAGGTTTAGTTAAATTCTAAATGCAGTTAAAATCTAAAGCCCTAAACCTTGATCAATAAACAGTATAGCTTTAACATATTTACAAAAAAACTCAACTTTTCAGTCTTGTCATATCATAATTGCAATTCTCAACACTAGTCTATAATTGACTTTTATTGCAGTATGTCTAAGCAATGGCTAATGAATTTTGTTTGGTTTTTTTTACTGAAATCACTTCAAATTTTTTGTGATGATAGCTATATAGATATTTGTTAAGTGACATGAGTATTACTGCTCTAAAATGTTGCATTATCCTTTTAAAAATGTGTATATAATGAATGCCCTTTGTTCTACTAGTAAATGTCTTCTTTTATTGTAACACAGGTAATATTTACTCCATGTTCCTTCATCTGATAGTGTGGCATTACTTGATAATGAAGTTGAGGGACTGAAAAAAAGCAATGAGACTTGCAACTGTTTTAATTGCCGATAACTTTGTCCTAACTTTGAGGAAAGACATAGCATACTTTCTATAAAGGTATGTATTGTGATATAATATATGCATTTGCTATTGGAAAATCTACTAGATATTTACAACACACTGATATACATTTTCATTTCTTAGTCAGAGACAATAATAGTATTGTTGAAATTGATCATTGTGACTATTGTTGTTGCAACAGTGGCTATATTATAGAAAACCTCTTAACATTCCAGTTAGGTCCTATTATAATTGTAATATTTAGCATTAATCTTTAAGTGACTTATTATAGCAGGACCTCTATGCAATGGCTGATATAATTTATATATTACTCAGTATTGCAGTATACATAGTTAGTGGTGGAAGTCTGAGAATTGCTTCACTACTCCAGTGTGTGTCAGAGCCCCAATTGTCACTTGAATGTGATGAGTGGTGCCCTAGCTATTTACCTAGATTACATGAGTATGTATAGGCTACACCTATGTAGAACCCCTACCCCATTCTATGTGTAAATGTAGTCTATCACTATCTAGTTCATTGATTCTAAGAGTACCCTATGACCTACCCCTACTCTATTAATATATATAGCCTACACCTACTCTGTTATTATGTAGAACCTAGCATCATTCTATATGCAAATATAGCCTACCCCTATTCTATATGGTATGTAGACTCTATGAGTATGTATAGCCTACATCTACTCTATTATTAAATATAGTCTAACCCTATCTAGTACATAAAACTATCCATATTCTATGTATAAATATAGCCAACCCCTATTTTGTAGAGCCTACACCCATTTATCATTTTGGAGAACTATTATTTCTTTGAACCAACACCTGCTCTATTATTATGTATGACTTACCCATTAATTATCACATAGAACCTAAACTTAATACTTCATTATGTAGAACCTCCCCCTACTCTAGTATTATGCAGAGCCCACCCCCATTTTTTATTTTGTGGAGCCTACTCTATTATTATGACTATCTCCATATATTATAACTTAGAACCTACCCCCATCTATTATTACATAGAATCTGTACATACCCCCATCTATTATTACATAGAACTTACACCTACTCTATTATTACATAGAACCTACCCCCATCTATTTATGTAGAACCTTCCGCTACTTCATTATTACTTTATTACTTAGAACTAGCCGTATGTGTACCTACCCCCATTCATTATTACATAGGACCTATCCCCATCTATTGTTACATAGACCTACCTCTACTGAATTATTACTTAGAACTACCACAATCTACTTATTATAGCAGGACATCTATGCAATGGCTGATATAATTTACATATTATTCAGCATTGCAATATACATAATAAGTCTGAGAATTTCTTTGGAAGTTGCATTCTTGGGCAGCTACTCTAGTACGTGTCAAAGCCCTAAGCCCTAATTGTCAATTGAATGTGATGAGTGGTATCCTAGCTATTTACCTAGATTTCATGAGTATGTATAGCCTACACCTATGTGGAACCCCTACCCCATTCTATATGTAAATGTAGCCTATCACTATCTAGTTCATTGATTCTAAGTGTACCCTATGACCATGTGTAAATTTAACATACCCCTATTTTGTAGAACCATTATTTCTTTCAACTTACACCTGCTCTATAATTCCTCTATTATTATGTAGGACCTACCCCCATCTATTATTACATAGAACCTGCCTGCATTTATTATTGCATGGCTCCATTTGCTTTATTATTACGTTTAGCTTACACTTAGTCCACTATTATTACTTAGAACCTATTCCCAACTGTTATTACTTAGAGCCTATCCCCATCTATTTTATGTAGAACCTTCTGTTACTCGATTACTACTTAGAACTACCCCTATGTGTACCTATCCCCATCAATTTTTACTTAGAACCTATCCCCATCTATTATTACATAGACCTACCTCTATCAATTATTACTTAGAACTACCCCAATCTCTTATATGTAGAAACTTCCCCTACTCTAACATTGCGTAGAACCTACCCCCATCAAATATTACATAGAACCTACCCCCATCCATTATTACGTAGAACTTAGACCTACTTTATTTTTATGTAGAAACAACCCCCATCTATTTATGTAGATCCTTCCGCTACTTTGTTATTACTTAGAACTAGCTGTATGTGTACCTACTCCAATCTATTATCTAGAACCTATCCTCGTCTATTATTATATAGACCTATTATTACATAGACCTACACCTACTCAATTATTATTAGAACTACCACAATCTACTTATTATAGCAGAACGTCTATGCAATGGCTTATAAAATTTACATATTATTCAGTATTGCAATATACATAATGAGTCTGAGAATTACTTCGCAAATTGCATTCTTGGGCACCTACTTTAGTGCATGTCAGCCCTAAGCCCTAATTGTCAATTGAATGTGATGAGTGGTACCCTAGCTATTTACCTAGATTTCATGAGTATGTATAGCCTACACCTATGTAGAACCCCTACTCCATTCTATATGTAAATGTAGCCTGTCACTATCTAGTTCATTGATTCTAAGTGTACCCTATGACCATGCGTAAATATAGCCTACCCCTATTTTGTAGAACCATTATTTCTTTGAACCTACACCTGCTCTATAATTCTTCTATTATTATGTAGGACCTACTCAATTAATTTTCACATAGAACCTACACCTAATATTTTGTTATGTAGAACCTCTCCTTACTCTAGTATTATGCAGAGCCTACTACCATTTGTTATTTTGTGGAGCATACTCAATTATTATGCCTATCTCTATCAATTATAACTTAGAACTTACCCCATCTATTATTACATAGAACCTGCCTGTATTTATTACAGTTGTATTTACTCTAACTCCATAAGCTACAACTATAAGCTCTAAGCTTCAACTATAACCTATAACTCAAAGCTATAAGCTCTAACTGTAAGCTATAAGTTCTAACTAAAAGCTATAAGTTATCGCCTCTAACTCTAAGCTTTAACTCTATAAGCTATAAAGTTATAAGCTCTAACTCTATAACTATAAGCTGTAAGCTTTACAGGTAGAGCTTACAGCTTAAAGTTAAGGCTTATAGCTTATAGTTATAGCTTATATAGTTAGAGGTAGAGCTTATAACTTATAATTATAACTTATAGCTTATTTAGAGCTTATAGCTTATAGTTATTGCTTATAGCTTATAGTTAGAGCTTGCAGCTTATAGCTTATAGTTATAGAGTTAGAGGTTACAGCTTAGAGTTAGAGTTTATAGCTTATATTTATAGCTTATAGCTTGGAGTTAGAGCTCAAAGTTAAATCTTGGAGTCACAGCTTAAAGTTAGAGATCAGAGCTTATAGTTGGAGTTTATAGCTTACAGGTTAGAGTTATAGCTTATAACTTATAGTTTGGAGTTAGAGTTAGAGCTTATAGCTTGGAGTTAGAGTTAGAGCTTATAGCTTGGAGTTAGAGTTAGAGTTTACAGCCTAACGTTAGAGCTTAGATTTAGAGCTTAAAGCTTACAGTTAGAGTTTATAGTTGAGTTAGAACTTACAGTGTAAATGTAGCCTATCACTGTCTAGTTCATTGATTCTAAGAGCACCCTATGACATACCCCTACTCTATTAGTATGTATAGCCTACACATCTGTTATTATGTAGAACCTAGCATTTATTCTATATGTAAATATAACCTATTACTATTCTATATGGTATGTAGTATGTATAGCCAACTTCTACTCAATTATTAAATATAGTCTAACCCTATCTAGTATATAAAACTACCAACATTCTACGTGTAAATATAGCTTACCCCTATTTATTACATAGAATATATCCCTACTACACCTACTCACATTCTATGTGTAAATATACCCTACTCCTATTTAGTACATAGAATCTACCCCTACTATATTTACCCACATTCTATGTGTAAATATACCCTACCCCTATTTTGTAGAGCCTACATCCATTTATTATTTTGCAGAACTATTATTTTTTTGAACCTAGACCTGCTCTATTATTATGTAGAACCTACTTCATTAATTATCACATAGAACCTACACCTAATATTTTATTATGTAGAACCTTCCCCTACTCAAGTATTATGCAGAACCTACCCCATTTTTATTTAGTGTAGCCTACTCTATTAGTATGCTTATCTCCATCTATTATAACTTAGAACCTACTCCCATCTATTATTACATAGAACTTACACCTACTTTATTATTGTGTAGAGCCTACCTTCAACTATTTATGTAGAACCTTCTGCTACTTCATTATCACTTAACACTAGCCCTATGTGTACCTACTCCCATGTATTGTTACGTAGAACCTATCCCCATCTATTTTTACATAGATCTATCCCTATTGTATTATTATTTAGAACTACCACAACCTACTTATTATAGCAGGATGTCTATGCAATGGCTAATATAATTTACATATTACTCAGTATTGCAGTATACATAATGGGTCTGAGAATTGCTTCAGAAGTTGAATTCTTGGACAGGTATTCCAGTGCATGTCAGAACCCTAAGCCCGAATTGTCAATTGAATGTGATGAGTGGTACCTTAGCTATTTACCTAGATTTCATGACTATGTATACCCTACACCTATGTAGAACCCCTACCTCATTCTATGTGTAAATGTAGCCTATCACTATCTAGTTTATTGCTTCTAAGAGCACCCTATGACCTACCCCTACTCAATTTATATGTATACTCTACACCTACTCTGTTATTATGTAGAACCTAGCATTCATTCTATATGCAAATATAGCCTATGCCTATTCTATATGGTATGTAGACTCTACAAGTATGTATAGCCTACATCTACTCTATTATTAAATATAGCCTAACACTGTGTAGTACATAACTAAAATTCTAAAACCTAAGCCCTTTTCTTTCCTGGTGGTGATTTAATGTTAATAATATTCATAGCTATAAACTTGTGCCCCACAATAGCATGAACATAGACTGTGTATAAAAGGTATCATGTTAATGAGATTCATAGCTACAGAGCCCCACAATAGCATGAACATGGACTGTGTATAAAAGTTAGCATGTTAATGAGATTCATAGCTACAGAGCCCCACAATAGCATGAACATAGACTGTGTATAAAAGGTATCATGTTAATGAGATTCATAGCTACAGAGCCCCACAATAGCATGAATATAGAATGTGTATAAAAGACATGCAGCTTACATTGAGATACCAAATACATTTTATATGTAGCTTGGAGTTAAACTTTAGAGTTAAAGCTTACAGCTTACAGCTTATAACTGGAGTTATCGTTTTAGCTTATTGTTATAGCTTATGGAGTTATAGCTTATAGTTACAGCTTACAGCTTATAGTTATAGCTTATAGAGTTAGAGCTTATAGTTACAGCTTACATCTTATACCTTATAAATTATAGTTATAGCTTATAGAGTTAGAGCTTATAACTATTTATAGCTTTTGTAGCTATTTATAGCTTTTGTCTTATAGCTTATAGTTAGAGCTTATAGCTATTTATAGCTTTTGTAGCTATTTATAGCTTTTGTCTTATAGCATATAGTTAGAGCTTATAGTTATAGCTTAGAGTTAAAGCTTACAGCTTATAGTTATAGAGTTAGAGCTTACAGCTTTGTTTGACCTTATAGCTTATAATTAGAGCTTATAGTTGGAGGTTATAGCTTATAATTGGAGCTTATAGCTTATATTTGGAGCTTATAGTTATAGCTTATAGAGTTGGAGCTTACAGCTTAGAGTTAGAGGTTATAGCTTATAGTTAAATATTATAGCTTATAGAGTTAGGTTAGAGCTTATAGTTAAATATTATAGCTTATAGAGTTAGGTTAGAGCTTATAGTTAGAGCTTATAGCTTATAGTTAGAACTATAGAGGTAGAGCTTACACCTTAGAGTTAGACTTTATAGTTATAGCTTATAGCTTATAGTTAGAGCTTATAGAGTTAGAGCTTACAGCTTAGAGTTGGAGGTTATAGCTTATAGATAGAGCTTATAGTTTATAGTTAGTTTTATAGCTTAAAGTTAGAGCTTATAGTTAGAGCTTTTAGAGTTAGAGCTTATAGTTAGAGCTATAGAGGTAGAGCTTAAACTGTAGAGTTAGAGCTTATAGCTTATAGTTATAGCTTATAAAGTTAAAGTTAGAGCTTAAGTAGCAAATAGTTTTTAGGGTTTTAGCATTTTTCTTTTGCACCAAATGGATTAGGCTTTAAGTCTTTGCATTTTGCACTGCATTACAGTTTAAGTCTTTGTACATGTAAATTAATAAATTTGTTTTGGTTTTTTTATACAAACTTTAAAGAATGAAATTGCTTTAAATTTTTTATGATGATAGCTATATATTAGTATTACTGCTCTAATATCTAGCATTATCTTTTTATAATGTTTATATTATGATCTTTGTTCTACTAGTAAATGTATATGTAAATTAATTAATTTTTTTTGTTTTTTTACAGACTTTTAAGAATTAAATTGCTTCAAATTTGTCATCGACTACAAGGGCATAATTAAATTTCATGGCTTTTAAAAATATTAATAATAATTATCAATAGTTATTAACTTTTAATTATGTATAGAGTCAATCATAATTAATTACAAAGAAATGGTGAAGTTTAGTTTTGTTTACAAAGAACTATCCTGGAATTTTTGAGCTCCTGTTAAAACTGCAATATGAAATTTTCCAAACAAATCCATAATGTGGACAAAAGATCTATCTCTATGTACAAGAGAGCTAGACTATTAGGTCTTTGTTGTGTCATTGTCGAGAGTAAGTACTTTTTAAGCCAACGAATACTAGAAAAACTACCCAGAAGCCATTTCTTTTCCTGAATTAGCTTACCAGGGATATACCATAGTATTCCCAGGTCTAAATATGCCTATGTTTGAGTCAAAGTCAGGCCCTGGTATTGCCAGCATAGCTGGCAATTGCTATACTTGTAGCTTCATCCAGTATCTGCTAAATCACCCTATTTTTTTAGAATTCCTTCAAGCAACCAGCAAACATACATATTTTGAATGTATACTATGGGTATACTATATGATCAGTCTGAAAAAAATGATTTCAGGTCATTCAAGTGTATATGGACATCATAATTGCAAAGAGCATTAACAAACAGCCAATGATCAAGACATTGTCCCTTCAGAAGATCAGTGTACAATTGAGAAATTAATATTAGAAGTACCTGAAGATGTTACACCTACTGAAATAAAATGAAGGCTCACCTTTGAGAAGAATGTTTTATAACAAAACAGTATCTCCACTACAGAAACTAATAAAGTTATACAATGATTCAGTGACATTTGTTAGAGTATTTTATTGATACAGTTACAAAATAACTAAGCATTACTTTTTTGATTTATTATTAAATCACAATTGACCCTAATTAACCCTAATAAACTCTAATTAATGCCTATGTTTGAGTCAAAGTCAAGCCCTGGTATTACCAACATAGCTGGCAATTGTTATACTTGTAGCTTCATCCAGTATCTGCTGAATCACACTATTCTTGGTAGAATTCCTTCAAGCAACCACCAAAGATAAATCTTATGAATGTATACTATAGGTATACTATATGGTCAGTCTGAAGAAAATGATTTCAGTTCATTTAAGTGCATATGGACATCATAATGGCAAAGAGCATTAACAAACAGCCAATGATCAAGACATTGTCCCTTCAGAAGATCAGTGTACAATTGAGAAATTAATATTAGAAGTACCTGAAGATGTTACACCTACTGAAATAAAATGAAGGCTCACCTTTTGAGAAGAATGTTTTATAACAAAACAGTATCTCCACTACAGAAACTAATAAAGTTATACAATGATTCAGTGACATTTGTTAGAGTATTTTATTGATACAGTTACAAAATAACTAAGCATTACTTTTTACATTTATTATTAAATCACAATTGACCCTAATTAACCCTAATTAACCCTAATAAACTCTAATTAATGCCTATGTTTGAGTCAAAGTCAAGCCCTGGTATTACCAACATAGCTGGCAATTGCTATACTTGTAGCTTCATCCAGTATCTGCTGAATCACACTATTCTTGGTAGAATTCCTTCAAGCAACCAGCAAACATACATCTTATGAATGTATACTATAGGTATACTATATGGTCAGTCTGAAGAAAATGATTTCAGGTCATTCAAGTGCATATGGACATGATAATGGCAGAGAGCATTAACAAACAGCAAATGATCAAGATAATGTTCCATCACAAGATCAGTGTACAATTAAGAAATTAATATTAGAAGTACCTGAAGATATTACACCTACTGAAATAAAATGAAGGCTCACCTTTTGAGAAGAATGTTTTATAACAAAACAGTATCTCCACTACAGAAACTAATAAAGTTATACAATGATTCAGTGACATTTGTTAGAGTATTATATTGCTACAGATACAAAATAACTAAGCAATACTTTTTACTTTTATTATAAAATCACAATTGTCTGTAAAGAATAGAGGCTGGCTTGAGGATTATCTTACCCTGAGATTGTTGGGTTAAGGTTAAGTAAGGGGAGTCTTGTGAAGATCCAAGGGAGGAGTATAGTGAATGGCCAAAGAAAGCCTTGTGAATGGCCAAAGGGGGACTCTTGTAAACAGACAAGAGGGGACTTATGCAATAGGCCAAGGAGGGACCCTTGTGAACAGCGAAGGGGTCTACTGCAGATTAGTATAAAAGTGTTTGAATATGTAGTTTGTCTCTAGATTAGTTTAAAAACAAAGTTAGTTTTTAATCTGTTAGCTTTCAACAGTAATCAGTTAGAGTAGTGGTTAGCTTGGAGTAGCTTGAATTTGGAGTTCAATCCCTAGATTGATGAAAAAAAAATTAAGGTTCAATCTGTTTCCTGTCACCTCCGCTTAGTTGGAATAGTGGTTAACATGGAGGACCTTGAATTTGGAGTTCAATCCCTACATTAATGAAAAAAAAATTGGTTAATAAATGAAAAAATATTCAAATAATTAGTAAAAAGGAAATTTGTAAAGTTAATTGAGTGGTGATTAGAAAAAGTTAATAAAGGGATAAAAAGAGGAAAAGGTGAATAAAAGGGATAAAAAGAGGAAAAGGTGAATGAAGGGATAAAAAGAGAGGTGAATAAAGGGAAAAAGAAAAGGCAGGGTTAATTAGGGTTAATTAGGGTTAATTAGGGTTAATTAGGGTTAATTAGGGTTAATTAGGGTTAATTAGGGTTAATTAGGGTTAATTAGGGTTAATTAGGGTTAATTAGGGTTAATTAGGGTTAATTAGGGTTAATTAGGGTTAATTAGGGTTAATTAGGGTTAATTAGGGTTAATTAGGGTTAATTAGGGTTAATTAGGGTTAATTAGGGTTAATTAGGGTTAATTAGGGTTAATTAGGGTTAATTAGGGTTAATTAGGGTTAATTAGGGTTAATTAGGGTTAATTAGGGTTAATTAGGGTTAATTAGGGTTAATTAGGGTTAATTAGGGTTAATTAGGGTTAATTAGGGTTAATTAGGGTTAATTAGGGTTAATTAGGGTTAATTAGGGTTAATTAGGGTTAATTAGGGTTAATTAGGGTTAATTAGGGTTAATTAGGGTTAATTAGGGTTAATTAGGGTTAATTAGGGTTAATTAGGGTTAATTAGGGTTAATTAGGGTTAATTAGGGTTAATTAGGGTTAATTAGGGTTAATTAGGGTTAATTAGGGTTAATTAGGGTTAATTAGGGTTAATTAGGGTTAATTAGGGTTAATTAGGGTTAATTAGGGTTAATTAGGGTTAATTAGGGTTAATTAGGGTTAATTAGGGTTAATTAGGGTTAATTAGGGTTAATTAGGGTTAATTAGGGTTAATTAGGGTTAATTAGGGTTAATTAGGGTTAATTAGGGTTAATTAGGGTTAATTAGGGTTAATTAGGGTTAATTAGGGTTAATTAGGGTTAATTAGGGTTAATTAGGGTTAATTAGGGTTAATTAGGGTTAATTAGGGTTAATTAGGGTTAATTAGGGTTAATTAGGGTTAATTAGGGTTAATTAGGGTTAATTAGGGTTAATTAGGGTTAATTAGGGTTAATTAGGGTTAATTAGGGTTAATTAGGGTTAATTAGGGTTAATTAGGGTTAATTAGGGTTAATTAGGGTTAATTAGGGTTAATTAGGGTTAATTAGGGTTAATTAGGGTTAATTAGGGTTAATTAGGGTTAATTAGGGTTTAGGGTTTAGGGTTTAGGGTTTAGGGTTTAGGGTTTAGGGTTTAGGGTTTAGGGTTTAGGGTTTAGGGTTTAGGGTTTAGGGTTTAGGGTTTAGGGTTTAGGGTTTAGGGTTTAGGGTTTAGGGTTTAGGGTTTAGGGTTTAGGGTTTAGGGTTTAGGGTTTAGGGTTTAGGGTTTAGGGTTTAGGGTTTAGGGTTTAGGGTTTAGGGTTTAGGGTTTAGGGTTTAGGGTTTAGGGTTTAGGGTTTAGGGTTTAGGGTTTAGGGTTTAGGGTTTAGGGTTTAGGGTTTAGGGTTTAGGGTTTAGGGTTTAGGGTTTAGGGTTTAGGGTTTAGGGTTTAGGGTTTAGGGTTTAGGGTTTAGGGTTTAGGGTTTAGGGTTTAGGGTTTAGGGTTTAGGGTTTAGGGTTTAGGGTTTAGGGTTTAGGGTTTAGGGTTTAGGGTTTAGGGTTTAGGGTTTAGGGTTTAGGGTTTAGGGTTTAGGGTTTAGGGTTTAGGGTTTAGGGTTTAGGGTTTAGGGTTTAGGGTTTAGGGTTTAGGGTTTAGGGTTTAGGGTTTAGGGTTTAGGGTTTAGGGTTTAGGGTTTAGGGTTTAGGGTTTAGGGTTTAGGGTTTAGGGTTTAGGGTTTAGGGTTTAGGGTTTAGGGTTTAGGGTTTAGGGTTTAGGGTTTAGGGTTTAGGGTTTAGGGTTTAGGGTTTAGGGTTTAGGGTTTAGGGTTTAGGGTTTAGGGTTTAGGGTTTAGGGTTTAGGGTTTAGGGTTTAGGGTTTAGGGTTTAGGGTTTAGGGTTTAGGGTTTAGGGTTTAGGGTTTAGGGTTTAGGGTTTAGGGTTTAGGGTTTAGGGTTTAGGGTTTAGGGTTTAGGGTTTAGGGTTTAGGGTTTAGGGTTTAGGGTTTAGGGTTTAGGGTTTAGGGTTTAGGGTTTAGGGTTTAGGGTTTAGGGTTTAGGGTTTAGGGTTTAGGGTTTAGGGTTTAGGGTTTAGGGTTTAGGGTTTAGGGTTTAGGGTTTAGGGTTTAGGGTTTAGGGTTTAGGGTTTAGGGTTTAGGGTTTAGGGTTTAGGGTTTAGGGTTTAGGGTTTAGGGTTTAGGGTTTAGGGTTTAGGGTTTAGGGTTTAGGGTTTAGGGTTTAGGGTTTAGGGTTTAGGGTTTAGGGTTTAGGGTTTAGGGTTTAGGGTTTAGGGTTTAGGGTTTAGGGTTTAGGGTTTAGGGTTTAGGGTTTAGGGTTTAGGGTTTAGGGTTTAGGGTTTAGGGTTTAGGGTTTAGGGTTTAGGGTTTAGGGTTTAGGGTTTAGGGTTTAGGGTTTAGGGTTTAGGGTTTAGGGTTTAGGGTTTAGGGTTTAGGGTTTAGGGTTTAGGGTTTAGGGTTTAGGGTTTAGGGTTTAGGGTTTAGGGTTTAGGGTTTAGGGTTTAGGGTTTAGGGTTTAGGGTTTAGGGTTTAGGGTTTAGGGTTTAGGGTTTAGGGTTTAGGGTTTAGGGTTTAGGGTTTAGGGTTTAGGGTTTAGGGTTTAGGGTTTAGGGTTTAGGGTTTAGGGTTTAGGGTTTAGGGTTTAGGGTTTAGGGTTTAGGGTTTAGGGTTTAGGGTTTAGGGTTTAGGGTTTAGGGTTTAGGGTTTAGGGTTTAGGGTTTAGGGTTTAGGGTTTAGGGTTTAGGGTTTAGGGTTTAGGGTTTAGGGTTTAGGGTTTAGGGTTTAGGGTTTAGGGTTTAGGGTTTAGGGTTTAGGGTTTAGGGTTTAGGGTTTAGGGTTTAGGGTTTAGGGTTTAGGGTTTAGGGTTTAGGGTTTAGGGTTTAGGGTTTAGGGTTTAGGGTTTAGGGTTTAGGGTTTAGGGTTTAGGGTTTAGGGTTTAGGGTTTAGGGTTTAGGGTTTAGGGTTTAGGGTTTAGGGTTTAGGGTTTAGGGTTTAGGGTTTAGGGTTTAGGGTTTAGGGTTTAGGGTTTAGGGTTTAGGGTTTAGGGTTTAGGGTTTAGGGTTTAGGGTTTAGGGTTTAGGGTTTAGGGTTTAGGGTTTAGGGTTTAGGGTTTAGGTTTAGGGTTTAGGGGTTAGGGTTTAGGGTTTAGGGTTTAGGGTTTAGGGTTTAGGGTTTAGGGGTTTAGGGTTTAGGGTTTAGGGTTTAGGGTTTAGGGTTTAGGGTTTAGGGTTTAGGGTTAGGGTTTAGGGTTTAGGGTTTAGGGTTTAGGGTTTAGGGTTTAGGGTTTAGGGTTTAGGGTTTAGGGTTTAGGGTTTAGGGTTTAGGGTTTAGGGTTTAGGGTTTAGGGTTTAGGGTTTAGGGTTTAGGGTTTAGGGTTTAGGGTTTAGGGTTTAGGGTTTAGGGTTTAGGGTTTAGGGTTTAGGGTTTAGGGTTTAGGGTTTAGGGTTTAGGGTTTAGGGTTTAGGGTTTAGGGTTTAGG